>CM044102.1:7593728-7958919 GCA_024174645.1 Lemna minuta | reverse complement strand
TCTCCCCATTGCTCTCCCGCACGCGCGCGTGTGTAATAGGAGGAGGGGGAGATTTCTCCTCCCTCTCCTTTCCTTTCTCCTCTCCTCCTTCTTCCCAGTCTCCTTCTTTTGCTTTCTTCTCTTCTCGTGACGTAAATAATTTTCGTAGCAAGGGGAGTTATCTCTCCCTTTCTTTCTTCTTTCTCTCTCATAATCTCTCTCTCCCGCTGTCTTCCTCTCATCTCATTCGTGCGACGGAAATTTTTCCGTCACGTGCCTCCCCAGCTCACCCTCTCCTCTCTCTTCTTCCCGTTCCTTCTCTCCTTCTCTTCCCTGCGCATGCGCGCGTAAGGGAGAGAGGGAGATTTCTCTCCCTTTCCTTCTTCTTTCTCTCCTGTAACCTCTCACTCCTGCTCTCTCTCTCTCTCTCTCTCTCTCTCTTCCCCCTCCTTCTCTCTCATCTGCACGCTCCACTCTCCATCTCTTTTGATTTTTCTTTCTTCTCCTCTACTTTTCTCCTTCTCTCTCCTCGCGTCTCCTGGCGACGGAAATTACTTGCGTCGCGAGGGAACCGCACGGAGAACTCTTTCTCTCCCTTGAGTCTCTCTCCCTCTCTCTCTCTCTCTCGCGACGAAAATTTTTCTGTCGGGAGACTCCCTCCTCTCCACGTATGAGAGAAGAGGGAAATTTCTTCCTCCTCCACTTCTCTCTCTCTCTCTCTCCCGCAACACCGCTTCTTTCTTCTCGCGACGTCTTCCTTCTTTCTTCTTCTCTTCCCTCTCGCTCCCTTCCTCTCTCTCCCCCAGGCGCGCGCGTGTGCGTAAGAGGAGGGGGAGATTTCTCCTCTTCTCTTCTCCCTTCTCTCCTCCTCAGAGAGAACTGTCTCTCCCCGTTCCTTCTTTCCTTCTCTCTTTCACTCTCCCTCTCCACTCTCTTGTCTCCTCGCACACTGATAACATGCTAAATTAACATGATAAAACATGATTATTGATGCATATTAAGGCATAAATGATTTCATTTCCATGCATGTTATCATAGTTATGTGTATTTTTCTATCATTCCATAAAAAATATTATAATCTCAAAAATACTTTAAATTAGGGTTAAATATAATGATTTAAAGATGAATAATTTAATAAGCTATCTTTACTTGAGATTATAGATGTTTTTAGAGTCAAAATAATGAGAGAAAACATTTTATAAACATTTATTTATATTTTCTTAAGTTAAAATCCTTAAAAAATAAATGTATTTTTGAAATGGAAATTTAAAACCTCATTATTTATTAATTTTGACTATTTAGAATGATAGATAATTAAATTACGGATCAAATGAAAGAAATTTGGATTAATTTGGAGTTATATTTTAAAAGTCATGAATTTTCTAATTTTTAGGGATTTTTCTGGATTTTTTCTGAATTATTTTAGAGTTTTAATGATTAAAAATAATTAAAAAAGCTAAAAAGGGGGTATATTTTTGCGCGGGACCTATGTGGATGCGATGTGGCGCTCAGGGCCACGTGGCAGTGCCACGCGGGCCCACGCGGCGCGATGTGACAAGTGTATTATTTATATTTATTGTAAATATATGGGTTATAGCACATATAAGCATCTGATAGTTCGGATTTAAGCTAATGCTTAAATCCGTCGACCTTTTAAAACTAACCCTTGCTTTTAATTTTTCCCGTGTGGGACTAAGTTCCACACAGTTTCTAAGATGCAGGTGATGTGGCCGAAGGAGGAGCGCTGGATCAGGAGATCGACGATCACCGCGTGTAGATCGCGTGGACTTGAGGTCCACCGATAATCATCAAGCGCATGTGGCTATTTAAAGGAGTTATAACGGCTTGGATTTAATCGGCAGCGGCGCATCTCATCCGTCAGATCGCGATCCAAGGGGCGAAATCTCATGCGTTTTATAACGCATCTCATCAGGCCTCATCCGGATCGTCCATCAAAATTCGACGGCTGCGACTTTACTGAAACGGTCCACGATGGACCGTTCCATCGTAACCGTCGATCGTTTCTATCGGACGGTTACGCCCAAAAAGGGTATAAATAAGGCATGTTCTTCTGATTTGTAAGCATTCGAGTTAGAAATCAATCTAATTGATCTGTTTAGACACCTCCCTTCTCGAGTTTCTCGATTCCATCCCATTCTACTCTCATTTCCGCATCCACGGAGGGTTTGAAATCAAGATTTGGTTGAGAGACGAGTGATAAATTGAAGCTTGAACTCCACGATCGCGCTCTTCACGTTTTCGATGATTGAGGTGATTAATCGTGTTAATTCGATCGCAATCTTGGGTTAGTGGAGTCGGTTTTTACTAATCTATTATCCATTCATATTTAATTTCAATTTAGATTAGGATTTTAAGTTAAATTTAGTTTAATTTTGCTCAAAATTGCGATTTACACACTCAAAAATTTCTCTCCACTTCAATCTTCAATTTTTCCGCGAAATCAAGATCAATTTTGATGATTCTTGATTCCGTGGAAACAATTTGAAGTTATCTTTCATAATCTACCGTTTTCCCCAATTTCTACCATCGATTCATCGTCCGATTTGATCAATTTCGAAGAAAACATCATAAATTTCCTTATTTCCCTATGGGTTCAACCCTTATTTACCATTATACCCCTCAATTCACTATTAAATCATCAAATTAGTAAGTTTGGAATTATTTTTGACACGAGACCGTGTGAAATCGATGACCTCGTGGTTTCGTCTTGTCACACGCGTGTGTATGCGTGCGTGAGGGGGAGAAAATTTTCTGCATCTTTCTCCCCTTCTCTCTCGCGATGCCTCTCCTTCTCCTTCTCTCTCTCTCTCTCTCCTGAGCCTCTCTTTCTCGAGACAGAGAGGCGAACCTCTCCTCTCTTTCTCTCCTCGCATCTCCTCGCAAGGTAACCGCGAGGAGAACTCACTCTTCTCTCTTTTGTCTTCCCCCTCTCCTTTAACGTAATTTTTGTTACTTTTAGAGAAGTTTGATTGACATGAGCAGGTTGACCGGTAGAATGTAAGGAGAGAGAAGGCCAGATCAATGGCCAGAAAGGCTCCAAATTAAAATTGCGATATATCATGATCTAGATCGAGTTAAGGGCTGAAATTTCGTGGGCATGATCGCCATTTCAAGCTCTACAAATCTGCTAGTTAAGTTTTGAGGCAAAAAAATTAGGGTTATGAATGTTTTGTTGTATGCTTCTAGCATTGGCTAGCTAGAAGGAAAGACAACAATGATTGATCATTCTTCATGTGTTGAACATCATTCTCAGTGAGTTTCTTCCCTCTTCTATTCATTCCTCGTGTTAGATGCAAGAGGCCAAGGCCGGGCAAAATATACAGCTCTCAAAGGTATGTTTCGATTAGGGAGCATCACTGGATTGTGTTTTCATCACAAATATTTAGATTAGGATCATCTTCTATCCATTTCTTCTATCTTTCTCATCTGTTTATCAACATTTTTCATTTATAAACCATAAAAATCACTATTCCACCCTCAATCAAGGGTTTCCAATCTCTGAAAAGAGTTTGGAAGCACTTGTTTGGTTCATTTCATCTCCACGCACATTTTCTTCCTTTCACCGTTCATCTCCGCTTTCTTAATATAAAAAAACACCAAGAATATTTCTTAATTTTAATCTTTTTACCTTCGTCTCTGTGGATTCGACCTCGACTTACCATTTCTTTAATTTAAAAATAAAATTTTGAAGAGTTGAGTATAAATTTGTTTCATACGTAAATTTGCGCATTCAACGACCGTATTTTTATGCGTATCACTTAAAATATGCTAAGGAAATATACATTTTATTGCATGAAATCGATATACAGCAACAACAACGAGGGTGTGTAATCAAGATCATCTATGATCAACAATGAGGGTACGTTTGTTGCCATATCTTAAATATGCCCAAGAACAAAGACTTTTGTATAATTGACAAGGATATCCTAGATTTGATGCCTATTCAACTTCTTTATGGTGCAGGTGAAAAACATCATATGAAGTTTATTAGACCTATTTTGAGGGCAAGTTATTTTTTGTTACGTTCCTTATAAAGAAAAAAATGGTTGTTTCTCATTCCTATGTTCAACTAAGGTACCATGCCATGGCTTTTGTATCTTGAGAGAGGTTGTAGATTTGATCTCTTCTTAAAGATTTGAATATGTATGAGTTTGCATATTCATATGAACTATAACAACCAAAGTATCAACCTCATTATGAGTAATTTGAATTTCCATAAATGCAACAACCATGCAATGGTGGATTGCCATCATTTTCATGACATGGTCTTCAAGGGTCTTGATAAGAGCACAAGAAGTAATTATAAATAGTCATAATTGTTCATATTTAATTATACTACGCTCTCAAATATTGTTAAATCAATTTTAATTGTTTAATTATTTCATTTTGACAACTCTAAATTATTAAATAATATATTAATCAGATTTTCACCTTACTAAAAATATGGCCAACTATAAAATGAGAAAGGGGTGCAAACCATAGAGAGGTCGGTCACTAGATCTAAATAAAATTATAATATTTTAGTAGAAAATGGATTTGATTGATGGAAAGATGAGAAATACACGATGAGCAAAAGTAATGCAAATGATAATCTATAGAACTTGAATGTCTTATCAAAGATTAGAATGTTTCAGATGAAGACCTAGCTTTAGAACCTTGCAAAAAAGGTTTAAATTTTTGGTTAAATCTTCTACAACCTTTTCCATTTTATCGATGTCTCTTTCTACTCTATACATCTGGTACTCTGGCTCTACTACTTTCACATCAATGACACCCCCACGTTTAGATGCTGAATTCCTATAATTGTTAGAAAAGAATTGTTAATAGGCCTAATTATCTACTAATCTTGCCATAAACTTCTTAGACTTATGAGCATATGCCTCTAAAAAAGACCCTCCACTAGCTACATCCACCATGTTTCTCTCATTATCATTTAAACCTCTATAAAATGTTTGAACTAATTCCCAAGAAGGTATCCCTCAAGGTGGACATCTTCTAGTCAATGCCATAAACCTCTATCAAGTTTCACTAAAGGTGTCACTATCTTTAGTAGATTTCCTAATAGCTCTCCTAAGGGCATTTGTTTTTTTACAAAAGAATAGGATTTTCTCAAGAAACATTTTTTGATTGCATTCCAAGAATTAAACTCTTGTCCAATTGATTTGTACCACTCTTTGGATCTATCTTTCAAAGCAAGAGGAAAAATTCTCATTTTAAAATGTTCTTAGAAAATTTCATGACAATTATAATTCATGCAAGTATTAGTAAATTATCCAAGAAATTTGTCTAGCTCTTCATTAAATCTCTTATAAAAGGTACGTAATAATTGAAGCAAATGAGGATCAATCCTAAACGATATGTGATGAGATGAATCCGCATAGTCATTGAAAACACACAGACTCGTGCCAAATGTTTTTCCAAAGTCGCCAATTTAAGATTAAAATCAAGAATTGAAGAGTATAGTGGTGAATAAGGGTCGAATCCTCAGAGAATTAAGGTATTTTTGAAGCATTCTTCAAAATTTGATCAAATTGGATAATGAATTGAGGTGAGAAATTAGAGATGTTAGTAGTTTTAAAAAGAAGACTCAAAGAGGAATCCACGGAATAAAAAATCACTTGATTTGGATCAAGATTAACTGATAAATCAAAGAGCAAAAATTAGGTAGAATTTTTGAATGCGAGAGAGAGAAAAATTGAAATTAAATCTAAAATTCGACTAATCTACGATTCAAAATTGAAATCTGATGTTATAGGAAGAGGGATTAGGAGGAAAACATGAATTCTAACCTAAAATAGCACTCTAAATGATCCAATTGATTGTCGGATCAAGGGCTCTTCATTCTGCGATTTCGAAGATGAGTTTCAGCAGTCAAGAAGCAATTTCTGCCTATTCTCTCCACAAAATATCACTTTGAAACACTCTTTGGACAAATAAATTGATCTATAAGAGGAGGAAAACAAGAGATTCAAGGATTGAGATGTCTAAAAAGTTTGATTACTCAAAACAACCCGGAATGCTTTAAATCATCAAAGAACATGTATATTTATAGGCTAAATTGGGCGTGGTCGTTGGATTTGGCTCTTCATCGTCAATCAATGGCTTGGATGAAACGCTTGAATGAGAATCGTTGCCATTAACTTTCATCTGTTCGATCAAAGATGGAGCACTCAGATTTTCCCATGTCGCGTGTGAAGAAGAAGCATCGTGTGATCTTATTCGTCCGATCATGAATCGATGCCTCAGATTCTCAATTTGTTTTTCAAATCTTGACCGTTCTAACTCCTCAGATAAACTGACAAATCGAGACTGTGAGGTCATCGAAAATATGCCATCAAGAGTCAAAATAATTACCAAACTCACCAATTTTATCAAATAATCACAAATTGAGTGGCATAGTGGTGTATAAGGGTCGAATCCAAGGAGAATTAAGATAATTTCGAGGGATCTTTTGGAATTCAATCAAATCAGACAATGAAATGTAGATAGAAATGAGGGATTTTGATATTTTTGGAAACAAGACTCAAAGATGAATCCACGGAATCAAAGATCACTCAATTTGGATCAAGATTTGCAGAGAAAGCATCAAATCAACAAGAGAGAAATTTCTGAAAAATAAAATCATAAAAAACCAAAATTGAAATTGACTCAAATTACAATTCGAAATTGAAATCTAAAGCTATACAAAGGAAGATTAGGATAAAACACGATCCCTAACCAAGATTGCGATCGAATTGATCCAATTATTCACCGGATTCAAGGCTTTTCATTCCGAATTCAAAAACATGATCGTTGATGTTCAAGCGCCAGTCTCTTCCTATTCTCTCAACAAAATCTCACTGTCAAGCACTCTGTGGATGCGGAAATGAGTTAAGAAGATATTGGAAGCAAGAGATTCAAGGGAATTGGTGTCTAAACAGTTCGATTACTCAAATTGCCCTGGAATGCTTTACAATGTCGAAGAACATCTTAATTTATAGGGTGAATTGGGCGTAACCGTCTAATTGAGCATTTACTCTTTGATCAATGGCTCTGATGAAACGCACGATTGCGAATCGTTACGATGGATCTCCAATGGACCGCAGAGATGATGCCACGTCGCGCGTGTTATAAGTAACGCATTGAATCACCGCCGTTTGATCTCAATCGGACTCTCCAGATGTGTTTTGTCAGTTTTAATCGCAGTCGTTATAACTCCTCAAATATATGGCTGAGATTAAATCATTTTAAAATGATTCGCAGGCGAATGAGATTACGCCACGTACCCTCGCCTTTAAGTGACGATCAACGGTCATGATTAAACGCGCAATCTGGCGTTCCAGATTGTGCAATGTCACCTGCTCACTTACAAAATCAAAGAAATTGATTTTAAATTCATAAAAAATCAGAAAAATCTATTAAAAATTTAATAAAATTCAGGAGAATTCAGAAAAAATCCGTAGAAATCCCTAAAAATAGAAAATTCATAACTTTCAAAATATAACTCCAATTTAATCCAAATTTATTTCATTAGATCATAAATTGAATTCTCTATCATTCTAAAAAGTCAAATTTAATAAATAAAAAGAGATTAAATTTCTATTTAAAAAATATACTCATTTCTTTTAGATTTTAAAACTTAAAAAAATGATTTCTCTTATTATTTAACATTAAAAACTAATTATAATATCAAGTAAAGATGGGTTATAAAAATATTATCCTTAATTTATCATAATTAACCCTAAATTAAAGCATTTTGAGATTATAATGAATTTTTCATAGAATGATAGATAAACACTAAAAGATATGATAACATGCACTAGAACAGAATGATTTATGCCTTAATTTGCATTAATAATCATGTATTTTCATGTTTAATTAGCATGTTATCAGGTTTCTCCAAGGAGAGAGAGAAAAGAGAGGACATCACATCTACTAGGTCTAGAGAGAAAAGAATAATAGATACAAGCAAGAGGATAAAAATAAGAGAGAGAGGATCCCTGAAGAGATAGGATAAGAGAGAGACATTTCCATTACCAAATCTTAGGAAGAATTCAAAATCAAAGGAAATTAAATATTATAATATTGAATATTAGAAAAAATTTTAAAGAGAGAAAATGATAGACTAAAATAGAATTACATGAAGAGAAAGTCATTGTATAGAGTAAATTAAATTAAATACTTGATGTCAAATAATTACTGAAATTTAATAATATTATATTAAATCACATGACCGTGTAGGTTATGAGATAGTCTTGGGGACATGCATGAGAGATAAAATAATGACACAACATGGCATGTGCCTTGTTGAGCCTTTTGGTTTCTGACGTGTCGTTTTCGTGCGTCGTTAAAACACAAAGACGATGGTCAAAAAAAATTTATAAAACCGAACTCACAAAGACAAGATATAATAATCAAGTATTGGGTAAGTATCGGGTCGATCCACATAGAGCAGGGTTGACTTTAATCGCAGAGTTGACTTGGTCAAACTTAGGTTTAAAAGGAGTTTTAAATAAGAGAAAATAAGATGTAAGGAATGGAAATGATATAAATAAGCTAAATAAGAAGTTTTAAGAATTGAAATCTCGGATTTGACAGAGACAAGTCAAAAGTCAAAGTCAAAGCATTGACTTTGACTAACAGTAGATGTTCTGCAAAATCAGAGAATCAAAAAGAGTCAGAAGATTACTAAAATTAAATATTTGGAAACTAGAGAGAAAATGGAATTTATTGATATATATTTCGTAATTTTTGGATAAGAAATGGATTTATTATGAATTATTGAAGATCAACTATCAGAAAATCCCCTAAATTAACACCTCAGAGGAAATCTTCAAACTGATTAGCCAAATGAAATCCAAATCTTTCAATTTCTATGTCAATGGAAAGCTAAGAATCAGAGGAATCCAACAAGACCAAAATTATCAAATTCTGATTTGTAAATCAAAAGTAATTGACCCCGAAAGTCAACATTTGACTTCTGATAAAAGATGAACAGTCCTTGGTCAAACGTCAAATTGGAGGGTCAAATGAACTCAGAAGTTAATGAATTTTCTATCCACGGAAAGCTGATAAAAAGAGGAATCCAATGAAAGAGATATCCTATTTTCAAAATCAGCAACTTTTCGGACCTAAAATTGGGGAAAATGAAGAACACTATGAACTAATTTGCAAAATTAAACTTCTAGATCTAATAAAAACTCAAATTAACTCCTGATAATCGATTGAATCTCACTACTAACCTGATTGCCGCAAGAATGGGGCTTCAATTCTCGTGGATTGAAGTGAATTTGCTCGGATTCTTCCTCGCGGACGTTCGGAATTCAAGGGGAAAATTCGATGAAATCAAGGAGAAATTCGTGATCAATCCCGCTCCAATTGCTTCGCAATCGAGTCGAAACGTGGGGGGATCACGATGAACTAGAGATCTTCCTCGAAATTCGCTTAATTCCTTCACGAATCGATCAAAAGTTAAAGAACAAAGGGAGAAATAAATTGGTTTTAAAGAGGAAATTGGGCTTGAAATCGTGGATGATGGAGCGGGTCGTGAGCGCGGATTTGCAGCGTCGAGGGTGTGATTCCGTGGGCATGGATCGTGGCTTCAATGTTGCGACGGATTGGCCCCGAATTAGCGGTGAGTTGGATTGACTTTGCTTCAAAAAGAGGCCACGATCGCACCAGGATCGGGCCACGATCGTGAGTTGATCGTGATCCTGGAGCTTGGTCGGCCGCCGTCTGATCCTGTGGGAGTGATTCCGCGACAAAAGCTCCATGATCGCGGCTCGATCGCGCCGCGATCGCGGTTCAATCGGATCGCGATCGTGGAGTTCTTCATTGATACGTCTGCACCGTCCGATGGACCTCAGGTAAATGGACGATCGCGATCTCCCGATCAAGCCGCGATTGCGATGAAGAACAGCCGTCAGATGAAGAGCAAGGCTACGGTGAGTCCACGTGACGTCCATCCTCGTGCAATCGCGTGATGAGATCTCGTACGTCCGATTGAGGCGTGATGTCTCCTCGCCACGCCACGTGTCGCACATCCGCCGTTTCACTTAAACCGAAATTTGCGCACGTGTTGGATTGATGATCGCGTGGACTCCGGTCCACGCGATCTCCACCGTGTTGATAGAATCCGACGCCTGCCGCTTGTCCACGTAGCCTGCAAAAGAGAAACCGTGTGGGAACATAGTCCCACACGGAAGAAATATCGGGAGCTTTTGCGTTTAAATAGGGGAGCCCCCCTATTTAATCATAGCATTACCGTCACCCAATGTTACCAGGGCTCCACTATACCCGTGGGCCCTCCACTGACCAGCCTTGCCACGTGGTGCCCCTCACGGGCGTCCGCGTGACCCGTTTGCGTGGCCGCCTACCACGTGTCAGCGCCACCTGTGCCCCGCGTGGGCTACTCGGGCGCTGCCACGTGGCCTCAGTGCCGCGTCGCAACCCGAGGCGGTCCCGCGCGCCACGTCGGCCTGCAGGTTAGTAAACCCCTTTTTTTGCGATTTTAAATAGGAAAATTCAATTTAAAAATCAAATAAAATTCAGAAAAAGGGCCTAAAACTTCAAAAATTCATAATTTAAAATTTACAACTCTTTTTTAATCCAAATTTTCTCCATTGGATCACAAATTCTTTTCTTTTTAATATCATGTCATTTAAAATATATTTAGAAAGAAGAAATCAAGATGACTTATAATTTACTTACATCATTTCTCATTAAACATTTTAAATCATAAATTCATCCTAAAATCATTCTTCCAAACATTTACTAAAGTCAAAACTCATTCAATAACAACGATTAACTTCTATTAATTTAAACACAAGATTAATCATCTATTAAGCATGAAATTATCCCTAATTTATGCATAAATATCAACTTTAGTGAAATGACATGCCAATGGAGAAAATTCCTAAAAAGTATGATAACATGCATCATATTCACATAAAATAAGCATGAATATGAGTTAATTAAGATAAGAATTCAATTTATAAATGCATGTTATCAGTTTCCATGCCATGATTGGTAAATTTTAAGGCCTAAAACCACCTTTTAACCCTCCTGACACACACTCACATACTCTTTCCCCATAAGAACTTTTTGCCCTCCCACGATGTCCTTTTTTATCTTTATTCATAAGAATGCACATAACATTTTTATGAAGAAAGACATGAAGGTATATTTTGCTCTTTCCTTCTCAATACCCCTACCCTAGAATAAGAGGTTCATCTTCCTCATCTAATTGCCTCTTTGAATGGGGTTTCTTCTCCATTATCTTGCTCTCTTGGATAAGGGATATTTCCTTTCTCTTCATTATTCATTCTATATTAATTATTCTCCCATATTTATATTATTCCTCCAAGACTTCCTATATCTTCCCTTGTTTTCATATTTCAAGATCTTCAAGAAAAATCGATAAATTTTGACCTTGGAGAATATTCAAGAGTCATTGAATTTCCATTACACGGAGCATCAAAATTTTCCAACATTGGGTGATTAGTAAATCTTTACAAGTTTACTTTATCTTGGATAAAGAGATCATATGATAGCCATCATAAAAACCTTTTGGTGATCCACACACACGTATATGAGACTTTGTTTGCCCCACAAAGTTTGAAACCCTAATAATATAACTGAAAATATCTTAATTATATCTAACATTGAAATATTCCACGTCTGGAATAATAACCTTGATAAATTAATTTTTAAGTTTGCTAGAGATTTGTATCTTTGGATATCACCATTCAAGGAAGTTTCTCTATCTTTTTCTCTTAATTCTACATCAACAAGTTGCATTGGTTACACACAAGAGTTGGTATCCATGAAGTGAATGATGGATCTTATGTGGCCTATAAGCCAATCACACTTTCATGTATCTTGTTGATGTTCATTAAAATAAAATTTATTCATTATCATTCTTGTGTGATGTTTGCAATATAAAGTCCATGAGCATGTGCAATTACTAAGTGAATTATGATAAGATCATAATATAGTGATCACTAGTCTTTAAACATATGTTCTAAACATTCATATTCGTGGGATATTCAAGAAGGACATCAAATTATCCGGAAAGAATAACACTATCTAATCCATCTCATATGATGAGTATGGCCGATCCTATAGCCATCGGTGTGGAGACACTAAGGATAGATAGTGGGTGCTCTTTGGAGAAAGAGTTCACTGAATTGATCCGTATGAATCCCTGAATGGTATTATACCTAACTGTCAATCAGGTTGATTCATGTCATGGTTGTGTATGTGGTCCTTTGACTTGAGACACCAAAGACATCTTGTGGATGGATGATCGTGTTTTGATTATGACTTACGAATCCCTAGCCACGGGATATCTAAAACGTCATATATTGGCTACGACATGAAGTCCACGAAGATGATTGTGTGATCAAGATGGGATCATCCACCCTCGGTATTTGAGGATATTGACTCAAGGAATGAGATGCGATAAAATCCTTGGCCAAGGTAGTAGAAATATCGAAGAAGGGGTTCTCAATGATTTCTACACGCATCAGTACTAACTTGAGTGACTGATTAGGGTTTGACAGTTGACCATACCCTAAGTCATTCATGAGTTTAATGTCAGATGAAGGATTATACATACATGGTAATCGATGACTGGAAGGTTCCATAAGTGAGTTCTTACATACTCCATATCTCCTAGAGTACGTGGTGTAGCTTGGCACCCAACGGGCTGACAACTCAACCTATCGATTGGGTTAAATCGATCCTTGATTAATTAATCTATATGTGGATGTGGATAATTAATTAAGGTTGACCAATAAGGTGTTATTTGGTCTATAGAGTTATTAACTAGTAAGATATATGGACCTAGAGGGTCACACACATAAGGTTTTATGGATGTTGGTGAAAATTGACATAATTATGAGGGTTTTTATGAAAAGACCTCATTCCAAATGTCTATAAATAGGGGGAGAACGACCACAACTGAAGGTGCCCTTGCAAGCGTTGTGGGAATTCTCTCCTTTCTTCTCTTTCTCTCTTGGTGAAGAGCTTTGAAGAGGAGATCCAACCATCCAGAGACCGTGTGGATACTGCTAGAGGCTAGACACTTGAATAGCTTCAAGAACTCCTTCAAGGAAACCATGTAAGTATGTTTTCTAATTCATACTAGATGATAGGAACATCTGTTCTTGGTGGCTTGGTATTTTGAATGTCCGATTTAATATTTTCTGCTGAATTTGATGTTTTGATCAAAATTTCAGAAAGTTATCAACCTCAGTTCCCATCAGTGCGTGTACACTATATGATATTAAGGTAGATGATATATGATCAAACCATTAGTCATGATGTTTTCTTGCATCATTCTGCATCCTTGGACTCAACCACTAAGCACTTAATTTTTTTTTTGAAAAGCATTAGACTCTTTATGATGATAAATGCAAGTATATGCTGATGAAGAATAATATAGGGTGGTGGTGAAAAGGTATCAATATGTGTCAATAATATGTCCTTGGAGAAAAATATGACATTTAAAACCATGTATAATATGTCAACCTAAATGTCTATTTTGATATGTTTTAGATGATAAATATTATGTGGCTTATAAGACAAATCACACTTCCATATCTTATTTATATTCATTAATATACAATTTATTTATTATCATTATTGTATGATATTTTTAGTAAATTTCATGAGCATTTGAAATGACTATATTTAGTGATGATGAGATCATAATACAACTATCACTAGTCATTAAATATACACTCTAAACATTTCTATTTGAGGAATATTAAAAAAGGACATCAAAATGTCTAGAAAGAATAATACTATTTGATCTAACTCATATGATGAGTATGATTAATCTTTTGGCTGTCAATATGACGAGATGAGACCGCGAGGTCGTCGATTTCACACGGTCTCGTGTCAAAAATAAAGCCTAACTTACCAATTTTGGGAATTTATAACGAATTGAGTGGCATAATGGTAAATAAGGGTCAAATCCACAGGGAATTAAGGTATTTTCGAGATATCTATTAGAAATTGATCAAATTGGACGATGAATTGAGGTAAGAAATTAGGGAAAATGGTAGATTTAGAAAGATAACTCAAAGATCTATCCGTGGAATCAAAAATTCGCTTAATTTGGATTAGTAATCGCGGAGAAATCAAAGAGTGAAGTGGGACAAAATTTTCGGAATCGCGAAGAAGACAAATTGAAATTAAAAATAAAATTGAACTAAATTAAGATCCTAAACCTAAAATTGATGATATATAACGATAGATTAGAGGAAAAACTTGTTTTCTAACCCGAGATAACGATCGAATCGATCCAATTGATCTCCGGATCGACAACTATTCATTCCGCGAATTCAAACATGAAAATCGGTGTTCAAGACACAAATTCTCCTCGCTCAATCGACGAAATCTCACTTATAAACACTCCGTGGATGCAAAATCGAGTCTAGAAGCGATTACAAGTGAGAGATTCAAGAGAGGAAGGGTTTAGAATGGTCGATTAAGCGAAATCCTTCTCGAATATCTTACAATCACGAAGAACACTTCATTTTATAGGCTAATTTGGGCGAAACCGTCCGATCAGTGCGTTACAAGCTTCATCAATGATCCAGATGCGTTCGTAATGGTGAACCGTTACGATTAAAGATAGGCCTTTTGATCTTGAATGAATGCTCCAGATTTGATCTCGCGATATGTGTTATAAAACGCATCAAACGGCGCCCGTCGGATCGCGATCTAAGGCTTCAGATGCGTTTGATCGCGTGAAATCGTGGCCGTTATAACTCGATTTAATAAGGCACGTGTTTGATCAAAGATCGGTGGTCCGTGTCCACGCGATCGACGCACGGATTTTCTGCACTCCGCCTGATCCAGCGCTCCTCCGTCAGCCACATCGCCTGAAAATGAAGATAACCGTGTGGATAAGCGTTATAAAAAGCGTGAAATGTCGTCCTTTAGATCGCGTTCCAACGGTCCAGATGAGTAGCGCGCGATTTAATCAGGACCGCTATAATCCATCTTAAATCGCACGTGTCTTTGATCACGATCGGTGGTCCGCTTTTACACCCGATCAACGCGCGATAATCCACGCCCCATCCAATCCGACGCGTATCCTTTCGCCACGTCACCTGCATGTTTAAAAATTGTGTGGGAATTTCGTCCCACACGGAAAAGATTAGTGAAACCCGTCGGGTTTATAAGTCCCGACGGATTAAGGGGTTTGAATACCTTTCCGGTCTACGGAAGGCTGAATACCCCTACTAGATAGAGTATATAATATGAATATAAATATATGCAGGCCGCGTAGGCACCGCGTAGACGGATTAAGAGATTTAATTCTTATTTCAAAAATACATTCATTTCTTTAAGATTTTAACTTTAGAAAATTAAATGAATGTTCATAAAAATGATTTCTCCTATTATTTAACTTTAAAAACCACTTATAATCTCAAGTAAAGATGGGTTATAACATCTTTAATCTTTAATTCATCATAATTAACCCTAAATTAACACATTTTGAGATTATAACACAAAATTGCATAGAATGATAGAAATGCACTCAAAGTATGATAACATGCACATAAATGGAATGTTTTATGCCTTATTTTGCATTAATAATCATGTTTTATCATGTTAAGATTGCATGTTATCACAATATGGAGACACCAAGGATAGATAGTAAATACTTGAATTGATCCGTATAAATTCTTGAATGATATTATAATTAAATGTCAATCAAGTTGATCCACATCATGGTTATGTTTGTGGTCCTTTAGACACCACAAATATCTTTTGGATGGATGATTGTGTTTAACTATGATTGACAAATCCCTAGCCATGAGATTTCGAAAACATAATAGACTAGATACTCCATAGTCATGTAAGGTGATTGTGTGAGCAAGATGGAATCATTCTTCCTTAGTATTAGAGGAGATTGATTCAAGGAATGAGATACACTTAAATCCTTTGCCAAGTTAGTGGAAATATCAAAAGTGTTTTTGATGATTTCCTTCACACATTATTACTGACTTGAGTAATTGGTTAGGGTTTGATAGTTAACCCTATCCCAAGTTATTCATGAGTTTCACGCAGATGAAGTATTATGTGTACACAATAACTTATGATGTCATGGTTTCATAAGAGAGGTCTTGTATACTCCATATATCTTAGAGCACATGATATCGCTTGGCACCCAATGAGCTAGCAACTCAACTTTTTAGTGGAGTTAAATTGATCCTCAATTAATTAATACTTATGTTGATATTTTTAATTAATAATGTTAACCAATAAGTGTTATTTGGTCAAATTAAGTTGATAGACATAGAGGGTTATACATATAAGATTAATGGATGTTGATAGATATAGACATAATTATGAGGGCTTCTATAAAAAGTCCACATATCCAATGTTTATTAATAGTAGGAGAACAACCACTAACCTAGGTTTTCATGTGAACGTTATGAGAAATTCTCTCCTTCTCTTTCTCTCTTTGTGAAGGGCGTTAAAGAGGAAATCCAATCTTCTAGTGATCAAGTGGATTATGCTAGAGGATGGACACTTGAACAACTTCCAGGGCTCTTTCAATGAACCCCGTGGTAATGGATTTTAATGTATATTAAACAATAGGATCATCAATTCTTGTTGCCTCGGTGTTTTTAATGTTTGATTCAATATCTTTCACTGTGTTTGATAAGTTGATCAGAATTTTGAGAGTCTATCGAGCATCATATCCTATAAGTAGATAGGAGAAAACATTAGAGTGAGTCAAAATTACCATTATAGAAAAAATGACTGTGACTACTTCAATAAGGATCCACCACTAGAGAGAGTCCTTATCTAGATGAAAACAAATTCATTGATTTGTTAATTCAAAACGTGTAGAGTTAGATGAGGATTGCCTCTCCATTTGTGCCACCAAAATGATGTTTGAGCAGGTCTTCTTGGAAAGAATGGAGATTTTTTACATACAAGATATGTCTCTGCCATATGAAAGCAATGTTGATGACATGAGGGTATGGTTTTGAGAAGAGTATGTCAAGTCAGTGAAGACACCAAAGAGAACTATATTAAAAAGTTTTTTTATTCAAATTTGTTGTGTTTCTTTTGACAAGTAGCATTTTAAATTTAGGGTTTTCTTGGAATGAGAGGACAAACATTTTACAAATTCTCTCAACCATCACAAATATGACTTACTTTTCCTTTTTTTTTTTAAAAAAGGGAGAAATTCATCAATTTATTTTAATTCCTCAAATTTTTTTTTGGATAGAAGATTTCATTTTATATTTGGATATTAAATATTTTCTATTTTTAGTAGGTGTATTATATTTATTTTTATAAGTTATTGGCCTCTATTTTAGTTTTTATTCATGTTTTTGAGGGGTTAAAGATTGATATCGATAAGGCAGGACACATCTTTTATTAAGCAGATAAATAAAAATTTTATGCCTTCTTTTTTGAGGAAAGATGAGGCATTGCTAACTTTACTCTCTTCCTTCTCGATGAGCTCCAACGTCCGTCACCGTCAAGCCGGCCTAACCTTTTTGCCCTAACGAGTAGGAAACCCTCCCCGTCAAACTGTCTTCTAGTCAACGTCTCCAGTATCCGGCTACGGCTGACGGCGCCGGAAAACTGGTCAAAACAGGCCGGAAAGGGTCTTCCTTTTTGGCTGATTTTTCAGCCGCCGGGCAGACCGCCAGAGCTCCGTCACGGCGGCGGTCTCTCCAGAAGAGTGAAGCCTTGATAGTTGATAAGGACATCAAATTTTCTTTATTGAGAACGTGGAACTCGATGGTTCGTCCAATGAGCAGCCAGCATTAGTGGTTCAAAGAACACCAATTAATGTGATTTGGGGACGGACTGGGCTGCGAGAAAGAGCTGGAGAGAGTTTGGCCAATGCGGAGGGGGTAGACTTCTTCCCGGATTTACTGGCAGCGAGGCGAGATGGTCCCGCTTTCGATTACTCTTATATCCCATTAAATGCGTTTCTCAACTCTCCAGCTGCAGTACTCTCTTTCCCTCTCTCCCACTCACTGGCCACACACTCCCCGCATTTCCTTCTCCCTCTTTCTTTTCCACCCTTCTCTCTCTAGATGAGCGAGTCAGCTCACGGAATGCATCGCGGAGCTCTACCACGCGCTGCGGCAGAGGTATCGAGCGCCCGAGTACTCTCTCTCTCTCTCTCTCTCTCTCACTCAGTAGAGATTGAGTTTGGTGGTTCACACGGTCGATCTGAGCCCGACTTCACCATTTCCCCGACTGCATTGCTAATCGGAATCAAAGAACTAGCGAACGGTATCCGAAGTTTTAGTAAATTAACTAAGGTGTTTTTTTGTTTGAGCAGAATCGCGGGAAATCTCCATGGAAGGAAGTTCTGCTGCTTTCCTACCAGAGTCTCGGAGTTGTTTACGGCGATCTGAGCACTTCCCCTCTCTACGTCTACAAGACGACTTTCTCCGGAAAGCTGAGTCTCCAAGAAGATGACGAGGAAGTTTTTGGCGTGCTCTCCTTCATCTTCTGGACTCTCACTCTTATCCCTCTCTTCAAGTACATCTTCATCGTCTTGTCAGCCGACGATAACGGCGAAGGTAAAAATAAATTAAACCATAAATCCTCTTTTCTTTACTCTAATGCTCGGGGTTTCTGAGTATTTTGCAGGTGGGACATTTGCTCTCTACTCGTTGCTCTGCCGGCACGGAAAATTGAGCCTTCAGCCTAATCAGCAGCGGATTGACGAGAAGCTTTCTTCTTATAAGATCACCGAGAGCGGCGATGAGAGTAATCAGGGCTTCAAGATGAAGGGCTTCTTCAATAAACACCCGATGTTCCGCCTTGGGCTCCTTATCGTTGTTCTCTTCGGCACTTGCATGGCTATCGGCGATGGAGTTCTCACTCCCACAATCTCAGGTTCTTATTGATGAATAACGAGGAATTTTCAGATTTTTTTTCTGAATTTAAAAATTCAAGGTGTTCCTTATTTTAATTACCGGTAAGATTATCTTCGATTTCACACTCTCGGATTCTTTTTGAGGGAAAAAGACGAATTCTTCGCGCTGATGAGGGAATTTTTAATTCTTTCTGAATTTGAACTTAAAGAATTGTTCTTTTTCTTTATTTCAATTAATTGGCAAGTTTATCTTTTTCCCCAGTTCTTTCCGCGGTGTCCGGAGTTCAAGTGAAGATGACCCATCTGCACGAACGTGAGTAAATCTCTTCCATTTGAAGAGCAACGTAATTCATTTATTATTTGATTTAATTATTTTTCAGATTACGTGGTGGCGATATCGTGTATCATTTTGGTGGGGCTCTTCTCTCTCCAGCACTACGGCACTCATCGAGTGGCCTTCGTTTTTGCTCCGATCGTTGCTGCCTGGCTTCTCTGCATCGGCGCCATTGGAATCTACAACATAGCTCGCTGGAATCCTACAATTTTCCGCGCTCTTTCTCCCTCTTATCTAGTCAGATTCCTCCGCGCGACTGGAGTCCAAGGATGGGTTTCCCTCAGCGGAGTTGTCCTCTGCATTACAGGTACGTCGGAGCAGAGATAGAGAGAGAAAGATAGAGGTAGAGAGATAGGAGAGAGAGATGGATGACTTCTTGCTGCGCGATGATGATCAGGAGCGGAGACCATGTTTGCAGCTCTGGGGCATTTCTCTGCGACTTCGATCAAGGTAGCGCTTTTACCTGCCTGAAGAGCAAGAGAGAGAAACCCAGTCTTGCTTACGTGGCGATTTTCAGATGGCCTTCTCGGTTCTCGTGTACCCGTGTCTGGTTTTAGCGTATATGGGTGAAGCGGCTTTCTTGTCCAAGCATCACGAAGACATTCAGAGGAGTTTCTACAGAGCCATACCAGGCAAGCTCTCAACAGTCAACCCTAACTCAAGTCTTTATTAGATCGACGATGTTTTAATGAAGGGAAATTCGTGTGATGGCTCAGAAGCTGTATTTTGGCCTGTTTTCGTCGTGGCGACGCTGGCGGCGGTGGTGGGGAGCCAGGCGGCGATAACGTCGACGTTCTCGATCGTGAGCCAGTGCTGTGCGTTGAATTGTTTCCCTCGCGTGAAGATCATTCATACGTCGAAGAAGATCTATGGGCAGGTTTACATTCCCGAGATCAATTGGATTTTAATGTGTCTGTGCTTGGCCGTCACCATCGGATTGAGGGACACTAACAAAATTGGCTATGCTTATGGTACACTCTCTATCCATCCATCCATCCGTCCATTCATGCATCCAAATATCCATCCTTCGGACCATGCATGAATCTATCTATCCATCCATCCTTTGGTCCATTCATGCATCCGTACATACATCCATGCATCCATCTATCCCTCCATACATACAACAATCTATCTATACATCTATCCATCCATGCACATATGCAGACTTAATCCATCCATTAATTTCATACTTGCCATCCATCCTTCCATGTATACATCCATCTCTCTTTATCTACCCACGTCTAACATCGGCGTATCAATGTTTCTACTGATCAATCTCTCTACCCCTTTATCTCCGTATTACTCTGCTTCACAATATGGTAATCCACTCATCAATCCATCTGCTTCTCTTCCTCGCTATTTCTGTCCGGCAGGTCTCGTGGTCTCCATAGTCATGCTGGTGACCACATTCTTAATGTGCCTGGTGATGATTATCGTGTGGAAGCAGAGAACAACCACCACAGCACTCTTCCTCATCTTCTTCGCATCCCTGG
The DNA here is from genome assembly GCA_024174645.1 of Lemna minuta. Lineage (NCBI taxonomy): Eukaryota > Viridiplantae > Streptophyta > Magnoliopsida > Alismatales > Araceae > Lemna > Lemna minuta. The sequence goes on along the minus strand of CM044102.1, from coordinate 7,938,233 downwards.
AATTGCTCTACGTCTCAGCTTCCACCACGAAAATCCCGCAAGGAGGCTGGATCCCTCTCGTTCTCTCCGCCATCTTCATGCTCGTCACCTACGTCTGGCACTACGCAACCCTAAAGAAGCACCAGTTCGACCTCGAAAACAAGGTCTCCATGAAGCGAATCCTCTCCATGGGGCCCAGTCTGGGCATGGTCAGGGTCCCTGGCATTGGTCTCATCTACGCTGACGTGGTCACCGGATTGCCAGCCATTTTCGGCCACTTCGCCACCAATCTCCCCGCATTTCACCAAGTCCTGGTCTTCGTCTGTGTCAAATCCGTGCAAGTCCCTCACGTCTCGGACAACGAGCGATTCCTCATCGCTCGCCTCGGCCCCCAAGAGTTCCGCATGTTCCGTTGCGTCGTCCGCTACGGCTACAGAGATCTCCACCAGGAGAATCACGACTTCGAAACCCAACTCGTGTCCAGGCTCTTAGCTTTCGTCGAAATGGACGGAGAAGAAGACTGCGTTGTGGTGCCCCGCGGGAGAAGTTTATCGGAGCCTCAAGTCGTCGAAGACGGGGAAAGTAGCTGTTCTGGAAGAGTTGCGGAGTCCATGGAGATTATCAAGGCGAAGGAGTCCGGAGTTGCGTATATTCTCGGTCGCTCACAGGCCAAAGCGAAGAAATCTTCCCCTCTGTTGAAGAAGGTGGCGGTGAATTTCGTATTCGGGTTTCTTAGCCGGAACTGCAGAGGATCCGAGGTCGTTCTCAACGTCCCCTACTCCTCCGTTCTCGAAGTGGGCATGGTTTACTATATCTGATTGTACGGCTCTTTCTCTCTCTACAATCAGCTCATTCTCGCACAGCCCTTTCGGACGTGTTGTACAGAAGATGGCCTCCAACGAATGATGTAATATTATTGTTTTACTACAAAGAATCAGTAGATCATGAATCATAATATCAACATGGCTTTGAACTCCGCGAAATTGATCGCGCCGTCGCCGTCTAGATCATACCGCCGAATCATCGCCTTGCAATCGTCTATCTCGGAGTCATTACCCATCCTATTAAGCGCTGCTCTTAAGCTGGAGTCAGTGATGAATCCACTACTCTCCATCTCGTACACGACAAAGGCTTCTCTCATTTCTCTATCTCTAGCTTCTGCATCCTGCTCTTCCTCGGGTATCAGGTCGGAGAACTCGTCAAGCCCTAATAATCCATCTCCGTCGACACCTGATGCGCGTACGGCTTCGATCGCTTCTTCGATGGATAGATTAAGGCCGATGTGGTTCATCCTCGAGCAGAGCTCCAATGGCGAGACTTTTCCGTCGCCGTTCTTGTCACAGTAGCGGAAAACTCTCTCTAACCTTTCAGTAGATGGCGAGCAAGAGCTGGATACTCCTCTTTCCGTTGTCATGTTCGTGGATTCTCCAAGAAAGATTATAGGACTGCATGATTTATATATATAGATGATCGAACCTTCGACGAGAGGTGAAAGAAGCCTCCGAGAAGGGTTGTATTACGCGTTCCAGCGGTTCAAGACGCGCAATAAGTCGGCCGCCGACTCATTTGGAAGACGACGGCCTAGATAAATAATCTTTTTGGGGTCAAACGTTCTGGAGAGCCATTCATCTTCAGTCTCTGACAGTGACGTATGATTATGTTTGGGATTCGCTTATAAGGCTCCGTCCTTCGTGTCTCTGCCGAAGATTTTGACCAGGAAGGGGCTGCCTGGTTACGAATTCTGCCGAAAATCATCAAATCTTGCACCGCTTCTTGATTCTGCTCCTTGCCGCTCCTTGCAAACTGTCTCGACTGCTCGTAGGTTGTTCGAAAACTTCTTGCCGTTTGAACTCTCGGTAAGAAGAAAGAGGAAAGAAAGAGAGAGATTAGAAGGTGAAAAGTGAGTTTATTTATTTAATGCACGTTACATATATAGGGTTTACACTTACATGGAATGGTTATTTACAATAGAAATGTGGGTCCACAATGACACATATACCCTTGTCTTCTAACACTCCCCCTCAAGCTGAAGAGGGAATATCTACCAGTCCCAGCTTGCTTGATACCATGTCTATCAATGCAGACATGTTTCCTTTGGTCATACTCTACAGGGTTGTGTTTGAATCTGATGGTGGACTGATTTTATCTCAAAAAACTCTAGTTGAACCATCTGGCTTGATCTTGAGGTCTTTTAAGGTCCATTTGATCCACATAATCTTAGTAAGTCAATGCGCTAAGGCTCTAAATTCTGCCTCTGTACTGGACCGTACTACCTCTTGTTTCTTGCTTCTCCATGTAATGAGATTTCTAGCAAAAAATGTGCAATATCCGGTAGTTGACCTGCGATCAAAAGTCGCAATCTGGGTATGCATCTAAAGAGTGCATAACTTGGCGTTTGAAGTGTAGTCCCTATCCGGTTGTCAGTTTCAAGAATTTAAGTACTCGGTGTGCAACGTGTATGTGAGATATCATAGGACTATGTATGAATTGGCTAAACATGTTAATAACATATGAAATGTTTGGGTGAGTATGTGCTTTGTAAATTAACCTTCCAACTAATCTCTGATAAGAGTTTAATCTGTGATTTACTTCAATGGGGGTCTTGGCTAGTTGACACTCTCTAAATCCTGTTTTTGCTAGGAGATCTAAAATATATTTATGTTGGAATAATATGTTTCCATTCAAAGAGTGAGCTACTTAAATTCCTAGGAAATACTTCACTTTGCCTAGGTTTTTTTTACAGTCAATTCATTCATAAATCTTTGTTACAATTCAATTCTTTCTTTAGAATCACTTCTAGTGATTATAATGTCATAAACATATATCACCAAAAAAATGATCTTCCATTCTTTTGAATGGTTATAAAATAAAATATGGTCTCCATTTGATTGAGAACATCTATAATTTTTCATGGCTTGGGAGAATTTTTCAAACCAAGATCTAGAGGATTGTTTAAGGTCATATAAAGCTTTTCTTAACTTTCACACTTGATTAGTATGTTGTATGCATGCGTATCTACAAGTTATTTTCATATATGTATATCTATTTCTCCTAATTGTCCATGTAAGAAAGCATTTTTAACATCATCTTGTTGTAGTGGCAAAAAAAATTGCATGGCTAATGCTACTAGAACTCTAATAGTGTTCATTTTTGCCATTAGAGCAAAAGTTTCCTCATTATCAATACCAAATATTTGATTATATCCTTGGGCAGGTAATCTTGCCTTATATCTTTCAATGCTTCCATTTGATAGATATTTCATAGTAAAAACCCTCTACATCCAATAGGTTTGTTCATTGGTGGTAGTTGTACAGTTATATGTGTGTGATCCTTTAGGTCCATATATCTCACTCGTTAATAACTCTATAGACAAATTAACATGTTATTGGTCAAACTTAATTAATTATCTATACCAACACATAGATTAATTAATCAGGGATCGATTTAACCCAATTGATAAGTTGAGTTATCAGCCTGTTAGTTGTAAAGCTACACCATGTACTCTAGGAGATATGGAGTATGTAAGAAATATCTTATAGAAACTTTCCGCCATCGATTGCCATATATGTATAATCCTTCATCCGTACGAGACTCATAAATGACTTATGATATGGTCAACTGTCAAACTCTAATTAGTCACTCAAGTTAGTATTGATGGATTTCATAAATGATCAAGAACTCCTTCTTCAATATCTCTACTATCTTGGCCAAGGATTTCATCACATCTCATTCCTTGAGATCTATTCTTGAGGGCGAATGATCTATTCTTGATCACACAATCATCTTTGTGAAATTTATGTCGTATCCAATATATGCCATTTTAGATCCCGTGGCTAGGGATCCGTAAGTCATAATCAAAACACGATAATCTATTCATAAGATGTATTATGATCTCATCATAATTCACTTAGTCATTTTACATGCTTATGTACTTCATTACAAACGTCACACAAGAATGAAAATGAATAAATATCATTTCAATGTACATAAAAAAGATACATGAAAGTATGATTAGATTATAGGCCACATAATATCCATCATGTGTGTGTGTGTGAGTGCCATTAGTGGGTTAAGCATCCTTTAAAAGATGTAAGCTAACTTAATAAGATTGGTCAACATTTATACACAATTTTTGCCTCAATTTTTTATATGTGTGACTATTTTTCTTTCTTTTTAATTCACATGTGACGTGATGCATTCTGGAGCGTGCGATCATGTGAATCAATTATGTAGTTGATTTTCACTTAAAGCATGGGGTACGTGGCGCATAATAGTTCATTAATAAATTATTTCGAACTACTTTAATCTCAACTGTTCATTAGAGGATTTATAATGGTTGAGATTAAATTATTCCCGATGGACTCTTGTGGACACGTGTACACATGCAGAGCATCTGATGAAGATCAAATAGCGGCGATTATGCGATGCTTCTTCTTCACGAGAAGACGTGACGAAATCTCAACGCTTCATCATGAATCTAACAACTATGAATTACACCATCGATTCACATTCTTGCTTTATATTTGAGCCATTGATTGAAGATGAAAAGACAAAATCAAATGGTCACACCCAAAATTAGCCTATTTATACCTTGTTCTTCAACGAAAACGACATTCTCGGATGTTTTGAGTGATGGGATCTGAGGTCGATAACTTTCCGAAATTTTGATCATAACATCAAATGCAGCGGAAAAACATTGAATCGGACATTCAAAATACCGAGCCACCAAGAATAGATGATCCTATCATCTAGGATGTATGAGAAAACATACTTACAAGTTTCCTTGAAGGAGTTCTTGAAGCTATTCAAGTGTCTAGCCTCTAGCGGTATCCACACGGTCTTCAGATGGTTGGATCTCCTCTTCAAAGCTCTTCACCAAGAGAGAAAGAGAAGAAAGGAGAGAATTCCCACAAGGCTTGCATGGGCACCTTCAGTTGTGGTCGTTCTCCCCCTATTTATAGACATTTGGAATGAGATTTTTTCATAAAAATCCTCATAATTATGTCTATATCCACCAACATCCATAAACCTTATGTGCGTGACCCTCTAGGTCCATATATCTCAATAGTTAATAACTCTATAGACCAAATAACACTTTATTGGTCAACCTTAATTAATTATCCATATCCACATATAGATTAATTAATCAATGATCGATTTAACCCAATCGATAGGTTGAGTTGCCAGCCCGTTGGGTGCCAAGCTACACCACGTACTCTAGGAGATATGGAGTATGTAAGAACTCACTTATGGAACCTTCCCGTCATTGATTACCATGTATGTATAATCCTTCATCCACATTAGACTTATGAATGACTTAGGGTATGGTCAACTGTCAAACCCTAATCAGTCACTCAAGTTAGTACTGATGCGTGTAGAAATCATCGAGAACCCCTTCTTCGATATTTCTACTACCTTGGCCAAGGATTTCATCGCATCTCATTCCTTTGAGTCAATCTCCTCAAATATCGAGGGTGGATGATACCATCTTGACCACACAATCATCTTCGTGGACTTCATGTCGTATCCAATATATGATGTTTTAGATATCCCGTGGCTAGGGATTCGTAAGTCATAATCAAAACACGATCATCCATCCACAAGATGTCTTTGGTGTCTCAAGTCAAAGGACCACATACACAATCATGACATGAATCAACCTGATTGCCAGTTAGGTATAATACCATTCAGGGATTCATACGGATCAATTCAGTGAACTCTTTCTCCAAAGAGCACCCACTATCTATCCTTAGTGTCTCCACACCGATGGCTATAGGATCGGTCATACTCATCATATGAGATGGATTAGATAGTGCTATTCTTTCCAGATAATTCGATGTCCTTCTCGAATATCCCACGAATAGGAATATTTAGAATATATGTTTAAATACTAGTGATCACTATATTATGATCTCATCATAGTTCATATAGTCATTGCACATGCTCATGGACTTCATTGCAAACATCACACAAGAATGACAATGAATGAATTTCATTTCAATGAACATAAACAAGATACATGAAAGTGTGATTGGCTTATAAGCCACATAATATCCATCATTGAGTAATCAAACTGTTTAGATATCTTAATCCTTAAATCTCTTGCTTTATTTTTCTTCTAGGCTCATGTCCAAAGAGTGTTTGAAAATAAGATTTTGTTGAGAAAATTAATAGAATTTGCCTTTTGAACACCAAATTTTTGCTTTTCAAAATGTGAAATGAAAAGCCTTGATCCGACGATGAATTAAATAATTTTGAGCGTGATTTTGGGTTATATTATATATTTTCTTCATAATCTTTCTTCCTATAAGATTATATTTCAATTTCGGATAGTAGATTAGTCGAATTTAACAAAATTTTATTATTTTCTTTTTATTCTCAATCTATTTCTCTCTCTTGATTTTGCTCCTTGATTTCTTTGTAAATACTGATCCATATTGAGTGATTTTTTATTCCGTGGATTCGTCTTCGAGTCTTCTTTCTAAATTTACTAAAAATCTCTAATTTCTCACCTCAATTCATCATCATATTTGATCAAATTAATAAAAATACCTTGAAAATTAACTTATTTCTCCCTAGGTTTGACCCTTATTCACCATTATACTAGTTAATTCTTAATTAAAGACTTTAGATCGGTGAGTTTAGTAATATTTTTTACATGCATTTGTGTATTTTCAACAACCTCACGAAAACATTTCGTCAGGGTCCCTCTCATATCCCCTTTGTTTTGAGTCATTGCTACAATATTATATTTGTTGATGATTATACTCGTGTGAGTTGGGTCTACCTTCTCTATGATTGCTCTGAAGTTATCATCACTGTCAGTCATTTCATCATGGTAGTTGTCACTCTATGTTCCACTACGCCTAAGATTCTTGATACCGATAATGCTATCGACTTTGTCGAAACCTTTCTCTGTACCTTTTCTGTTGATCATGACACTATCCACTAGATTACCTGTCCTCAAACCTCGCAGCAAAATGATGTTTCTGAGCAGAAATAACGTTAGCTCCTTGATATCACTCACATACTATTGATTGATATATAAGTTGATGAGGCGAATTTTCAAGGTCATTGATTACACGCGGAGACGTGTCAAAAATAATTCCAAACTCATCAATTTTGAGAAATAATCACAAATTAGATAGTATAGAGGTGAATAAGGGTTGAATCCACGAAGAATTAAGGTATTTTTGAGGTATTTCTTTAAATTTAATAAAATCGGAGGATTAATTAAGGTGAGATATTAAGGATTTTGATAAATTTGGAAATATAAATCAAAGATGAATCCACAGAATAAAAAATCACGCTATTTAGATCAAGATTCATGGAGAAATCGAACACCAAAAATTAGGTAAATTTTCTAACGCGAAGAGAGAGAAAACCAAAATTAAATCTAAAGTTTGACTAATCTATGACTTGAAATTAAAAGATCATGATTCTAGACGAAATATTAGGAGGAAAATACATAATCTAGCCCGAAGTCGCGCTTGAAATGATCAAACTGATTGCCGAATCAAAGGCTTTTCATTTCGTGATTTTTAAAGACAAAATTCGGCATTCATGAGGCGATTTCTCCTTATTCTTTTGATAAAATCTTGATTTCAAGCACTCTTTGGACACGGAAATGAGTTTAGAAGAGAAAGAAATCAAGAGGTTCACGGATTGATATGTTTAAATAGTTCAATAGCTTGAAACATTCAAGAATGCTTTACATCGTCGAAGAACGTGTGTATTTCTAGGCTAATTTGGTCGTAGACGTTGGATTTGGCTCTTCATCTTCAATCAACGGCTCATATAAAAGGCTTGAAGATGAATTATTGCCATTAAGTCACGACCATTCAATTGAAGATGAAACACTCATATTTTTTAATGGGTGCACATGAAGAAGAAACGACGTGCGATTGTGTCCGTCTGATCGTGAATCGACACCTGAGATGTCGTTACGCGTCCACAGAAGTCCATTAGGCGCATTTAATCTCAGTAGTTATAACTCCTCAGATGAACGACTGAGATAAAATTATTTTCAAAATGAATCGTTGCCCAATCAAAGTATGTTGCGTACCCCCTCACTTAAGTGAAGATCGGCGACTTCGATTAAGTGCGTGAAATCAAACGCTTCCCATCGCGCCAGGTCACCTACGAAGATATAAAAAGAAATACACTTCTCTTTTTTTCTAAGCCACTTCCTTTTTTCGTTGTGAGTATTGGAAGTATCCCCTTTCGTAGGTCAAAGGTACAAACGATCGCCTCTGGAAGTCACATAAACAGTTTGATTCTTCATTATAAGAACTTAAGTATCTTGCAACTTCCTTTAAATACTTATCAACAACATTCAAGATTTAGATTTTTAATAAGTTAGGCTCTAGTTACTGATTGTCGGCGATATGGATTCCGGTCGATCTTGGCCAGCAACAGTAATGTCTTGGAGGCTTTATTTCGGCAGTCACTGCCGCGCTGAACCCTAGCAGTTCACTGAGGGTTGGGAGGACGACTGTTGGCAGCAGAAACCCTAGCCCCCCACTCGAGCAGCTCCTTGCTAGTATCGTTTCTGTGGAGTATCACTTCTATGAAGCAGAGATGCTCTTTCATCTCCCCAGTCGCCTTCTCTATCGCTTCCCGGAGCTCCTCCTCGCATCGGACCTTCCAGAAGATGAACCACTCTGTTCAGATAAGAAGAGAAATCGTCGATTCCCTCAAGTTTTTTTAAAAGAGAAACTCACCTTGCAGGTCCAGCACTTCCCCTCCTGATTATGAATCGCTTCAACGAACGCCGTGTAATTCCAGTTCTTGATAACGTTGTACGGCCCTTCGTGTATCTCCTCCTCTATCGTGTACCCCCCGTTGTTCAAGAGGAAGATAATACTCCGCTGTCCGCCTCGTATCATCGTCGATATGTCCTGGCATGTCACCTGTAAAACCCTAAAATGAATAACAACAACAGTAGAAGAGAAGAGAAAGAGCAAAAACCTGAAAGCTTCCGTCTCCGATGAAAGCGACCACTCGCTTATCCTTCGCCCCCTGTGCGTATCCAAGAGAAGCTCCAACTGACCATCCTATCGACCCGTACTGCATCTGGAATTCATATCTAAAATACCCAAAATTAGTTCAAAATCGGGAAAAAATGAGCTAATCTTAAGGATGAATACTTTACCCGCATCCTTTGGGAAGTCTAAGCTTTTGACAATTGAACCACGAATCACCCGTCTCCGCGATCACCGCAGTCTCGCCGGTCAACATCTTCTGGACGTACCGGAACAGAACGTTGACCCTGAGCGGTGCGCTTTTATCGGACTCCAGCGGCGGGTCCTTCCGGAACGTAAATCCTCTGATAATTCTCGAAAGCGGTTGTGTTCTTGACCAACTTCTTGGCCAACTCTCTGAGAAAGTCCTTCATCAACACGCAGCCGAAGGTTGCTCCATTGGTGATTGAGACGCGATTGGGCTGTACGATGATGGCTTTCTCCTTCTTCAGCAGTAGGGAGTAGCCCACTGAGCTGTAGTCATTGAAGATGGGTCCGGCGAAGAGATATGCGTCAGCAGATTCGACGATTTCAGCGCAAAATGCGCTGCTAACGGCGCCCCAATAAGTGCCGATGAACCTCGGATGCTGCTCCGGAAACATTCCCTTCGCAGAAGGCATGATGGCGACGGGATATCCGCTTCCATCTGCAAGCTCGGTGAAGGATTGTCTGGCGTTCGAAACCCTAATTCTGGGACCTCCCACGAGGACTGGCTTCACGGCCTTGTTCAAGAACTTAGATGCCGCTTCAACGGCCGCCTTCAGCCCCAGCTCGTTGCTCAATCTACGAAAAATAACGAACGCGTAAACCTCGACTGTTCTTCTAGGGTTTAATGATTAGGGTTTAGGTTGGTCACTCGGGGGAAAGTATGTAAGGTACAGGCTCGCGGCTGAAGGTGGGGTGAGGGATCGTGGTTAAGTTGCAGCTAACGCTGAGGTACACTGGCTTGCTCTCCTTCAGCGCGGTAGATATCGCTCCATCGATCTCCTCGAGCGCATCTTCCAGATTATTCACTACCGCCTGCATGAATCGACGTATTATTCCTTTTTTTCTGGATTCTTTTTTTTAATCATAATTATCTAGAAACCTGATGGCAAGTGACAGTCTGAAAGCAGCGTAGCTCCTGGCTGAAGTCCGAGAGCCCGATAGTGTGGTGGAGTATCCTGTTCGTGCCGTAATCGTTCGAGTTGGGTCCACCGACGAGACAGATGACGGGGAGATTCTCGCTGTACGCTCCGGCTATGGCGTTCAACACGCTCAAACCGCCGACCGTGAAGGTAACGACGCAAGCCCCGATTCCGCGAGCTCTGGCGTAGCCTTCAGCGGCGTAGCCGGCGTTAAGCTCGTTGCAGCAGCCGATGAGATTGAGCTCAGGCTCGGCGATGAGCTGGTCGAGAAGAGTGAGGTTGAAGTCTCCGGGAACGGAGAAGACGTCGCGGACGCCAAGTTGCACGAGACGGCGCGCTATGTGGCGGCCGAGATTGGCTTCTGAAGGGGTAGCGCTCGCGGCGGAGTAGGAGAAAGGGTGTTGGATGGTGATGAGAGCTCTAATTGTGTTTGCGGCGGATTTCACGGAGGCGACTGCGTTGACGTGAGTATCCATTGCCGGCGAAGGACGACACTTCTCTTGTCGCCGCCTGTAGAAAGAGGAGATCGATGGAGGGAGTAGGGTGCCTGAGTGTCCCGCCAGGTGTAGGTTCCAGAGGGATTATCGCCACGTGTCGGCGAGATTGTAACTTTTCTCCGGCACGTGTGCCGTTGAGCCTTTCACAACACCCACGTGCCTAACACTCGAGGGTGTTTCTGTAATTCTCAATCGTCCTGCCACGTTTATGTGATATGCCTTATGGGTGACGTCAGCCGATAGATGGCTTCGAGATCCGGCGTCATCAGCGAAATCCTTCTCATCGCCAGGAAAGTTATTATTCGACTCGCGTTTTCTTCCGGTTTCTTTCAACGATAAATTTCCGGCTAACCTCTAGAGATGCATCAATTTGGCCGTTGTCTTGTTTAATCTCTGTCATAGTATGTCTGATTTGGAACCCTGACGGGTCAGGAATTTCTGTCTTGCGGTTCATTACCGATTATGGAAACGCGAATTTTGCTATGAGCATTGATTTCTGCCACGTATTGTAATTGATCCTGCGGAATCTCACATTTTGGATTCATTTTATTCAGGAAGTATTAATCTGCAATGGCGAACCGAGTCCAGATACCTACCAACAACTCGGCGCTCATTGCCATGATCGCTGATGAGGTATGCCGTCATCCAATTAGATATCCTTTAAAATATAGTGACATGATGATGATCCGTTCTATTTATCATCAATTGAATTTTGCTTCTGATTGTTCTATGTTCGTTTCATACAGGATACAGTAACTGGGTTTCTGCTTGCTGGGGTGGGTAATGTTGATATAAGGAGAAATACAAATTATCTCATTGTGGATTCAAGTATGTCCCTGTAACAGCCATCTTTCTCGTTTTGAAGATTCAGGCTCATTATTTTTTTCCTCATATGCCTCACAGCAATTTCTCCACCTCATTGTGAAAATAAAAAAAATATGTCCATCTGAATTTCAAAAAGATTTTTGCTGTGAAAAGCTTTTTTTCTCGAAAGGCATGTCCATCTGAATCTCGTGGTCGTTTTTTTTCTGTGCAGAGACGACAGTTAAAGCAATTGAGGATGCTTTCAAAGAGTTCACATCAAGGGAAGACATTGCCATTGTGCTCGTCAGTCAGTATGTAAGTTCATCAGGATAGAGTTTTTTGCTTTCTAAATGATTTTATCTTTTAGGTTTGTTGAAAATATTTTTCAAAAATTGATCTAGGTAGCAAATATGATAAGATTTCTGGTGGATAGTTACAACAAGCCGATTCCAGCAATCTTGGAGATCCCTTCAAAGGATCATCCGTATGATCCAGCCCATGATTCAGTTCTTTCCCGGGTGAGGTACCTCTTTTCTGCCGAGTCCGTCTCATCTGACAGACGCTAAGTAGCCAAATCAGAGTTGGAGGAATAAAGGGGTAATATTTCCTTCTTTCTTTGACTGTATCTGGGGCAACTCTTGATTTGATTGTTTTCATGTATGAGATTGATCGGACGATGTCTTTCCTTCTTGCTTCCATCATGAGCATGTACAAAGATTTGATATTTAGGGTTTGATTATCTGTCCTTACTGATTGCACTCAAACTACTTTTGAAGATGCTCTCACCCCTATTTTTTAATTTTTACTCAGATTTTTGTCCTTCTAGTTGAAGTTCCTTGCTGTTTTTGTACTTTCGGTTCCAAATTTTGTCTATTCTGATATCTCCCTATTATTTTTCTCTTTTTCCATTCATTCCTTCTCCTCAGCCCTCTGCTGACTCCCTCCTGAGTTTCATCATCATTTCTTTTTTCACCCGGATTCTCTCTCTCTCTGTCTCACACACACACACACACAAACATCTGTTTCTTTTTCTCATGAGTTTGATCATCTCCTTAATCTGTTTCATTCTCTTCTGTCCTTAGAATATGTTGGTCATCTCCCCCTAACTCTTTGAGTTTGATACAACTCCCATTTTTCTCCCTTCTTCTCTCTCTTGCAATTTTACCTCTCTAAACTTTAATCACACGATTTCATTGCGTAAGTTCCTTTATGTTGCATTTTCCTCTTGGTCTATGGCCTGGTTTTCCCTCCTTACTGCTTGTCCCACCATTGTTCCTTGAGGTGGTATGATTTTAGATCTTTGCCTTCCTTTCCTTGTCATCGGTATCAGCATCACCATCATCATCTTTTCTTTCTTATTTATCTTTCTTTAATTTGATCCGTGATTTCCTTTAGCAAGCTGTCTACAAGTTTTATTTGTTCCATGATTTTCCTCCTTCCTGCTTCCTCAATTTCCCTGATTTTTTAGCAATTTCTGATTGACTCCAGTTTTGCTTATTGTTAACTTTTACATACCTCTATCAGCAAATGTGTCAGAAAGATCATGACCTCTATTTTTGTAAATGAGTCATACCTCTATTCCCTTACTCCTTTGTGGCATGTGTTTCATTCATTTTCATCAATTAGATCCAAACCTGCAAACGTTCAGTTATTCATAATATATTAGACCTTGATTGAGTGCTTGACGTTTATCTTATGTTCTTGTTACGTCATTGTGATATCTAGGAAAGGCAGTCTATGTATCATTGCCATTGTGATCGGTAAAACATTCTGCTGTTAATGCTGAAAAATTCCTGTAGATTAAATTCCAAGGATATCGAATCCAACTCCTTGGATCACTAGAATACTTATCGTGTAAAGTGCAGAAAACCTAAGGTGGCAGAAATAGATGGTGATGACTGATGAGAGAAAGAGAGATCAATCACACTGAGCCATAAGATTCATGGATAAGCTGATCAGATGGCTCACTAAATGTTGATTTACTGCATTTTTTAATAAAAAATTGTAGTATCTAATTTGAGTTTTCTGATGCGTAAGAAATACAATGAATTAGAATCTTGAGGGGTCTAAGAATGAGATAGGGCATATTGGGTGTAGAATGAGGATAAAGAGGACCATTGATTTATTATGATGAAGATGAATGAAATTGAAGCATAGCGCAATGGTAAAAAAGAGAACGGATCATCATCAATTCATGGAGAAAAGGCCAATCAAAGTCCAACATATAGGATCCAATAAATAGAATCTACTCTAAGAATGGGATTTCCTCCAAGAAGTAGGATCTACTCTGCAAATAAGGAGAAAGTTGTTTATACAAAAAGGAGAAATCCATGGATTGAAGCCTGAGGAAGCGTACCTTAGAATTCTATTAATTCTATTCTTCTGTCATTATAAATTTTCTTCTTTTTTGCCACGACAATGGTTGGTTATGTAAAAATAGTAATAGAAAGGGATCTAGGTTTATTTAAGGGGGTTTAGGTTGAAATTGAGCGTTATTGGTCTAGAAGATCTAGATGAACCACTTGCTTGTCCCCAAAAAATTGTTAATGGAGATCCAGGCTTGATTACTCTCATTTCTAGTTACCACTTGAATTCAATTACTGTAGATTACGAGTTGATTGATTTCTTCATTGGAGAAAATTATATAACCTATCAACATCAAATCCCTTTTGAATTTTATTTCTCCTAAAGATAGAGCAACTTATTCCAGGACAGAAGAAAACGAACAGACGGTGCCAAAAATCGCCGCCGCCCATTGAGATCATCTAAGGTCGATGTAGGGCCTCAATGGAGCCATGTGTCGGCTCCTCCATTTTCCTTCTTTTATTTCTCTACCAATCAGAAAACATCGTGACCCCTTAAACTGAACACGGAAGGTTCCAATGAAACTGTCGATGTGATGATCCGATGCTTGCAACATGTCCTGCAAAAAACACAGGGTAAAATTCATCAAGAATTCGGCTCCTGCGTGGCACACACAAAGTGCCACATACGCACCACCTCTGCACGGCTGCCGTGTAGTTTCCACGTGGCCGCTGCACTGGCCCAACTCGTCACCTTGACAGAGCATCCTTTGACAAGTACCTCAGTGCCATGTGAGCTGAAAATGCTCACGCGTTGCTTCACCGGTGCGAAGGCACGCTGCCACGTGGTGGCACAGCCATGCCCACAGAACACATCGTGTTCGCAAAAATGCTCCTATAAAAAAGATAATAAAAGAAAATCTGAGACAAAACGTTCAGAAGAGCATCTGAATTTTTCTCAAGTTCGAAAACACCATGAATTATAATTTGGAACTTCAATTTTGGTGAAATCTTCATCAAATTGGTCTATTTTAGCGTTCTTTTCTTTCAGTCATCTTGAAAATTCAAATATATGAGGAAGTATATTAAATCACTCCAAAGATGGCACTTTGTTTTCAGAATTTTCAATTGATCGTCATCCTCTTGCCGCTGCTCTTTGGAATTTCTTTCATACAAGCCCTGGAAACGATATACACTCAAGAATAATGATTTGTACAACGTCAAACATGCAAATTCCATCATTTTAACACATTTTTTTTCTCAAAAATGGGCAAATGAGTGCATAAATAGAATGAATGTGAAAATATTGAAAATTGAAGCAAACAACAGTAATGTCATGCTAATCGTGCATTAGAAATGGTTAATAATGATGAAAATAAATAAGATGATAGCATGTTATCGGGAAGTATTTCATAAAATACCTGTCAGTAGATGTAGTAGGGCAGGTGTTTTTCACCTTAGATTCATGGGCTATGTAGAACGATATGGAGCTCTTCGGCTTCGTCATCATATAGGTCGATGCAAAGTGTCACAACGACGAGCAAGTTCTTGACATCGAAGAGCAGGATAGAGAGCATACTCAAGGACTTCTACCTTTCTTGAAAAGTGTTACTTTCTTGCGTGCTAGAATTTCCTTTTACAAACCTGAATTTGACACCCTGGTCATTTTGCTTGCAATTCTATGCCATTGTGACTGCTTGCCCCTCCAGCAACGAGAGCATGTTTTTAGTCACCATGCGGTACGATATCATCCTCGGAGACTCGGATGTTGAAGATAGAATCCTCGCATCAAACGTAGGTAACGCAAATTCTCCATCGCATCGTATCATTAATTTTAGTTTTTAAATCTTAGAGTCTATTCATTTCTTTCCAGCACTTCAATCTGGAGGAGATGAGGCACTTCTTTCAAGCATTACCTCGATGAGGACCAGATGAAGAACGAGGAAAAGTCACCTTTGCACAAATTATTCTGTATATTCCGAAGTTTTTTCAAAGTTTTGAAAAACGTTGGAAGCTAGAAGAGCGATGTTTGAGGTTTTTGATTTTGAGATTTTTCAGTTTCATATACCATCGTCCGATATCTACTGATAACCAGTGATATCCATCATGCTGTTGTCCATTCATATACCATCATGGGCTCCCATCATCTGACCAGCATACGACCAATGAAGCCCCCTTATCGATAACCGCAATCATGCTCTTACGTTGTGAAGCTGATTACAACCGTCTCCGCCATGTCTCAAGTTTCGTCTGTCCATTAACGGCATGATTCGGGGAAAATGTGGCGTCGGGATCGCTACTCACTGCCGATGCCTCAGTTCTTTGTGACAGATGAGGTTCTTCAAGAATCCGGCACGATTAAAGATTTTGCAATGAATAAACAAAGTGACCTCCAGACGTTTCTCCATTCCCGTCCAAAGACCCTACTTTTCCAGGCTTGGATGGCTTCCGATCTAAGGCGC
The DNA here is from genome assembly GCA_024174645.1 of Lemna minuta. Classification (NCBI taxonomy): domain Eukaryota; kingdom Viridiplantae; phylum Streptophyta; class Magnoliopsida; order Alismatales; family Araceae; genus Lemna; species Lemna minuta. The sequence goes on along the minus strand of CM044102.1, from coordinate 7,922,038 downwards.
GTCCCCGAGCCTGTACTAGTCCGAGCGGCGGACAGGCTTCGCGATGGGACTTTATCCGCTACATACGGCCGAGAGGGAGCCTACGTCTGCGGACCATCAACCCACCCTACTCCAAGAGGCCTGACGGTCAGCGAGAGCGCCGCTCAGCGTGCCCTAACGCCGACCCCTTCTCCGGCTCACCGGCTGAGCAGAGCGAGGAATCGTGGCGGATCTCGCCGGAGACTCGATATGTCGTGGGTCCAATAGCTAATCTGCTGCTGGGCCCAACGGTTTGCCAGTAACATAAGTGGTCAACCATCAGCCTTCTTGCCGATTGCTTGACCAAGAACGGTGAACGGGAATCGAGTTCACGAATCCTCATTTCATACCTTGTGATTCTTTGATCCTCGATGGCGACAGTCAACGCGTATCGCCGCCAAACTCCGGGTGTCACGACTGTGGAGGCCAGCTCATGCGGAGAAAAACCGAAGACGGTGATGTTGTTTTGGGGTAAAAAAAATCAGATCTCCATCTCTATCTCATTATGAAAGACCGTTCCAAAGAGGAGCCCCTCCGATGGGCCTCTGGCACTTTCTCGCTCCACTCCTGCTCTTCATCTTCTCTCCCAGCTCTCTTCCCTCGTATCATGCGCAATGCCACCCCGACCAAAGCGACGCGCTGCTGAAGCTCAAGCAGCGGTTCAGACCTCCAGTTTCTGTCATCGAGGACTCGTGGCGTCCCGGTACGGACTGCTGCCGAAACTGGACCAGAGTCACCTGCCATTCGGCGTCGGGTGACGTCGTCGCCCTCGACCTCAGCGGATTATCCATTTCCGGAGACCTCGACCCCGCCCTCTTCGAGCTCGTCTCTCTCCAATCTATCGACCTCTCCTGCAATAATCTAAGTTCTGGTTCCCTACCTGCTTCTTTATCGTTCGAGAACCTTTCCAATCTGACCCATCTCAATCTCTCGGATTCTGGCTTATCGGGCGAAGTCCCGGCAGGGATATCTTCTCTCAGGAGCCTCGTGTCTCTCGATCTCTCCACCCCCGGTCTCTGCTCCGAGTCTTCTCTCACTAATTTTGACCTCCTGGGGTTGATACAGAACCTCTCGAGTCTCCGCCAATTTTATCTCGATGGAGTCAACGTCTCCGCCGGAGGGCGTATCTGGGCAGGAGCAATATCCTCCTCTTTGCCTCAACTCCGGGAGCTCAGCATGTTCAGATGCTCTCTCTCTGGTCCTATTCAGAATTCCTTTTCGAAGCTCAAGTTTCTGGAAGTTCTCCGCTTAAATGAGAACGATCTGAACACCGAAGTGCCGGAATTCTTTGGGAACTTCTCCGCTCTGAGAGTGCTCCGTTTAAGCTCCTGCGGGCTTCGAGGATTTCTTCCCAAGAGCATATTCCATCTCCCGTTTCTCCAGACCCTTGACTTATCGAAGAATCCTTCTCTGTCCGGGAGTTTGCCCGATTTTCTTTCCAGTATGCCTCTGCAAGATCTGATGCTTCAAAGCACCAATTTCTCTGGCACTTTGCCCGACTCCGTCAACAATCTCAAGCTCCTGAGGACGCTACTCCTCTCCGGATGTCGATTCTCCGGGTCTTTACCCTCTTCGCTTCAAGATCTAACTCAGCTGTCGACCGTTGACCTCTCCCTGAATAATTTCAGCGGCTCAATTCCCTCACTCACCTCACTCTCCAATCTCTCGATGCTCGATCTCCAGAACAATTCTCTCTCCGGAGCCTTCCCTTCATGGTTCTTCCGTCTCCCGTCTCTCCGGACTCTACAGCTCAGCTCCAATCAAATATCCGGAACACTCTCCCTAGAGATCTCCCCCAACGAGAAATCCCTCTCTCGAGACGCTTGATCTATCACGCAACCTTCTTGGAGGCCCTATCCGGGAACCCATATCCAGGTTACAAAATCTCAAGATACTCCGCTTAGCTAACAACAATCTGAACGGGACTTTAGATCTTATCCTCTTCGCCAACCTCAAGAATCTCTCCATTCTCGATCTCTCCTACAATCATATAGCTGTAGAATGCAACTCCGACGCCTCCATTATCTTCGAAAGCATCAGCACTCTAAATTTGGCCTTCTGTGGGATTCCGTACTTCCCGAAAATCCTGGCAAATCTACCCAGATTAAGCAGACTCGATCTCTCCGGCAACAGCATCAGTGGTGCTATCCCAAACTGGCTATGGAGCTCCAGTTCTCTCACATATCTGAATCTCTCCTACAATTCCTTGACAGAACTCGAGATCCCCGCGAATCTCACGGGAACCTCCTTGAACGTGATCGATCTCCACTCCAACAAACTCCAAGGCCAGATTCCTCTACCCCCGCCGTCGAATCTCGTGGTCGATTTTTCAAACAACTTCTTCACCTCAATTCCTACAAACATCCGCTCGAGCCTAAATTACACAGTATTCTTCTCCGTCTCCAACAACTCTCTCGCCGGCGAAATACCTATTTCCTTCTGCACCGCAGCTTATCTGCAGGTACTTGATCTCTCTCACAACACTCTCTCTGGACAGATCCCCAACTGCCTCGTCAGCAACAAGGTGCTACAGGTACTCAATCTCCGGAACAACAACCTTTCAGGAGCCATTCCGCGATCTTTTCCCACTGAAAGATGCAATCTGCGTAGCTTAAATCTCAACGGAAACGCAGTCAACGGAAAAGTCCCTCAAACCCTAAAAACTGCCAGAACTTGGAAGTTCTGGACTTTGGTAACAATGAGATCGAGGACGAGTTCCCTTTCTGGTTGGGAGATCTCGTTAATCTTAGAGTCCTCGTTCTCCGATCGAATAAGTTCTTCGGTTCGTTACCGATTTCCGTAGGAAGAAACAGCAGCTTCTCCAGTTTGAGGATTATGGACATCTCCTCTAACCGTTTTAATGGAAAACTGCCGTCTGAAAGTTTCCTAAGTTGGAAAGCGATGAGGGAAAGTAACGAGATTTCTGGAGGGACAATGGTTTTGGCGTTCGGGATTATATCCGGAATTTACTACGGAGACAGCGTCACTGTAACCAACAAGGGATTGGAGCTCACGCTGGTGAAGATTCTAACAATTTTCACGTCTTTGGATGTCTCCCAAAACGATTTTGAAGGGGAAATTCCGCCGAAGTTGATGGAACTGAGAGCGCTGCACGTGCTAAACATGTCGCGGAATCGATTATCTGGTTCGATTCCCTCGGGAATTGGTGGATTGGTGATGCTGGAATCGCTGGATCTTTCAAGAAACGAGATTTCTGGGGAGATTCCTCTTGGACTAGCTTCTTTATATTTTCTCTCGTTCTTGGATCTCTCTTATAACAAATTGGTGGGGCGGATTCCGACAGGACGGCAATTTCAGACGTTCAAGGCAAAATCATTCCTCGGAAACGAAGGACTTTGCGGGGAACCGCTCCCGACTCCTTGTTCGATCGAGGCTGTCGTTGTGGATGAAACTTTCAAATACAATTGGGGGTTTATATTAATTGGGGCTGGATATGGAGGAGGGGCTGGCTATGATTTTCGGTTTGTTCTTTCTCTGGGGCGAAAGTTGGAGATGGTACAAGGAGCAAGTGGACAGTAAGCTGTTGGGAGTTCTCATAATGGCTGGTTTCTGCCAGGATTTGAAGGGCGAGTCGGAGGAGAGATTTGAAGAAGGACGAGAAGACCACGAGGAGGACGAAATCGAAGATGACGGAAGGCGTTTCTGCGTCTTCTGCACTCGTCTGGAGTTTACCGGGCAGAAGCTCGTCATCCGCCACGTGGCGTGCTCTTGCTCCCTTGTAAAAGAAATCTAGAGAGAAAGAGAGACGCACAAGAACCAGATTTACCAGAAAAAGAACAGGGGGAGCTTGACCTTGACATTTCTCCTTCTTCCCAGAATTTATCTCAGACCGGAGCCACCGCGGAAGGAGCAGAAGCGGAAAGCAGACAAGCCCGGCAGAGAGGGCAGTTCGTTTGTCCCTTTAACCACTCGTCCACACACTCCGGGTGAAACCCATGGTTGCATCCACGAAGCAACTTCACCTTCTGACCCGCAGCTACGTTGGAGAGACATATCGAGCACTGAGACTCGTCCCCAGAGCCGACGACAAGCACGGGAATCGCGTCGATGGCCGCCTGATCGAGCCCGCCGCTCGCGATTGCCGCTGATCGATGCTCGGCCAGGTCCAGAGAGATGACCGATTCTTGGCGATGATAGCGCCAGGTCCAGCGCATGTAGAGGCAGAGAAGAGTGAAGAAGAGGAGGACGGAGAAGGCGATGACGGCTACGAGGATGCTGCCGCGGCCGTGTAGTTGGAAGTTCTTGTCGTCGAGCTCATTGTAGTGCCAGTGGAAGCGCTGCACAGGCTCCTGTGGACCCATGGACGCCAACCATTCATACGCCTCGCTCCCACTCTCTGCCCGTCAACGGCAGCCAAGAGAGAGAGCTAAATGATACCGTTGGACAAGTGCCCGAGTCTCTTCGACCCCGCTCTTAAAATATCTCTCGTGACGGATTGACGAGAGAAAGTGAACCGGGGGTTCGTTATGGCCGCCGTCAGCGAGAAACTTCTTTCCTCCTGCTCTCGTGTTCGACGGCGCCGTCGGCGATAGGGACGGACGTTTGCCGGTTCGGCAAGTAGCAGCGCCGCCAGCCGTCGGTTACTCGAGGGGAACGCACACTTTTGCTGCTCTGTCGTTGGATTTGTCTTGTTTCCTAATATTCCGGCTGCCTTTCGGCGTTACGACTCCTCCGTCGGCATCTCGTTTTCCTTCTGCGGTGTTGATTAGGGATGGCGCCGATCAGGAGGTTTGGATCCAGTGAACAGTGCGTACGGGGCATTAATAGCAATCATATTGAAGTCAATTTTTCTCGTTTTCCGTCGTCTGGGTCCTCTTTATCTTTTCTGTTTGATCCGTCTATGACGTAGAACTTCCTTTAATTGGCCAAATTTAAATTTACTTATCATAAAATTGCCTAAGATAACACAAATCGGTTTTCATTTTGGCTGTCGTTGTATCATCGAAGAGATTTAATATTTACTTGTTGCAGTTCCTGAACATTATTAGATATCGATGAACTATAGAGATATGGTTTAATATTCAACGTCTCTCTGAAGACCCTTCGTGGAAAGGTGAGGTAGTAGAATAAACAATCACTATACTGTCACAAGGGTTATGCGAGGAGGCCTTCATGTGACAGAGAAGGTAGATTCATGTTAGTTCCTTTTGGGCTATTTCAACCCTAAATGTTGAATTTGATGAGTTGACCTTTCATGTTCTACAAATTTTTAGATTTTATCCTTTAGTGCGATGCATCTCATTAGGGTTTTGATGAATTGTTCTCATGGGTTGAGTAGTTTTATGAATTTTTGAACTTCTTGAATCTGCTGGGTTGAGTAAATATATTTTGTTCATGGAAGTCACATGGATAATTGATGTCAATAGTCAAATCTCTCCAATATTGAATTTATCTATAAAGAAAAATTGGTCTCATTCATTTTTCATGGATGCTTCAGATTATGTGTTTGTGATCTATAGGTCAGATTGCATGTCCTCAATTTTGATCAATAATTGTATGACATACACTTAATTTCACTTATTATAATTCATATTCAATTTAAACGAGAATTGATTGAGTTAGGGTAACTTGAAATTAGAATTTGGAGTTGAATTTTGATTAAACTAAGAAGTAGGACTCGCTTCGCTCGACATCGTATTATGAAAAGTAATCTATAAGTTGTTAGGCCTCATACAAAAGCATGGTGCTTTAGAAGGCCTCGGTCCTTAGGATTCATAATACGATGTCGGAATCTCGATTATATGTAGATCGAGTGAAAGTCCATAATAGGCTGAGGGCCCTTCAGCCATAGTTGGCCGAGTGCTCAATAGTATGATTACTATCTTGTCTCTACAATGTACCTGACATAACATTTTCATGAAATCGTTGAAAACACATGAATGTCTGTCAAAAAATTACCAAACTCATCAATCTAAAGTTTTAATCAAGAATTAATTAGTATAATGGTAATTAAGGGTCGAATCCACAAAAAAATAAGGAATTTTCGAGGTTTTCTTCGAAATTTGATCAAATCAGATGACAAATTAAGATGAGAAATTATGGATTTTAGTAAATTTAGAAAGAGGACTCCAAGACGAATCCAGGAAATAAAAAATTGCTTTGATTTGAATTAGTATTCGTGGAGACATCATGGAGAGAAACCTAGAGAGAGAAATCGATCATGAAAAGAGAGAATTCGATAAATTTCTAAAAAATAATATAATCTAAAAAATAAAATAATATAAATCTCTTTTTAGTAAAAAAAGAGAGAAATCTAAGCTTTAAAATTAAAATCTAATGATAAATGACAAAAGATTAGGAGGAAAAACTTGCAATCTAACCCAAAATTGTGCTTGAAATGATCCAATTGATCGTCGGATCAAAGGCTTTTCAATTCCGCATCTTTGAAAATAAATATTCAGAGTTCAAGAGATGAAATCTCCCTATTCTTTCGACGAAATCTTGATTTCATGCACTCACTGGATGCAGGAATGAGTCTAGAAGAGGAAGAAATCAAGAGATTTAAGGATTGAGTTATCTAAACAGTTCGATTACTTGAAACATCAAAGAATACATTTTCTATTGAAGAGAGAGAATCTATAAAGTTTTAAAATTTGGTGTGATCGTTAGATCTTCTCCTTTATGAGATCAACAGTTGCAACAAAATTCGAAGAGGCGAATTGTTATTGTTAAGTCGCAACCGTTGGATCTTCATGAGAGAGTCAGGATCATGCCACGTGATTGCATGAAGAGAGTGTTGCAAAATCTCATACATACGATCGTGAATCAATGTTTCAGATCTCAGATGGCTCCTCGGATAACTCCTCGGATAAACAACTAGGATTGATCCATTTACTAAAATGAATCATCATCCACTCAGATGCTACCACCTACCCCTTCGAGTTAGTGAAATTTAATAGTCGTGATCAACTCCACGAATTGGACGTCTCGTATTGCACCACATCACTTGCAAAAGAGAAACACAAAAATAGTCTCACATAGAAAAAATGTGCTCGTGGTTTTATGTGATTATCTCATGCTGTAAATGGGGTGCTTAACCATTAGTGATGTGTAGTAATGACGCACGGACATGCCATGTGTCGCATACCCACCACGTGTCACGCACTTATGTCACCATGTGTCGCGCAATATATGTCGCCACGTGTCGATGATAACATGCAAATTATACATGAAAATATATGATTATTAATACAAATTAAGGCATAAAACATTCTATTTTAATCCATGTTATCATACTTTTGAGTGTTTATTTATTATTATATGAAAATTAGTTCTAATATCAAAATACACTAATTTAGGGATAATTATGATAAATTAAAGAGAAATATTTTAAGATTAGATGATCCCCATTTTTATTTGAGATTAAATTAGGTTTAATGCTAAATAATAAGAGAAATCACTTTTTATAGACTAGTTTATTTTTTGAAGTTTTAAATTCTAAAAGAAATCAGTGTATTTTTTAAATAAAAATTTATTCGCTTGTTCTTTATTAAATTTGACTTTTTAGAATGATAAAAAATTTAAGTTATGATTCAAAAAAATAAATTTGGATTAATTTGGTGTTGTATTTCAAAATTTATGGATTTTCTAATTTTTAGAGATTTTTCTAGATTTTTTGAATTTTTATGAATTTAATTTGATTTACTTAGAATTGAAATTCATTAAAAAAATATTTTTATAAATCGCATGCTGACGTGACATGGACAAAATAGCGGTGTCACGTGACAATGTATGAACACGCCACGTGGCACACACATGTGAGTGTGTGTGTGTGTGCACATGTGTGTGTGAGTGTCAATAGAGAGATTAAGCTTTCTTTTCTGGAGAACTCTATCTCTCTATAACGTGTATACCTTATATACATGTTGAATCGCCTTGATTTTCATCATGTGGGACTATTTTTATGTTTTTATGTGCGTAGATGACGTGGAGTCATGTGGAGCGTTCGATCATGCAATTTAATCGCAATCTCCGATTGTCACTTGAAGAGGTATGTGGCACTCTAGTTCATCGGTGAATCATTTTAAAATGATTTAATCTCAGCCGTTCATCTAAGGATTTATAACGGCTGAGATAAAAATTGATGAAACACATCTGGAGCATTAGATCAATATCAGACGGCGAGCGTTTCACGCATTTCTTCTTCACGCGCGATGTGGCGAAATCTCAACAGTCTATCTTTAATCAAATGGATGCGATTTAAGCGTAACGATTCATATATATGCGTTTCATCGGAGCCGTTGATCAAAGATTGAAACGCCGATTTGACGGTTATGCCAAATTCTCCCTATAAATTGAGATGGTTTTCGACGATGTAAATCATTCTCAGATATTTTTGAGTAATCGAACTATCTAGACACCACCATCTTTGAATCTTTTGCTTTCTTCTTCTTGTAAACACATTGATGTGTCCACAGAGTGGTTGAAAAGTGAGATTTCGTTGAAAGAATAGGGAGCATTCGCCTCTTGAACGTTGATGATCGTCTTCAAATTCGCGGAATGAAAAGCCATTTGATCTGGTGAGAAATTAGATCAATTCGAGTGCTATCTTGGTGTTAAAATTGTGCTTTCGTCCTAATCTTTCTTCCAATAACATTAGATTTCAATTTCGAATTGTAGATTTAGCCAATTTCAATTTTAATTTTGGTTTTTCGCTATCTTCTTGTTCAGAAATTTCTCTCTAATTCACTTGTCGATTTCTTCACGAATCTTGATCCAAACTTAGTGATTTTTGATTTCGTGGATTCGCCTTCAAGTTCTCTTTCCAAATATATGAAAATCCCTAATTTTTTCACCTCATTTCATTGTTCGATTTGATCAAATTTCAATGAATACATAAAAAATACCTTATTTCTCTATGGATTAGACCCTTATTTACCACTATACTCCTTCATTCGTGATTATTTCATTAAATTGGTGAGTTTGGAATTTTTTTTCACGCTTATCTGCGTATTTTCAACGATTACGTGGATTTGCTTCATCAGTCATGGGGTAAGAACTCACCATGCCATTTGCCACGTCAGCTCGTATATCAAGACCAAATGCTTTTATATATAAATAGATTCAAAATAAATCCAAAAATTTTCATTCAAATTAAAAAAAATCCCTAAAAATTAGAAAATTCGTAACTTTCAGAATACAACTCATTTTTAATCTATTTTTTTAATCAGAAATTAAATTATTTATCATTAAAAAATTCAAATTTAATAAATAAGAAGAGACTAAATTTTTATTTGAAAAATACACATTTATTTGGAAAACAAAACGAGGAAAATAAATGAGTGTATATAAAAATATTTTCTCTTATTATTTATATTTAAAAATTAATTATAATCTCAAATAAAGATGACAATCATCTAGCTCTAAAATATATTATTTAATTATGCATTATTATCCCTAAAATAATACAGTTTGAGATTATAACTTAAAATCATATAGAATAGATGTACTCAAAGTATGATAACATGCATAGAATGTAATGTTTTATGCCTTAATTTGTATTAATAATCATATAATTACATGTTATCAATATGAAAGTTGAGTTTGGGCATTTTTATAGATGTCAAGGAGAACTGAAAAGAAATGTGAACTGACAATTGAGCTAGCAGCAAAGGAGGTCCGACATGTTTAGAGCTGAATGTATTATCAAGATGTGAGATCATCTACGAATGTAACATGCAATTAAATGAGGAGCCAAGTAGAAAAGGATGAACATGCACCATTCAATGATCTATGTAACCCTCCTTCTCGTTATAAGATTATTACTGGACAAGAGACCTGCAATTTCATAAATCTCTTCAGTGGGTGGGCCACTTTGAAATTTGTCCTCTCTATGCCATCATAGCATCTTCAATTTTTTTTTCTTATGCTGAAAGCTTATGCGATTGGGATATATATAATGGATGTTGATAGGTATATATATATTGAGAGATAGAGAGAGAGAATGTGAAGACCAATCTGGAATATTGGGTGTTTTCTAAGGGAAAAACCTCAAAGAATTTCATTCAAGCCCACAAGGCAAGCACGGACATGGACAAAGATCCAAGAACGAGGACTCCGAAGGACGCCTTTCGCAGCGCGGAGCTGGTCGCCATTAGTCGGTTGTGGAAGAAATCTAGAGCGATGAGGTCAACCAGAGCCATGTATACGAGAATCCCGGAGGAGAGGGAACCCTAGCAGCCCCTCCAGAATCAGAGCGTTGGGGTTGCTGTCGTCGTACCCCGTCAAGTGAAAGATAACCATTCCCAAAATTATCCCCGCCGGAGTCGTCGCGGAGAACATCAAACACATGTATGCCGTCGTCGCCAAGCCGAATCCAGCCTGCAGAATAATGCTTCTAGCAATGTAATGACGATTCATTCTCTCTCTAACCGACAGCTTCCATGAAAAACGGGATATCTTTTACCTGAGCGATGCAGCCGCCGAGACCCATTCCTTCGAAGATCTGGTGGAAGGCAAGAGCGGCGACGAGAGGCCGAATAGTGCACTGGTTTTGCGTCATACCCATGGTCACCCCAATGATTACCGAGTGAAAGATGATCCCGATCTCGAGAACCTGCGATACCATCCTCTGCTTCAGACGCACCATCCTCACTTCCTCGTCTTCCGATTCTTGGCAGCCCATCACCATAACCTGCGTTTCAGCAAGCTTGCTCTTGTCCTGCTCCTGCGCACCTACGCGCTCGTAGGAGTTAACTTCGGCGGCGTGGGATGTGGCCACAAGGTCCACCAGAAGCGCGAGGAGCGCGCCCAGGAGGCAGACGAATCCAGAGAAGGGAAAATCCCGCCACGGGTGCATGGAAGCCACGTGGCAGTCCGCGAGTGCCTCAAAGGCGTCGGGGAGAACATGGACTAGAGATGTGGAGAGGATGACGCCGGCGGCGAAGCACTTGATTAGGAGGAGAACTCGAGCGTTTGAGGATTTTCTGTGGAAGAGATTGGCGAGGACGACAGGCAGGCAAATGCCCACGGCGCTCGTGAAGAAGATGATGGCGAGGGAGACCAGTTTGAGATGAGACGCTGCCTCGGTGTTTCTGCATAGCGTTTCTCTCTCTAGATCTATCTGGCCGCAGCTCGACGACGCCATGGAAGAGGAGTGAAGAGGAGTGAAGCTTCGCCTACCTGCCTTGCACCAGCTTCATAACGAATCATACGGGACAGAAGACCAGGTCGGGGGAGAGAGAAAGGTGGGCGGGAAGGTATGGTGGGGGATGATAGAATATATAATAGTGCTCTTTAGGTTTTTGCAGAAAGCTTTTATCTGTGTTGTAAGATGTAGTGGCGATGGCAACATTCTGATCTGGGCCTTGAAATCTCCATGGCAATTTTGATCTGAGCCGTCGAATTTAGGGTCACTTCCCAGTCCCGATAGGTGGAGGCCGGGGATGACTTGACTTTAATTTCCGTGCAGGCCACGTCACCCTTCACTAGCCGCATCGGCTCGCATCAGGACTCAGGAGTTTAAAACTCGGTGACTAGTCCTCTCTCTCCGGTGGGAGATGACGACACCGGATGAAATTAGGAATAATTTTCAAAGGCTTTTAAGGGTTCTATGCAAGTGAGTGCCCTAAAATCTTCTCCATAAATAGAATAAAAATAAATAACTAGCCTCTATTTGTTCATTTAAATTTGAAATATTAACCACCAACTTATGAAAAATGGTCAAAATTATGATCTCTGTGCCTTTTTTTGTTTCCATAAAAGTTTTTTCCCCCTCTAGAAATCATTAAAAATGGAAAAACTTCTTTGAATTTTGTGAGTGAATTCATAAAGGAGCCTCTGTCATAATAGAGCCCAAGTCCAAGGATGTTGAGGGAAGACATCAAGTAGAATCAAGGCCATTAAAAAGAGACGGCGCCAAGACTTCTTTGTTTGAGCCCTAGAATCTTGTGAAGCTAATGAGATGATCGACGTTGAGATGGGCATCAGTCGTCAAAGATATCACGCTTCATTTTTTGATTTTTTTTTGTAAGTTGGGCGCTGAAGTGCCCTAATTTTCTAAGTGTTTCTACTTTTCTTTCTTTTAATTGAACTATTGCTATAGTAGTTGAAGCCGATGCACTCCTCTCTTATGCATAGATGTGTAGTCCATTTTATTTATTCTCTCTCTCCAATCTCTCTCTTGAGAATGGGAGAGAGGTTGAAAGGCAAGAAAAAAAGAAAGGGGAGAGAAGAGGCGAGTTCTCTAAAGGCTAGCTAGAACACTGAACAAAGAGATGATGAAACAAGAAGATATAACAAAATGATTAAATTCAACTCATGTCATTTCAAGGAAGGGGTACATATTTACAGGTACAATATTTTAACAAACCAATAGAAAATACCAAAGTTCCATCGGCAAGCGAAGATGAAGAGATCCAAATAAAGTGGGCCATTTCAAAGGTCCTTCTCACTTGAAGACAAAAAATAAGCTTCTAGAATGGGAGAGAGAGAGAAAGAAGAGGGGACAAAAACACTTGGGATGTTTCTCTTGCTAAAGAGACAAAATACTAATAACATGAATTTTCTAAGAGAGCGAATGGGAGGACAGAGAAAAATCTCTCCTCCTCAGTATCTCTTTCTTCCCATTTGTTGACTAGATCTTGAAACCAATTGTATGGGAATCAAAAAGTAATGGGAAGAGATAGAGAGAGAACCAATATTGTGGAAGAGATAGAGAGCTAACACAAGAGACATGAAACATAGTCTTCGGCAAGAGGAGAGGGAACCAACATAGAGGAAGTGATAGAGAGGGGGGAGATAAGAGGAGAGAGAGAGCCCACAAACATGAAGAGACAAAATTAGGGAGACTTCATCTCTCTTCCCAAGGAAAATCTTTTGGCTTCCAACCTTTTTTCTCTCCCTCTTTTTTCTTGCCAAAGTATCATGTTCTATATATTCTTCTAATTATCCAATTTCAAAATTCCTTATCACCCTCAAGCAAGTGAATTGACAAACTTCGTAATTGAGTATTGATTGGACCTAAGGTTGGGCATTTAAGTCTACTTGACCCTAGATTGACCTTTTGCTACTCATCTTGATGCAACCCTAGGAGAGATACATGTCTCTCTCTCTCTCTCTCTTCATTCTCCATTGAAAGCATTTATGAATATTATGTGGCCTGCAAGCCAATCACACTTTCATATTTTGTTTATATTCATTGAAATGAAGTTTTATTTATCGTCATTCTTATGTGATGTTTGCAGTGAAGTCAATGAGCATATGCAATGACTTGGTAAATTATGATGATATCATAATAAAATGATCACTAGTCTTTAAGCATATGTTTTAAATATTTTTATTGGTAACATGCAATTTATTATAATAATTATATGATTATGAATACAAATTAAGGCATAAACTATTCCATCTTATGCATGTATCATACTTTCAGTGCATATCTATCATTCTATGAAATTTGAAGTTATAATCTCAAAACGTACTATTTTTAGGGATAATCATAAATAATTAAAGAGAAATATTTGAGATTAGATTACTCTCATTTTTTTATTTGAGATTATAATTGAGTTTTAATGTCAAATAATAGGATAAATTATTTTTGTATATACTCATTTATTTTTCTAACTTTATTTTCCAAAAGAAATGAGTATATTTTTGAGAAAAAAAATTATTCTCTTGTTATTTATTACATTTGATATTTTAAAATGATAGATTATTTAATTTATGATAAAATAAAAATTTCTTTATGAGAAAAAATTAAAAATTTATGATCAATTTAGATTAAAAAGGAGTTATATTTATCTGAATTCATCATAATTATCCCCAAATTAGTGCATTTTGAGATTATAAATTAATTTTCATAGAATGATAGATAACATGCATTAGAATGAAATATTTTATGCATTAATTTGCATCAATAATCATATATTTTCATGTATAATTTGCATGTTATCAAATCTCTCCAATAACTATGTCTTTGTTGAATTGTAATTTTCTGTCGTCAAGGACAAGTCAACTTCCTCCACCTCCCATCTTGATATCGGCAACCGATACCGTCAAGGACAACCACCGCCGATATCAGATATTTTGTGTATAGTTCCCTATATAGTTTCACCGAATGATGATATCTGCAACAAATATCTACGTCGATATTGGCAATCACTAAGTATATTGAACCCTGAATGAAGTATAAATACTCCATAATGCATCACATAAATATATTTCATCTTACTCCAAGCAAGTTTTTAGAAAATGACTCACATTTCTATTCAGATCTCAAAGAAATACCTAAACCCTCAGACTAAAAACCTAAATCCTCCTCTCAGTTAGGGTCCTAAACAGTACCCGATAACTACAGTACCGGATACCGACATCCACATGTTGGATATCGGTTTCTGGATGTCGGTATCGGGTTCCGATATCAATATCCGATACCGACATCGGCTAATGGCATAACATTGGATGTCGATATCGATATCCGATACCACGGTCAAGATTCCTTCCTCAGTGTTGTGCTGAGTCACTCCCACATACCAGTGTTCTTCTTCCCTACTTCAACAGGGAAAAAATCCAGGCACTCCCACATACCATTTCCAGCCGACGAATGAAGAGGATGCCTAGACTTCACCCATTTAATGAAGTCCCTACTTCTGTATGAGCTCTCTGCTACTACCTACAAGAACATTCCAGTGATCGTCTCCATCTACCCACGCAGTCGTGGGGTCTCTGAAAGCGCTGGAATTCACTCCAGAAGTGGGAAAGATCACGGGATTGTAGTCCGATTTCACCCATTCTCGGAGATTCGGGTCCAAGAGATTCTTGGAGAACGCGATATTCTGCACTTGGTTATTCTTTCCGTCGATGCCGGTGTAGAGGATAGCTGGTTTATTTCCGGGGAGGATGGTGGCAGATCCAGACCAGCTGCCGTTTATATCGAAGGGTTTTGATGGGAAGATTGCTAGCTCTTGGGCGAACCAGTTTAGGAGATCTAGTGGAGATTGAATGGGCCCAAACGATGTTCCCCTAGACTGCATCTTTGGGGTTGTATTGGTAGAAGTGATGGTATACTCCATTGTAATACATTGGACTTGAGAAGGAACTTGTTCATGGTGCTATCATTGGGGGAAAAAGTGAAGGATATTGAATTGTGGGGATTACCGTTGGGGATCTGTTTGTCGTGTGGAGAACAGTCAACAGGTCATCATACATGGCAGCGATGAGGAAATCAGCGAGAAAGAAGAAGATGAAGATGATAATGATGGTGAAGATGAGATGATGATGAAGAAGACGCTGATGAAGAAGACAATAATGATGAAGATGAAGATGATGATGATGGAGATGAAATGAAGAAGAGGAAGAATAAAAATTATAAAATAAAAGATCATTACTGTTGATCCAGTTCTTTGGAGGCTGGAAGTGGAAGCCGGTCCGATGGCGATCGCTTACCTACTTCTTCAGAAGTACCTGAAGAAGTAGTCAAGTAGGCCTCCCTCGTGGGCACCAGAGGAGAAAGAAACTGGAACTATGCGTACATCTGTGGAGAGAGGAGAGAGAATAAGCATGCAAGAAGAATGTTCTCACAGATCACACATCCATGTTACCAGATGGAGCGATCCGTTCCCGTGGCCTGTGATGCCGGAGGAAACTACTTGGATGGTCTTGGCGCTCGAGACGATAGAAGGAAACATCTCCATCCATTTGTTCTGCTAGAGAGAGGAGAAAAATTCGAGAGAGATAAACAGTCAACGAGTGAACTGCTAAGGAGCTTATGACGTCCATGAAGGCATTGACCAGAGTGATGTTGTTCATGATGACTAGCGCGCTGTCCCTCGTCGCCTCCACTCGGAATTCTCCTCCTCCTTGAAGCTGCTTCAAATCTACCGGCTAGTGGCCACTGAAACGACCTCAGATACTCGTCCATGTCAAGTGTTGAGGAAAATGCAGAAGCCGGTTCAGACGCTACCCCGGTTCAAGACAGCGGGCCGAGAGAGTTAGACGAATCGGTCACTTAAGACACGTGGACCTATCACGTGTGAGCTCAAGAAACGATTATAACCGTTTCTTGAACTCTCCTCTTATAAAAACCGTATACTCTATTGTTCAATGTACGCTTCTGTATTGAGTTTAAGGCTGCTCCTCCTCTCTCTTCCTCTACTTCTCATCTTCCTATCTTCCTCTTTCATCTCCTCAACCTCTTCATGGTATCAGAGCCAGTGGCGGGACAAGATATTGACCATGGCCGCATCGTCATCAGAAATCGCAAAGTCTGAAGAAAGTAAAGCAATCACCATTGCGCCGGCTGGTGGACCTCATTCGATAGGACTTCATGTACCTATCAAACTTACGAGGGAAAACTTTCTTCTCTGGAAGACACAGATTTTTCCACTGCTTAACTACCACGATCTTGCTCACATCCTCACGCAAGATCCACCGATATCCACACAATTAGATAATCAAGGCGGAATCACCGTTAATCCGGCTTATCAAGTATGGCGGCGCCAAGATCAGCAAGTTTTATCTCTAATTGTAACTTCTCTTTCAGAGTCGGTCTTGTCCTGTGTGGTAGGCAAAAATACCGCCAAGGAAGCTTGGTCAGCGCTCTCAAAACATTGCTCATCCACCAATCCATCACGCATCATGCACTTGCACAACCATCTTCATAACACTTCAAAAGGTACTCGTTCTATTGCTGATTTTGTACAGGACATTCAAAGAACATGTGATGAATTGGGAGCAGCTGGACATCCAGTTCAAGAAACCGTTGCCATATACGCTCTGCTTCGAGGACTAGGGTCCTCATATTCAGCATTTTGTGCAGGCATTTCCTCAAATTTATCTCACTTATGCCTTGATGATGTAATTGCACAAATAAGCTCATATGAAGAATTAATGAAGTTCTCCACTCCAACCAAAGACACCACCAACACAGAGTTTCCACCTACTGTAAATCAAGCACAATTCACCTCCTCTGACCGTGGTAAAGGCCGTAATAATAACAGAAATGGTCGTGGCAGGGGACGCAATGGTGGGAGATACACACCCTGGTGTCAACTTTGTGGTCAATACGGACATCGGGTTCTTGAATGCAGAGAAAGGTTTAATCGGATGTTCCATGGACATCAGAACTCTCCAACAGTACAAAGTCCTCAATTAGGCCCTCAAGCTTATAATCTCAATTTTCCTCAGTCACCTATATCTCAGGATCATGCATCATGGTACCCGGACAGTGGGGCAACCCATCATGTGACTAATGATGGTCAGAGCTTAATTGATCCAGCCGTATATCAAGGGCCTGATCAACTTCAAATCGCGAATGGATCAGGTCTGAAAATTCATTCAATTGGTTCCTCATCCTTAATTTCAAGATCTCAACCACTCAAACTAGTTAACATTCTTCATGTACCAGAAATTCGGAAGAAGCTATTGTCTGTCTATAGATTAACTAATGACAATGCTGTATTTGTTGAATTTCATGCTAACTATTGTGTTGTGAAGGAAGAGGAAACAGGGAAACAATTGCTCCGGGGAACAGTTAAAGATGGATTGTATCTTCTCTCACAAGCTCATCAGCCTGAGGTGAATCTAGGAGAGAAGACCAATCTCAACATTTGGCATCAAAGGCTTGGGCATCCCAATATGAGAACACTTCAGAACATTATCTCCAAATATGGACTTCCCACATCTTCAGTAAATAAAAGTCTTTCATGTGATGCATGTATGTCTTCTAAATCACATCGTCTTCCTTATTCAAATTCTCTTCATCAAACGAGCAAACCTCTAGAAGTGATCCATTCTGATCTCTGGGGTCCATCACCAGTGACATCACACATTGGCAACATATATTATGTTTCATTCATTGATGATTACACCAAATACACTTGGCTATATCCCCTAAAGCTCAAGAGTGATGTTCTTCAAGTCTTTATTGACTTTCAGAAGCGGATAGAGAGACACCTTAATCATAAAATAGTCAACTTCCAATCTGATTGGGGAGGTGAGTTTCAAGCACTCACTAAACATCTTAAAGAGCAGGGAATTTCTCTCCGCATCTCCTGTCCACATACTCCTGCTCAGAATGGGACAGCTGAGAGGAAACATCGCCACATCATTGAAACTGCCCTCTCTTTGTTGCATCAATCTTCACTTCCACATCACTTCTGGGATGAAGCAGTATGCACAACGGTATATTTGATCAATAGACTTCCCACACAGAATCTGAAAAATCGCTCTCCATATCATCTCATTTATAGGCAAGAGCCAGATTACAGCTTATTAAAAAGCTTCGGATGCACATGCTATCCATGCCTACGGCCATATGCCACCTCCAAATTTGATGCTCGATCCGAAAAATGCATTTTTATTGGTTATAGTGCATATCATCTTGGATATCGATGTCTCTCACTAACTAATGGAAAGATATATATCAGTCGTGATGTAACTTTCATGGAGGATAATTATCCATACAAGGAACATACTTCAATAAGCAATTCAAATACACAAAACACCTCTGGACTTCTAGGACCCTCTCCAGCAGCAGCTGATGATGCACTTCATACAGGTACATCTTCATCCACATTCGCTCTTCCAATATCTGTTATTCCAAGGTCATCCCAACGGTGCACGCCCCCCATTACCTCACCTGAACAATAGCAGTCAGCTCCAATCTCATATGAATCTGATATCCCAAATAACTCTCCTTCAAATTTACCTCAAGATATCGATAGCCCAAAAATTCTCACAACAGGACATACTCCATCATTAGATCCATTATCTCCTTCCAACCTTGACTCACATAGATCCATCTCTCAAACCAAAACTCGTCGTTTATCAGACATTTTTCATTCCATTGACTCAGACCAAACTCCTAAAACGACCAAATTTCCTCTTCCTGCGTGTCTTCATGTATCTTCATCTCTTCCTCCCGATCCAGTACAGTTCTCTACTGCTGTTAAACAATCAAAATGGGTTGCAGCTATGAAGGATGAATTTGATGCTCTTATTCACAATAAGACTTGGAAACTAATCCCAAGACCACAAAATCGCCCTATTATTGGATGCAAGTGGATTTATAAAACCAAACCAGCAACCAATGATGCACCTCACAGACACAAAGCTCGATTAGTAGCCAAAGGCTTTCTTCAAGAAGGAGGTATAGACTATAATAAGACTTTAGTCCAGTAATTAAAGTTACAACAATTCGACTCTTGTTAGCATTGGCAATGAGTCAAAATTGGCATATACGGCAGTTGGATATCTCAAATGCATTTCTACATGGAGATCTCAATGAAATCATTTACATGGAGCAACCACCAGGTTTTGAAAATTCTCACTATCCACATCACGTCTGTCAACTTCAAAAATCACTTTACGGTCTTAAACAGGCTCCACGTGAGTGGTTTCAAAAGCTTACGGGTCAACTTCTCAAATTGGGTTTTCAGGGGTCGAAAACTGACACGTCACTCTATTACGTTTTGACTGGACCGATTTATGTTCTTATATATGTTGATGATATACTAGTTATCGGTCCATCCTTATCACAAATTCAGCACCTTATTACTTCACTTGCTCTTCATTTTAAACTCAAGGATCTCGGTTCAGCCTCACGATTTCTCGGTATTGAATTCCAGTCTTATAAAAATGGCTTCATGATAACACAAACCCAATACAAAATCTCCATTCTTCGTATCTTGAAGATGGAAGATTGCAAACCACTTCCAACGCCTTGTCCTACCAAATGCTCCTGAACATCAGTCAAAGCCACGGGAAATTCACATCTATTTCGACGAGTTGTTGGAGTGTTACAATATCTTAATTTTACTCGACCAGACATCTCCTATGCAGTTAATCAAGCTAGTCGGTCAATGCATTCACCTCAATCTGTGGATTGGAGTCGTCTAAAATATCTTCTCCGATATCTCAAAGGGACTGTCATTCATGACCTCTATTTTAGCAAATACTCTCCAATGTCACTCACTTCATTTAGCGACGTTGATTGGACAGTTCCGATTGTCGATCAACAAGCAGATTTCTTATCTATCTCGGAAATAATTTGATTTCATGGAATTCCAAGAAACAACCCACAGTAGCAAGGTCAAACACTGAAGCAGAGTACAAGGCGATTGCTAATGCAACCTTGGAATTAATCTGGATCAATTCGCTTCTCCACGAAATTCGAATTGTCATACCACCACCAACATTGTGGTGCGACAACATCGGAGCTACATATCTTTCGGCAAACCCGGTATTTCATGCTCGCATGAAACATATTGAAATAGACTTTCATTTTGTACGAGAGCAAGTGGCATCACGGTGGCTTCAAGTCTGCGTCATCTCCGGAAAAGATCAAATAGCAGATCTCTTAACTAAACCTCTTCCAAAAATTCGTTTTCTTCAACTCCGTTCCAAGCT
This sequence comes from Lemna minuta, assembly GCA_024174645.1. Lineage (NCBI taxonomy): Eukaryota > Viridiplantae > Streptophyta > Magnoliopsida > Alismatales > Araceae > Lemna > Lemna minuta. Next base: position 7,901,653 of record CM044102.1, on the reverse strand, counting down.
TAATCTCCTCCCGGCGCTACGCTTGCGGGGGGGGGGGGGGGGTGTTGAGGAAAATGCAGAAGCCGGTTCAGACGCTACCCCGGTTCAAGACAGCGGGCTGAGAGAGTTAGACGAACCGGTCACTTAAGACACGTGGACCTATCACGTGTGAGCTCAAGAAACGGTTATAACCGTTTCTTGAACTCTCCTCTTATAAAAACCGTATACTCTATTGTTCAATGTACGCTTCTGTATTGAGTTTAAGGCTGCTCCTCCTCTCTCTTCCTCTACTTCTCATCTTCCTATCTTCCTCTTTCATCTCCTCAACCTCTTCATCAAGAATGTCGCTGCCGCCAAATCCTTCCTTTCTTCTGCGCCTCAGAGGCTCGTTTCTGCGGCATAATTTTCCGAGTTGGTTCGCCGTCATTGCGAAATCCAGAGCCATGATTCTATCATTGGTGAAAAGTACGACTCTATCACTTCGCATTCCCTTTTTTCATTTTTATTCCCATTTGATCTTACTCTCGCTGCGAGGGTACAGTGATTCTACCCGATACCGTCATCCGGTACCGGAACTGTACTGTTAACATCCAGTACCGGAACTGTACTACGTATCGGTTAGTGGATGATCAGCTGTGTATCCGTTGACTAGAAGGCCCCTCTCGATTTCTGTATAGTTGACTTTCCCTGAAAGACGGTGAAACTATTGAAAGGCGGTGAACCCTCTCTTTCGTTTTGGAAGGGACTGCCGGTGAGCAGTCGCATACACCTGACGCGGATCTCCCATCCCCCAGCACCAACCCTTTCTTTCCCTTCTTCTCTCTGTCAGACGACCGACCTCTTTACCGTCGTTGTTTCGCCGAAAGATGCACGCGGGGCTCATGAAGACCGGGGCCGCAAAAAGTACCGTCAACGAAGACGAACTCGTGGCTTCCAGTTCTATGGTCAAAATCATTATTTCCCACGGATCTCATCAGCTGGAAATCGTTGTTCCCGCGCATTCGACTTTCGGTAATAGCATCGTCATTGTTCATCCTCAAATTGGGGATCTTATTCTCCGGGCTTGAGATCACAATTTAAAGATTTACGTGTTGATCTTGTAAAGGGGAGTTGAAGGGAGCCCTTGCCAAGAAAACTGGGATGCGACCTCAAGAGCAGAAATTACTCTTTAGGGGAAAAGAAAGGAACGATAAAGATTTTCTACTGACGGCGGGAGTGAAGAATGAAGCGAAACTCATCCTCGTGCAAGAGTCCACTGGTAAAGACCACAGATTTGAGGAAAATCATCAACATCAAGATAACGCGGATGTCTGCGAAGCTGTTCGTAGAGTAACAGTCGAGGTGGACAAACTCGCGGAAAAGGCAAGGAAATTCTTTTTCAGGGTAATAATCTAATGAAACTCTATAAATGTTAATTGAGTGACTTCAGGTTCATGGGTTGGCGATTGAAGTGGAGGGTGGCGCGAGAATTTCGGACAAGGAGTTCATTGTCTTGCCGGAACTGCTCATGAGACAACTCCTGAAGTTGGACAGCATCGAGGCTGAGGGAGAAACTAGAGTTCAGAGACGCAGCGAGGTTAACATTTGGATGATCGTCCTAATTTTTTTCCTGAGGTGCGTGTTCATCGCTGATGTATTTGCAGGTGCAGCGGGTGCAGAGATTAGTGGAGACACTGGATGTTTTGAAGGCGAAGAACGATGATCCATTCAGTAGAAGCAGCAGTAAAGAGGTCTCAGTGGTGAAGGAATGGGAGACTTTTGAGTCAACGTCTCCTGCAAGAACAGAAGCACCTGCTTGTACAACACAAGATTGGGTGCAATTTGACTAAGCTCCGCTCATTTTTATTGTTCTTGAAGCAAACATAGGGACGACTTCCTATGGATAATGCCTGGGAGTTCACCTGAAAAGAAATTCAAAACTTGCACTCCCTCGGGTATCACTGATCAAACTATTTGTCCTCAGATCTCAAAACAAAATTATTTTTTCACATCGCATGAAAATTCGAAATTGTTAATGCATATGAGATTTGTTCTTTCATGCTTTGTATTGAAACTTTCACTCTTTTTTAAGCATGAAAAATGAAAACATAGAGTTTATAATAAAATCCCTGGGTATAGTTGAGGATTCATGGGATAGAGAATCTGAAAGTGTTGTGCTAGAGTCATCACATATGGCGTTCTTTTAAGGGGAAAATTTCTTACCCTAATTTCTCATTCATCGCTTTTCTGGGTAGCATCATCTAAACCTGCGTGGAAATCTTTGGGTGACGGGCCAATAGGGTGTCATCTTTCATCTATTAATCTTAGAAATCGTGATCATCTAATCCTCATTTGTCTTAAAATCCTTTGATTTTTTTTTTTTTATTGAAGAATGGAGCAACGTTCTTGTAAATTCATGCCAAAGGTTGATCATGCAATTGAAAGGAAAAGAGACAAAAAAGAAAAAGACTACATTGAAAATTGCCCAAGTCAACAAACACAAACAAATATTATTCCAAAAAATTGAGAATTTTTTTAAAAAAGTTTTGGTTTTGTTCATTTTTTATGTAAAGTACCTTCTCTCATGCAATATTAAAAATTGCTTCTCCATATTTCTTGATTTTGTGGGGGATGATATTTTAAAGTTTTTTGTTCGTCCATCCGTAATAGTGTGGGGGTGTTACTTAAATTTGGAAATGTGGTGAAGTATTTTCAAACCTTCAATTTAATGCATGTGTAAGAGCAAAAACATTACTAGGGAATGCCTCAACCTTCACAATGGTCCTTTGGCTTTACTTATAAGGTAAAATAGCTATTCTATTCAAATGACTAGCCTATGAATCTCAAAATCATTTTTTAGTCACATTGTATTCTTATTCACTTCCATTTCAATGGGGACTATCAATTATTTAATTGTGGGCATGTGAGAACATACATTTTTTACATACCAATACATGACACTTAAGTGATTTTACTACATAACTATCATCAATATTTTTCACATTATCATGTTTTTATAGTATTTTTATTAATCTCATAATATTTAGCTCAAGTTTTCAAAATTTTCTTTAAGACTACTCTTGTGCAATTAATGACTTTGACCTTTTTAAAGATCAAATAGCTCCTCTATTAGCCATATTTTATGGATAATTTGAAACAAGATTGAGGATGATCAAATTTTGAAGAATAAAGAGAAGGATGAGGAGACTTCAATGTAATGGCAATTTCTAAGTTGACCTTGATTTGCTCTTAAAGCATTATTTGTAAAAAAAGCCCTTTAATTCTCTTTATGTCTCCAAAATTAGATGACATTTAAATACATAAGGATAAAGTCTTGATCTATTGAAGAAATTGTTATTTCTGAGGTCGATAAACTTTCCAAATTTATCAAAACATCAAATGCAGCATAATATATTGAATCAGATATTCAAAACATTGAGGCACCAAGAACAAATGATCTTATCATCTAGTATGTATGAGAAAACATACTTACAAGGTTTCCTTGAAAGGAGTTCTTGAAGCTATTCCAGTGTCTAGCCTCTATTGGTATCCACATGGTCTTCGGATGGTTGAATCTCCTCTTCAAAGCTCTTCACCAAGAGAGAAAAGAGAACAAATGAGAGAATTCTCACAAGGCTTACATGGGCACCTTGAGTTGTGTTCGTTCTCCCCCTATTCATAGACATTTGGTATGCGATTTTTTCATAAAACCTTCATAATTATATCTATATCCACCAAGGTCCATATATCTTATGTGTTTGACCCTCTAGGTCCATATATCTTAGTAGTTAATAACTCTATAGAAACAAATAACATCTTATTGGTCAATCTCAATTAATTATCTACTTCAACATATAGATTAATTAATTAAGGATCGATTTAACCTAATCGATAGGGTTAAGTTGCCAGCCTGTTGGGTGCCAAGCTATACCTCGTACTTTAGCAGATATGGAGTATGTAAGAACTCTTTTATGGAACTTTTCCATCTTCAATTATTATGTATGTATAATCTGTCATCCACATGAGACTCATAAATGACTTAGGGTACGACCAACTATCAAACCCTAATTAGTTACTCAAGTTAGTACTTACGTGAGTAGGAAATAATCGGGAACTCCTTCTCTGATATTTCTATTATCTTGGCCAAGGATTTTCATTGCATCTCATTCCTTGAGTCAATATCCTCAAATATCGAGGGTGGATGATCCCATCTTAATCAAACAATCATCTTGATGGACTTCATGTCTGAGAACATGTAATTATGTGATTATTAATACAAATTAAGACATAAAACATTACATTCTTATGTATTTTTCATGCAATTTCTATCATTTCATGCAATTTTAAGTTATAATATCAAAATGCATTATTTTAGGGGTAATTATGCATTTTTAAGAAATATATTTTAGAGTATATTATTCACATCTATATTTGAGATTATAATTGGGTTTTAATGTTAAATAATAGGAGAAAATACTTTTTATACACTCATTTATTTTTCTAAGTTTTATTTTTTAAGAGAAATGAGTATATTTTATAAATGAAAATTTATTCTCTAGTTATTTATTAAATTTGAATTTTTAAAATGATAGATTACTTAATTTCTAATCCAAAAAAATAAATTTAGATTAATTTTAATTTCTATTTTAAAATTTATTAATTTTCTAAATTTTAGGAATTTTTAGAAATTTTTTTCTGGATTTATTTTTAATTTATTAATATTTAAAATAATAAAAACAATTTTATTTTTATCACGCTGATGTGGCATCACACTTACATCTCGACAAGTGGCAGCGTATGCGCGCGCCACATGTCACACAAGTACGCATGTCATTAAAGCGCACAATTAAGTGGTTAAGCACCCTATTAAGGGAAAATGCTAACCATAAATATCGCATATAGCTTAATGCGCTATATTTTCTATCATTTTTTCCTGTGAGAGGCTATCTTTTGTTTTATCTTTTCAAAGGTGATGCATCGCGCTCAGAATCATTTGATCGGCCAAAATGAAACGAAATTTAATCTTAGCCCCTCATTTTCACTTAAGTGAGGGGGTATGTGGCAGCATCTGAGTAGACAATGATTCGTTTTATTAAACAGATTAATCTAGGCCATTCATCTGAGGAGTTATAACGTGGAGGATTTAAAGAGCCATTTGAGAATCTGAAACGTCGATTCATGATCGGATAGACGAGATCTCGTGATCTTGTGGTGCGATCTTGGTGCTATGATGAAGATCTGACGGTCGCGACTTAGCCATAACTATTGGCCTCTTTGGATTCTATCGCAGCCACTGATCTCATCATGGAGAAGATCTGACGGTCATGCCCAAATTCAAAATATTATATATTCTCTCTCTTCAACGAAAAATGTATTCTTGGATGTTTTGAGCTATCTAACTGCTTAGACATCTCAATCCTTGAATCTCTTGATTTCTTCCTCTTCTAGATCGATTTTCCGTGTCTAGTGAGTGCTTGAAATCAAGATTTCATTGAAGAATAGGGAGAAATCACCTCTTAAATGCCGAATTTTGTCTTCAAAATTTTGGAATGAAAAACCCTTGATGTGGCAATCAATTGGACCAATTCAAGCGTGACTTCAGGTTAGATTATGTGTTTTCCTCCTAATCTTTTGTCTTGTATCATTATCTTTCAACTTAGAATCATAGATTACGTTATTTTAGATAAATATCTTAGAATTTTCTCTCCTCGTGATCGATTTCCTATTTGATTTTTGCTTCTTGATTTCTCCGCAAATTTTGATCCAAATCGAGTGATTTTTGATTTTATTGATTTCTCTTGATGTTCTCTTTCTAAAATTAGTAAAATCCTTAATTTCTCACTTCAAATTCTCATCTGATTTTGATTGAATTTGAAGAACACCTTAAAAATACCTTAATTCTCCATGGATTCGACCATTATTAACCATTATACTATTGAATTCTTCATTTCTATCTTAAATGAGTGAGTTTGAAATTTTTTTGACATGAGTCTATGTGTTTTCAATGACCACGTCGATTTGTCTTGTCAACGTCGTATCTAATATATGACGTTTTATAGCAATGCTTGACATGAAATGCTCCCTACCCCTACTAATATATGCATGGTCCTCAATGCATGATATGACAATAAAAGTATGTCAAGGTAGAGAATTTCCAAATCAAAGGGGAGTTTTCTCATCTTGGTGATGAGCTTTAAGGGTTTCGTGGCCATTGATGCAGGGCATAGAAGATAGTAACAACCAATCGGCTTTGATTTATTGATAAGTACCTAAAATAAGAAAATAAAATATGAAGGGAGCTAGAAAATTTCTTACTCCTATTAGGGAAACAAATGAAAATCCCAAAAAAATAAATTTCATAAAATGAGTAAATAAATAGAAAAAGATAGCAACATAGTAGTTATGAACATGTTTCAAAAGATACTCCATACTAGTATGAGTAATCTATGCCCATATAGATGAATTTTTATTTCATGGATAATTCATGCATATATTTGAAGTATAATCATAATAAAAATAATTTATCTTATCATCATGAATTGTATCTTCTAGTTAGTAATGAGAATGATTTCCATAATTATATATATGTATGTTTTCATTATAGAAGTGATTTTTCCTATAATGGTCAAACATGAGAAATTTTTTGAGTAAGATAGAAAAATGAAGAGTTAAAATTTCAATCTAATAGACACCTACCTCCTTGGCAACAATGTCATTTGATATGTGAAAAATTATGACCGTTAAATGTTCAAATTCACATATTAAAAATTATACTCAACTCTTTGAATTCAGTTTTGAAATTTAGAATAGTATTAAGTCAATGTCGAATCCACATGGGAGAAAGGTTAAAAACTTGAAATCAAGAAATATTTTTAGTATTTTTTTTATTTAGAAAGCATAGATAATTGATTAAAAAAAGAATATGTACATGGGAAATGAAATGAACTGATCAAACGCTTCCAAACTCATTTTGAAGATTGAAAACCTTTTATTGATGGTGGAAAAGTCATTTTAGGGTTTGAAAATATAAAAATGTGGATGAAAATATGGACAAAATAGATAAGATTGATAGGAAATGATTCAAATATAAGAATTCACGATGAAAACATACTTTAGCGATGCCCTCCAATCAAAATATACCTTTGAGAGCTTGTACATTTCACTCATCATTGACATCTTGCATCTGATACAATGAATGCATAAAAACAGAATAAAAATCACTAGAAATGATATTCCATACACGAAGAATAATCAATCGTGCTTGTTTTCCTTTTTGACTAGCCAATGCTAGAAGCACACAATAAAATATTGAGAACCTAACTTTTTTTCGTCTGACATTTATAATCAGCCACCATGAGGACATGGAGGATGAAATGACGATCATGCCCAAAAAATTTAATCTCCAAAATCTATCAAGATAGTAAGATATCAAGCTTTAAGTTTAGAGGAATCTAAACCATTGATTGAACTTTCTCTCTCCTAAATTTTCTCGAACCAACCCGCTCCACTCTCTAGTCAAACCAAGCTGGAAAAGTAGAAAATTTACATTAAATGGCCCTATCCTCTTTCCTCTCTCCTCAATTTTCTCTCCTCTCTCTCATGATGGCGAAAGAGGGAGAATGGAGAAGCGTGAGAGATGCAAGGGAGGAACAAGAAGTGCGGATGCAAGAATTCCGTCGCGCTCACTTGTATATGCTCACACGCGCATTCGTGAGTGCGTGCAATGAGAAGAAGGTGTGAATGAGGAGAGTGAGAAGAGGAAGAAGAAAGGATGCGAGGGTGAAGCTAGAAGCGGAGAAGGTAAGTGATATGCATAAAAATACAGTCGTTGAATCGCAAATTCACATATCAAAAAATTATACTCAATTCTTCAAATTCGGATTTCAAACTTAGAACATTGTTGAGTTGAGGTTCAATCCACTGAGAATAAGGTTAAAATATTGAAATCAAGAAATACTTTTAGTATTTTTAGATTTAGAAAGCGGAGATGATCGATGAAAGGAAGATGTACACAAGAATGAAATTAATCAATCAAATGCCTCCATGCTCCTTTTGAAGATTGAATATCTTTGATAGATGAAATAAAATTTATTTTTGAGTTTTGAAATATATGGATGAAAAGATAAATAAAATATAAAATATGGATAGAAGACCATTCTAATTTAAGGATTCATGATGAAAACAACTCTAATGATACTCTCTAATCAAATTATACCTTTGAGAGCCTGTACATTTAGCCCGGACTTGGCATCTTGCTTCCAACACGATGAATGAATATGAAAGAGAAAAAACTCACTAAAAATGATGTTCCATAAATGAAGAATGAACAATCGCTGACTTTCCTTCTGACTAGCCAATGCTAGAGGCATACAATGAAATATTAAGAACCCTAACCTTTTAGTCTTAGAATTTAAATCAGAACTTGTAGATTTTTAGAGCTTTGAAATGAAGATTGTGCCCATAAAATTTCAGCATCTTCCTCCACTAGGATCATGAGATATCGCGATATCAATTTAGAGTATTTATGATTATTGATCTAGCTTTCTCTCTCTTACGTGCACAAGTGATAACATGCTACATTAACATGATAAAATCATGATTATTGATGCATATTAAGGCATAAATGATTTCATTTCCATGCATGTTATCATACTTATGTGTATTTTTCTATCATTCCATGAAAAAGTCATCATAATCTAAAAAATACTCTTAATTAGGGTTAATAATGATGATTTAAAGATAAATAATTAATAACCTATCTTTACTTGAGATTATAGAGGTTTTTAGAGCTAAAATAATGAGAGAAAATGTTTTACAAACATTTATTTATATTTTCTTAAGTTAAAATCCTTAAAAAATAAATGTATTTTTGAAATGAAAATGAAAAATCTCATTATTTAGTAATTTTAAATCTTTAGAATGATAGATAATTACATTTCAGATCAAATGAAAGAAATTTGGATTAATTTGGAGTTATATTTTAAAAGTTATGAATTTTCTAATTTTTAGGGATTTTTCCAGATTTTTCTGAATTAATTTTAATGTTAAAAATAAATTAAAAATAATGCAAAAAGGGTTTTTTTATTTTGCACGGGACCCACGTGGATGCGACGTGGCATGCAAGGCCACGAGGCAGCGCCACGCGGGCCCACGCGGCGCCTACGCAACAATGTGACGCTTATTTATATTTATATATATATGGGTTATAGTACATATAGTCTTCCGATTATCGGAAGAGAATTATTACCCCTCTAAACCGTCGCATAATATAAACTCGATTCCTTTCTTTAATTTTTCCCGTGTGGGACTAAGTTCCACACAATTTTTAAATGTGCAGGTGACGTGTCGAAAGGAGAGGCGTCGGATCGGATCAAGCGTGGATCATCGCACGTCGATTGCATGGACGCGCGGACCACCGATTGCGATAAAAAACACGTGCTTTAATAAAAGGATCATAACGGTCCTGATTAAATCGCGCGGTACACATTTGGACCGTCAGATCGCAATCCAAGGGGCGAAAACTCATGCGTTTTATAACGCATCTCATCAAGCTTCATCTGGACCGTCCATCAAGATCGGACGGCTACGACTTATTTGAAACGGTCCACGATGGACCGTTCCATCGTAACCGTCGATCGTTTCGATCGGACGATTACGCCCAAATAGCCTATAAATAAGGTATGTTCTTCCGATTTGTAAGCATTCGAGTTAGAAATCAATCCAATTGATCTGTTTAGACACCTCCCTTCTTGAATCTCTCGATTCTAGCTTCTTCTACATCATTTTCCGCATCCACATAGGGCAAGAACTCGAGATTTGGTTGAGTAGTGAAGGAGAAATCGACGCTTGAATCTCCACATCGCGTTCTTCACGTTTTCAGCGATTAAGCGGTTTAATCGCGTCAATTTGATCGCTATTTGGAATTAGTGGAAGCAGTTTTTCATAATCTACCATCCTATCATGTTTAATTTCAATTTAGATTAGGATTTCAAGCTTAATTTGGTTTAATTTTAGTCAATTTTGCGATTTCTTCGTCCGGAAATTTCCTCCCACTTCGATCTTCAATTTCTCCACGCAAAATCAAGATCAATTTCGATGATTCTTGATTCTGTAGAATCGATTTGAAGTTATCTTTCATAATATACCATTTTCCCTAATTTCTACCATCGATTTATCGTCTGATTTGATCAATTTCAAAGAAAACATCAAGAATTTTCCTTATTTTCCTGTAGATTCGACCCTTATTTACCATTATACCCCTCAATTCGAATAATTTTCATCAAATTAGTAAGTTTGGACTTTGTTTTGACACGAGACCATATGAAATCGACGACCTCGCGGTTTCGTCTCGTCAACATGGGAGACAAGGAGAGGATGGTAGTGATGCAGAGAAGGAGAAAGGGAGAAAAAGAGAAGAGAGGCAGAAAAGAGGGGAGATAAAGGAAGTACGGGGAGATTGATAACGGGCAATCTTAACATGATAAAACATGATTATTAATGTAAAATAAGGCATAAAACATTCCATTTATATGCATGTTATCATACTTTGAGTGCATTTCTATCATTCTATGCAATTTTATGTTATAATCTCAAAATGCGTTAATTTAGGGTTAATTATGATGAATTAAAGATTAAAGATTTTATAACCCATCTTTAATTGAGATTATAAGTGGTTTTTAAAGTTAAATAATAGGAGAAATCATTTTTATGAACATTCATTTAATTTTCTAAAGTTAAAATCTTAAAGAAATGAATGTATTTTTGAAATAAGAATTAAATCTCTTGTTATTTAAATAATTTGAATTTTAGAATGATAGATAATTAAATTTCAGATCAAATGAAAGAAATTTGAATTAATTTGGAGTTGTATTTTGAAAGTTATGATTTTTACAATTTTTAGGGATTTTTCTGGATTTTTTCGATTTTATTTTTCAATTTAAAACGTTTAAAATAAATAAATAAATAAATGCAAAAAGTGTTTAATTTCCGCACGGGGCCACGTGGATGCGACGTGGCACTCAGGGTCACGTGGCAGCACCACGCAGGCCCACGCGGCTTATGCATTTATTTATCTATGCTATATATTATATATATAATGGGTATAGTCAGCCTTCCATAGACCGGAAGGGTATTCGAACCATCTAATCCGTCGGGTGGTGGCGTACGACCCCCGTCGCCACCAAGACACGATACTACGGCGCCGGAGGAGCCCTTTTGCGCGCGCGGATCTATCCGCTTATCTTTACTTCTTTATTTCTTTATTATGGACCTTTTGACCCGCACGTGTTTAAGCGGGTCCTCGCTTATTTCCCTCTTCCTTTTAGGCTTTCGGGTGGGTTCTTCCCTTTTCGGGATCCCATTCGTGAAGCCCTTTCTTTTGTGAACCTTTATTCTATTTCTATGAGTATGGGTGTGGGTTGTGGGCCTCAAGTGGGCCCTTTCCTCTCTTGGCCCGCCAAGGGCTCTATAAGAGGGGAAGGGACCCCCCCACAAACCCTAGCCGTCATTTGAAGAAAGAAAGGAGTGATCTCCCTCTCAAGTGGCTGCTCACGGAAGGCCGGGGAAGGAGTCCAACCGCCGCCGCCGCCGCTGCACGCCTCCGTGCCGCCGCCGCCACCGCCGCCGCGACGACCGCCGCCACTCCTTGCCCCGGCCACTGTTCTTCTCCGCCATCATCGCGGCGTCGCCGTCCTCAAGCCGCCGCCTCCTCGAGGCTGCCGCCGCGCCGCCTCAGGGCCGCCGCCGCGCCGCCGCCTTCGGACCGCCGCACCGCCATCCTCTCCACCTCCATCTCCATCCCCATCATCTCCACCTCCCTCTCCGGCGAGATCTCCACCTCCGATCTCCCTCCCCACCCCCCACCATCCTCCTCCGTCCGCTGACAAGCCCTCCACGAGCCTCCCCGATTTTTCCCCATTCCGATCATCTTCCTCACCCTCCCCCTCGATTCTCCACCTCCGATCTCCCCTCGGATTCCCCTGACTTTTCCGTTCTCCTCCACCCCGGCGAACCCCTCCCCAGGGTTCTCCTTCCCTGATTTCCCTCATTCCCCCCACCGGCCAAGAGTTCGCCTCTCAACCCTCTCGATCTTCCCCACTTCCCCGATCATCCCCCACGCACTCCCGCGTCAACGCCTTCCCCCTCCTCCAACTTCTTGCTCGCCTCCCGCAACCCCGCAAGACTCCGCGCCCCATTCCGCCACGGGGACCGCCGCCCCCTGCTTCCCTCCCCGAACTGCCGCCCGGCGCCCCTCCTCCGCTCCGGAATCGCCGCTCCGCTTCCCCTCACCGCGCGCCGCCTGCCATCCGAAAGGAAGCCCTAGCCAGGGCCGAAAGGGACTGACCGATTCCCGCTGAGCCGACTCAGCGGGAATCGCTCCCCCTTCCCTCACTCAGCCCGAGGCAGAGCCCGGCCGCCTGACTCGCCCGGACCGCCCTCCCGGACCGGCCCGAGCCAGCCCGAACCGGTCAGGACCACCACGACCAGAGTCGGGCCACTCGAGGCCAGACCCCAGCCAGGCCGGGTCCGGATCGCCCCGAGGCCGGTTCGGTCCAAACCGGTCAGCACAGCCCGAACCGAGGCCGGTCCCAGACCGCGAGGCCGCCCCAACCGGTCCGAGCCGGTCCCAGCCCGCCCGAACCGGCCCAGAATAGCCCGGGCACCGGCCCGAGCAGCCTGCAGCCCGGCCGGAACCGACCCAGACCCTGCACCGAGCCGGCCCGGACCGCCCCTGAAGCCCGAGCCCCGGGACGCGCCTCCCGCCTTCACCGTGTTCGACTGCGACCCGACCCAGGTTCGTCGCGACTCGATCATCGCCCCGCCCGCGCGGCCGCTCCTCCGCGCTCCCTCGCCGACTCGCCCGGCGTCCGACATCGTGCCGCGCCCGAGCGATCTCCCTCGCCCCGGCCGACCGGGGCTCGCGCCCTGCGAGTTAGCTTCAACCCCTCTTTCAAGTTAATTACTTTTCGAAGCATTTCCTTTACTCGCTCTCACCGCCGTCGGGACGACGTAGATAGGGTAGTACGATTATGGGTTCGAGATTTACGACGCGTCACGTCAGTCCGGTCCGAGCGTGGGCTGCGGCTTCCTGGCTACTCCACGACGAACGACTTCCACGCCTCCGGACGTGGATCGAGAGGATCTCACCCTACCCATCATCGCGAGTTTCCCCGGGTCACTCGGAGTCGACTCCGCTGATCGGCACGTCTGCCTGTACTTAGGTTTAGGTTAGGTCTCATACTTAGGGTCTAGGATTTGCTTATCCATAGGTTAGGTTTAACCGGCTACCTCCGGTCAACCTCAGTCCCCATTGATCAGGCACGAGGGTTTTCACCACCGCGTCCTGCATCATCGGGCCTTATAAACCCGATGGGTTCACTGATTTTTTTCCGTCTGGGACTAAGTCCCACACAGATTTTAGTTTCAGGCGACGTGGCTAACGGAGGGACGTCGATCGGGCAGAGCGCAGAAGATCCGCGCTTCGATCGCGTGGACACGAACCACCGATCGTGATCAAACACGTGTCCTAAAAGCAGTGTTATAACGGTCCAGATCTCAGGCGACGTGGCGGCATCACACGCGCCGATCGAGTGGATGCGCGGTCCACGGATCAGAGATCAACGCACGTGTCATTTAAGTGGAGTTATGACGGTCACGATTTAACGCGCCGAAAACGCATCGCGACCGTCGGATCACGATCCAACGAGCGGAAATTGATGCGTTTTATAACGCATGACGTGAGGATCGATTTGGAGCATCCATCCGCGATCTGATGGCCACGATAAGTTCATAGCTGTTTCACTTTGAGGCGTTTTTATCTGGACCGTTGATGGAGCTTAACGCACCGATCGGACGGTTTCGCCTATTTTTGCCTATAAAACGAAGAGTTCTTCGTGATTGTAAAGCATTCGAGAAGGATTTCGTCTAATTGACCCATCTATACCTCTCCTCTCTTGAATCTCTCACTTGTAATCGCTTCTAGACTCGATTTCGCGTCCACGGAGTGTTTATGAGTGAGATTTCGTCGATCGATCGAGGAGAATATCTCTTGAACACCGATGTTCACGTTTGAATTTGCTGAAATGAATAGCCGTCGATCCGGCGATCAATTGGATCGATTTGATCGTTATCTCGGGTTAGAAAATAAGTTTATCCTCTTATCTATCGTCATGTATCATCAATTTTAGGTTTAGGATTTCAATTTAGTTCAATTTCGTTTGTAATTTCAAATTGTGTTCTTCGCGATTCCAAAAATTTCATCCCACTTCCATCTTTGATTTCTCCGCGATTACTAATCCAAATCGAGTGATTTTTGATTCCGTGGATAGATCTTTTTGAGTTATCTCTCTAAAACCACTATTTTCCCTAATTTCTCACCTCAATTCATCGTCCAATTTGATCAATTTCTAAAATATATCTCGAAAAATACCTTAATTCCCTGTGGATTTGACCCTTATTTACCATTATGCCACTCAATTTGTTATAAATTCCCAAAATTGGTAATTTAGGTTTAATTTTTGATGCGATACCGCATGAAATCGACGACCTCGCGGTCTCATCTAGTCAGAGATAACTTTCTCCCCCTCACCGTGCATACATTCATGCGCAAGGAGATGGGAGAGAAGAAGAGGAAGTAGGGGGAGAGGAGTGAGAGGGGGAGGAAACCTCCTCCGCTCCCTCACGCACCCACACACGTGCGCAGGAGAGAAGGATGAGGGTGGCGAGAGAGAGTGATTTCGAGAGGGAGAGAGAGAACAGAAATTTCCCTTATGCACACACAAGCATACACGCATGAGAGAGTATGAGGGGAGAGGAGGAGGGAAGGAGAGAAAGGAATCTCCCCCTCCTCCTCCTTACGTGTGCACGTGCGAACGCGTGCATGCGGGAGAGCAAGGGGGAGATGGAGAGGCTCCCCTCCTCCCCCATACACGCGCACGCACCCATGGGGAGAGGGGGAGGTGTGCCTCTCGCGATGAAATTTTTTTGATGCGAGAGAGAGATGGATTTGAGTGAGAGAGAGAGAGTGAGAGGGTGTCATTCAAAAATTATATTTCTGAAAAGAGAGAAAATATGGTGGCCAATCATAGGCTGCTGCCTCATAGTCATTAAAAATCATAGAAGATGGAAGAATAATTATTTTCTATTAAAAAAACTCATCTCTTAATTATTTTAACTTCTATAAATTCCCCTAAATTTTAAAAAAATCCATAAAAATTTGAACTTCCAAATAGAAATAAATTTATTCGATCAAATTCATGAAAAAATACATTCATAAATATTTTTTTATGTCAATAAATAAATTTTAAATGAGAAATAAATATAAATTTAAGTTTATAATAAAATAATAATATCTTCTTGATGAATAAATATCATTAAATGTTCATAAAATGCTAGTAATTTATGAAACATCAAGAATATCTATTTAAACATAAGAATTAACAATTTTATCATTTTAAATCATGATAACACTTATTTATGATTATATTTTTTAAGAAAGAGTGCATAAAATACTTGATATTAATTCATGAAATGATGTATTATCATATGTTACCAAAAGTATAGGTTTAAGCAAAGTGACATCTAAAAATACTACCGCAAATACTGAACCAAAGCTAGGTATAAGTTTAGGTTCTCACAGAAAACTGGTATAGACATCGGAACTCTGGAGAACCCTACTTGGGCAATAGAGCCCCTCACCCTAAACAGTTGGGTAGGAAGTTATTGAATAACCCTAGAGGGTCTCTTGATAGTTAATATAATCAACTCATCTCTCAACCTCTCTCATGATCTAGATCTAGATCTGAATTCTCTCTTTCTCTCTCTTGATTTGATCCCCACACGAATCCTTTCTTTCTCCCAAATTGACATATTTTTTTTTTTTTATCTAACCTTCATAGATCACTCACTGTAGAGGAGATAACGTGGAGATAGCGTTGGAGTCAAGGTCGCCGTTTGATGCCAACACCAGTTTTCTCGTCTTGATAATCACACTGCCCATTTTATATATTCCCATGGATCATAATTTGACAGGAAGTCAACGAGTCAAGCAACAGCGGGCACGTTGAACCAGAGAAGAAAACTATGCTGTTGACCTGGTCTACACCATTTAAGTCTCGTCCTGCGAGATATCCCGGAATTAATGGTCCCATCACCATTAACTTGGGCTTATCTGTCAGTCGTGTCGGTTTTCCTTCACGTAGCCGCCCTTCTTTGACCAAGAAAGAAAGCAGAGAGAACAATAGAGAGAGAAAGAGGCTAGAGGTGAATCGTGAGCCCTCTTGCGCCAGGTGGAGGCTGCTCCTCGGGGTACGTTGAAAAAGCGCGAACGGTGTCGTATCTCTCGCCGTCTCCCCAGAGAGCGTATGCCTCTTCGCCATGAGCAGCGTCGTCGCCGATCATCAGCTGGTCGTCTGGCATTCTCAGAGGAGTGAAATAACGTATCGCAAGGAGTATTAGCGTGGTGACGATGATGTTCCATACGATAATAAAACTAGCCGCCGCCAACTGCTTTACAAACTGCATCACGCCACCGCCATAGAACACTCCTTTGGTTCCCGTCACCGGCAGAACTACTCTACAAAGCTCAGGCTGCGCTAAAAAACCAGTCATAATTCCTCCCAGAAGTCCCGCTACTGCATGTGTATGGAAAACTGCGAGCGTGTCGTCGACTTTCTGCAGCAAAGTCAAGCTCTTGTGTAGAACCATCATCGAAAACCAGGGGATACTCCCCGAGAGAATACCCATCACTATTGCCGCCCACGTGTGCACCAGCCCTGAAGAATACGAAATGGGCGCTGTCAAAAAATAATATTTCCGGAAAAAAGAAGGAATTTTGGGTAAACACCTGCGCCGGGAGTGATGCAGACGAGTCCCGTCATCATTCCTTGAACAGCTCCGATCACGGAGGGTTTCTTGAAGTAGGCGACGTCCAAGCAAGTCCAGACTAGAAGGCTCGTGGCGGCGCAGACGTTGGTGTTGAGGACGGCCACCGAGGCAGCGATATTTGCAGCGTAAGGAGCCCCACCGTTAAATCCGGACCAGCCCATCCAAAGTAACCCCGCTCCCGTGAGCATCAGCAGTATGTTGTTCGGCGAGAATCTCTCTCTATCGGACTTTAGCCTCGGCCCGACCTGCAATTACTGCATAATCAGCGGGGGAGGATAGATAAAAATTCAGTCTTGGGGGAGCACGATCATATTTTTCTCATACCCAGTACGCAGCCGTGAAGCCAGCGATACCGGAGGACACGTGGATGACGTAGCCGCCGGAATAATCGATGACTCCCCAGTGGTAGAGAAACCCGCCTCCCCAGAGACTGAAAGCTCCCACAGTGTACGAGAAAATCAGCCAGAGAGGAACGAACGCCATCCAAGCTTTAATATTCATTCGCCCGAGAAGAGATCCGGCGAGAAGGATTACGGTGATAGCCGCGAAAGTAAACTCGAATATGACCAGAGTCGCCATAGGATAAAGAGGTTCGGTCATGGGAGTTTTGACTGTGCCGTCATCGTGGAGCCTAAGGCTTGCGGGGACTCTAGCGCGACCGGCGAGATAATTCTCGCTGAGGGCGACGCCTGCTTTGCCCCAGAAGGGGAGGAGTCTTTCGCCGAAGGCCATGCGGTAGGCGCAGAGAACCCAGACGATGAGGACGGCGGCGAAGGCGTAGAGAGCCATGAAAGCTGAATTCACTGCCCACTTCTTCTTGACGATGCTCCCGTAGAGGATGACGAGTCCCGGGACGCTTTGTAGGCCTACGAGAGTGGCCGCCGTCATCTGCCAGGCGTTGTCCCCTTTGTTCAGCCACTCTGGAACTCCTGGGTTTGGATCGAAGGCTCCCACGCTCGCCATGATCGCAGGGAGAACAGTTGAGAGGAGGAAGTGGAAGGAAAACGGGGAATTGGAGGGTGGATCCTCGGAGGGATTCTGAGAACTTGGAGAACTAATCGTTGATATCGAAGTCGGAGCCCGCGAATGGGGCCGTGAACTGAAATTCTGACCGTTCAGACTGACACGTCACGCTCCCGCGTCATCTGGTGGTTCCTACCGCGTAGATTCCGATTTCCATAGGACAACTTCCCTGGTCAACGCAGTTAGTTCGCCGAACCTTTCCATCTCTTTCACGAGGGAATCTTTATTTTCTTTTACCGGTTAAATAATTAAATATCGGGCAAATCATCCAAAATAAATAAATGACGTCATCACATGAGCACAGAGAGTTAGAGACTCGCTCATGCTGCTCGCGTTATCCTCCTCCACGCGTCCTCTGTTTCAGAAAGACGTCGTTAGATCACAAGAAACTTGAGCATGGGCTACTGCCTTTCTATAAATTGTATGCTGGATTTATGTTTCAGCTCACTCGAAGAAAAAGAAGAAGAAGAAGAAGAAGAACCCACTAGAAACATGAAGCTCGCCAGCCTCCTCGTCGCAGTCATTCTCTCTGCAGTCGTCCTGCTGGCTACTTCAGCGACGGTTAGGGAACCAGGGAGCGCCCCGATTCCAGGGAACCATGGAAGGAGGCTCGGAGCTGGCCCTGCGATGGAAGACCCGGCAAGTGCAATGACGAGCGAAGGGCAGAAGGGAGAGGAGGATGGAATGTTTCCCTTGGATGAGAGCAAGTTCGGCGAGAAGAACTACAAGATTTGTCTAATTCCTGGGCCGTGCTACAAGAAGAAGCTCGTCTGCCCTAAACAGTGCAGCAATGGAGGAGGTATCGCTCGGATTCAGCCAAGCCATTTCCCTGGCGCGTCTTGCGTCCTCGACTGCAAGAAGTGCACCGCTCGCTGCTAGGCTAAAGGGTTTCTCCCACTAGAGATACTCTTTCTCTCTCTATCTCTGGAATGTAGCTCCTGGGAGATCATCCAGGAGCACTAGAATAAAACCGGAGTGCGGGAATCAGAGGCTGCTATCAGTTTCCAAGCATCAATATTTTCGTCATTTTGCTGCGTCAAATGCGTCTGTCTCTCTCTCAGTTTATAAAATATGAATAATCAAGCGCTCAGAAATCTAAGAACGCTTAATATTCCAATAATAAACTTACATTTTTAATAGAAAAATCGCATTCAAGAGAATGAATGCGAGAAATGGCGCGGATTCCATCTGGAGGCCGAACTTCTGTTCAGCTCAGATCTTTATGACTTCAAGTCAGAAATCTTTCCACCTCTTCAGTTCTCTACCATTTCCAAGCTTACTCGTGTCCCATTCAAGCTGTACTTCCACGACCAACTTCCTATCTCCATCACCTCTTCCCCCAACGGTGCCATCTTCACTTGGAAACCTGCGGTCAAAGGAGAGAGACAAACGAAACTCAATTGATCGGCGTCTACCAGAAAATAACGGGTTCTTCGTTCGACCTGAATTGCATGCGACCAGACGCATCTTGAAACCATCAGGAACTTCAAAGAAATGGTTCCCGTGTACAGTTACGTTTTCCGCCTCGAACTCCGCGTTTCCATGCAGCAAGATCTTCAGTGCCTCGAGTCTCTGGACGTCGTGCTTCCAGTAAATATTTTTGGGGGAAGACCAGTCAACGCCCTTGTTCTTGACTTTGACGTTCTGTAACTTGCATCTCCCACACCTACTCCCCGAAAAATTATTATTTATGATTTCAGCCCTTGGGTAAAATTTAAATTGTAAAAATATCTTGTCCTGTACCTATTTCCGTATCGTAGGATTGATTCGCCTTCTTCATTTGTTTGCAAGGAGCCCACCATGTTTTCGGCGAGAATAATGAGACTCCCATCAAGCTGGATATGAGAAGCAAGCATGATTCAGGGTAGACGTGCAAATTTTGAAAATTTATTGGGAAAAATTTACCTCCACGTGTTGCCAGAAGAATTCTGCTACCTCGATTTGTAATTCGGAGCCCTTCGCAATGGATCCTCCATGGAACTGAGGAATATTTTATATTTTTAATTGAAAAATTAATCAAGAATACCAGACATTCAGTTGTTACCTTTTGTTTCGTTACGTCCCACAGAGGGCCCAAAGCTGGATGAAGAAGAATAAAAAATGGCGGTCCAGAGAATAAATAATCACTGTTGTCACTGATCTGAGAGAGATAGAGAGATATCACGGATTTCATCAAATTAGAATCCAAATCCACCAGACTTAAAAATCAAAACGCACCTTTGGTATATCTATGAAGCAAGATGAAAGAAGATCGGATGCGTTCCTCATAATGTCCAGCAGGGCGCCATCTGGGGTCTACAAAGAGATAAACAATGCTTCACTAAAAAAAAACTTCTTTCAGATAAAAAAATCAGAAATCATAAATTAGAGCCAAGAAAGATACTTGATGCAGAGAAATATCATTTGGTTTTCTTTTCTTTTTTGCAGATGATGTCACTCGCCGTCTCTCATTGTACACGATAAAGGTGTCCAGTTCCCCTATAAAACAATATTAACCGTTTTGGAAATTTCAATGAAGAATAGTAGGAAAAGGAAATATCTGTGATTTAGACCGGTGAAAAATAGATACCTTCGACGGTTTTATGTCTCTTCAGAGGGTATTCGTTCAGGAAGCTATCAGCAATACTCTGCATTGTGCACTCCAATCTACCTCCACAGATGCTGCACCATAAAAAATATTTACTCAAGTTCACCCTCAAAGATGAAAGCTTCTTTTCCAGCCAGTAAAGTGTCAAAAAGGGGACACGTCTTTCATAAAAGTTAAATTTGATGCTGTTTGGCATTAAACATAAATTGATAAGGAAAAAAGAACAAATATGAAACAATGATGTGAATTATTAGCTAACGTCAAGAGAGGTTTCAGCTGGCACTGTATTTATCCTTTACATACTCTGCACTTTCCTTATTCTGTAAATCCCCTAACTGTTAGGTTTTTTGTTGGCTTTAAAAGGTATTCTCAAATCACTATATAGTGTACGTGCAAACAAGTCCTTTGAAAACCAAACAGAAGTATCTTTTGCACCACAATTTCTCTCTCTCTCTCTCTCTCTCTCTCTCACTATTCTCTGCATTTGTACCTATTTCTCTACATAAGGCCATGCTTGCAGGTCTAATGGCAGGGATTAAGATCATACTGCATGGATAAAGATAACGTTGGGGCCTGAGAACTCTGGGTTTATGAGCAAAGACACAAGCTGACTAAGTGTGTCATATGAATTGACCCTATCTGTCCCATCAACCCTTCTTGAATGGGATGATGGTGCCAGCAAAGGTTTTCCAGGCTGCTTCCCTGGGGTTTGAAATCAAGGCCATTGGATCATCCACATTATGGTCGTACAGCCCAGATTGCTTACTGTTTGTCCTCATATGGGTCAGACAGACGAGGATCATTTGTAAGGGGTGTATGTCGGCTGGATGCAAATGCCCACAGAAGTGCGAGCGATCAAACTCCAAACCCAAATGAGCAAAAAACTTTTGAACTATTAGCTGCATGTGTAGAAAACACCTGAAGTGCAGATCGACCTCTGAGCCATTAAGACCCAGGTTCATAGTTTTCAGTCAATTTTTTAAACTATATCAATGAGAATTCTGCCAAAAAAGACTAATTATAAAAAATAGACTTGCATGAACAGAAAATCAATGACCAAGAAGATACAAGCCTCATCAAGAGCATGCATACCTGTGCTTCATTCCAAGGTAGTCAACATACTGCACTGGCTTTTTTAGATTTAACACCATGCCAGGCAAACAAGTATAACTTCTACTTGAACCAACTTTCTCCGCAGATTCCAAGTCAATGTAAAGAATATTCGTATTGGCAGGAAGTTCTGCTTCTGAGCTTCAAGACAATAAATGCATAAATAAATCAAATTTTCAAGAAATGTCCGAAATTTTCATATTTTTATCTTTGTGCTTTCATATGCGTACTCCCTAAGTTTATTCAGATAAAATAGACGGTCCTCAAGAATTTGGAAGGCATGGTATCATACTACCCTCATCTTCTAGGAATGATATTACCTTTTATAGAATAATCTACATTAATTTGAACATCAGATTGACCATGGAGATTATGAATCCCCAAACATGATCAGAAGTAATACATGAAGTACATACATATATTGAGGACAGGAAAAATTAATAATGGCTGCTTGGTAGTCCAACCACCATAGAAAATGATATATGCTTCTCTTATCCAACGCTAAAATTTCAAGAAATATGAACAGTTTTTACACAGAATTGGGTATAGTGCTTTGAATGACTATATTGTTTGATGAAAATCACCATACCTATTTGGAGAGAAATGTCCATCCGTGATTCCAAATTTCTTGAACTCTGTGTACTCAATACATGTTAAACCATACACCCACTTTCCATCAAAAGTTTTCTTTTCTACAAGAGCATTAATGCCCTCAGTGGCACCAGGATTCCTCTGACAGGAAGCAAAGCCTAATTTCTGCAAAGATAAAAAACAGAATCAAGTTAAAACTCATTACACCCCAAGTGTTTTTACAAGACTATGCATGTATATCATGCATAGTTTACAAGACTGTAAATCAATACATTTCCACTATGCTTTTAGGATAAGAAATTCATGTTTACACGCAAAAGAAAACAACATAGAATGTATCCAGTTCAATAAATGAAAACTCACTTTTCCATGATGAAGTCCAATGCCCGCCAATGCCAGGAGAGTCACATCTGTTGCAGCAACAACATTACTACAACACCAGAATCCGTTGTTTACTAAGCTTCTTCAAATTTGTCAAAATGATGAATTATAACTATATATATATCATTGAAAAGAAACTCTAGAGATCACCTGATTTGGCGAACTGTTGCACCCTTACGACCATGGTTGTAAAACCATGTGAAAATGCCTTTCTCATGAGCAAGCTTCCAGATCACACCATGCCCACCTGGTCTACACACTGGGGAGAACTGCTTGCTTATCAACCATCGACCATCCTTCGCAGCAGCTACGGGTACCAAGGGCTGGGAACAAAGGAGGGGAAAAAAAGTTTTAAGCTGAAATTCTTATTTCACAATCAGCCTAAGACGAAAAATTTAAAATTTTTAAAAAGTTGAAAATTGCATTACCTGCTCAAAAAGTTGAAAATTTCTTCTTCCTCTTCCAAACCATCCCAGTCTTTCGCATAAAGAAGTGACATGGGCGTGGTTGTCTTTGGCTGAACTGGTCATTATTGCAACTGGGGTGAGACATTGTTTTCCATACAGCTTGAAGTACAGGAATTCTCTTGCCTGAGATGAAGAGTATAAAGTAAAACTAGCATATTTTTCACGAGCAGAGCTAATGCAATATAAACATACCTGAAGGTCTCTTATCAAACCTTCCAATAAAGTTCGCCCGCAAAATGGAAGCATTGCAGCTGGAAGGCATTCTCTGGTTTTGGGGTCAATCAATCCCAGACGATCTCCAGAACCTCCAAGCGGGTAAATTTCTCCAAGGTCCGGTAAACCCTGGCAACGAGAATGACTTCTTAAAGCGTTAGAGTCCAGTTTACTGGTTTATTTGTAATGTTAGACTCTCAGCTAACCTCAATTCCCCATAAAGCTGCTTGAGATGCATCATCTGCGTTTGTAGAAAGATTAAACCCACTGGGAACATGGAACTCTGTATGTTGTTCCTTTTTTGATTCATCCAAATGGTGGAACCAATTCCTCGTTTTCCCTTCCACCGATGAGTGAGAGAGAAGCTTTAGGATCATTATTTGATACCTGAAAGAAAATCCACGATAATCAATGTGAAGGAGAATCATTGATAATTGTTCTTCTTAGACTTTTGACTAAGGGTAAACACAAAAAATTCTGGTATCAGACCTGAGACAATTTCTCTGAAGCAGCAAAAATCAATTAAACAATATGCTACGAATAATCACCGACGATGCAGGGAACTTAAATTTCAAATTTCTATAAACGGTGGATTAAAGACTCCAGGATGCGAAAAAAATTGGAAGGTCAGATAAACTGAATTCAAAGCACACAACTACGCCTCTGCGATTATATATCAAGACACATCATCTCGACTGACACAATCATAGAAGACAAATCTGATTACCCAATGATACCGCCAACACAATCATAAAACTGTTCGATCTCTTGTAATGTCGAGAGAAGCCGATTTAGTGCTATTGTCCCAATTCCATTAATGCCTTCATCATTCCCACTCAATTCTGAGTTCCAATTGTCAATCATATCCGCCAACACATACAACGCATTTTTCAACGCACTTCCTTCCACAGTAACTGCATTCCTCTCCCCGTCCATATCCGTTAACAGAACATGACCCTGTCCTGCCGCAACAAGGCACTTTAACAACAAAATCTGTCCACGATCCAAGCGAGAAGAAACCTTCAAAATCCCCCTGCCTTTCCCGCCAAAAAAATCTTCCACTCTAGAGTCCGCATCAAGCACTCGGAGCTTATCTCTCAAACTCTTCGACACTTTTAAACGCGAACAAAGGCCTTCAAGCCGCGAGATTTCCTCCCAGACGTCAAATTCCGGCGCAGGAGCTTGCTCCACAGGAGCTATAGACACTTTTGCCACGAGCCTCGAATCGGAGTAATGATTCAATGCAACCTGGACCGAAGAGGAAGACAGAGATCTCCATAAGAGTCGCATTCGGGGGCGGTAGAAATTCGTCGAGAGCGAAGAAGTTGAAGAGGAATTGGAGGAGCGCGGCGATGGAGGAGGACGCACACTCCATCCTGCTTGCGCCATCGATGAGGGAGCAACCAGGAGACATGAATGACTGTGAAGAGAGAGGAAACGTAATCTTTAAATACCGCGCGCTCGAATGGGGGAGAGTCAAGAGATAGAGAGAGAGAGAGAGCCAGGGATAAGAGAAGATGCGAAGCCGCAACGAATATCCACGTCGGCGGCGTAGAGGTCTGATCCTGAAGGGCCCACTCCATCTAAGAGTATCGTTTCTGGGCCGTCATTTGATGGGCATATGGAGTTCGAGGGACTCCCAGAAGAGTTTCAGATAGGTTTTTGACCGTGTCAGATTTATGTGAGTAGAAAAAAAAACCCTAACCTAGAAGGGGGTAATTGTAAAATGATTAGACGTGATTAGAGAGTTTTAGGGTTTTATAATTTTTTAATATTGATTAGGAAACTTGTCTCTTGGGAATGAAAGCTACTTGACTAGTTCAAAAACAAAATCGACGTGATTGTGTGTTTGCATCGGCTAAATTTCTCAAGTACTTAGATCGGACGGTTTAGATTTGAAATGGCCCATTTAAGGTGTTTCAAGCCTAAAAAGGCTATAAAAATCCATCGTCTTCACCATTCCTTCTTAAGCTTAAAAGCTTTAGGATTGTTCATGGCCAAACTTGTTTCTTTTGCCCAATTAATGATGATTATGCATTTCTTTCATGATCATGTGGAATTATTATCCGTTACCCTCAAAATATGTGAGGATTTTATGCTTGAGCACTGACAACTATCATAAAAAAATGTTATCCAAAGCCTTTGACATAGCAACAAAGGTTCATCTTTGTGATGCCTCCAACTTAGAAATCAGTTTTCTCCTTTATTACAATTAGAATTATGGTTATATTAGAACTACTAGTAGGATTTCAGCGTGTTTGATGGTTTTGCTGAAATTCTCCCTCTTACAATTATGATTTCTTTCTTAAATGTCTCCTTCATTTTAACTTTGATTTACGAATGTTTTTTTTTCTAGACTGCTTTCGTCTTCCTCTTTATAAATCTTGCACTAAGTCTATTTTCTCATCTAATTTCATCTAATTTGACTAAACTTTGGCTATGTTTTTGTCTCTCATCGTCATCAATCTAATTTCTACGGATTTGACCCATATTCATCATTTTATGTGTTTTTAATTATCTTTAAAGTATGATCAACTTTTTTTTATGCGTATACATGTGACTAAACAAATTCTTAAATGACGACACATTTGTCACATCACTTATAGGCTAAGAACTCTACTAATCAATTTGGGTTAAATTGGTAATTTATTATTTATAATATATGTTGATATAGTTAATTATGAAGGCTGAACAATAAATTTTATTGATTCAATAGAGTTATTAACTAAAGAAACATAGGGGCCTGGAGGGTCACTTAGATAAGGTCAATGAATGTTGGTAGATAATCACGATCTTTATGATCATTGTTGTGAAAAGTTTCAAAATACAAGTGTATATAAATAGGGGATGGAATTCCACTCTTATGGGTGCCTATGATTGCCTTGAAGAGTTCCAGCCCCTCTCTTCTCTTCCTCTTTTGCACTTCTTTGCATTTCCCTTGGTGATCTAGTGAGACTAGATTGTTATTATGCCTTCAATTATATCAAAAAGCATTGAAGAAGAGGTAAAATAGGAGATCAAACAATCTAGAGATTGTGTAGATACCCTCTAAAGTTTAGAAATTTGAATAGATTCAACGAGATCCTTCAAGATATTGTGTAAGTGTTGTTTTTTATTTGCCTTAGATGATAGGATCATCATTTAGAGACATTTTATTTCTTGAATCCTTGATTTCATTGTCTTTTTATATGCTCAAATTTTCAATTAGAATCCTGAGTACTTATGAGACTGCCCCATGAAGAGAAAAAATAATATTTTTCATGCATGAAGACAAGTGCCTACCTAGTGAAATAAAATATCATTTACTTCAACTAAATATGATAATTTAAGATGATGCATGGGAAGATGACCACTGTGCTAGGATCTAAGGCTTGAGAAGCTCTCCAAGTTTTCGACCAAAACAATGATTGCAGCAAAAGATGTTGAATTAAAACATTTAACAAAGTTGAAGTACCAAGAATAGATGATCTCATCATCCATTCTAAGTGATCCTATCATCTGTTATAGAATAAAATTCATACTTACATGGATCATTTAAAAGAGTTCTTCAACCGTTCAAGCATCCGACCTCTAATTGTATCCACATAGTCTCCGGATGATCGAATCTCCTCTTGAACACTTGTCACCACAAGAGGAAGAGAAGAGATGAGAGAATTTCCAGTAGGCTTGCATGGGCACCTCTATTATGATCGTTCTCCCCCTATTTATAGACTTTTGACAAAGTGAACTTTTCACAAAAACCTTCATAATTATGTCTATATCCATTGACGTCCATTGACCTTATGTGTGTAACCCTCTAGGTCCATATATCTCATCAGTTAATGACTCTATTGACCCGATAACACTTATTAGTCTTCCTTATCAATTAACTATATCAACATATAGATTAATTATCTAAGGATTGATTTAAGCTAATTGGCAGGTTGAGTCGTCAGCTGGGTGGGTGCCAAGCTACACCACGTGCTCTAGGAGATATGGAGTATGTTAGACCTCCTTCATGAAACCTTGTCGTTATCGATTATTGTGTATGTATAATCCTTCATCTGCGCCAAACTCATGAATGACTTAGGGTATGGTCAACTGTCAAACCCTAATTGATCACTCAAGTTAGCATTGATGCATGTAGAAAATCATCGGGAACTCCTCTAATATTTCCACTACCTTGGCCAAGGATTTCATCACATCTCATTCCTTGAGTCCATCTCCTTAAATATTGAGGGTGGATGATCCCATCTTGACCACACAATTACCTTTGAGGACTTCATGTCATAGCCAATATATGACATTTTAGAGATCACATGACTAGGGATTTGTAAGTCATAATCAAAACACGATTATCCATCCACAAGATGTCTTTAGAGTGTAAGGTCAAAAGGCCATATACTAAGCTGTGACATGAATCAACCTGATTGATAGTTTGACATAATACCATTCAGGGATTCATATGAATCAATTCAGTGAACTCTTTCTCCAAAGAGCACCCGCTAACTATCCTTGGCCTCTCTACACCAATGGCCACACGATCATTCATACTCATCATATGACTAAAATTAGAGAGTGTTATTCTTTCCGAATAATTTGATGTCATTCTCGAATATCCCACAAATAGGAATCTTTAGAACATATGTTTAAAGACAAATGATCACTATATTATGATCTCATCATAATTCACTTAGTTATTGCATGTGCTCATGGACTTCATTGCAAACATTACACAAGAATGACAATGAATAAAAGTTGATTTCAATGAATATAAAAAAAGATGAAAGTATGATTGGCTTGCATGACGCATAATATCCCATCACATTGCACATGAGGTGGCATACATTGTGAATAAATTTGACATGTGCAAGAGACGACATAGAAAAAAAAGAGCATAGATTCAATGGTAGCTGTAAGCAACGCAAGGTAAGATAGTGGCATGAAGAGCTAGCTTTGCTCTAATACCATGTTAGGCAAGAAACTTTAGGTTTCGTTGAGTCTAATAATAAAGAGAAGATCACATAGCTATATATATATATATATATATATAGAGAGAGAGAGAGAGAGAGAGAGAGAGAGAGAGAGAGAGATTGGGCCAAGCCCATTAACATATATAAGGATATCGATAGAGAACCCACTAAATTTATTAATGAATCCTTAGGGTTTCCTTCCCATAAAAAGAAACCTTGAGGCATATTATCTTGTAAGTCTATGGCACCCTTAAAATTATGAAGCTCCAAAAAAAGAATAAGAAACGTATAGTAAAATACAGAAAGGGTAGAAAAATGTTGAACTTCAAAGTTTCAAAGCTTTAAAGTTTGAATTACAAAATTTCAAAGTCCAAACGCTCATAAATAAAGTTCAAATGAAAGCCCCCATTGCTGATGATATCATTGTCCAAATATTCTTTCCTAATCTCACATTATTCTTAAAGGCAAAACAACTATAAAATTTTAAACTAAAACTGCACAAACAAGTAACCCATGATCAATACCATTTTCAATATCATTAATAAGAGACTTGAAATACTTAAGTTTGGGGTGTGATAATAAAAAAAATCATAATTTCTTACTAAATACTATTATTTATAATACTAGGCTCATGAATACAATACTAAAATCCTCAATTTATTATTTGAGCATTTTCATCGAAGATTTGACACAAAATGAATTTTGTTTTTTGCATAAAAGAGTACTTTAAAAAAATCTACTAATATTCAAGAACATACATAAAAGAGTCATGAATTCTTTCAAATTTTACAATCTCTATAAGGTTCTTCATTTGAATGAAATTTAATCAGGTCCATCAAGACCATATTGTCATCCACGAGATCTAGGTGCCTGCATTAATCAAAATTTTGATTCTCTTTGAACTACTCATGGTCAAAATATATCCACAATGTTCACAAACATTCAACTTGAGCTAAGAAATTTTTTATGATTTCCATGAAAATTGTTGCTCTAAAACCATAAATTTATGTAGTTTTTATTTATATCTAAATCATTCAATCGTGCTCAAATATTAAGATCACTTTCATCGAGACTACTTTTAGAAACTAAATATGATTTATGCTTTCAGTAAAGCTGACACGTTCTATGATTTATTGACTAGCATCTTATTAGAGTCACATAAGAAAGTTATCCCCTAAAGATCAGCAAAGCTCCCCAAAGCAAGGGATTTCTTAAGACCTCAATGAAGTCATGATGGAGGCTTCATTGAACTCACTTAAAAAACTGTGAGTTCAATTAAAGGGATGATTCTTACAAGATTCTCTATTTTTCCTGTTGATTGCTGCCCTTGCTCTTTCTTTGATCCTCTTCTCATCGTTATTCAAACCTCCCCTTCCCAATGTATCCTTCCATATCATATAATCATGGAATCTGTGATTCTTTTTTTGTTGAATACATTTATAACTGAGTTTATATTTCTATCCATTTTACAATATAGTTTGTTCAATATCTTTTGCCTATTTCTTTTCCCAACCATAGTTTCTACTTGGTTATTCTTCTTTCAATAATTTCATCTCCCTCTATTTCTATGTCTCCCTTTCTTTCTCTATGTTGTAAGAATTTCCTTTTCGGGTCTCTTCAGAAACTCTCTCCTCTAAACATTTCTCTCCACGCAATTCTTCCTCTCACTATTGTCCATCTCTTCCCAATTTCTCTCTATTTTCCTACAAGCTCTCTCACCTCAAGATTTTGTTCCCGTCTTCTCTCATTTTTCACATTCTCTCTATCATCATATTTTTCCTAGATTTCTCTCCCCTGCTCTCTTTTGTACACATTCTATATCCGTTGCTTCTCTCCAACTAATTTTTGTATATTTACTCTAATTTCCATTACCTCTCTCTATCTCTCTTTTAGATAATCAATAAAGGGGGAAGATAGCAAGAGAAAGACACCAGGTAAAGAAGATATAAATGGCTACAGTGATGGGGTGACATTATTCAGGTAAAATGGAGTTTTTATGAATAGGATCTTGGACTATCCATTGCAACCATATCAAACATTAGTAGTACCCAATAAATGGACAGTTGTTGGAATACATTTGATTCATCTAGTTTTCATAAATAGCCATCAATGGTTATGGCTTTTCTTTGATAGCTTCTTTATCTTATATATGCCCCCCTCAAGTTGAGCATCAAAGCAACACACAACTTATCCAAAAATTTAATGAATTTTTATCTAATAAGCACTTTGTCAGATGTCTTCTAGCTTATAAATCCAAAGAATAAACTCAATGATAAATTTTCTTTTCTTGTACTCTTGTCTGCACAAATTCTATTTCAATTTTCTTCATGTGGGAATGAAAGACTAGATTATTTTGAGATTGAGTAGCCCCTTTATTATCACAATAGACAACTAATTTTGACGCCAATTTGAAATTTCTCTTAAAAAGGTTGAGAATACAGAGTGGTTCAACAAGTTTCTTGGCAAAGAATTTTACTTTGCTTCAATGCATGACCAAGAAATCATCATTTGTTTCTTAAACACCATCATATCAAATTATTAGATAATTTTCCAGTGGATAGTCAAAGCACATCTTTGAATGTTGTTAATGTGCTTTGAGAATTCTTTCACATCTTCCACTTTTTAGGAAAAATTTTAGGTAATTGAAAGGTCAGAAGATTTTTTTTCTCAATTATGCTTGCCAAAATTCTAAAATGTTGATGGCCGAGTATATTGTGGAAAATTTGAGTTTTGGAGAGTTTTCCTCGGTATATTTGTTGTGCATTGTTGTGGTTTGAAGATATAGAGCTATTCTTGAGTGGTCTCTTTGAGTAGGATCTGGTGGGTGTTCTTGTCCTACATAGAGAAATATTTAGCATGAAATTCCATATAGACATTATTACTTGTAGTTAACTTCATTATAGATAGAAATTTTCTAAAAAAGTTTTGGAACATGTATGAAGTTATTTAACTTGAAAGGAAATGTTAGACCATTTAATTACTTGAGCTGAAATAATTTATCATCAAGGATGCCCCATTACATATTATGCAATTGCTTGGAACCTTGGTAAGTTGCATAATAGTTATGCATGGATTTGAGTGACATGGTGAGTCGCTCCACTATACATATAGCTGGGCACATTGGTAGGATTATTCGTGATAGTTGAACTTGTTTCCATGTGGGTCAATGATTCTAGATTTTCCTATTGATGGATTGATGCCTCATTGCACATATTTCCTTTTTCCACTATTTTTGTTGGTTGATGTTGGCCAAGATGAATTCATCGATGGGTGAGCTTATGAATCTATGAACTTGGTGATCATTCCTCTGCCACATCTAATATAGTGGATTAACCTTTATATTGCCATTTCAATTCGTAGTTGACATTGATGTCATATATTCTTCTATGAACTTGATGAGATCACATCCAAATAGGATAGGTGTGATTGTGTTCTCCCACAAAAAATGATTGTCATTGATGTTCTTAATAGACATAATCAATGCAATTGGTATGATGATTGTGTTAGGATCTGAGACTCGACAAGCTCTCTAAGTTTTCAACCAAAACAATGATTGTAGCGGAAGATGTTGAATCAAAATATTCAACAGAGCTGAAGCACTAAGAATAGATGATCTCATCATCCATTCTAGGTGATCCTATCATCTATTATAAAATAAAATTCATACTTACATGGATCATTTGAAAGAGTTCTTTAACTATTGAAGCGTCTGACCTTTAGCGGTATCTGCACAGTCTCCAGACGGTCGGATCTCCTCTTGAACACTCGTCACCACGAGAGGAAGAGAAGAGAGGAGAAGTTCGACTCGGCTTGCATGGGCACCACTATTATGGTCGTTTTCCCTCTACTTATAGACTTTAGGAATGTGAAATTATCACAAAACCCTTATTATTATGTGTATATTCACCGACGTCCATCGACCTTGTGTGTGTGACCCTCTAGGTCCATATATCTCACCAGTTAATGACTCTATCAACTCAATATCACTTATTTGTCTTCCTTATCAATTAACTATATCAACATATAGATCAATTGATTAAGGATTGATTTAACCCAATCGACAAGTTGAGTCGCCAGTCCCGGTGGGTGTCAAGCTACACCACGTGCTCTGGGAGATATGGAGTATATTAGAACTCTTTTATAGAACCCTGTCGTTATTAGTTACCGTGTACGTATAATCCTTCATCCACACAGGTCTCATGAATGACTTAGGGTATGGTTAATTGTCAAACCCTAATCGGTCACTCAATTTAGTACTGATACGAGTAGAAAATCATTGAGAACAACTTCTATAATATTCCACTACACTGGCCAAGGATTTAACCGCATCTCATTCCTTGAGTCAATCTCCTCATATATAGAGGGCTAATGATCCCATCTTAACCACTCAATCACCTTCGAGGACTTCATGTCGTATCCAATCTATGACATTTTGGAGATAACATGGCCAGGGATTCGTAATTCATAGTCAAAACACGATCATCCATCCACAAGATGTCTTTGGTGTTGATTAAGCGTTTTTGTGCGGTCGTTAAACACACAAAACGTAAGTCAAACAAAATTTATAAAACCGAACTCACAAAGATAAGATATAAAATCAAGTAATGTGTAAGTATCGGGATGATCCACAGAGAGTAGGGTTGACTTTTATTTCAGAGTTGACTTGGTCAAACTTAGGTTTAAAAGGGGTTTTAAAAAAGTAAAAATAAGATGTGATGAATATAAATGATATAAATAGACTAAATAAGAAGTTTTAAGAATTGAATTCTCGGGTCTCACAGGGAAAAGTCAAAAGTCAAAGTCAAAGCATTGACTTTGACCAATAGTAGGTTTTCTGTAAAATCAGATAATCAAACAGTGTCAGAAGATTACAAAAAATATTTAGAAACTAGAGAGAAAATGGAATTTATTGATATAAAATTCATGATTTTTGGATAAGAAATGGATTGACTATGAATTATTAAAAATCAAATCTTAGAAAATCCCCGAAATGAACACCTCAGAGGAAATTATCAAATTGACCAGTCAAATGAAATCCAAATCTTGCAATTTATATGTCAATGGAAAGCTACAGAGGAATCTAAAGAGACCAAAATTATTGAATTATGATTTGTAAATTAAAAGTAATTGACCCCGAAAGTCAACATTTGACTCATGATGAAAGATGAATAATGCTCGGTCAAACATAAAATTGAAGGGTCAAATGAACTCGGAATTCGATGAATTTTCTATACACGGAAAGCTGATGAAAAGAGAAATCTAATAAAACCAAAATCAAGTCATTTGAAATTATAACCAGAGAGATAACCTATTTTCAAAATCAGCAATTTTTCGGATGAAATTTTGGAGAAAATGAAGAATACTAAGAACTAATTTGCAAAATTAAACTTCTAAATCTAATAAAAACTCAAATTACCTCTTGATAATCGATTGAATCTCACTACTAACCCGATTTCCGTAAGAATGGGGCTTCAATTCTCGTGGCTTGAAGCAAATTTGCTCGGATTCTTCCTCGCGGACGTTCGGA
This sequence comes from Lemna minuta, assembly GCA_024174645.1. NCBI lineage: Eukaryota > Viridiplantae > Streptophyta > Magnoliopsida > Alismatales > Araceae > Lemna > Lemna minuta. Next base: position 7,867,960 of record CM044102.1, on the reverse strand, counting down.
ATTCAAGGGAAAATTTCGATGAAATCAGAGAGGAATTCGCGATTAATCCCGCTCCAATTGCTTCGCAATCGAGTCTATACACGGGGGGATCACGAAGAACTGAAGACCTTCCTCGAAATTCGCTTAATTCACTTCACAAATCGATCAAAAGTTGAAGAACAAGAAGGGAGAATACATCGCTTTTAAAGGAGATTTTGGCCCAAAAATCGTGGCCGATTGATGCGGTCGTGGGAGCAGATTGATGGGGTCGTGGGAGCGGTTTCACTTGGCGTTGATTGTGGCTTCAATCCCGCGATGAATCAGCCCTGATTTGGCGGTGAATTAGCCCCGATCGTGAGACGATCGGGCCTCGATCAAACCGCGATCGTGCGCCACGATCATAAGTCCGGCTTAATCCCCGCCGTCTGATTTGATCAGGTAGGTTGGGCGGTCCCGATCGCACGCTTTTCATCGCTCGTTCAATGAGGATCCAATGCTCCGGAAAGCTCCACGCGTCGCCACGGTGAGAGGAGATCGAGGAGCATCGTGGTCGATTGACGAAGCGTTATCGTGCGTCGTTAAAACACAAAAATGTAAGTCAAACAAAATTTATAAAACCGAACTCACAAAGATAAGATATAAAATCAACTAATGTGTAAGTATCGGGTCGATCCACACGAGAGCAGGGTCTTTAATCGTAGAGTTGACTTGGTCAAACTTAGGTTTAAAAGAGGTATGAAATAAGTAAAAATAAGAAGTAATGAGTGGAAATGATATAAATAAGCTAAATAAAAAGTTTTAAGAATTTAATTCTCAGGTTTGACCAACAGTAGGTGTATTGTAAAATCAGAGAATCAAGCAGAGTCAGAAGATTACGAAAATTATATATTTGGAAGCTAGAGAGAAAATGGAATTTATTAATATATAATTTGTGATTTTTGGATAAGAAATGGATTGACAAATAATTATTGAAAATCAAATATCAGAAAATCCCCGAAATGAACACCTCGGAGGAAATAGTCAAATTTACTGGTCAAATGAAATCCAAATCTTGCAATTTATATGTCAATGGAAAGTTTAAGAACCAGAGGAATCTAATAAGACCAAACATTATTAAATTCTGATTTGTAAATTAAAAGTAATTTGACCCCGAAAGTCAACGTTTGACTTCTGATGACAGATGAACAGTCCTTGGTCTTACATCAAATTGGAGGGTCAAATAAACTCGGAATTCAATGAATTTTCTATCCACAGAAAGTTGAGGAAAACCACTAAAACCAGAATCAAGTGATTTGGAATTATAATCAGAGAGATATCCTATTTTCAAAATCAGAAATTTTTTGGATTGAAAATTGAGGAAAATGAAGAACACTAAGAACTAATTTGCAAAATTAAACTTCTAAATCTAATAAAAACTCAAATTACCTCTTGATAATCGATCGAATCTCACAACTAACCCGATTGCCGTAAGAATGGGGCTTCAATTCTCGTGCATTGAAGCGAATTTGCTCAAATTCTTCCTCGTGGACGTTTCGGAATTCAAGGGGAAAATTTGATGAAATGAAGGAGAAATTGGTGATCAATCCCTGCTCCAATTGCTTCTCAATCGAGTCTAAAAGCGGGGGGATCACAATGAACTAGAGATCTTCCTCGAAATTTCGCTTAATTTACTTCAGGAATCGATCAAAAGTTAGTTTTCAAAGGGAGAATACATCGCTTTTTAAAGAGAATTTTGGCCCAAAATTTCTGGCCGTTTGATGCGGTCGTGGGGTGGAATTGATAGCCACGATCGAGGTGATGATCATGGCCTTGATTTTGCCTCAAAGGGAGCCATGATCGCGCTTGATCGTGCCTCTGATCATGAAAGATCGCGACCGTCCACTGAAAAAATCTGCTGAAGATCCGATCAAGACCATGTTCCAATCGCAATGGAAATCGGACGATCCTTGCAACGCCACGTGTCATCAGGTACGCCTTTTGATCTCCATCTCTTAAAATAGATTTCGTGCACGTGCCCAAATTAACGATCACGTGGACTCGGGTCCACGCGATCTCCGTCGTCCTGATGGAATCCAACGGCTGCCGTCTGTCCACGTCATCTGCAAAAGGTAAGTCGTGTGGGAACATAGTCTCACACGGAAGAAGAAAAGGAGAATATCGTGGTTAAAAGGTGGGGCGCGGTAACGCATTTGTGTTACCGCCCCAAATACCTAACCAGGGCCCACTAACCCGTGGGCCCTCCATCTGCCATCCCACCTGCCACGTGGTGCCCCACACAAGGCGCCCACGTGGACCCGCGTGGACACGCGTGGCCTCTTGCCACGTGTCTGCGCCTTGTGCGCCTCCTGCGCCTCGCGTGGGCCACTCGCAGCCCTGCCACGTGGCCTTAGAGCTGCGCCGCATCCGCGCGGTGGTCCCGTGCGCCACGTTAGCTCCTCGCCACGTGAGGTACGCACGCCACATCAGCATACGGGGGTCTGTGGACCAAAATACCCCTTTTTGCGATTTTAAATAAGAAAAATTAATTTAAAAATCAAATTAAAGTCGGGAAAAAGGGAATAAACTCAGAAATTCATAACTTAAAATGTAGAACTCCTTTTTAATCCAAATTTTCTCCATTGGATCACAAATTTCTTCCTTTTTAACATCATATCATTTAAAATATAGTTTCAAAGAAGAAATCAAGATGAATTAAAAATTACTTAACTCATTTCTTAATAAATATTTTAAATCATAAATTCATCTTGAAATTATCCTTCAAAACATGTACTAAAGTCAAAATCATTCAATAAAAGAGATTAACTTCTATTAATTTAAACTTAACAAAAGATTAATCATCTATTAAGCATGAAATTATCCCTAATTTATGCATAAATATTAACTTAGTGAAATGACATATCGATGGAGAAAATTCCTAAAAAGTATGATAACATGCATCATATTCTCTTAAAATAAGCATGAATATGAGTTAATTAGGATAAGAATTTAAGTTATAAATGCATGTTATCAGTCGTCTGATGAAGATCGTGTCGTTCTGTCAGTCGTCGTCCGCCCAACGGAAATCTGACGCTCCATGAGTCGCCACAATGAGAAGAAGATCGGCCTCCATGGTGGCCGTCCAATCGTGATCGCGCAGCCTTCGCATTGATGAAGATCCATGCTCCTTGTGATGCCATGTGGTGAACGGTGAGCTCTCCGATCGTGGTTACTTAAACTCCAAATCAAGCACGTGCTTGTGATGGGGATCGCATGGACTCGGGTCCACGCGATCGATGTCTTGCGATCGGATCTGACGTCCGTGATGCCGGCACGTTGCCTGTATGTTAAGAGGTTAGGCGGGACATAGTCCCACAAGGAGAAAAATGGCGAAAAGGCTGCGCTTAAATTGGGGGCCACGGTATCGCCTTTGCGTCACCGCCCCAACACTCTCACCAGGGCCCACTAACCCGTGGGCCCTTCACTCGCCAGCCCCTCTCGCCACGTGGTGCCCTCACGGGCGTCCGCGTGGACACGCGTGGCCTCCTGCTACGTGTCGCACCCTATGTGCCACCTGTGCCTCGCGCGGGCCACCCGCAGCCCTGCAACATGGCCTCAGTGCCACGTCGCATCCGCGTAGTGGTCCCGTGCACCACGTCAGCACCTGTAGGTAAATTAACCCTTTTTCATGATTTTTTAAAAGGAAAAATTAATTTACAAATAAACTAAAAATCAGAAAAGGCATAAACTTCAGAAATTCATAACTTTAAATATACAACTCCTTTTTAATCCAAATTTTCTCCATTGGATCACAAATTTCTTCCTTTTTAACATCATGTCATTTAAAATATATTTTCAAAGAAGAAATTAAGATGAATTAAAAATTACTTAACTCATTTCTTAATAAATATTCTAAATCATAAATTCATCTTAAAATTATCCTTCAAAACATGCACTAAAGTCAAAATCATTCAAGAAAAGAGATTAACTTCTATTAATTTAAACTTAAAAAAAGACTAATCATCTATCAAGCATGAAATTATCCATAATTTATGCATAAATATCGACTTTAGTGAAATGACATACCAATGGAGAAAATTCCTAAAAAGTATGATAACATGCATCATATTCTCATAAAATAAGCATGAATATGAGTTAATTAGGATAAGAATTTAAGTTATAAATGCATGTTATCAGGTGTCTCATGTCAAAGGACCACGGACACAACCGTGACATGAATCAACCTGATTGACAATTTGGCATAATACCTTTCAGGGATTCATATGGATCAATTCAGTGAACTATTTCTCCAAAGAGCACCCAATATCTATCCTTCGTGTCTCAACACCAATGGCCACAGGATCAGCCATACTCATCATATGAGTCAGATCAGATAGTGCTATTCTTTTAGGATAATTTGATGTCCTTCTTGAATATCCCACGAATAGGAATATTTAGAATATATGTTTAAAGACCAGCGATCAATGTATTATGATCTTATCATAATTCACTTGATCATTGCATATGTTCATAGACTTCATTGCAAACATCACACAAGAATGACAATGAATTAAAGTTCATTTCAATGAATATAAATGAAAGATGAAAGTATGATTGGCTTGCAGGCCACATAATATCCATCAGATTGACGATGTGTGGAAGCTGAGGGGACTATAGATAACTAGGGATTTAATATCACGTAGAGAACCAAGAACGAGGGCAAGGAGAGAGAGAGAGTAAAAAAATGTGCAAGTGACTATATTGAATTGATTAATTCAACTTTGGTAAAATGGGGTGTTTATGAAGGGGATATTGGAAAATCTTTCAGGGCCTTATCGAATATTATTAATACCCAATCAACAAATAGTCATTGAACTTTACTTGATTGGTCTAGCTTTCACCAATGATTGTCAATTGTTATGCCTTACCTTTGATAGATTCCTTTTCTTCCGTATCTCCTTCCATGTAGTTTGTGTCCCTTATATTTCTTCTTATCTCTCTCTCCCACTCAAATTTATCTCTCCCATAACATAGACAACTCATTCACAAAAACAATCTTATCCCCCACTAAACTCGTCTCTCATAAGTTGGTAAAGTTCATGCCCAAAGATGCCTTCACCAGAGAAAGATAATGAATTGAAATTGACAATATGCCATTTGTGGAATGCTTTTGCATACTAATGGATTCCCTTAACTACACAATCGAAATATCTCTATCCCATTTTTCACTTATATCTCTTTATGATCTTGCACTTTCTCATCTCAATTATTTATCTTATTGTACTTTTTCTATCTATTACTTTTTTTCATCTCAATTATCTATTACAAGAAGATAATTTCATCTCAATTACTTCTTACTTTTATTTCTCTCTATTCTTCTTATGAACTCTTTGTCTTTAATCTTTTTTTTCTATTACAATCAAGCAATTATCAATATGCCAAAATCTCTAGATGATATCAAGCATGCGAGTTTATTTCTTGATGAAGTCCAAATTGTGCAACAATTCTAGGCATTATGTTGGAAGTTATGCCAATAATCCCTCTCCAACACTTCCTACTAGACTATGAACCAAGCACATCCACCTCTCTTGGTCTATTGCAATCATATTGTTCCCAAGATTTGAACTGATTGCCTTTATATTTGCTAAAATTTTATAGGATCAAACTCCTAGCAATCCTATTTTTTTTGGAGTTCTTGAGGATGACTATTTATGAGTTATAGCTAATTCAGAAACTCACTACTATGATTGTTAAGAATGATCATAATTTTTTACTCAAGTTCATTTTATACCCTTGTGAAAAATCTTTAAAGGCTTCAAAAGTATCTCTCTTTGCAGAAAAGAAATATACTCAAGTGTATCGCTTCTGATTAGCTAGTTGGTGAGGTAATAGCTTACCAAGGCGATGATCAGTAGCTGGTCCAAGAGGATGATCAGCAAGGAATAATCTATACAACTCGCCACCCAGGCTAGATGCTTGGTTCAAACCAAAAAGATCCATGTGAAATAATTTTCAAGGTCCCTTAGTAGAGATATCTATCTTCTTGTTGAAACTCAATTTATAATCTTTAGAATTGATACAAATCTCATTAGTCTTAGTATTTTCTTCTGGGTTCAAAGGTAGTCCTTGAATAGATCAAAAGGACTTGAGATTTTTAAGATTGTGATAGCTAAGGAGTCCTAATCTATTTTCAACAAGTTGATATCATTTTGTTCATACCTAGCCAATAGGCATACTCAAGAATTCCTAATTTCTTCTAGGTCAATTAGATATAAATTTTGATCATTTTCTGACTAGAAGTACTTTCATCTCTTTGTTAAGGATGTTACACCCTATCCTAGTGAATTCAAAAATCATCTAATTATCGCACATCTGATTGAAAAATCAAGTTATGATGGAGACCATTCACATGGAAAATATTTTTCACTAAAGCATTGTCAATGATGCAAATCTTGCCAATAGCTTGATTTTTTTAATGTTTCTTTGCCCAAAGGTAACGTTGATATCATTTATCTTTTTTAACTTACTAAGCCATATTTTATTACCTATCACGTGTGTCAAATATCCACTATTCAAGCACAATTTCTAGTTAATTGGAAATGTATCCATAAGAATAAAAGCATATTGGAGATTTTTAGGATTATTTTGGCCAAGAATAACCTCTTTGGGTTATTTTTTTGGTTGAGGTGGTAAACATTGCATGTTACATGGCCTAAAGGACCTAGGTATGCTCACAATTTAGGATGACTATGTTTGAGCTTCTTATAAGCATGTGGACGTGTGTGCTATGTTTTAGTGAATTAAAAGGAAGACACAAAGAAATTTGACTCATGGAGAGATGAAGGCATCTTAGTCGATACTCTAAGAGATCCAAGACATTTTGAATCTTCAAAAAAATGTGCTTTTGTTGTTGAAGAATCAATTCATGTTGAGTTTCTCAAAAAATGTGTGGATCATGAATGACACATTTTCATATCAACTTGTGTCCACCAAGGAATAGGACAAATGACAAGATTGTAGAATATGATGATCAAAACTTGATTAAGGATGACAATCTACCAAATCATGTTAAAGAAAACCATGTGAATAAGGTAGATATCCCACTTTCATGACCATGCAACTTTGACAAAAAATTCTTCTTCCATTAACATCCATGATCAAGAATATTGAAAAGGGTATACCAAAAAAATCCAAAATTTGAGAAGAGATGAACATTTTGTTTACAGATCAAATTGAGCCAAGAAAGATGAATGAAGCCCTGCTTGACATAAAATGGTTTATGACACGCATGAAGAGCTCATTTGCGAGAAATTTTGAGCTCTCACTTTATAGGTAAATGCATTTTGGGATCAGTACACAAAATTTTCTTCTTTTGGATACTTCCCTTGTTGTCTTTTGAGACGAAAAAACATTGATTTTTCCCCCTAAGATTTTTTAAGTACTAACCTATACATTTAATGCTCTATCCACTTGTAATTTCTTGTTAACAAATGTAACTTTTGTAGGGTTCAAATCCTCAATGACATTGGACTTCATCAAGTTTTGGCCCCACTTTTAGATATTTTAGATACATTTCATTTCTATGTTCTCTTTCTTTGTTCTATTTGTATTTTGAGCCAAAAACTAAATAATTAAAGATAAAAAAGATGAAATTTCATCAAATTTTAAAGAAAAGATTACAGCCAAATGGTAACGCTCAACTCTATGCTTGCATACATCCTTGTATCCTATGCCTATTGATCTATGTTAGAAAGAGTTACTAACCCTGTTAGAGTTGGCTCAATAGGGTCGAGCTATTTGGGGTCCTTAGTCCCACATGACGTATATCTTTGTTTCTATTCTCTTCTCGTATATATATAGGCATCTACTCGCTCTCTCTCTCTCTCTCTCTCTCTCTCATATATATATATATATATATATATATATATATATATGTATGCATTACAATATTACACATTCACTTATACATTTCCTCCCACTTGTAAAGCTAAATATCCCGTCATGAAATGTTTGGGTCAATCTAACTTTGTTGGCCAAACCAAAACTTCATGACAAACCTAAACTCCTCAAAAAAATAGCCTAAATCTTTCTATTGGAGTAGAAATTTTTTGAATAACTCTTCAAATGATAATGCACACTCTTTTAACATGTTCATATTGAGTTTTGCATAGTCTTCCTTAGAGCAATAGTAAAATTCATGCCATGAAATCTTCTAAAATTCTTCTAAAATTCTAAAAATATTCTAGAATTTTCTAGATACCTCTAGGTTTCTAGAATTTGTATGGTGTCTGCCAGAATTTTTAGATTTTTCTAGAAACTTTTTTATCCTTGTAGATGTTCAAGAAGTGTGGCAATATTAACTAGAGAGAGGGTTCTCTAGAAGCTCCAAACATAGCTCTATAAAAGGAGGAGTTCACTTACAACTAGAAAGAGCTTTAGGTGAGAGTGGAAGTTAACAACTTGGATTTTGGACGTTGGACACTTCTGATAGTTGAAGCTAAGTGGCTAGGAGTGTTGGAGAAAAGATAGGGAGACTTGACATCTTTGAAGAGAAGTTTTCTAGAGATGTGACACTACTTGTAGATCTTCTTGCCCCGTTATATCCCTTTTGTGACCGTGTTCTCATTTCTCCTTCGTCCCGTTCTTGTGTACCTTTATTATGATTTTTTTAATCTTGCTTAAGAAGGATATATGTTGGTAGGTTTACTTTACTCTTGGACTTAGACTGATCTAGAACAAATATTTCATGTAATATCCTCCCATCATGGTCAATATCAGTCCTCTTACTCGTCTTTTACCATCTTAGTAGTGTAATGTCTTCTCCACACTATCATAAATGAATAAATTTACGTTTTCTTTACAATACAAATTCGCTTAAATGGCAATTTTTGAACGCATTCATTATGGTATTTTATTATTCTTAAATGGTTATATGTAGATTTAATTATTAGTTAATGTAACAATCTTGCATGTTACCTTATTTCATTAATTATTGATTTGAAACCCCTACATGCACAAATTTTTAAGATCTAAGCATTGTAGACTAGAGTCGAGGGTTTAAAGAACACCGGTTTGAACTCGATGAACATAATGAACCACGCTCTGTAATCTCCAATCCCGAGACCTGTCATGGTACGGGGATGCCGGCTGCGTAGAACATCGGCCTAGAGATTAGAAAAGACGGACAGAGAGAAGTCAAACAGCACGGAGAAGATGGCTTGTCTCTTTTGCGAGACGTCCCGTCGTGGTTTAATATCGACTGTAGCTTCATGTGCAAGCGAGAAAGAAATAGAGAAAGGGTAGCCGCGAAAATGGAGGAATCGTAACGTAGAGGATGAAACAGTGACGTTCTTTATCTTTTGAGTTGACAAGTACCGCAAGATCTCATTTGACTCGGTCATATTTACAGTACTCGGTCAGATTCATGCATTCCTTGCTGCGAACGTCGTCGTCGTCGTCTCCGTAGTCCCGGTCTTCGAAGGTTTAGAGAATAAGGAGAGAGAGAGACTCAAGTCTAGTCCGCTATCTTCTCCTTTCCACGGTCTCGATGCGTTCTCTGTCTCAGAATATCTCTCCCCATTTGGGTCTGTTGCCGTAAACTTGCTCCTAGGCAGCGGGTATCCGAAGAAAATCTCCGGTAGTTTAGAGAGAGGAAGTCCGTCTGCGTCACGGCCGGGGTATTGATTTCGGATCCCGCGCCCATTGTCAGACCATAGAGTATCTCCCTGCCTGCAGATTATTCACCGATAAAGTATCATTCTTGGGACCGATTATATCTGTATGAAATTCTCTTACCCCGTAATCTGGTATCGATGATGGCGAAAGTGTCCTCGCTGCCGCCCTGCGAAGAAGAATAACAAGAATTAAACCGCTGAAAATGGCCAACGGAATTGTTGTTCATAATTCCAACTAATCAAGACCGTGGCCGTAATCATCCATCTTCTTGCTCCTGTACATCTGAAAGGGAGAGGAAGAAGAAGATCAGACACAGAGAACTCAGAGATCTAGGTTACAGGAGAAGCACCTGCAAGTGACTCTTCACATGAGCGATGCTCAGGCCTCTAACGTTCATCATCTGGAGAATCAGCTTGGGAGTTGCGTCTGTTATAGCAAGTGGAACTATAGTTAGATGGAATGGAGGATCAACGAGAGAATTTTGATCAGAAACTGACGATCTTGCCCGCCGAGCCTATCCACGGCGAGCAAAAAGCAACGGTGGAGATCGGGCGTCCACCGGAGTCTAGGGTTCTTGGATCTGTTGTACTGACGAACGGAGCCCGCTGACGCCGTCCGATCGCTTTCTTCGACGGTGCTGTCAATCGAGCTCCCTCCGTTGGAAAGATTTCTGTCGCGGTCCCCGCCGTCCCCGCCGTCGTCCGGCAGATTCTTTAGTGTAGAGCGGGAAGGACCGGCTTCCTCCATGCCGTCTCCCTCTCTACTCGGGGAAAACCTTATGGGAGGCTTGAAACAAGGACATAATGAATAATTCTACCTTGTTACACCAACCACGACTGGACTAGGTAGCTTACATGAAAGTTTCTCCACTCCGGATCTTCATTACCAGAGTTTTTCAGACTACAGAAAGACGTCTCCACGATCTCGTCAATTCGGCGCCTGAATTGGGGGAAGATAACCTCTGTCATTCAATCTCTCTTTCTCTCTCTAGAACACGTTCTCCTGGAGACATGCACATATACCTGGAAAAAACAAAAATAAAACTCATGTATACGTGCCGTAGCTACTTCTAGACCAGTATAAACGTAGGTGAGAGAGAGCGCCAGGGAGAGACAGAGATAGCTAGATCGATAGATAGATCGATAGATAGATCGATAGATAGATAGATAGATAGATAGACAGGTAGAGAGATAAAGATAGAGACGTACGGCAAACAAAGCGCTGAAAGTAGGGATGTGATCTGTCGGTGGTGCTGGCCCGGATTCAGACGACTATCATGGCCACTAGGGTTGAAGATTCCACGGAGCTAGCGTAAGTTTCATGAACAGAAGCACATATTTCTTAATCCGAAAATTGCCAAGCGGGTGGGACTGTTCCTCCGCATCTATATTATAATCATTACGTTAAATCAGACAAGAACCGCCGAGCGGAACGACGAAACCAGTAGTTTCAAATTTAGAGAGAATCATTTTATCATAATTAGGGGAGAAACAGAGAGATATTTCAGGTATTCGTGTGCCCTCTAGGGTTCCAAGAAAGACAGAGAGATAGAGTGAGACAGAAATAGCTCAGGAATGAAGATCTATGATCTTCGACTCCCAAGTTCTCGCCTTGTTACATCAGTACTGAGAGGTTCCAACTCTACTTTGACCCGGAATATGCCCGCCGTCTGCTCGGTCTTTCTTTTTTCTCCGGACTGGAGATACGATGAAAATCATAAATGGAGAAAGCGATGGGGGAAGAATGAGCTCTTTTTGGCTTCATTTCCTCCGCTCTACGGTTCTGACCCTCCACTCACGAATCCGTCTTCATTGGTGGGAACAAAGTCACCCGATTGACAAATTGAACAGAACAAGGAAGAGTTATTGCGCACGCGGGCATTATTCAACTGCCCCCGACTTCGCCTGCATTCGTGCAGACTTCATTCGTTCAAGTCAAAGAACATATCTTCAATTGATAGGAAACGCTGACCCGATCAGGCAGGCGAGCGTCGACCGTTCATTTAGGATGGAGAGAACATCACCGTGACAGAATGTGGAGCTTAGATGACGGCATCGCCTATGCTATGGTATAAGAATACTGAGAGAGGATCACACGTCGCGTTCATGAAAAGATTTTATTCATCTCGTACGCGGGTACGATGAATTGACGGGTAGAGAAATAGATGAAGAGATGGATGGATGATGCATAGATAGATGGATGGATGGATCGATACAGATGGATAGATAGATATAAATCGATACAGATCGATAGATGGATAGATAGATGGATGGATGGATTGATAAACAGATGCACATATAGAGAGAGGGTTGGAATGGTGGATTATTGGAGATAGATGGATGGATGAATTATTGATATATATATATATATATAGAGAGAGAGAGACCGAGAGAGAGAGAGACCGAGAGAGAGAGAGAGAGAGAGAGAGAGACCGAGAGAGAGAGAGAGAGAGGAGAGTAACTTTTCTTCTAGCGGCAAGTGGCAGAAGAAGAATGTTCGCATGTCAGCGTCAACAAACAACCAAAGTCAGCTGGCCAGCAGGACTCTTCGTGGGCGTTGACAACGCGATGATGATTATGATTTCTCTAAATTGACTCATTAGCCCAAAACTTACAAAATAGCCCAAAAATTACGGCCCAAAAATAAGTGGCCCAGTATGTTTCGGCCTAATCCACCATTTGAATATCTTTCTTCCCCGTCGTTTCCAAATCATTGAAATTCCTCTTCTCTTCTTCTTGAACACGTTTCTTTTCCAGGTAAGGGGGAGCAGAGGTCCCATGAGAGATCCTCTCCGTTCTCCCCCACCTTTCAGGATCTCGACAGCCGCCGAAATTCTTCCCAACACCCGACCTTATCTCCTGTGAGTAATTTTTCATCAGATTATTATCGAGATGGCACTGAATTACCCAGCAGTCTCCCTGTTCGTCTGCTCTTCTTCCTCGTCCTCTTCGGGATTCGCTCCTGGTACACCTTTCCTTCGTCGGGCATCTGGATCTCGTTTTCCACATGGAAATATTGTTTTTCCGAGGGTTCAAGCCCCTAAATCTGTCGGGTTTGATAGAGTTTTAACTGAGGAATTGGGGGAAGGATTTTTTGAGACTGTTGAGGAGCTAGAAAAGATGGTGCGCGACCCTTCTGATGTGCTCGGCGCCTTCGTTGAGCGTCTCTCCGCTCGGGAACTTCAGCTCGTACTGTTGTACTTCTCACGGGAAGGAAGGGACACCTATTGTGCTTTAGAGGTGTTTGACTTTTTGAAGAAGGAAAATCGCGTTGACCGTGAGACGATGGAACTGATGGTGTCTATTGCTTGTGGGTGGATTGAGCGTTTGGTCGGGGAGGAACATGAGGTGGAGGATTTAGTGGGTCTGCTTAACGAGATTGATTGTGTGGGGCTTGAGCCTGGATTCAGCATGGTGGAGAAGGTCATTTGTTCTTATTGGGACCGGGGAAAGGAGGAGGAGGCGGTTTTGTTCGTCAAGAATGTTTTGAAGCGTGGGGGAGTTGGGAGTCATGTTATCGGACATGAAATTGAAGATCAAAGGGGTCTTGTTGGGTATCTTGCCTGGAAGATGATGGTAAAAATTTGAAAGTCTTATCAATATAAGTACCTCAGTTATTAATTCAGTCTTGTTCTTTGATGGGCATTTGTTTTTGTTAGTTTTTCTATTATAAATGTTGTCTCTCACATCTTCATTGACTATGGCTTTGATCCGTTGATGGTCAGGCTGATGGCAAGTATATGAACGCTGTGAAGCTAGTAACAGAATTCAGAGAAAGTGGGTTGAATCCAGAAGCTTACAGCTACATCGTGGCATTGACTGCCTTGGTCAAAGAACAGAAAGAATTCTCAAAATCTCTTCGGAAGCTTCAAGGCTTGATAAGAGCCGGATCAGTTGAAGAACTCAATGAAGACTCTAACCGCCTCATTGACGGTTATCAGTCAGATCTTCTCAATGACGGCATCTCTCTCTCGTCTTGGGCAATACAAGAGGGTGGTGCCACCATCTCTGCTGCAGTCCATGAGCGACTACTTGCAATGTACACCTGTGCTGGCAGAGGATTACAGGCTGAGGAGCAACTCTGGGCAATGAAGCTTGCAGGCAAGAGGCCTGACAGCGAGATCTGCAACATTGTTCTTGCTCTCTGCGCCTCTCAGAACGAGGATGCGGCTGTCCGCCGCCTTCTTGCCAGCATGGAAGTGGCGGCAGCAGGGCCCAGGAAGAAGACCCTCCAGTGGCTACTGAGGGGATACATCAAAGGAGGGTTCTATACCAAAGCAGCAGAGACTTTGCTGGAAATGGTCAATGCAGGAATTCACCCCGGGTATATTGACTGTGCCGGGGTTTTGCAGGGGATGAGGATGACCTTGCAGGACTCAGCCAGCATTGAACGTTATTTGAAGCTCTGCAAGCGGCTCTCAGATGTGGATCTGATTGGACCCTGCATTGTATATTTGCGTACTAGTGGGAAGAACACACTGTGGGTTATGAAAATGGTGTAAAGATACATATATAAGAATATGGAGTTTGTGTAAGTATACCACTGTAAGTACCATTGCAATAGCAAGAAATGAATTACTATCATTGTCAAACAATATAATTTCTGATAACTTTGTAAGTGGATGACTTCACCACCACTAAAAAGTTGTCATGAACTATAGAAACTTGAGACTAACATGATAATAGATATTATGTAGCCTATAAGTTAAATCACACTTCTATTTATCTCATTAAAATCATTTAAATAAACACTTAGTATAATCATTTAAATATACACTTCTGTGATGTTTAGAATGAAGTCTATAGATATAAATAATGAGATCATATAGAAATCACTAGCCTTTGAGTATATGTTTTAAATTTTACTATTCGACAAATTTTCAAGAAGAACATTTAATTATCTAGAAATAAGGACATTATCTAGTATATTTCATATGATTAGTATAGATGATCTTGTGGCTATTAGTGTGTAGACATCAATGATAAATAGTAAGTATTTTTTAGAGAAAGTGTTCGCTGAATTCTCAATAAGGCTGATTTATGTCACGATTGTGTATATGGTCTTTTAACTTGAGACACTAAAAATATATTATCAATAGATGATCTTATTTTAATTATGAATTATAAATCTATAGTCACAAGATCTCTAAAATGTTATATATTAGATACGATATGAAGTTCTCGAATGTAATTGTGTAATCAAGATGGGATCTTCCACCCTCACTATTTGAGGAGATTAACTCAAGGAATGAGATATAATGAAATTCTTGGCCAAGGTAGTGGTAAGATCAGATAAGGTATTTTTTATTATTTACTTCGTACATCAGTACTAACTAGAGTAATTGATTAGGGGTTTGACAATTGACCCTACTCTATGTTATTCATGAGTCTTTTATGTTTGAAGGATTGTATATAAATGTTAATTGATGATGATAATATTCTATGAGAGAGTTACTATGCACTCCATATCTCCTAGTGTGCGTAGTAAAGCTTGGCACCCAACAAGCTGGTAACTCCACTTTTTCGATTAGGTTAAATTGATCTTTGATGGATTAATTTCAATAGAGATATACAAAATTAATAAGATTTACTAATATGTGTTATTAACTTTATTGAGTTATTAACTAGCAAGATATATGGACATAATAAATCAAACACTTAAGGTATATGGGTGTTGATGGATATAATCATAATTTAGTGGGCTTTTGTGAAAAGTTTATATACCTAATACTTATTGATAACATACATTTTTACACATTTAATTCATTATTCTTCAATGATTTTAAAGTATAGTTCATGTCATTATTAGGCATGGTATCATATTTTGATAAAATATTCAAATGCATCATATCATTTCATTTGTAGGCCAAAATTCACATATAATCGCTTTCAATTTTATGATTTTTTTTCAACCTTCGGTCAGCTCAAACAAAGGTGATGAAATTGCGTGTGCATGAGTCCTACACAATTGTATGCCCTAATTTCACGATGTCTCTTCCCACTCGATCCATGCGATATTTTGGCTCTACAGTCCTCATGTCAATGAGTTCTCTTCATTTAGGCGAATAATTCCTTCCATTGTTAGAAAACTTTGCTGACAGGCCCAATTTTCATCTGACTTTCCATAAATTGCATGAACTCCTTGGCATACATCTCCACAAAAGTGCCACCGTCGGCAATACCTACCATATTTCACTCATTATCATTCAAACCCCTATAGAATGTTTGAACCAACTCCCAAGATGGAATACTGACGGACCAAATGGATGCGGTCGTTGAATACACACAAATTTATGTCAAAATGAGTACCAAACTCACCAATTTTAAGATTAAATCACGAAATTGAATAGTATAGTGGTGAATAAGGGTTGAATCCATGGAGAAATAAGGGAATTTTGAGAGATCTTTTGAAATTCGATCATATTAGACGATGAATTAAGGTGAGAAATTTGGGATTTTGATAGACTTGGAAAGAGAACTCAAAGACGAATCCATGGAATCATAAATCACTCCATTTGGATCAAGATTCGTGGAGAAATCAACAAACGAAATTAGATAGAAATTTCCAAACGCAAAGAAAGAGAAATCCAAAATTAAAAATAAAATTAACTAAATCTATGATCCTAAATCATAATTTAATGATACATGATGAAAGATTAGGAGGAAAACACATAATCTAACCTGATATAGAGATCGAAATGATCCAATTAATCCATGGATTCAAGGCTTTTCATTTCCACGATTTCGAAGATGATCATTGGTGTTGAAGAGGCGAATTCTCCCTATTATATCGAGGCAATCTCACTTCCAACCACTCCGTCAATGCAAAAATGAGACTTGAAGCGATCGGAAGCAAGAGATTCAAGGATGGTGGTGTCTAGACAGTTCGATTATTTGAAAACATCCAAGAATGCATTACAATGTTGAAGAACATATCAATTTATAGCAAATTTGGGCGTAAACGTCAGATGGAGAGTTTAATCTTCGATCAACAACTCTGATGAAACACATAGATGTGAATCGGTATGGTTACATCATGGCCCTTGGATCAGAGATGGACCGTTGAGATTCTGCCACGTCGCGTAGTTTAGAAGTAACGCTTGAAATGATCCTGATCTGACTCTTTGGATGCGTTTTCATCGGTTTTAATCTCAGCCGTTATAACTCTTCAGATCAACGGATGAGATTAAATCGTTTTAAAAATAATTTGCCGACAAGTAAGAATGCACCACGTACCCCACACTTTAAGTGACGATCAACGGTTGCTTTTTAATTATGTGATCAAACCCTCCATGCGCTGCCACATCACTTTCAAATTTAAAACACAAAAACATAGTCCCACATGGTAGAAATTAAAGAGAAAATATGTGTATATAAGGTGTGCGTAATTAAAGAGTTAGCTAAAATCCATAGCAGGGTGCTTTCTCCTTAATTACACATGCGCACACATGCACACACACCCGTGTACACACGTGCACCCATGCGCACTTGCAGACGCATATACTATGTGACAAGTGGCGGTCTCATATGTCGCCACGTGGCACGCTTTTTTTTTTTCCCGCTCATGCCACATCATCTACCACATCAGCACACAAAAATTAAAATATTATTTTAATAAATTTAAATAAATTCAATCAATTTTAAATTCAGGAAAAATTCTAAATTTTTTTACAAAAATCCCTAAAATTTATATAATTCATAACTTTGAAATTATAACTCCAAATTAATCTAAATTTATTTATTTTTTATCAGAAATTAAATTATCTATCATTCTAAAAAGTCAAATTAATTAAATAACTAGAGAATAAATTTTTATTTCAAAAAAATACACTCACTTCTCTTAAAAATTAAAACTTAGAAAGACTAAATGAGTATATGAAAAGTATTTTTTCTTATTATTTAGCATTAAAATCCAATTATAATGTTAAATATAGATGGAAATAATCTACTCAAAAATATATTCTTAGAAAATGCATAATTATCCCTAAAATAGTATATTTTGATATTATAACTTAAATTTGCATGAAATGATAGATATGCACTCAAAGTATGATAACATGCATAAAAATGGAATGTTTATGCTTTAATTTGCATTAATAATCATGTAATTGCATGTTATCAAATACCATGATGAGGATATCTCTTAGTTAAAGCCATAAACCTCTCCCAAGGCTCACTAAAATTATCATTGCCTTGGGTGAATTCCTAATTGCTTTACTAAGGGCGTTTGTTTTGCCAAAAGAGTAGAATTTTCTTAAGAAGCACTTCTCTATATCACTCTATGAGGTAAACTCTTTTCCTACTGATTTAAACCACTTTTTGGCTTTATCTTTTAATGCTAAAGGAAATTTTTGCATCTTAAGATTCTCTTGGGACACTCCAAGATAGTTATAAGTCATACATATATCAGTAAAGTCCTCAAGAAACTCATAAGGCTCCTCATTAAATCTCCCATAAAAAGTACGTAATAACTGAAGCATGTGAGGGTCTATCCTAAACAACCCATTATCAGCTAGAGGGGCTGATATCCAAGTAAAACTTTGGCTCTTGGTAGGATCAAAATATTCTCTTAGCTTTATTCTCCTAATGGCTTGATCTACTGAGTGGTTTTATTTTTTATTTGGATTTTCCTCTATCGTATCTGACAAAGTGAGTTTGTGCGGTCATTGAAAACACACATTCATGCATAAAAAATAATCCAAACTCACTAATTTGGGTATTGAATCATGTATTGATTAGTATAATGTTGAGTAAGGGTTGAATCCATGGAAAATTAGGGAAATTTTTTAGATATCTTCAAAATTTGATCAAATTGGATAATGAACTAGTGAGAAATCAGGGGAATTAATATTTTTTAGAAAGAAGACTCCAAGCCCAATCCACAGAATAAAAAATCACGTAATTTGGATTAGTATCCGCGAAGAAATCAAGGTGCAAAAATAAGGAGAAAAATTCAATCGTGACGATAGAAAGAATGACTAAATTTCATAAAAATTAAACTAATATGTGCGTCAAAATTAAAATCTAATTTTATAGGAAGAAAACACGTAATCTAGTGAGAAATTGCGTTTGAAATGATCCAATTAATCATTTGATCAAGGCTTTTCATTTCACGATTTGAAAAATCAAAAATTCAAAGTTCAAGCAGCGAATTCTTCCTATTCCCTCGACACGGAAATGAGTCTAGAAGAAGAGTAAAACAAGAGATTTTAGATATTATGTGGCCTATAAGCCAATCACACTTTCATGTATCTTGTTTATGTTTATTCAAATGAAATTTATTCATTGTCATTCTTGTATGATGTTTACAATGAAGACCATGAGCATATGCAATGACTAAATGAATTATGATGAGATCTTACTATAATGATCACTAGTCTTTAAACATATACCCTAAACATTCCTATTTGTGAGATATTCGAGAAGGACATCGAATTTTCTAGAATGAATAATACGATCTGATCCAACTCATATGACGAGTATGGCTGATCTTGTAGCCATTGGTGTGGCAACACTAAGGATAGATAGTGGGTGCTCTTTGAAAAAAAAGTTCACTGAATTGATCCGTATGAATCCATAAATGGTAATTATACCTAACTGTCAATCAAGTTAATTCATGTCACGGTTGTGTATGTGGTCCTTTGACTTAAGACACCAAAAAAATCTTATGGATGAATGATCGTGTTTTGATTATGACTTGCAAATCCATAGTCACAGGATTTCTAAAACGTCATATATTGAATACAACATAAGTCCTCGAAGATGATTATGTGGTCAAGATGGGATCATCAACCCTCGGTATTTGAGGAGATTAGCTCAAGGAATGAAATGCGATGAAATCCTTGGCCATGGTAGTGGAAATATCTGAAGAGTTCTTGATGATTTCCTACACGCATCAGTACTAACTTAAGTGACCAATTAGGGTTTGACAGTTCACCATACCCTAAGTCGTTCATGAGTCTCATGTGGATGAAGGATTATACATGCACAGTCACCGATGATAGAAACGGTTTCATAAGAGAGTTCTTACGTACTCCATATCTCCTAGAGTACGTGGTGTTGCTTGGCACCCAACGGGATGGCAACTCAACTTATCAATTGAGTTAAATTGATTCTTGATTGGTTAATTGACGTAACATTTTATGCGGTCGTTAAAACATACAAACGTCGGTAAAAAAAAATTTATAATTCCGAATTCATAATAACAAAGATATAAAATCAAGAATAGTGTAAGTGTCGGGTTGATCCACAGAGAGCACAGTTGACTTTTATCGTAGAGTTGACTTGGTCAAACTTAGGTTTAATTAGGTTTTAAAGAAGTGATAGTAATATATAATCAATAGAAATGATATAAATATATGAGAGAAGATATTTTAAGACTTTAGAAAATTGATTTTAAGAAGAAATGTCAAAAGGTAAGGTCTAAGCATTGACTTTGACTAACAATTGACTTTCTACAAATCAGAGAATAACAAGAGCTTAAAATATTAAAAAAAATATTTAGAAACTAGAGAGAAAATGGAATTTATTGATTTAAAATTCGTGATTTTTCGAGAAGAATTGGATTTATTGTGAATTATTGAAAATCAAATATCAGAAAAATCCTGAAATGAACACTTCGGTGCAAATCTTCAAATTTACTAAAAAAATGATATTCAAATCCTGAAATTTATAAATGAATGGAAAGCTAACAACCAGAGGATTCCAAAGAAACCAAAATCGTCAAATTTCAATTTGTATTTTAAGATTAATTGATCCCACAAGTCAATTCTTAAATTCAGATTTAAAATGAGCAGTAGTTGGTCAAACATTAAATTGAGGGGTCAAATGATCATAAAATTTTACGAATTTTCTATCCACGGAAGCTGATGAAACAATGAAACTAGAATCAAGTGATTCAGACTTAAGATTAGGGAGAAATCCTTATTTCAAAACCAGCAAAAATTCAAACCAAATTTGGGCGAAAATGAAGAACAAAATGACTTTTAAAGAAAAATTAACTATCTAAATATAATATAAATAGAAATTATCGCAAGGTGAATGATCGATTCACACTAGTAACCCGATTGACGTGAAGATTTAGCTTCAATTCATGCGGATTGAAGAGTATTGGCTCGGTTTCTTCCTTGGCGTACGTTTGGCGTTTATGGGGAGAATTTGATCGAATCAAGCGATGATTCGTGATCAATCCCGCTCCGATTGGATCGCAATTGAGTCTAAACGCGAGGGGATCATGAAGAACTCAAGATCTTGCTCAAAAATTGCTTAATTCGTTCAGGATTCAATGAAGAGTTAAGTTTACAAAGGGAAGAACACCATTTTTTAAGGAAATGTCGCATGAAATCGTGGGCCGTCCGATTCGGTGAAGACCGATTGACGGCCTTGATTGCATGAAGATCGTGCACCACGATCCCACATTTATTTCCCATCCAATCTTGATCGGAAGCCTCTGATACGTCCACGTGTCTCCCACGATCGCCGAAATCGCGCTTAATCTCATCCGTCCGATTGTTCACTTACGTGATCAACGACGCCCATTAGCTCACGTGCTTCTAATGGCGATCGGGTGGACTCGGGTCCACACGATCGACGCGCTTCATTTGATGCGCTCACATCCAACGCCCACGACACTGCCACGTGTTCTGCATTAAGAGACTAAACGGGAACATAGTCCCACATAGAAGAAAAGGCCAGAAATGCTAAGTATAAAATGTGGGGCGGCTTAACGCCTTTGCGTTACCACCCTAATTATCTAACCAGGGCCCACTAACCATTGGGCCCTTCACCTACCAGCCCCCTCACTTGTCATGTGGCGCCACTCGGGCATCTGCGTGGACTCGTGTGGCCCTGCCACGCGTCCGTGCCACCTCCGCGCCACCTAGGCACTGCGTGGGCTCGCGTGGCTCTGCCACGTGGCCTTGCGTGCCATGTCGCATCCGCGCGGGTCCCGCGCCACGTCAGCCCGCGGTTCCTGCAGAAAATACCCCCTTTTTTGCCTTTTAAAATAAGGAAAATAAATCACTAAAAATTAAATAAAATTCGAAAAAAATCCAGAAAATTCAGAAATCAATAACTTAAAAAATATAACTCCTTTTTAATTCAATTTTTCTCCATTGGATCACAAATTTATTCATCTTTAATACTATGCACCTAAAAACATAAATTCAAACAAGAAAATGGGATTGATTAAAATAATACTAAGTCATTCATTAAGAATTATCTCTTGTAATCATCCAATCATTCTTTTCTTGTAATTAATCCCTTTAATCATCTACTAAAGTCAAAGTAAATTAAGGAAAGTAATTTATTTAACCTTATAAAAGATAAACATTCATAAAGCACATAACTAACCCTAATTAATGCATAAATATGAACTTTAGTAAAATGGCATACCAACAGAGAAAATTCATAAAACTAAGATAGCATGCATGATAATGACATAAAATAAGCATGAATATTAGTTAAATAAGGTAAGAATTTAAGTTAAATATGCATGCTATCATTAATCTATATGTTGATGTGGATAATTAATTAAGGTTGACCAATAAGGTGTTATTAGGACTATAAAGTTATTAACTAGTCATATATATGGACTTAGAGGGTCACACACATAAGGTCTATGAATATTGGTGGATATAGACATATATATGAGGGTTTTTATGAAAAATCTATATACCAAATGACTATAAATAGAGAGAGAACGACCACAATTGAAGGTGCCTTTGCTAGCCTTGTGGGAATTCTCTCATTTTGGTCTTTTTATCTCTTGGTGCAGAGCTTTGAAAACGAGATCCAACCATCCAAAGATCATCTGGATACAGCTAGAGGCTAGACACTTGAATAGCTTCAAGAACTCTATCAAGGGAACCATGTATGTTTTCTCATACATACTAGATGATAGGATCATTGATAACATGCTATATTTACATCATAAAACATGATTTTTTATGCATATTAAAGCTAAAATGATTTCATTTACATGCATGTTATCATATTTATATGTATTTTTCTATTATTCTCTTAAAAAGTCATTATAATCTCAAAATACTTTAATTTAGGGTTAATTTTTATAAATTAGAGTTTCATAATTTGATAACCCATATTTTTTGAGATTATAATTGTTTTTAAAGATAAAATAATAAGAGAAATAACTTTTATAAACATTCATTTTATTTTCTAAAGATTAAAATCTTAATAAATGAATGTATTTTTGAAATAATAATTTTAACTCTTATTATTTAATTAATTTGACCTTTTAGAATAATAGATAATTAAATTTTGGATCAAATGAAAGAAATTTGGATTAATTTGGAGTTGTATTTTAAAAGATATGATTTTTACAATTTTTAGGGATTTTTCTGTATTTTTCCGAATTTTCTATGATTTTATTTTCAATTTTTAATAATAAAATAATAAATAAAAAATAAAAAAATTGGGCGCGGGGCCCGCGTGGATGGGACGTGGCACGCAAGGCCACGTGGCAGCGCCACATGGACCCGCGCAGCGCGCCTACGTGGCGCGATTATATCATATATATGGCATTATACCTATAATTATAAATGGGTCTTTGTCCTCCCCTATATGGGGAGGGTCATACCCGTATAAACGGTCGGGTATTATATACCCAACCGTTTCTATAAATTAAGTCCGTGTGGGACTAATTTTTTTACTTACTTACCTTGCAGGCGACGTGGCGCGGCAGCGGCCGTCGGATCGAGCGGATGGGGAGATCGACGAGCGTCGATCGAGTGAGCGCGAGACCACTGATCGAGGATCAACGCACGTGCTGATTAACCGTTATTATAACGGTTGGATTAGCGCGACATGGCGACATCACGCGCGTTGATCGCGTGGAAACAAGGCGCACGGAGATCAATCAACACGTGCTTAAATAGAAGCGTTATAACGGCTGAGATCGTTCGGCGTGGATCAAATCTCGGCCGTTGGATCGCGATCGAAGGGGCGAGATCAAAGGCGTTTTATAACGTCTTTCGGCGATCAGATCTGGACCGTCCATCGCGATCCAACGGCCACGATATTTTCGAAAGCGGTCCATCGTGGGACCGTTTCATCGTAACCGTCGATCGAAAGCGATCGGACGGTTACGATTTTTCGCCCTATATATACACATGTTCTTCGTCGTTCTAAGACATCCAAGCAAGAATCAATCAAATTGACTGTCAAGACACCTTCCTTGCCTGTTTCTCTCGAGTTCTTCCTCTTCCTCTTCAATTTCCGCGTCCGAGGAGTGGTAGAAATCGAGATTTGGTGGAGAGGTGAAGGAGAAATCGCAGCTTGAATCCACCGATCGCGTTCTTCGTGTTCTTCGTGATTAAGAGGCTTAATCGGCGCGATTTGATCGCAATCGGGGATTAGTGGGAGCGGTTTTTGCTTCCTAATCCTCCAATCTAGTTTAATTTCAGTTTAGATTAGTTTTTAATCTTCAATTTCATCAAATTTCACTTAAAATCACGATTTGTTACGCTCGAAATTTTCTCTCCACTTCGATTCATGATTTCTCCCGCGAAATCAAGTCCGATTTTGACGATTTTTGATTCCGTGGAATCGATTTGAAGTCTACTTTCATAAAATACCATTTTCCCCAATTTCTTCCATCAATTTCTCGTCCGATTTGACCAAATTCTAAAAGATCTTCTGAAAATTCCTAAATTCCCTGTGGATTCGACCCTTATTTACCATTATACCCTTGAATTCGTGATTAATTCTCAAAATTGGTAAGTTTGGAATTAGTTTTGACGCGATACCGCTTGAAATTGACGACCTCGCGGTTTCGTCTCGTCAATCATCTGTTCTTGGTGCCTTAATGTTTTGAATATTTGATTCAATGTATTCTGCTACATTTTTTTCTCTCAAAATTTTAGATAGCTTATTGACCTCAAACCCCAACAAAAACAACTCAAATTTACTATTAGATCAAGGTTATTTAAAATTGAAAAAAATGATTTGAGGAAGAGATTAGAAAATTTGATACTAAAAAACTTAATAAGATTTCAATCTAATAAACACCTACTTCCGGGACAATGGTGCCATTTGATATGCGTAAAAATATAGTCGTTGAATGCTCAAGTTCACATATCAAAAATTATATTCAACTCTTCTAATTGGGTTTTGAAATTTAGAATAGTGGCAAGTCAAGGTCAAATTCACTATTAGGAAGGTTAAAATATTGAAATAAAGAAATATTTTTGGTATCTTTAGATTAGTAAAGCAGAAATGATTGATGAAAGGAAGAAGATGTTCACATAAATGAAATGAATCGATCAAATGCTTCCAAACTCTTTTTGAAGATTGAAAACTTTTGATAAATGGTGACAAAGTTATTTTTAGGGTTTGAAAATATGAAAATGTGTATAAAAAGATATATAAAATGAAAATTATGGATGAAAATCGTTCTAATCTAAGAATTCGTGATAAATACACACTTTAGTGATGCTCTCTTATCACAATATACCTTTGAGAGCATGTATATTTTTCCCGGACTTAGCGTCTTGCAACTGACACAATGAATGAATATAAAAGATAAGAAACTCACTAAAAATGATGTTCTATACATGAAGAATGGTCAATCAGTGCCTTCTTTTCTTCAAGCCAGTTAGTGCTAGCAGCACACAATGAAGCATTATGAGCCCTATTTTTGCCAATAAATTTAAATAAGCCTTAGTAGATATGTAGAGGTTAAAATGATAATCATGCCCACAAAATTTCAGCCCCTAACTCGATCAGTATCATGATTTTAACTTGGAGCATTTCTTATTGTTGATATGCTTTCTCTCTCATCAAATTGCTCTAGTCAACCGCTCTCGGTTAAACTTTGCACTAAAAAATCTATTTTCTCTCTCCTTCCTCCTCTCTCATCCTCTTCTTTCCTCTCTCTTCTCTTCTCTCTTCTCTCTCTCTCTCTCTCTCTCTCTCGATGGTGAGAAACATGGCATGCTGAGAGAGAGAAAAGGAGCGGTGCAATGAGGACAATGAGAAGAAAGTGCAATGGAAAAAATTTTGTCATGTGAGAGGAAGAGATGGGGCTGGAGGCGAAGAAGGCATAAAAAATGGAAAGAGGTGATGAGGAGAGGGAGAGAAAATGAATTTCTCCCCCTCACATGCGCATGCACACACGTACAAGAATACGAGAGAGAGAGAGAGAGAGATCATATTATCCCCTTATGCAAAGGGGATAGAGAGGGGAGCCAGGGGAGGATGAAAGGGTGTTCTTTCGTTGTCTCCCCCTTATGTGCTCATGCATGCACTCACGCGCGAGAGAGCAAGGGGGAAAAAATAAGAAAGGAAGGAGAGGATGCCGAAGATGAGGAAGAGAGGGAAGAAGATGGAGAGGGGAGGATCGCCTCTCCTCGTGACAGAAATTTTTTCCGTCGTGAGAGAGAGAGAGAGATATCTATATATATATATATATATATATATATATATATATATATATATATATATATATATATATATAGAGAGAGAGAGAGAGAGAGAGAGAGAGAGGAGAGGATCTCTTCATCCTTATGCGTGCATGGGGGAGAGAAGGAGATAGGGAGAGGAGAGGCCACTGAGATGTGCCTCTCCTCGAGCTTCTCCTCATGACGGAATTTTTTCCCATTGTAAAAGAGAGAGAGGGAGAGAGACTCTCTCTCTTCTCTTTTTTTATTTTAATATTTTAATTATTTTTCTCTTTTTTATAAAAATCATTTCTCATTGATTTTAATTTCTATAAATTCCCATAAAATTTCAAAAACTCTAGAAAAAAATGTTAAATTATTCATAGAAATAAATTTCTTCAATAAAATTCATGATAAAATGCATTCATAAATATTTTCATGCCAATAAAGGCATTTTAAATGAGAAATAAACAAAATTTCATTTTAAAATAAAAGAAGATTATCTTCTCGATGAATTAGTGTCATTAAATGCCAAAAAAATTCTATTAATTTATGAAAAATCAAGAACATCCTCTTAAACATAAAAAATATTTTTTTAATCATTTTAAATCTTGATAACATGCATTTAAGATTATAATTTTTAAAAAGAACTTAAATAAAAATGCATGATATAAATGTATAAAGTTGCATGGTATCAACCATCAAAACTCAATGAGTGAGAAGATGAAAGTTAAATGGATGAAAACAGTCATTATAATTGCAAAGCATGTCAACTCACAACTCAAGCTCTTGTGAATCCTAACAATTTATGTTCTATAGATAATAGCATGCCTTCATCTGTAGATGATCATGATGCTATAGAGAATGGTATCTGACAAAATGAATTTGTGTGGTCGTTGAAAAGACACTTTCTCATGTCAAAATAATTTCTAAACTCACTAATTTTATGTTACAAGTGCGAATTAATTAGAATAATGGTGATTAAGGGTCGAATCCATAGAAAATTAGAGAATTTTTTTTAGTATATTCAAAAATTCGATTAAATCGGACAATGAATTGAGTTGAAAGATTAAGGAAATTTATATTTTTAGAAATAAGACTCCAAGATGAATTCATAAAATCAAAAGTTCACTCAATTTGGATCAGTGTATGCGGAGAAATCATTGAGTGAAATAACAAGAGAAAATTCGATGGCAAAGAGAGAGAATATGACTTAATTTCATAAAGTAAAACTAATTTATGTATCAAAATCAAAATCTAATGTTATAGGACAAAATATTAAGAAGAAAACATGTAGTCTAACCCGAAATCACTCTCGAAATGATCGAATTAATTGATGCATCAAGGCTTTTCATTCTATATTTTGAAAAATAAAAATTCAAAGTTTAAGCTGAAAATTCTTCCTTCTCCCTAGATGAAATCTTGATTTCAAGCACTCATTGGATGCAAAAAATGAGCCTAATAGAGGAAGAAAGCAGGAGATTCAAGGATTATGCTATCCCAAAGGTTCAATCAATAAAAAAATTCAAGAATGTTTTACACCGTCAAAGAAAGAGAGTATAGACAAAAATTGGGCGGCTGATCGATCTATCGATTGATCTTCAATCAACAACCCAAATAAAATGCTTGGAGTTGAATCGTCATCGTTAAGTCATGTCCATCAAATTTATGATGGAGGATCCAGATTTCGTTCTGTCGTCACGTGTATACGAGTTGTCATGAAACACTCACCTTTTAATCTTCCACCGACATCTACAATGGTATCACACATTGCTCATAATAGTCTATCAAGCGCATTGAATCTAGACCATTATAACTCCCTTAATGAATGTTCAAGATTCACTCTCTTTTATAAAATGAATCATTGCCCAATCAAAGTGCACCATATATTGTCTCCATTTAAGTGAAAATGGAGGGCCGCAATTTTAGTCACGAGATCGCGCGCTACAAGATGTATGATAGTGATAACATACAATTTACACATGTAATTATACGATTATTTATACAAATTAAGGCATCAAACATTCTATTCTTATGCATGCTATTATACTTTGAGTGCATACCTATCATTTCATGCAATTTTAAGTTATAACTCAAAATATATTATTTTAGGGATACTTACGCATTTTAAGGATTATATTTTAGAGTAGATTATTCCAATCTATATTTGATATTATAATTAGGTTTTAATGTTAAATAATAAGAGAAAATACTTTTTATACACACCTTTATTTTCTAAGAGAAATGAGTGTATTTTTTAAATGAAAATTTATTCTCTTGTTATTTATTAAATTTGATTTTACAATGATAATTATTGAATTTTTTATCCCAAAAAAATTTAGATTAATTTGGAGTTCTATTTTGAAAGTTATGAATTTTCTAATTTTTATAGATTTTTCTGGAATTTTCTAGAATTTTTCTGAATTTCTTTGGATTATTAAAATTTTAAAAAAATCATTTTTATACTA
This sequence comes from Lemna minuta, assembly GCA_024174645.1. Lineage (NCBI taxonomy): Eukaryota > Viridiplantae > Streptophyta > Magnoliopsida > Alismatales > Araceae > Lemna > Lemna minuta. The sequence continues at coordinate 7,839,466 of CM044102.1, read as the reverse complement.
TGTGATGACGTGGCAGGTGACCTATGGTGGGCAGATAGTGTGTCGCCCTGTGGCGACGTATGTGTGTGCATGTGTGTGCACACGTGTGCACGTCTGTGCACATGTGTGAGTGTGTTTGCGTGATTAGTGGGTTAAACATCCTTTTCAGGATATACGCTAAGCCCATTAAATGCACACTCTTTCAATACCCAACAATTTGCATTTATTTTTTCAATGTGGGATTATCTTTCTATTTATTTTACCCAAGCAACGTGGCACGATAGGAAGTGTCTGATCGACGCGAAAAGATGTGATTTTGTCTCAGCCCCTCATTATCACTCAAGTGGGGGGGGGGTATTGATAATATGCATATTTAACTTAAATTCATATCTTATTTAACTAATATTCATACTTATTTTAGGTAATTATGATGCATGTTATCATAGTTTTATGAATTTTCTCCATTGGTATGCGATTTTACTAAAGTTTATATTTATCCATTATTTAGGGCTAATAATGTGTTTTATTGATGATTGATCTTTTGCACGGTTAAATGATTAGAAATTGATCACTTTCCTTGAGTTATTTTGACTTTAGTAGATGATTAAAAGAATTAATTTCAAGAAGAGAATGATGAGATGATATAAAATAGAATTCTTAAGAGATTATTTAAGTTTATTTTGAATTCACCCTATTTTCTTCTTTGAATTTATATTTTTAGATGGCATGATATCAAAGATGAAGAAATTTGTGATCCAATGGAGAAAATTTGAGTAAAAAAGGATTTATAAAAAGAAAGATATGAATTTCTGAATTTTATCAAATTTTCATTGATTTTATTTTGATTTTTCAAAGTATTTTTGGATTTATTTCATTAAAAAATAGCAAAAAGGGTTGAATTTATCACGTGGGACCTGCGGAGCTGACGTGGCGTAGGGTGGACACTTGGCAGAGCCACACAAGGCCACGTGGACTCCTATGTGGGCGCCTACGTGGGCGGACGGTAACTGGGGTGGCAGATGATGGGCCCACGGGTTAGTGGGCCCACGTTAGATAGGGGGGCATACTTGGCCCAAAGGGCGACGCACCCCTTATAAGTGTTTCCCCTTATATACCCGTCAATTTCCTTTATTTTTCTCTGTGTGGGACTATGTTCCCTTTATTTCTTAACTTACATGACATGTGTAAGCTGCGTAAGGTGCGTCGGATGCAATCGCGACGATTAACCCGCCTCAATCTCGTGGATGCTGATCCAATGGATCACGATCGACACACGTGATGATTTAGCAGCCATCGATTTCATTAATAAAATCGGACGGTTGCGATTAATCGCGCATTCGGCTCATCGTGGGGGGACACGTAGACGCATTAAGACGCTTCAATGAAGATTGGATGGGCAAAAAGATCCAGAGACGTGGGATCGTGGCCCATCAAAATCGTGTAATCTCAATCGTTGAATCATCGCTCAACGAATTGGACGGTCCGAGTTTTTCGCGTGATTTTCCCTATAAAACAATGTTCTTCCCTTTGTAAACATAACTTTCGATTGAATCTTCAGAAGATTAAGCAATTTTGGAGCAAACTTGTTAGTTCTTCGTGATCCTTCTGTATTCTACACTCAATTGCAATCATATTGAGGCAGTATTGATCACGAATCATTGCAAGAATAAATCAAAATCTCCCCTTGAACGCCGAACGCACGCCGAATAAGAAATTGAGAAGATACACTTCAATCAACGCAATTTGAAGCCTATTCTTCCTTTCAATCAGGTTAGTAGTATGATTGAATCATGTCCCTTACAATTTATGTAGTTTAGATTACATTTAGATAGTGAATTTCATTTTAGAAATCAAATTATTCTTTATTTTGTCCAAATTAGGTATAGATTTTTGATGATTTTGAAACAAGGATTTCTCCCTCATCTTAAGTCCAAATCATTTGACTTTGATTTCATTGGATTCCTTGTTTTATCAGCTTTCTGTGAATAGCTAAATCATAAAATTTCATCATCATTTGACCCTTCAATTTGATGTTTGACCATCAACTGTTCATTTTGAATCTGAATTTGGGCATTGACTTCCAGATGCAATTACTCTTAAAATACAAGATGAAATTTGACAATTTCAGTCTCTTTGGAATCCTCTGGTTGTTAGATTTCTATTCATATATGAATTGAAAGATTTTAATATCATAAGGTTAGTCAATTTGATGATTTAAACGGAAGTGTTCATTTCAGGAATTTTCTGATCTTTGATTTTTAGTAAATTATAATAAATCGAATTCTTCTTGAAAAATTACGAATTATATATCAAAATTTTCAATTTTCTCTCTATTTTCTGAATATATAATTTTTTTAATATTTTATTCTCTTTTTCATCTTTGATTTTATAGAAAGTCAATGTCTGGTCAAAGTCAATGCTTTGACCTTGACTTTTGGACTTTTTTCGTCAAATCATTTTCTAAATTCTTAAGATATTTTCTCTCATATATTTATATCATTTTCATTAATTATATTTAACTTTCATTTCTTAATATACCTAATTAAACCTAAGTTTGATGAAGTCAACCCTTTGATCAAAGTCAACCGTGTTCTTTGTGGATCGACCTGATCTTTATACTATAGTTGATTTGATATCTTTATTATTGTGAGTTTGGAATTATAAATTTAATTTTATCGATGTTTGTGTGTTTTCAATGACCGCGTAAAATGTGCCGTTAGGTACGTGGCAGCATCTAAGTGGACAATGACTAATTTGATTAAATGGATTAATCATGGTTGTTCATCTGAGTTATAACGGCCAAGATTTGATGAGCCATCGGAGACCTGAAACGTCGATTCACGATCGGACGGATGAGATCTCGTGATGCTCTCTCTTCATGCGATCACATGGCGCGATCTTGATGCTCCTATGAAGATCTAACTATAACAATTTGCCTCTTCGGATTGCATCGCGACCATTGATCTCATCAAGGAGAAGATCTAATGAACATGCTCAATTTCAAAACATTATAAATTCTCTCTCTCCGATGGAAAATGTATTCTTGGATGTTTTGAGCTAATAAACTATTTAGACATTTCAATCCTTAAATCTCTTGATTTTTTTCATCATCTACGCTCATTTTTGTGTCCAGAGAGTACATGAAATCAAGATTTTGTCAAAAGAATAGGGAGAAATTGCTTTTTGAATGTCGAATTTTGTCTTCAAAATCGTGGAATGAAAAACCCTCAATCCGGAAAATCAATTGGATCATTTCAAGTGCGACTTTGGGTTAGATTATCTGTTTTCTTCCTAATATTTGTCATGTATCATTAGATTTTAATTTTGACTCGTAGATAAGTCAAATTTCAGATTTATTTTTATTTTCTCACTCTTCACGATCGATTTTCTATCTAATTTTTTATCCTTGATTTCTCAGCGAATCTTTATCCAAATCGAGTGATTTTTGATTCCGTGGATTTTTCTTGGAGTTTTCTTTATATATCTATCAAATTCATATCTTTTCACCTCAAGTTGTCATCTAATTTTGATCAAATTTGAAGAACATCTTGAAAATACCTTAATTCTCTATGGATTTGACCCTTATTCACTACTGTAATATTAAATGTTTTATTTTAATCTTAAATTGGTGAGTTTGAAAGTTTTTTTGACACGTCTTCGTGTGTTTTCAACGATCGCATGGATTAGTCTAATCAAAGGTTTTTTCTCTCATCACGTTAAAAAAATTCTACATAATTTTTGCTCTTTGATTTCTCCACAAATCTTGATCCAAATCGTGTGATTTTTTAATCCATAGATTTGTCTTTGAGTTCTCTTTCTAAAATTCCTTGAAATCCCTAATTTCTCACGTCAATTACTCATATGATTTTGATCAAATTTTGAAGAGCACTTTGAAAATTCTTTAATTCTATGTGGATTCGACCCTTATTCACCACTGTACTCTTGAATTCTTGATTTAAATCTTAAATTGGTGAGTGTAGAAAATATTTTGACACATGTTCATCTATTTTCAACAACCGCATTGATTTGTCTCATCAGATTGCATGCATTTTTAGGCATTAATATCATGTGTTTTATGAATTTTTTTATAAAAATATAACCATAAATGCATATTATCATGATTGAAAATGATTAAATTAATTATTTATGTTTAAGAGAATATTCTTGATTTTTCATAAATTAATAAAATTTTATGACACTGATTCATCAACAATATAATTTTTTTATATTTTTTTCTAGGAGTTTATAGAAAAATTCTCTCGTCTCTCGTCAGCTCTCTCATAACATGTAATTGATGTATTCATTTTCATCATCATAAATGGACTTTAACATATAATTATTTCTAATATAATACAAGTTATCATGTTTTTGTAATATTTTTATACATTCATCATGTTATTCCACTCTTGTACTCATTTTGCATTTAATTAGTGCTTTATTATGCATAAAGATGAATATCCCTTGTCATAAATCATTCCTTTTGGTTTGTACATCTTGAGACTAACCCCATTTGACTTCTTTGAAGTCAAGTGGAAGAATTCTGACATTTTAAAGAGTTTTGTGGATGACAGGACATAGGAAAGCATATGGAAACACATGGAGACAAATTGAAACGGAAGAGAGGAGAAAATGACTTCTTTATCATTTTAAGGGTCAAGTCAACTATAAATCCCAAAAGTCAAAGGGTATAATTAAAGGTCAAGGTGGTCAAAGGTGTTAAGAAAGGTAAAAGGTGATCAATTTCATCTTTTTAATAATTATGAAGATCATCCTATCCTTTTGGAGGCTTCCACTTCACTAAGTCAGTCAAGGTAAGTCAAAGTTGGTCAACTTTCTCTATTTTAGGGAAAGTTGACCAAACTATATTAAAATATGTTTTTAATTAAATTATTTTATAATTAAAATGAAGTAGAGGTCACTGATAACATGCTAGTTAGATATGATAATACATAATTATTAATGCATATTAAGGCATAAAAGATTTCAATTCTATGCATGTTATCATATTTATAAGTATTTATCTATCATTGTATGAAAAAGTTATTATAATCTCAAAATACTTTAATTTAGGGTTAATTATAATGAATTAAAGATAAATAATTTTATAACCCATCTTTACTTGAGATTATAAACATTCATTTAATTTTCTAAAGTTTAAATCTTAAAGAAATGAATGTATTTTTGAAATAGAAATTAAATCTCTTGTTATTAATCAACTTTGACTTTTTAGAATGATAGATAATTAAATTTATGATCAAATGAAAGAAATTTTGATTAATTTGGAGTTGTATTTTGAAAGTTATGAATTTTCTCATTTTTAGAGATTTTTCCAGAATTTTTCTGAAATTTTGTGAATTTTTAATGAATTTCTAAGGATTTTTCGGAATTAAAAATCGATTTTTCTAATTAAAATTAATTTTTCCAAATTTTCTAAAGCGTTCAGGTGACGTGGCACGATTAAAGCCGTCCGATCAGATCGCGATCACCAATCACAGCGCGATCAACGATCGCGATGAGGAGGCGACGTGGCAGCGTGAGGAGCGTTTGATTGCACGTGAAATATCAAGTGTTGATCTTCACTTAAGTGGAGGGGGTATGTGGTGAAATCGGGTTCACCGGATGCGATAAAATCTTGACCATTGATTGCACTGAGTTATAACGGTCGAGATTAAATCGACTAAAAGCACATCTGATGCATCTGATCACGTTCCAACGACAGACGTTTCGATGCGTTTTATAACGTGTGACGACGTGGATTCATCTCGAGTGTCCGATCGCAATCCAACGACCATGACTTAACGGTAACAATTCGCGATCATGCGTTTCATTAGAGCCGTTGATGTGTTTCATCGGACGGTTACGCCCAAATCTCTTATAAACGGAGATGTTCTTCCTATTTGTAAAGCATTCGAAAGCAATGCAATCAAATTGAATTGTTTAGACACCAAATCTCTAGAATCTCTTGATCCCAATCACTTCTAGACTCATTTCCACGTCCACGGAGTACTTAAGATCAAGATTTGGACAAACAACGAGGAAGAAATCGAGGCTTGAACTCCACGATCGCGATTTTTAGATTTTTTATGAAAAGCCTTGATTCCGATGATTAATTGGACTAATCCAATCGCAATTGTGGGTTGGGGATTGTGTTTTATCCTAATCTATCGTCTCTTACCATTTAATTTCCATTTTTATTAATAATTTCAAATTAATTTTTTTTCATTAATTTCGTTCTTCCGATTTTTGGAAAATACCCCTCACTTCGATCTTCAATTTCTCCGCGAAATCAAAGTCAAACTCGATGAATTTTTATTCCACGGAATTGTCTTCAAGTCCTTTTTCATAAAACCATTTTCCCCAATTTCTGTCACCAATTCATAATCCGATTTGATCAAATTCAAAGATATCATCAGAAATTTCCCTAATTCCTTGTGGATTCGACCCATATTTACTATTATACCCCTCAATTCGAGTAATTTTTATTAAATTGGTAAGTGTGAACTTTATTTTGACATGAATCGGTGTGCAATTGACGACCAGTCACCCTCTTAAGGTGGACGTTGTCTTTACTTAAGAAGGAGTTGGGAGTTACTAACGAGACGAGACCATGAGGTCGTCGATTTCACGCGGTATCGCATCAAAAATAATTCCTAAACTTACCAATTTTAAGAAATTCACTCGAATTGAGGGGTATAATGGTAAATATGGGTCGAATCCACAGGGAATTAAGGAATTTCTTGACGTAATCTTCAAATTTGATCAAATCGGATGAGAAATTGATGGTAAAAATTGGGGAAAATGGTATTTTAAGAAAGTAGACTTCAAATAAATTCCACGGAATCAAAAATCGTCGAATTTGGACTTGATTTCACGGAGAAATCAAGATTCGAAGTGGAAAGAAAATTTCGAGCGTGAAAATGAGCGATTTTAGGTGAAATTTTTTGAAATTGAAAGCTAAAACCTAATCTAAAGGAAAATTAAACTAGATTGGAGGATTAGGAAGCAAAAACCGCTCCCACTAATCCCCGATTGCGATCAAATCGCGCCGATTAAGCCTCTTAATCACGAAGAACACAAAGAACGCGATCGGTGGATTCAAGCTGCGATTTCTCCTTCGATACTCCACCAAATCTCCACTTCTACCCCTCCGTGGATGCGGAATTGAAAGAGGAAGAGGAAGAACTCGAGAGAAACGAGAGAGAGAGGTGTCTAGACAGTCAATTTTGTTGAATTCTCACTCGGATGCTTAGAATCGTGAAGAACATGTCTTTTTATAGGGCGTAATTTCGTAACCGTCCGATCACTGGATGAACGGCTGTGATGAAATGGCTGTGATGAAACGGTTCATCACGAACCGTTTCCGTTAAATCTCGATCGTCTGATCGCCACTTGACGGCCTGATGAAGCTTGGATCGTGTGCCTTATAAAACGCATCAATCGTCGTCCTCTAGATCGCGATCGAACGGCTGAGATGCGATTCGCGCCGACGCATCTCGGCCGTTATAACTCTTTTAAAAATGCCACGTGCATTTTGCTTGATCGGTGATCCACGGAGCATGTGATCGACGCGTGAGATCGACGCGTGAACTGGATCCAGCGCCCCTCGTTGCGCCACGTCATCTGCATGGTAAGTAGAGTGTGGAATTCGTCCCACACGGACAAAAACAAATAGAAATGTCGGGTATATAAGTCCCGACATTTAAGAGGGTTAATAACCCTTCCCTATAGCGAAGGCTGAAGACCTCTTTATATATATAGTAAATAAATTATATAAGATATATAACGCGCCACGTAGGCGCTGCGCGGGTCCGCGTGGCGCTGCTACCTGGCCTTGCGTGCCACGTCACATCCACGTGGGGCTCGCGCCAAAATCCAAAACATTATTATTATTTTTTTATTAATTTTAAACGAGTTTTAATCGTACATAAAATCCAAAAAAATACGGAAAAATTCGAAAAAATCCCTGAAAATTCTAAAAATCATAACTTTCAAAATATAACTCCAAATTAATCCAAATTTCTTTCATTTGATTCAGAATTTAATTATCTATTATTCTAAAAGGTCAAATTAAATAAATAATAAGAGTTAAAATTATTATTTCAAAAATACATTCATTTATTAAGATTTTAAACTTTAGAAAAATAAAAATGAATGTTTATAAAAAAATTGTTTCTCTTATTATTTTAACTTTAAAAAAACAGTTATAATCTCAAGAAAAATATGGGTTATCAAATTATTAAACTCTAATTTATAAAAATTAACCCTAAATTAAAGTATTTTGAGATTATAATGATTTTTTAAGAGAATAATAGGAAAAATACATATAAATATGATAACATGCATGTAAATGAAATCATTTATGCTTTAATATGCATGAAAAATCATGTTTTATGATGTAAATATAGCATGTTATCAGTTACCTCGTTTAGGAGGTGGGGCCCATATCTTTAGAATTACCTCCTTTTGAGGAGGTAAGACTCTTTCTTTAGAAAGGGGTTAGTGATAACATGCTAATTAAACATGAAAATACATGATTATTAATGCAAATTAAGGCATAAATCATTCTATTCAAATGCATGTTATCATATTTTTGAGTGTTTATATATCATTCTATGAAATTGTCATTATAATATCAAAATGCATTAATTTAGGGTTATTTATGATGAATTAAAGATAATATTTTCATAACCCATCTTTACTTGAGATTATAATTAGTTTTTAAGGTTAAATCATTTTATATACACTATATATTTTTTTAAGTTCTAAAATCTAAAAAAATGAGTGTATTTTTAAATTTAAATTTATTCTCTTAGTATATATTAAATTTACCTTTTTAGAATGATAGACAATTTAATTTATGATCAAATGAAATAAATTTGGATAAATTTGGAGTTATATTTTTTAAAGTTCTGAATTTTCTAATTTCTTCTCAATTTTTAATGAATTTTTTTCGGGATTTTTTTATGAATTTAAAATGAATTTATGTAATTTAAAATCAATTTTATAAGTGCACAGGTGACGTGGCAAAATCTGGAGTCTCTGATCGCACGTTTAATTATGACCGTTGATCATCACTTAAAGGCGGGGGTACATGGCGCAATCTCATTCGCCGATGAATTGTTTTAAAATGATTTAATATCAGCCATTGATCTAAGGAGTTATAACAGCTGAGATTAAAACTGACAAAACGCATCTGGAGCGTTCGATTGAGATCAAACGGCTGCGGTTCAATGCGCTACTTATAACTCGCGCGACCTGGCATCATCTTGACAGTCCATCAGAGATCCAACGGCCACGACTTAATCGTAATGATTCGCAACTGTGCATTTCATTAGAGCCGTTGATCGAAGATTAAAGGCTCGATTAGACGGTTACACCCAATTCACCCTATAAATTGAAATGTTCTTCGACATTGAAAAGTAGTCCAGGGCAATTCGAGTAATTGAACTGTTCAGACACCAAATCCCTTGAATATCTTGCCTCCAATCACTTCTAGACTCATTTCTATTTCCACGGAGTGCTTGAAAGTGAGATTTTAGTGAGAGAATAGGAAGAAATTGGCTCTTACACATCAGCAATCATGTTTTCGAATTTGGGAATGAAAAGCCTTGAATCCAGCAAATAATTGGATCAGTTCAAGCTCAATCTTAGGTTTGGGATTCTGTTTCAGCCTAATCTTCCTTCGTATAGCTTTAGATTTCAATTTTGAATCGTAATTTGAGTCAATTTCAATTTCGGTTATTTGGGATTTTATTTTTTAGAAATTTCTATCTTGTTCATTCAATGATTTCTCAATGAATCTTGATCCAAATTAAGTGATTTTTCATTCCGTGGATTTGTCTTCGAGTTTTCTTTCCAAAAATATCAAAACACCTAATTTTTTATCCACATTTCATCATCTGATTTGACCAAATTTAAAAGATCATCTGAAATTACCCTAATTCTCTGTGGAATCAACCCTTATTAACCATTATACTCTGTAATTTGTGATTATTTGATAAAATTGGTGAGTTTGGTATTAATTTTGACTCTTGACCACGTGTTTTTAACGACCTCGCATTCTCGATTTGTCAGTTAGGCCGCCTCTTTTAGGGGTAAAATTACCTCCTAAAGGAGGTAACCATACCCTTGGACATCCTTGGGGTGGTGCATCTCCACCCTTGATCATAAGAGTAAAAGATATCTACCCTTGGTCACCTAGAACCCTAAAAGACTCTATTTTCTATCCTCTCTCATTTTTGGCTCTCGCTTAGCATTCGGCTACTAGAAAGAAGATAAGAGGAGTTCAAGGCCCAAGGAGAGCATTTCTTGATACTCAATCTTTTGGTGGAAAAGAAATCAAGCTCGCATTGCAATAGGAGCGGATTGAGCATTACCCAGCCTAGGACGGGCATCGCGACAAGGTTTGTGTGACAACCTCGATTGAGTTTTTGCTTGTGTTCATCTTGATAAACAGTTAAGTTGTATTTTCCTTTTACTTTTCTTTCTTATTTTCTTTTAATGTAATGGCTTTGACATCATCTACACTCACAACTCTCTCTCCTTATTGCTGCATGTTGATTCCTCAATCCGTCGCTACCGCCGACCACTCTTCTCACCTTGCCATCATCTCATCCCCATTGCATTTCTTTTCAAATTTCTTTTCCATTTGAATTCATATTTCTCTCTTAATGAAAAAATAAACCTAAAAATTATCACTCATATTCATCTCTACATGCCTTGCCCCATTTATACTCGCATATCTTTCTAAGCTCTCACTTCTTCCATGCTCTCTCACCTTTCATTTGAACGTCTAATCTCATTACCTTGTCTCCCTATAGCTTTGACCCTTGCTTAAACTATACTAAGTAAGGAAATATAAATTTTATTGCATGAAATTGATACACAACAATGACGGAAAACACCCATAATCGAGTTCATCACTCTCGCTCATGCCATTTTTCCCTCTCTTTCATGCGCGAGAGGGAGAAATCTCTTCTCCCTCTCTCCCCTCACAGCTTCCCTCCCTTCCCTCTCTCGCTCTCAAGCTCTCTCTCACGTGCGCGTGACGGAAATTTCCGTCCACTCTCTCTCTCTAGATCACTATCTCTATCTTCTATGATCAATTTCTCTCTACGTCTTGAATCACTATCTCTCTCTCTCACCACCCTCTTCTTTCTGCTTCCTTCTTGTCCTTCTCCAATTCTTTTTTTCTTTCTTCCACGAATCTCCCCCTCTTCCTTCTTCTCTCTCGCGTGACGGAATTTCTCTTTTGGTCGCGCATGAGAAGTTCTCCTCCCCTCTTTCTCTTTTCTCCTTCCCTCTCTCTCGCACGATAGGAATTTCATTCATATCTCACGCGACGCGAGTTCCCATCATCTTCCACCTCCCTCTTTGCCGCCTCATCTTTACCTCTTCCTCTCTCTTCTCTCTTTGTCTGCCACCATCTCTTACTGTTTTTGTCCCCATACGTTTGCGCGCGATGGATTTCTCTTCCATCATGCGTAAAACTTCTCTCTCTACTCTCTCGTGCAGCATAAAATAATTCCAGCGCCGTAGACATTCTTCCCTTCCCTCTTCATTCCATGTCTCCCTTGCTCTATCGTTGCTCATGTGCAGGTAAGGAAGAAAGGGCGAAAGAAAATTTTCTTCCATCATCCCTTCTCGTTTGCTCCCTCTATGATATTCTCTGTGCATTTCTCTCTGAACCACGCGTGGAGGGGACCTCTTCGTGCCTATATTCTTCGCGATCAAGAGAGAGAGAGAGAGAGAGAGAGAGAGAGAGAGGAGAGAGAATGAGAGAGAGACAAAAAATTTCTTTCTTTTTTGCAAGTTAGGGGCTGAAATTTTTGGGCATAATAGTCATTTCAAGTGCTACGAATCTGTTGTGACTTATTTAGATTGAGAGGTGAAAAATTTAGGGTTATTAATATTTCACTATGTGATTCTAGCATTGGCTTGCCAAAAGGAAAGAAGGCAACGATTGATCATTCTTTGTGCTTGGAACACCATTCTTACTTAGTTTCTTCTCTTTTCTGTTCATTCATCATGTTGGATGCAAAACGCCAAGTGTGGGTGAAATGTACGAGCTCTCGTTAGTATATTTTGATTAGAGAACATCACTAGATTGTGTTTCCATCACAAATCATTAGATTAAAATTATTTTCTATCCACCTTATCTATTTTATCATCTTTTTTATCCACATTTTCATATTTACAAACCCTAAAAATCACTTTTCCACCACCGATCATGGGTTTTCAATCTTTGAAAGGAGTTTGGAAGCATTCGATCGATTCATTCCATTCCCGTGTATATGTTCTTCCATTCATCGATCATTTCGACTTTCTAAATCTAAAAATACCCAAAAAAATCTCCTAATTTCAGTCTTTTAACCTTCCTCTCTGTAGATTCGACCTCTTCTCACCACTATTGTAAATTTAAATCTGAATTTGATGAGCTGAGCAATTATTTTATATACGTGAATTTACGCATTCAACGACCGTAGTTTTACGCTTATCAATGCACCATGTCACTTGTGATAAATAAAAGGGCGCATAGTCCCACAGTTGAAAAATAAAGGCAAATTGACGCGTTATATAAGGGCAATGATAACATGCACTTATAACTTAAATTATTATCTTATTTCACTCATATTCATGCTTATTTTATGTGAATATAATGCATGCTATCATAGTTTTTATGAATTTTTCTCCATTGGTATGACAATTTCACTAAAGTCCATATTTATGTATAATTTAGGGTTAATTATATGATTGATTGATGATTAATCTTTTGCAAAGTTGAAATTAATAGAATTTAATCTCCTTTCTTGAATTACTTTGACTTTAGTGCATGTTTTTTAAGGATAAATTTCAAGATGAAAATGTGAGGATGATATTAAGAGGATTTCTTAAGAGATGATCTAAGTTAATGATAAGTTCATCTTACATTCTTCTTTGAAATGATATTTTAAATGGCATGATATTAAAAATTAACAAATGTGTGATCTAACGGAGAAAATTTGAGATTAAAAGGAGTTGTAATTCTCGAGTTATGAATTTTTGAATGTTTTAGATTTTTTCTAGATTTTTTTTTCAGATTTTTATTTGATTTTTATTGAATTATACCTTAATTAAAACCACAAAAAGTGGGGTTATTTACCGCAGGACAGTGGAGCTGACGTGGGGGCGCGGAACCGCGCGGATGCGACGTGGCACGCAAGGCCACGTGGCAGAGCCGCACGAGTCCACGTGGAGCTCAAGTGGTGTGATGTGGCGCAGACGCGTGGCATGGGCCATGCGAGTCCACGCGAACGCCCGGGTGGCGCAACGTGGCAGGGGGGGCTGGCAGGTGAAGGGCCCACGGGTTAGTGGGCCCTCGCTAGACAGTAGGGGCGGTAACGCACATGCGTTACGCCGCCCAGCTTATATACGCGTGATTTTCCGTTTTTTCTTCCGTGTCGGACTAAGCTCCCGCGAGTTTTAGTTTTTGCAGGACACATGGCGGCATCGCGGGCGTCGGACACGATCGCAAGGCGTCCATCGCGTGGACTCGGGTCCACGCAACCTTCATCAAGACACGTGCGTCAAAAGGGCTTTAAGTGAAGCGATCGACGACATCTTAACCGACAAGTGGCTTCATCAATGATCGTGATTCACCGTCATCAACGATGCAAAGATGCATCAACGATGATACGTGTCTTCATTAGACGGTCGCGATTCATCGCGATTTCGGCACATCGAGGGGGGGCACGTGGACACATCTCGTCCATCTCGACGCGATGATGCCCATCGAACGGCGAACACACACCCATGATTGCCGCGCGATCGTGGCTAATTCGTGATAACATGCTATATTTGCATCATAAAACATGATTTTTGATGCATATTTAAGTATAAATGATTTCATTTTCATGCATGTTATCGTACTTATATGTATTTTTCTATTATTCTCTTAAAAAGTCATTATAATCTCAAAATACTTTAATTTAGGGTTAAATTTTATAAATTAGAGTTTAATAATTTGATAACCCATATTCTTCTTGAGATTATAACTGTTTTTAAAGTTAAAATAATAAGAGAAACAATTTTTAAACATTCATTTCATTTTCTAAAGTTTAAAATCTTAATAAATGAATGTATTTTTGAAATAAAAATTTTAACTCTTATTATTTATTTAATTTAACCTTTTAGAATAATAGATAATTAAATTTTGGATCAAATGAAAGAAATTTGGATTAATTTGGAGTTATATATTATAAGATATGATTTTTACAAATTAGGGATTTTTTTCCAGATTTTTAAAACTGTTTTTCTTATTTTATTTTCGATTTTTAATAATAAAAATAAATAAAAAAATACAAAAAGGGGCGCGGGACCCGCGTGGATGCGACGTGGCACGCAAGGCCACGTGGCAGCGCCACGCGGACCCGCGCAGCGCCTACGTGGCGCGTATATATTATATTATTTTATTATTACTATATATAATAAAAGGGTTCTTCAGCCTCGCCTAGATGGGGAGGGTATAATAAAAGGGTTCTTTTCTATTTTTCCGTGTGGGACTAATCCCCACACTTGACTTACCTTGTAGGTGACGTGGAAGCACGTTGAACGTTGGATCGAAGGCGCGATCGATCGACGAGCGTCGATCGTGTGGAGCGCGGATCACCGGATCGCGATCAAGCCACGTGCGTCAATTTGAAGCGTTATAACGGCTGAGATCAATCGGCGCGGATCGCATCTCAGCCGTTAGATCGCGATCGAAGGGGCGAAATCGAAGGCGTTTTATAACGTCTCTCTTACGATCACATCTGGACCGTCCATCGCGATCGGACGGCTACGATATTTTCGAAACGGTCCACGATGGACCGTTCCATCGTAACCGTCGATCGAAACGATCGGACGGTTACGAAATTTCGCCCTATAAAACTATGTGTTCTTCGTCGTTCTTAAGCATCCGAGTGATAATCAATCTAATTGACTGTCTACACACCTTCCTCACTCGTTTCTCTCGAGTTCTTCCTCCTCCTCTTCAATTTCCGCGTCCAAGGAGGGGTAGAAGTCGAGATTTGGTGGAGTATTGAGTGAGAAATCGCAGCTTGAAGTTCGTCGAGGCGTTCTTGATTTTCTCCGAGATTAATCGGCTTAATCACGGCGATTTGATCGCAAAACGAGTTTAGTGGAAGCGGTTTTGCATGATTTACCTCCCAATCAAGTTTAATTTCTGTTTAGAATAGGATTTCCATTTCAATTTTGTTAAATTTCTTCTAAAGCCACGATTTTAACGATACGAATTTTCGCTCCACTTCAATTCATGATTTCTCCGCGAAATCAAGTCTGATTTTGACGATTTTTTATTCCGTGGAATCGATTTGAAGTCTACTTTCTTAAAATACCATTTTCCCCAATTTCTTCCATCAATTTCTCGTCCGATTTGACCAAATTCTAAAAGATCACTTGAAAATTTCTAAATTCCCTGTGGATTCGACCCGTATTTACCATTATACCCTTGAATTCGATACATTTTCATCAAATTGGTAAGTTCGGTATTATTTTTGACGCGATACCGCTTGAAATTGACTACCTTGCGGTTTCGTCTCGTCAATTCGCCACGCGATCATGGCCACGATCGCCTCGCATTGATGGCGCACGATCATCGTGCGGTCGTGGCCATCAAATCGGCCTTTCACCGGGTCAAACGGCCCGCATTTCTCGCGGGAATTTCCCTTTAAAAACTGATGTTCTTCTCTTCTTTTTCTCAACTCTTGATTGATTTGTGAAGTAATTAAGAAAATTTGAAGGAAATTCTTCAGTTCATCATGATTCTCCTGCGTTTAGACTCAATTGCGATCCAATTTGAGCAGGATTCGTCGTGATTCATCGTCGGATTTCATTGAATTTTCCCCTTGAACGCTGAACGTCCGTCGAGGAAGAAACCGCGCAAATTCACTTCAATCTTCGTGAATTGAAGCCCCATATTCACGAGAATCGGGTTAGCAAAGAGATTCAATTGATTATCTGATGGTAATTTGAGTTTTGATTAGTTTTAGATCGTTAATTTTGTGTTTTAAGTCATTGTGTTCTTCAATTTCACCCAATTTCGGTTCAAAATTTTGCTGATTTTGAAAATAGGATATCTCTCTGATCTTAACTCTGAATCACTTGATTCTAGTTTCATTGGATTCCTTGTTTCATCAGCTTTCCGTGGATAGCAAATTCGTAAAATTCCGAGATCATTGCCCCCTCAATTTAACATTTGACCAACCACTGTTCATTTTAAATCCGAATTTGGGCGTTGACTTGCGGGATCAATTACTCCTAAAATATAAATTGGAATTTGACGATCTTGGTCTTTTTGGAATTCTCTGGTTGTTAGATTTCTATTTACATATCAATTTCAAGATTTGGATATGATTTGATAAGTCAATTTAAAGATTTTGTCTAAAGTGTTCATTCGGGATTTTTCTGATCTTTGATTTTCAATAATTCATAATAAATCCATTTCTTATCTAAAAATCATGAATCGTATATCAATAAACTCCATTTTCTCTAGAAATTCCGAAGATATAATTTTCATAATATTTTAAGCTCTTTTTATAGTCTGATTTTTAGAAAGTTAACTGTTGGTCAAAGTCAACACTTTGACCTTGACTGTTGACATTTCTCTATTAAACTAGAACTCTTGATTGATTAATAGAGAAATGTCAACAGGTGATGTGGTAACACAAATGTTTAATAGAGAAATGTCAACAGTCAAGGTCAAAGCGTTGGCACATCACCTGAAATAAAAATAAAAGAGGATTAGTCCCACACGGAGAAAAAGAAAGAGACACGACATGTATATAATGAGGGGCGGCATAACGCATTTGCGTTACCACCCCAATATACTAACCAAGGCACACTAACCTGTGGGCCCTCCACTCACAAGCCCAGTCACTCCCTCTCGCCACGTGGCGCCACCCGGGCGTCCGCGTGGACTCGCGTGGCACTGTCACGCGTCATGTGCCACCTCGGCGCCATGCAAGCGCTCGCGTGGGCTCGCGTGGCTCTGCCACATGGCCTTGCATGCCACATCGCATCCGCGCGGGTCCCGCGTGATAATTTACCCCTTTTTTGCTTTTTTAGAATTTTTATAAAAGATTTTAAAATGAAAATAAATTCAGATAAAATCCAGAAAAATTCCAAAAAATTGGAAAAATCATAACGTATTAAATTCAACTCCAAATTAATTCAAATTTGTTTTATTGGATCAGAAATTGAATATCTGTCATTATAAAAAGTCAAAATATTAAAATAGTAAGAGAATGAATTTTAATTAAATAAATACTTTCATGTATTTTCTAAAATGACTTTATAAAAATACATGAATGTTAATAAGCATCATTTCTTTTATCATTTAATCATGAAAACATACTTATGATCTGAAATATAATTAGGATGAAAAATCATAATGCTCAATTACATATAATTATCCATAAAATGATGTATTTTTAGATCATAACATAAAATTATGTAAAATGATAGAAATATACTTAAAATATGATAACATGCATACAATTAGAACAATTACTGCTTTTATTTGCATTAATAATCATATAAATTGTTGTATAAATAGCATGTTATCAATGTGCCCACATGATGTATACACACGTTGCCATGTGGCGACACACAAACACACATTGTCACATTAGCTGTCACATCAGCGGGCATATCAAACTGATTTTTCATGTTTTTAAGTAAATATAAATTCAGAAAAATTCTAGAAAAATCCTTAAAAATTAAAAAATTAATAAATTTCAAAATACAACTCATTTTCAATCCTTTTTTTCTCAGAAAGTAAATAATCTATCATTTTAAAAATTTTAATTTAGGAAATAACAAGAGAATAAATTTTTAACTAAAAAAATACACTCATTTTCCTTGGAAAATAAAATTAGAAAAATAAATTAGTGTGTATAAAATTAATTTCTCTTATTATTTAGAATTAAGACTTAATTTTAATCTCAAATATCAAATGTGAATAATCTACTTGAAAAGTTTTAGTCTTTAATTTTTCATGATTATTTGTTAAAATAATGCATTTTGAGATTATGAGTTTAAATAGTATATAATGATAAATATAAACGCAAAGTATGATAACATACAAAGGAATAAAATATTTTTATGTCTTAATAATCATGTAATTACAAGTATAAGTGGCATGTTATCATTATCTCGCCTAATGATGGTGAGAGTAAGGGGAAGAAAGATATGAATTTCATTTATAAGCATAGGAGTGGTCAGAATTTGAGAGATCCTTATGAATCTAGAATGGATATAGATCCTAATAAGGGAGTAGAAGATGATTCAGATGGAAAGATATCTCTAGAGAGTGAGAAGGAATCAGATAGAGCATCCCCAAACCCTAAGGATTACACACCTCTCATTCGTGTTTCGAGTGCCTTAAAATCGTCCAAACAAAAACCTAGTGACCCTTTGGCTTTTAGAAATCTTCAAGAACTGAACACTTGAATAGCTTCGAGAAACTCTTTTAGTAAACCCTATAAGTACATATTTCAATCTATAATAGATGATAAGATCATCTTTTCTTAGCGCCTCAATATTTTGAATGTTCAATTTAATTTCTTTTACTACGTTTGTGTTGTGATCAAATTTTGAAAGCTTATCTATCATCAAATGGCATCACTTAAAGCCTCAACATATAGATAAGAAGTAAATGCCAATGGATAATGTTTTTATTCTTAAAAATGGTGAGTGATTCATAAAAATTATTGTCAAACCATCAAACTAATGAAAGCCCAATTAGGCCCCACAAGTCTCTATTTATATCTTCTCTCTTATGTAGCCTATGTAAGGCCTATGTAAGGCATATCCAAGGTAATAAAGTTTTCCCCTCTACATTCATCCAACACCATGTTAATTTGTCATCTTTATTAGGGCTATAATTGGTTGTGCTACTGAAATAGGAGTAATAATCGGTTGCATTGCCAAAGTGGGAGTAATAACCGTCTGCACTATCGAATGTAGGGTATCCACAGGGCAAAGAGGGGAAAGCTGATGTAATCTCCTCACTCACCATAGTCATAAGATATGGATGAGACATGATTGCAATGTATTGAAGTAAGAAAAACATGCAGTGATGAGCACTAAGGTAATGGTATCAATAATGGATGCTGATGAGACTTGGGGCTACTGGTAGGGCACTAGCAATAAAGTAGATTTCTAAGGTGGTAATGTAGGCTGATAACCATGGGTAGGAAGGCTAGGGAATCGATTGAAAGAGGGTTGGATGACAAGGGCACTTTACAGGGTAGTTGCGAAAAAAATTTTCTGCCACAATATTTTTTTTGCCATGAAATTTTTTGCTCCAATAGGTTGCAACTCTTGCTACTAGTCAAGGACTATAGGCCAACAACTAGAGCTCGAACTAGCTGCAGGTCATCTGCAAGGGTGATAATTGAAGGGCTGGTAGTAGTTAGATTGACAATTGATGACCATAGTATGATCATTGGAAATACGATGGTGATGAGGGCTAACACAATCATGAGTAAACCCAAAACCTGCTCTAATACCCTGTGAAAATAATGGAAAATTTATGTTATTTAGTTAGAAAGAGAAGGAGGTTGCCCTCTTATATAGAAGGGATACCCAATGCGAGAGAATAAGAGAATTATAGAATTGGCATTTTGGGACCATATTCACTTGATTGAATTATTTTAAAATACTTTTAACTTGACAACACCATTGCACCCCTTCCACTGGATTTTCTACAATCAAGATCTAAAATCTAAAATATTTTTGTAGTCTTTTCCTTGGTTGACTTCTCATAACATGCATTTTATGTGTGTAAATATGAAATTCTTAAATGATTTTAATGCATAGCTTATTTCATTGTGATGCATGTTATGATGTTATTTTATTTATTTTATTGTTTCTTCCATTTTATTTATGTTCTCAAATTACTTTTAAAGGATAATTTTATGAAAGTAATGAATTTGAAAAAAAATTAAGAAAACAAATTTTTTCATTTGTAAATTTTTATCACAGTTTGAGACAAGAAAAGATATAGTTTTCAAGAATAAAGAGAAGATAAGAATATTGTAATCTATATTATATTTTCAACGTTGCAATCCACTAGTTCGCTTTGCTTATAAAGGCTATAAATTTCTTAAAGTACTTCATGTGGGACTATATGCATGTCTTTCCTTGCAATTGACAAGACAATAGTAAGAGTGTTAGATTGGGCAACTTAATCAAAGCCGATCATCATCACTGACAAATCTTGATATTACGCCCATCTAAACCCTTGATCTGACGAATCACATGCATCTCTATGGTAGATCTCCATCAAAGCCTCATCCAGTAGCCACATGGCATGAATTGGGCTATCTATTGGCTAACATACATTTTCAACAATTTTTAAGAGTTTTTCTAGGGGGTTTTTCTCTTATGTTAAGGGGACACATGGTACAATCCCAAGCCACATGGCCCCTTAACCATCGTATCAAACAAGTGAGGTTTAAAACACCCATTTACCTCGTTTCAACTCAAAAATCCTATAAAAAGGTCTCTCCTTTACCATTTTCACATGTTCTTAAATGCTTGTGGTCTTTTATATAACCAAAATTATTTCTTTCACCAAATTAAAGATGATTTTGAATTTCTTTCATTTTCTTGTGAGGTTGCATGGAATCATCTTTGGTCATCCTCAAAATGCCAGGAAGTTTTTTTGCTTGATTGCTGACAATTGTTGTTGAAGAATTATCAAGCCTTTGTTTCAGTAACATAGGATTGATAACATGTAACTTATACTTGTAATTACATGATTATTAAAACAAATTTAGGCATAAAATATTCCATTCCTATGCATGTTATCATTCTTAAAGTCCATATTTATAATTCTTTGCAATTTAAAGTTATAATCCCAAAATATATTATTTTAAGGGATACTCATGCATGATTAAAAGTTGATATTTTAGATTACATTATTCCATTTTAAATTTGAGATTAGAGTTGAGTTTTACATGCAAAATAATGAGAGAAAACATTTTTAATACATTTATTTATTTTTCTAATTTTATTTTTCAAAGAAAATGAGTCTAATTTTTAGTTAAAAATTTAATTCTCTTGTTATTTATTAAAAATGAATTTTTAGAATGATATATTATTTAATTCCATTCCTATGCGTGTTGTCATATTTTGAGTCCATATTTATAATTCTATGCAATTTAAAGTTATAAGCTCAAAATACATAATTTTAAGGGATAATCATGCATGATTAAAAGTTGATATTTTAGAGTATGTTATTCTATTTTAAATTTAAGATTATAATTGAGTTTTAAATGTAAAATAATGAAAGAAATTTTTTTATGGATATTTACTTATTTTTCTAGTTTTATTTTTCAAAGAAAATGAGTGTATTTTTTAGTTAAAAATTTATTCTCTTGATATTTATTAAAAATGACTTTTTAGAAAGATAGATTATTTAATTTATGATAATAAAAAAATTTAGATTTTAAAAGGAATTGTATTTTGAAATTTATGAATTTTCTAATTTTTAGGGATTTTTCTGGAATTTTTCTAAATTTTTGTGTTTATTTCGAATTTATTTCGAATTTATTTAAATTAAAACTATTTTAAAAATAGGTTTTTTAAAGTGTTGGCTGAGGTGGCACGCGTGCTTGCATGTCGCCACGTGAAGGTGCCCGTGCGCGTGATAACATGCTATTTATGCATGAAATTACATGAGTATTAATGCAATTAAAGACATTAATCATTCTAAATGTATGCATGTTATCATATTTTAAGCATATGTCTATCATTTTATATTATTTCATGTTATGATCTAAAAATACACCAATTTATGGATTATTATAAATAATTAGACATTATAATCTTTTATCCTAATTATAATTAAGATCATAATCATGTTTTCAGAATGAAAATATAAGAGAAAAGATCTTTATTAACATTTATATATGTTTATAAAGTTATTTTATAAGAAACGTAAATGTATTAAATTAGTTAAAATTCATACTCTTATTATTTTCATAATTTGACTTTTTATAATGATAGATTATTCAATTTCTGATCCAACAAAAAAAATTTGAATTAATTTGGAGTTGTATTTTGAAAGTTATGATTTTTACAATTTTTCTGGAATTTTTCCTGAATTTATATGAATTTATTTCAAATTTTAAAGGTTTAAATTAATTAAAATAAATACAAAAATGGGGACATTTTCTGCGTGAGCCCACGTGGATGCGACGTGGCACGCAAGGCCACGTGGCAACGCCACACGGACCCGCGTGAGTGCCTGCGTGGCACGGATGTGACGTTTATATATAGTTTATATTTATTACATATGGTTATAGTACATATAAGCCATTCCATAGAGGAATATCGCTAACCGCTATAATCTGGTCTACCTTATATACTCAACATATTCCGTAATTTCTTCCATGTGGGACTATTCGTTTTGTTTTATTTTGATTTCAGGACGCGTGGCATCATGTGGATCGTTGGATGGAGAACGCAATGAATCGTGTGCGTCAATGTGGTGGACGCGAGGTCCACCTGATCAAGGATCAAACACGTGCGTTTAAAAACTCACTTAAGTGAGTTGATCGTGACCGTCGATCGCGCGAGTTATTACGGCTGAGATCGCGCCGATTGGTGGACTCATCAACACATCATGATCGTTGGATCAACATCCAACGGATGATCAAAGCTCAGCATTTTCTTCTTCATGCGATGAAATCGCATCTCGACCCTTCAATTGCGATCGGACGGTCATCATGCAGAAGCACCGTTGATCACGATGACCCCCTTCATTGGACGAGTCACGCCTAAAATTAATCCTTTAAATGCAGTTCTTTCGCGACGGAAGAACTCACCCGTGGAATTTCAAGAAATTTGAACTGTCTAGACACCCATTTCATGCGCCGTTTGATTCCTTGTGTTTTTGACCCATTTCCGCGTCCAACGACTCCTTGAAATCAAAGTTTGATCGAGAGAGAAGGAAGAAATCACATCTTGAACTTCAATTTTTGTCTTCGAAAACTCAGAATGAAAAGCCATGCGTCCTGTGATTAATTGGATCATTTCGAAGGCTAATTTGGGTTAGATTGCATGTTTTCATCTTAAACTTTCATCATTTAGTGTTAATTTTACATTTTGAATAGTAGATTAAGTTTAATTTCGTTTTAATTTCTGTTTTAAATCATTTCGCGATACGAATTTTTCTCCTAACTTCAAACTTCGATTACTCTGCGAATGCTTATCCAAATCATCTGATTTTTTATTCCGTGGATTCGTAATTGAGTTCTCTTTCTTAATATAATAAAATGCCCAATTTCTAATCTCAATTCGTCGTCCGATTTGACCGAATTTCAAAGATATATCTCAAATTTCCCTAATTCTCCATGGATTCGACCCTTAATTACCATTATACTAATTAATTAAATTGACTAATCATAAATTGGTAAGTTTAGGACTTTGTATTGACACTAAATTGTGTGTAATCAACGACCATACAAATTATTTTCGTCAACGCGCCACGTGGTGCACATGTATGTGCGCAGTTAGTGCTTAAGCGCCCTTTTATACACATCACATCACTTTAATTTTTCCCATCTTGGATTATTTCTCTTTTTATCTCTTTGCAAATGACATGGCGTGATGTGAGGCATTCGATTTGTGGAGATGATCGCGATCGTTGATCTTCACCTACTCTAGGGGGTACTTGGTGTGATGCGTTTCGATGTCGATTCGACTTATAACTCACGATGAGTCCTCGATGTTCATCGCGAGAGTTATAACAGTTGAAATTAAAAGTGACAGGTGGACTCCTATGGACATGTGGCTACACCTCAAGCACTTGATGCCAATCAAATGGCAGGCATTAAGCGACGCTTCTTCTTCACGCGCGACGTGGAAAAATTTTGAGCTCTCTATCTTTGATCGAATGGATGATGATGATTCATATCATAGCATTTCATCTAGGCCATTGATCGAAGATCATTCATCAGATCGAAGGCCATGCCCAATTTATGCCTATTTATATTGTCTCTCTTCAATGGAAAATGTATTCTTGGATATTTCAACCAATCAAACCTTTTGGACACCTGAATCCTTGAATCTCTTGCTTTCTTCCTCTTCCAGACTCATTTTCCCATTCGAGGAGGATTTGAAATCAAGATTTCATCGAAAAATAGGAGGAATTTGCCGCTTGGACTCCAAATTTTTGTTTTTCTTAATGCGGAATGAACAACCTTGATCTTTCAATTAATTGGATCATTTCAAAAAGAAGTTTGGGTTAGGTTATGTGTCTTCCTGCTAATCTTTTGTCCTATAACATTAGATTTTTATTTTGATGCATAGATTAGTTTAATTTTATGAATTTTAGTCCATTTCTCTCTCTTCAAGATTGATTTCTATCCCCTTATTTTGCTCCTTGATTTCTCTGGAAATACTAATATAAATTGAGTGATTTTTTATTCCATGGATTTGCCTTCGATTTTTCTTTGTAAAAATACTAAAATCTATAATTTCTTACTCTAATTCATTATTCGATTTGATCAAATTTTGAATACATGTAAAAAAAATTACTAATTCTCTATGGATTCGACCCTTATTCACCACTCTACTAATTAGTTCATAATTAAATCTTCAAATTGGTCAATTTGGAAATTATTTTGACACAAGGAAGTGTGTTTTCAATGACTAAACAAATTTGTCTCGTCAAGGGTCATCTTTGTGATGCCTCCAACTTATCAATCAACTTTCTCATGTATTAAAGGTGAAATTGGGGATAGATTAGGAGTAGGATTTTTAGTGTATATTTGATGGTTTTGTTAAAATTCTCTCACTTACAACTGTGATGTTCTTTCTTTCTTTAATATCTCTTTGGTTTCTGCTCTGATTGGCTTGCGGTTTATTTTGTTAGTTTTTGTGTGTGTTGACTAGAGTTTGACCCTAAGGATGTGATTGACTCTAAGATTTTTAAACCTTTATGCTTTATTGCAAATTTGGGCCATACACCTTGATAACATGCATTTATAACCTGAATTCTTACCCTAATTAACTCATATTCATGCTTATTTTATGTGAATATGATGCATGTTATCATACTTTTTAGGAATTTTCTCCATTGGCATGTCATTTCACTAAAGTTGATATTTATGCATAAATTAGAGATAATTTCATGCTTAAGAGATGATTAATCTTTTGTTTAAAGTAATAGAAGTTAATCTCTGTTATAGATGCCTTTTGACTTTAGTAAATGTTTAGAAGGATATGATTTTAGTATGAATTTATAATTTGGAATGTTTAATGAGAAATGATTTGAGTAAATTATAAGTCATCTTGATTTATTCTTTCTAAATATATTTTCAATGACATAATATTAAAAAGGAAGAAATTTATGATCCAATGGAGAAAATTTCAATTAAAAAGGAGTTGTATATTTTAAATTATGAATTTCACAAGTTTTAAGCCTTTTTCTGATTTTTATTTGATTTTTAATTAAATTTTTAAGTATTTTATTAGTGAAAATCGCGAAAAAGGGGGAGAAATTACCTGCGGCTGACGTGGCAAGCGGGCCCAGGCGGAGCTGACGAGGCGACCGGGCCCAGGCGACGGGCTGACGTGGCGCGCGGTCCACCGCGCCGCTTTACGACGTGGCGCCTGAGGCCACGTGGCAGCACGCGCTGTGGCTCTACGCGGCGCGCAGGTGGCGCCGACGGCGTGGCAGGAGGCCACACGTACTGGCCCGCGGGGCGCGCGTGTGGAGCCACGTGGCGATTGGCTCGCAGTGTGGAGGGCCCACTGGGAATAGATGGGCCTCGGTTAGGATTTGTAGGCGGTAACGCATTAGGGCGCCACGCCCTAATTCTATAGGTGAAAATCGCTTTTCTTCCGTGTGGGACTATGTTTCACATCTGGCCTTACTTGCAGGTGGACGTGGCGGCTTTGCAGCTTGATCGGACAGCGCGGCGGAGATCAAGACACGTGCAGACCTAGCGCACCAATAAAAGGGCGCCTAACAAGACAAAAATGACTTTCTTCCGTGGAATTCGAGGCACGCATGACGACGATGCGGCGGCCAATGAGAGGGAGTTTTCCTCCGCCTAATAAGACAAGAAGTATTTAATGCCCTCTTTTCGTGACCGTTGCTTGAGAGGACGTGACCAATGAGAAAAAGGCGCCCTTTTCCCCTCGCCTAATAAGACAAGTGGTGTCGAGCCTCCCTTCGATGCATTAAAATGCGCTCGCATTAAATGCGGCATTAAATGAAACCGCGTTGCATTTAATGCAACGCGGTTTCAATCTGTCAGTTACACGTGGACACTCGCTCTTAACTAATTAAAGTTATGTAGATAGGTGGCGCTGCGTCGCATCAAGTCGGTTGCGATCGCCATCTGGACGCACTTTCACCCGCACCACGTGGCAACCCGAAGACGTATGCCCGACGCAAGCATCGAATCTGAAAGACTCCCGTGATGCATCAAACGGCTGCGATTGTTCGCAGAACCGGGTGATGTCACGTGGAGCGATCCCGGGATCGGAGGATCTTCACCTGACGGCAGACGGAAGGCCTGTGGAAGAACTCCACGATCGCGGCCCGATCGTAACCGCGATCAGGCGCGACTCGAGCCGTGGATCGGTCTTCTTCAGCGTCACCATATTTCCAAGCGATCGGAGAACGATCGACGGCTTACTGTGACTTCGATCGAGGCCCGATCGTGGCCCGATCGTGGCGAAAATCGCGGACATATTGAAGCGAAATCGAAAGCAAAATTGAGGCTGATTCCAGCCAATCCGGAAGCTACGTCTTCATGTCATGAAACCGCCTGCCACGACGCATGGATTCCACCCCACGACCGCCTCTACAGCCCACGCATTCCGGGCCAATTTCTCCTTAAAAACTCATGTACTCCTTCTTTTGTTCTTCAACTTTTGATTGATTCGTGAAGGAATTGCGAATTCTCGAGGAAAAATCTTAAGTTCATCGTGCATCCCCGTTTAGACTCGATTCCGAAGGGACTGGAGCGGGATTGATCGTGAATTCCTCCTTGATTTCATCGAATTTTTCCCCTTGAATTCCGAAAGTCTCGTGAGAAAGGATCCGAGCAAATTCACTCCAATCAGCAACTGGAGCTTAATTCTCGTGGTAATCGGGTTAGTAGTGAGATTCGATCGATTATCAAGAGGTAATTTGAGTTTTTATTAGATTTAGAAGTTTAATTTTGCAAATTAGTTCATAGTGTTCTTCATTTTCCCCAAATTTCAGTCCGAAAAGTCGCTGATTTTGAAAATAGGATATCTCTCTGATTATAATTCCAAATCACTTGATTTTGGTTTCATTGGATTCCTCTTTTCATCAGCTTTCCGTCAATTTCATCAAATTCTGAGTTCATTTGACCCTTCAATTTAACGCTTTGACCACTGATCGCTCATCCTTCATCGAAGTCAAACGTTGACTTTCAGGGTCAATTACTTTTTATTGACAAATCAGAATTTGATAATTTCGGTCTTGTTGGATTCCTCTGGTTCTTAGCTTTCTATTGACATATAAATTGAAAGATTTGGATTTCATTTGGGCATTCAATTTGAAGATTTCCTCTGAGGTGTTCATTTCGGGGATTCTCTGATCATTGATTTTCAATAATTCATAATAAATCCATTTCTTATCCAAAAATTACAAAACTTATATCAATAAATTCCATTTTCTTTCTAGTTTCCAAAATATATAATTTTCGTAATCTTCTGACTCGGTTTGATTCTCCTGATTTTGCAAGAACACTTCTACGCTTGGTCAAAGTCAACGCTTTGACTTTGACTTTTGACTTTTTCTCTGTCAAATCCGAGATTTCAATTCTTAAAACTTCTTATTTACCTTATTTATATCATTTCCATATCTTAAATCTTATTTTTCTCTTATTTAAAACTTGTTTTTAAACCTAAGTTTGACCAAGTCAACTCGCAATTAAAGTCAACCCTCGTCTTCTCGTGGATCGACCCGATACTTACCCAGTACTTGATTATTCTATCTTGTCTTTGGGAGTTCGGTTTTATAAATTTTGTTTGACCATCGTATTTGTGTTTTAACGACGCACAAAAACGAGCCGTCACACCTCTTAACTTATTCTCAAATATGATGAAAATTTATAGTAATTATCATGGTGAATAATTAGTCCAATGACTATAAAAATGAATAATTTTTCAGAAATTGAGATAAATTAAATCATGTATCTCACATAGTGGAATTCTTATCTCATGACATAAATGATGGGATTTGATACTCAATGGGCCTTTAAAATTTTGATCAAAGCATCAAATGCAGTGGAATATATAAAATCAAACA
The DNA here is from genome assembly GCA_024174645.1 of Lemna minuta. Taxonomy (NCBI): domain Eukaryota; kingdom Viridiplantae; phylum Streptophyta; class Magnoliopsida; order Alismatales; family Araceae; genus Lemna; species Lemna minuta. Next base: position 7,811,142 of record CM044102.1, on the reverse strand, counting down.
TTCAAAAACCGAGATACCACAAATTGATGATCTTATCATCTAATATAGATTGAAATATATACTTATAGGGTTTACTTGAAAGAGTTATAAGATTTTTTCAAGTATCCATCTACTTTTGGTATCCATACAATTCGTGGATGGTTGGATCTCCTCTTCAGTGCTCTTCACCAAGTGAGAAAGAGAAGAAAGGAGAGAATTTTCACAAGGCTTACATAGGCACCTTAAGTTGTGTTCGTTCTCCCTTTATTTACAGATATTGGGTATGTGAACTTTTTATAAAAACCGCCCATCATTATGTCTATATCTACTAACGTCTATACACCTTACATGTGTGACCCCCTAGTCTATATACCTTGTTAGTTAATAAATCTATAGACCCAGTAATATATCTTATTGGTCAAATTTATGAACTATTTGCATCAACATATAGATTAATTAGTTAATGGTCAAATTAACCTAATTGACAGGTCGAGTTGTTAGCTCATTGGGTGCTAAGCTACATCACGTGCCCTAGGAGATATAGAATATATCAGAAGTCTCGTATGGAACCTTAGCATCATCAGTTACTGTGTACATGTAATCCTTTGTCTATGTGAGATTCATGAATGACTTAGGGTATGGTCACTCAAATAAGTATTGATCTCTAGAGAAAATCATCAAGAATTCCTTCTCCAATATTACTACTACTTTGGCCAAGGATTTCATAGTATCTCATTCCTTAACTTAATCTCCTCAAATGTTGAGGGTGAACAATCTCATCTTGAATTTACCATTACCTTCAAGGACTGTATTATATATCTAATATATAATATTTTGGAGATCTCATGGGCTAAGGATTCATGGATAGTTAATCAAAACACAATCATCCATCCAAAAGATGTCTTTGGTATCTCAAGTCAAAGGACCACTTATACAGTTATGATAGTTAGACATAATATCATTTAAGGATCCTATGAATCAATTCAATGAACTCTTTTTCCAAAGAGTGTCTACTATTTATCCTCGGTGTCTCCACATCGATGGCCATAGGATCAGGCATACTCATCAAATGAGTTATATTAGATACTATTATTCTTCCTAGATAATTCAAAGTTCTTCTTAAATATCTCATGATTAAGAATGTTTGTAACATATACTCAAAAACTAGAAATCATTGTATTAGGATTTCATGATAAGTCACTTATTCATTTCATATGCTCATGAACTTTACTATTAACATCACACAATAATAGAAATGAAGAAGTTTTATTTCAATGAATATAAACAATATACATGAAAGGGTGATTTTCCTTATAGACCATAATATCTATTAATAAATATATTTTATAGCTTCTTTATATCACATGACACCCTATAGATTAATTGGGGACAAAGTTAATCATTAGTTTATGAATTGCAAAGCATGACAAATATTAACCAATAACTAAATATTTAGCCTACAAATATCTAAATATTTCATATCTTATAAATGTTACAAAAAATGTATGTCTCTCCGATGTATGAATCTTATGGAGAACAGTAGACACCTAAATAGATCAATTGATGAACCAAGAGGATACCTTGATGCGCCATCAGTGCAGAAGATAGCGCTTGTTCCTTGACTATCACTGAATGAGAGATCGGTGATGACACAACGATCAGCAGCTCTCTAGCCAGAAACCTAGAGTGATCGGTGATGGGAGCCCCACGAAAAATTTCTAGGGAGACTCACCATGACGCTCCCACTCCCTCACATTCTTAGATCGTGTGTAACAACCACTAGTGATGGATTAGGTGTTAGAATAGGTCAACAGCCAACAACAACTAGATAGGGATTAGTCCTCAAAAGAGGGAGGTCTTCTATCCTCATGATACACATACTAAGGTCGACTAAGCAACTTCATTGATTCATGATCGCGTCCTTGGGTTGAACATGATGAAGAGGACATCAAGGTGGAATTTCATGTCGAAAAATTTAGTGAACTGCATTTTCTGGTCATGGTATAGGAGAACTATGATGGTCTCAAGTTAGGCCTCTAGGTCACGCATAACATGGCCGTTAAGAAGCACGCCGAGGTAGATCCTCACTTTAACAAGGAAAAGCTCTGTGGAACTCTATGCTCCGCATGTTCTTATCATTCTCTCATACAACTAGGGCTCTGATAACATGCTAATTATACATAATAATACATGATTATTGATGCATATTTAAACATAAAAGCTTTTATTCCTATGCTTGTTATCATATTTATGAGTATTTATCTATCATTCTATGAAAAAGTCATTATAATATCAAAATACTTTAATTTAGGGTTAAATATGATGAATAAAAGATAAATAATTTTATAACCCATCTTTACTTGAGATTATAAGTATTTTTAAAGTTAAATAATGAGAGAAATCATATTTTATAAACATTTATTTAATTTTCTAAAGTTAAAATGTTTAAGAAATAAATGTATTTTTGAAATAGAAATTAAACCTCTCATTATTTATTAATTTTGACTTTGTAGAATGATAGATAATTAAATTTTAAATCAAATGAAAGAAATTTGGATTAAGTTGGAGTTATATTTTGAAATTTATGAATTTTCTAATTTTTAGGGATTTTTCTTGAATTTTTCTGAATTTTTTATAAATTTCTTAGGATTTTTCGAAATTAAAAATTGATTTTTCTAATTTAATATCGATTTTTCATAATATTTAAAGCGTGCAGGTGACGTGGCGCAATCAAAGCCGTCCGATCGATCGCGATCAACGATCGCGATGAGGAGGCGACGTGGCAATGTGTGGGACGTCTGATCGCATGTGCAATTTTGACCGTTGATCTTCACTTAAGATCGATGAACACACGTGGCTTAAATCGGAGTTCACCGATCATTTTAATCTTGACCGTTGATCGCAAGGAGTTATAACGGTCGAGATTAAACGTGATCAAAATGCATCTAAGGTGTCCAATCAAGATCCGATAGATACGTTTTCAAGGCGTTTTATAACGCGCGAACACGTGGCTTCATCTGAGCGCTTCATCTGCGATCCAATGGATCGGACTTAACCGTAACGATTCGCATTAATGCAATCAATCAAAGCCGTTGATCGAAGGGGGAGCGTTTCATCGGATGGTTATGCCCAAAATTCTTATAAATTGAGATGTTCTTTCGATTTGTAAAGCATTCGACAACAAATCAATCAAATTGATCTGTTTAGACACCAAATCTCTTGAATCTCTTGATCCTAATCTCTTCTAGACTCAATTCTGCGTCCACGGAGTGCTTAAGATTAAGATTTGGGCGAAAGACGAGGAAGAAATCGACGCTTGAACTCCACGATCGCGATTTTCGGATTTTTGATGAAAAGCCTTGATTCCCGGCGATTAATTGGGTTAATCTAATTGCAATTGTGGGTTAGTGGAGGCGTTTTTTTACTAATCTTTCATCTATTACCGTTTAATTTTTGTTTGGATTAGGAATTTAGTCTGATTTAGTTTAGATTTTTGTTAATTTCATAATTTACGATTTCGGAAATCATCCCTCGCTTCGATCTTCAATTTCTTTGCGAAATCAAAGTTGAAATTCCATGATTTTTTATTCTGTGGAATCGTCTTGAAGTTCTCTTTCATAATCTACCATTTTCCCCAATTTCTATCATCGATTCATCATCTGATTTGATCAAATTCGAAGAGATTATCAAAAATTTCCCTAATTCCCTGTGGATTCGACCCTTATTTACCATTATACCCCTCAATTCGAGATTTTTCATCAAATTGGTAAGTTTGAATTTATTGTTGACATGAATCGGTGTGCAATTAATGACTCGCATCGATTCGTTCCGTCAGGCTCCACAAAGACTGACCAAGGTTCGGTCAACCCGATTGGACCGAGACCATCGGTCCATCAAAATGGGCTTTGACGGTCTCAGTCTCGATTTGGTCTTGGACTGAATGAAAAAAAAAATTTCCCTGGCGTGCAGTGGTGGAGGCGGGAGGGATACTCGTGATTCAGGAGCTGCTGTTGTCGCCGGATTCCAACGTTGCTACCTAGGCCGCTGCTCGTCAAATTCCTCTTCTCTAACCACACGCTTGAGGAGTACGTCTCCAACAAGCTCATCTGTTCCTTGACCGATCAGTCTCTCTATCGTGTGTGTGTCTGTCTGGCTCTCTCTCTCTCTCTCTCTTAATGGTGCTCCAACATGCACATTGACAAGGAAGATAGAGAAGGTTCCCCTCCTCTCTTTACTCCCTCTTTTGCTCTTCAGCTTTCTCTATCTTTCCGTATGTCTCTCTGTCTGTCTCTATCTATCTATTTATCTATCTCGATCTGAGGATTTTGGATCCATGGTGGCAGCGGCTTTGGAGAGGGAGCCATGGTCAACGGGGATGACAAATGAGGAAGACTTGAAGACTATCCAAGTGATCTTCGCCAACTTCAAGAAGCTCCTTACATCAGAAGCAACCACACTCTGCATCCCCCAATTGGTTGGTGCTCTCAAATCCGGCAGTGAGGCTGCGCAAGAGTCCTCCCTTGACACTCTTTGCCTCCTCAAAGACTCCTGGCCTGACATGAATGAGGATGTGGCCAAGGCTCAAGCTCTTGTAGCTGCTGAGGCCATTCCCATTCTCCAGCTGCTAGCCAAGACTTGTCCTCCCAACTGCTAGGATCCGAGGCTCGAAAAACTCTCCAAGTCTTCATCCAAAATAATGATTGCAGCGGAAGGTGTTGAATTAAAACATTCAATAGAGTTGAAGCACCAAGAATAGATGATCTCATCATCTATTCAAGGTGATCCTATCATCTGGTATAGAATACAATTCATACTTACATGGATCATTTGAAAGAGTTCTTCAACTGTTCAAGCATCCAACCTCTATCGGTATCCACACAATCTCCGGACGATCAGATCTCCTCTTAAACACTCGTCACCACGAGAGGAAGAGAAGAGAGAGGAGAAGTTTCCACTAGGCTTGCATGGGCACCACTATTATGGTCATTCTCCCCCTATTTATAGACTTTAGGAATATGAAATTTTCATAAAAACCCTTATTATTATGTCTATATCCACCGACGTCTATTGACCTTATGTGTGTGACCCTCTAGGTCCATATATCTCACCAGTTAATGACTCTATCAACCCAATAACACTTATTGGTCTTCCTTATCAATTAACTATATCAACATATAGATTAATTGACTAAGGATCGATTTAACCCAATCGAAAGGTTGAGTCGCCAGCCCGGTGGGTGCCAAGCTACACCACGTGCTCTAGGAGATATGGAGTATATTAGAACTCTTTCATAGAGCCTGGCGTCATTGGTTACTGTATACGTATAATCTTTTCATTCACACGAGACTCATGAATGACTTAGGGTATGGTTAATTGTCAAACCCTAATCGGTCACTCAATTTAGTAATAATGCGAGTAAGAAATCATTGAGAACAACTTCTCTAATATTTCCACTACTTTGGCCAATGATTTAACCGTATCTCATTCCTTGATTCGATCTCCTCATATACCAAGGGACCTTGGAGGACTTCATGTCATATCCAATCTATGACGTTTTGGAGATCTCATGGCTAGGGAGTCGTAAGTCATAGTCAAAACACGATCATCTATCCACAAGATGTCTTTGGTGTCTCAGGTCAAAGGACCATGTACACAATCGTGACATGAATCAACCTGATTGCCAATTTGGCATGATACCATTCAGGGATTCATACGGATCAATTTAGTGAACTCTTTATCCAAAAAGCACCCGCTATCTATCTTTGGTGTCTCAACACCGATGGCCACAGGATTAGTCATACTCATCATATGAGTCAAATCAGATAGTACTATTCTTTCCGGATAATTCGATGTCCTTCTCGAACATCTTACAAATAGGAATATTTAGAACATATGTTTAAAGACCAGCGATCGTTGTATTATGATCTCATCATAATTGACTTGATCATTGCATATGTACGTGAACTTCATTGCAAATATCACACAAGAATAACAATGAATAAAAGTTTATTTCAATGAATATAAACAAAAGATGAAAATGTGATTGGGTTGCAGGCCACATAATATCCATCATCAGCTTCCACAAAAATGCTGACGCCCTCCTCCAGTGCCTCCTTGGCTGCCTCACTGTCATCATCACGCGAGGTTCCAACTTCAAGCAGACTATAGGTAGCACCAATGCCTTTTGCCGCTTGACCATCGACAATTCCCCTCCCAAGCAGACCAAGGTGCATTTCGTACCTTATCTTTCTACTCTCTGAACTATATATCGTATCAGATTAATTTGTTCTTCTTTTCAAGGTTGTGCCTCACAGTACCTCGCCACAGTGGAAGGAGGGGTTCACATGGGCCTTTGATGTTCCTCCCAAGGGCCAGAAGCTTTTCATCCTCTGCAAGAGCAAGAACATATTCAGAAAAGTATGTTTTTTCATCATTATCATCATCATCATCATTCTTGTTGCAGAGTACGATGGGGAGAGTGACGATCCATATTGACAAGGTGCTGAGTGAGGGAGTGTACATCGGCTTGTTTAGCCTAAACCACGATGGCAATCGAGATGGGTCATCGCGAACACTTGAGATAGAGATTATATGGTCGAACTGGACCTCCCGTGACTGAGGTCCTAAAAACAAGAATTTTCTTATTGCTAGCTCGATTTCTTATTGCTATGTCTGTTTCTTCATTTATAATTAGTATTTTTATCAATCGTCACACTTATATTTATTAATTACATAATATTAGAAGTTTAGGATAATTGTAGACTATTTGAGTTTTTGAACTATTAAAAATTTTTACTATTTTTCATCGGCAGATCCCAATAGGCTCGAATTCGCAAGGGATATTTGAGTTCATTCCGCTAGTTAATTAAACTTCTAGGTGGGAAAACTTGTATCTGCCAAAAACCATGACGGTTGAACCCTAAGTACAATTCTGCAAGTCTCGCTCTATTAAAGGCTTTCTCTTTCAACGTCCCGTAGAGAATGAAATTGCTAACTGCCGGTACCAACGGAGAATGGAGAAGAGGACGGAGAGAGGGAAGGCTTGGTTCTTTTCACATGGGAGAGAGGGAAGGAGAAGAGGAAGCTGCACTAGAAGACGCCGCGCCCCGGCTGAGCAGTAGCTGAAACACGGCGTCGTACCCCATGGACTTCGCCATATACAGGGGCGTCGCGCCTCTGCGGCTCTTGGCGTTCACGTTAGCTCCCAAGTCGATCAGCGCGGCCACCGTGTCCACGCAGCCGCCCTCCACGGCGAGGTGCAAGGGCGTATGTCCCTCCACGTCCTGGCTCTCCAGCTCCGCCCCGAACTCCACCAGAAGCCGGACCACGTCGCGGTGGCCTTTAACGGCGGCGGAGTGCAGCCCCGTCATGCCGTACTGGTCCCGACCGTTGGGCCCCACCCCCTTCTGCAGCAACGACTCCAATCGCCGCAGATCTCCTCTCCTCGCCGCCGTCAGCACCATCTCTCCCCTCTCCAGTACCTCCACGACCTCTTGCTGCAAAACGAGAAGACGGTGAGAGAGAGAGAATCATCGGAAGGCGGGCACTCGCTCACGGACTCGTTCCCGTCGCTTTCACTTCTCTCGTGTCCCTTGTCGCGAGCTCAGAGCTCAGACAGAGAGACTTACATGTCCCTTGTCGCGAGCCACGTCGAGAGCAGATCGGCCCCTGATAGTGAGCAGAGATGGGTCAGCTCCCATGTCCAGCAGCAGCGCCACCATCTCGTGGTCGCCGCTGGCGGCGGCCCGATGCAGCGCCGTCTTCCCGTCGTTGCTCTGTGCGTTCTTATCCGCGCCCCTCTCCAACAGCATCCGCACGCACTTTACGTAACCCTTTCCGGCTGCTAAGTGCAACGGCGTTCTCCCGTCCCCGTCCCTCCTCTCCAGTTCCAAGATTCCTCCTTCTTCGATTAGCCGCAGAAGCGCCTCCTCGCTCGCCGGCGGCGCCAGCGGCGTCGCCGCCACAGACTTGAGCTTGGAAGGTGGCTTTAAGCCCGCCTCCGCGAGCACATCCAGCAGCCCCTGGTCGGAGCAGCTCGACACGGACCTCAAAAGGCTCGCAGATTCAACCGGCTCGAGCTCCGAGACCAGAGATTTCTGCCTCCGTAATATGTGCTTCACGCCGTCGGTGTCCCCGTCGGCAATAGCTCGGCGGAGTAAGAAAGACCCCCCGTACGCGACCTTTAGTCTCGTATCTTGAGTCATTACCTGGGACTTCGAGGCAAACCAGGCATTAATGGAGTCGCAGCTTCCGGTAATCTCTTCTCCTTCGACGACGGCGGCCTTGATGAGAAATCGGTCGGAGCCGTGGCGGGGGAGCGGGGAGGGGAGCTGCGACTGGGGCTTGAGGATGACCTGAAAGGAGGATGAGGAGAGAGGAGAGAGAAGCCCGTTGGGGGGGTTGACTAGGAACTTGTGGGGGGAGGACGTCTGGACTTTGAAGACGACCTTGGACGTGGGGTGAAGGGACTTTATGTGCACTGAGGCTCTACGCTTGACTCCAAGCTGGAAGTCGATCACCACCTCCTGCTCCGCCACCTCCACTATCTTCTCCATCGAAGGCGGCAGGGAGAAGAATTCCACACCCCCTCTCTGCACGCAGAAGATAAGGGGAGAGAGAGAGATTTAGTCACTGGATCTGAAATAAGAATTACACACGTTAGGAATTTATTCCTGAAGGGGTGGTAAGCTTCACCGGATGTGGTCAGTACGGGTAGGACTTTACCCGATAAGAATCGGGACCAGATCCGATCACGGAGTTACCTGTAATTAGTAAAATCCGGACTTCTCCAGGAGTGAAGGTCTTAGGCTGGTTCACGGGTCGGTAACGCTGACGTGGCGGGGACTATATAAATCCCGGCATTTCGGTCACGCCGTGAGTCAAAAAGATAGCCCTATTTCTCCCCTACCTCTTCGCTCTCTCCACCGTCTCCTACCTCCGCCCTATGTGGCCATCGTGGGGAGGAATCCCTCGCGGAAGCGCCTCGATTTCCTTCAAAGACGTCGCTTCTCTAATCGAGGACGAGTCAGCTTCCCCGGATCCTTCTCCAGTTCCTCTCAAACGAAGCGCCTCCGTCTTTCACCGCTTCAGATCGGCGTCCTCTGCCATCCGCATCTGGCGATCTCCTCCTTCATACCCTAAACGCATCGTGGTCTACTTCACGAGCCTCCGCGTCGTCCGGAAAACCTTCGAGGACTGCCGCGCCGTCCGATCGATTCTCCGGGGCTTTTGCGTGGCGGTGGACGAGCGAGATCTCGCCATGGACTCGGGATTTTTAACCGAGCTGAAAGGAATTCTAGGGGGGAAGCATGTGACTCTGCCCATTGTGTTTATCGGCGGAAGGTACGTCGGCGGCGTGGACGAAATTCGGCAGTTACACGAGTCCGGCGAGATGAAGAGGTACGTCGACGGGGTGCTGCCGGCGGAGCCCGGCGTCTGTGAGTGTTGCGGAGGATTCCGCTTCGTGCTCTGCGAGAAATGCAGCGGCAGCCGCAAGGTCTATAGCGAGAAAAGCGGCGCCTTCCGTTCCTGCACGAACTGCAACGAGAACGGGCTAATCCGGTGTCCAGATTGCTGCCAATCCGGTCTCTGAGCGTTTTTTTCTCAGCGTGTTGATTTCCTGGATGCTCCGAACTATTTCTTCGATTGCATCCTCCGTAGGATAACAGCAACAGTTTGAGATCAGATTCTTCTGTACAAATAATTGAAAGGAAAGCCGCCTGCAGCGATTAACCCGTAGATTTTTTTTTTTCCCGGATTGCGATTCCAATATTTTCCTCTTCACATTCGGAGACGATCAACTTTTGCGTGCGACGGCGGCTACCGTCGGAGCGCGTAAGCGTTCGGTAGACGGTAGATCGTGACGTGTCCGCACGTGGCCGTTGTCCAGAAAAAATCGTTGACCCACTTCTTTTAAGTCGGGCGGAAATAATTATAATTAATATACTTATATCCAGGCGAGATCAGCCCAACTTCTTATTGGGCCCCCAAATGGCTTGATAAAATATTTGTTCGTTTGGGAAGGGTTTCGAGACCCCTGATTTCCGACTGTAGTCTAGCTTAGCTCGGGAGCTCCAATGGCTGCGGATGCGGAAGACGAGAAGGCGATGGACGAGATTTTAGAGGAGGAAGAAGATGCCGAGGAAGAAGAGGAAGAGGAGGAAGAAGGAGGAGCAGAAGTGGAAGAAGAATCTTCGCCCGATCGCGAGAAGATGGCCGGATTTCTTCGCCGCCTGTCTTCCCAGCCGGTCACTCTCCGCGTCCACGATGTCGTAATCAAAGGGAACTCTAGGACTAAGGAGGCGCTGATTGAGGCAGAAGTCGTCGACGCATTTCGGTCCGCGTCCACGATGCAGGAAGTTATTCAAGCGGCGTCGGTGGCCAATGCTAGGCTCCGGAGGCTGGAGATTTTTGATTCGGTCAATATTACCCTCGATGCCGGTCCTCCTGAGCTCCCCAACACTACTAACGTCGTCATCGAAGTCGTCGAAGCCAGGAACCCCCTCACTGGTGATGTCGGCATCTTTACTAAGCCGGAGGTAACTAATTTTTCATCTTCTACGTCAGGAGAACATAATTATAGATGATTGATTTATTTCCTGTCGTAGCATAGGTCGAGGCCCGTGTGGATAGAAAATGTGGCTCCATTTAAGCCAAATTATTCTTGGTGGTTTTGGGCGCACTCATGTGTGGCTCCATCATTTCGGAGATTCAATTTCTGCTACTAAGAAAAATTTTCATTGATTTTTTTATTGAAAATCCATAAAAAAATTTTTTCATTGACAGTGAAACTGAACCTCGTAGAGGGTGCACAGTTGTAGTTTCCGAGATATGTAATTTATCGTCGTTCTTGGTTTTTGGAAGTTATGTAATTTGAGAAATACATTACTTTGAGTAGATATTTTCTTGTCAGGTCTTTGAAGTAACATATTTTCTTTGACATCCTCCACAAGGTTAAATTTCACTGTCAAGATTTTCAATAAAAATCAATCAAAGTTGTGTTAATAACGGAAAATTGATAATGAAACCTTGAGAATGATGAATCCACACATGAATGCACTGAAAATCCAGGAGCAGAATTAGAAAGCAGTGATGACCACCTACTGAGAATATGCAGATATACATTTCGAAGGAATACGAGAATAATATGGCTTCTTATTTTTATGATATATTCATTCCTTTTTTCAACTTCCACATGTACGTTCTCATTTGCATCCTTTTCCCTGACTCATTAAAGGTGAAACTTTATTGTGATTTTTAATGGGAACTGATGAGAAGCATGCTATTTTGGTACTACCATCAGTTAATTCGCTAATTTTGTTGTAATTTATTTTTGCTTGCAGTGATATGAATTTTCTTATACTCTCTTTTTCTCTTATAATTTTTCTTTTCTAGGCTAGATCGTGGTCTCTTGAAGGGTCAGTTAAGTGGAAAAATGCATTTGGTTTTGGTGATATTTGGGATGCAACTGGAGCCTACGGATGGGATCAAACCACAGAGCTTGGCCTTGGTGTACGTATGCCAAGATTCAAGACATTCTCCACCCCTCTTACGGCACGCATATCACTGCTATCTCAAGATTGGTTGAAGTTTTCTTCGTATGCAGAGCGCATGTTGGGCCTTTACGTGGGCCTGGTCTCAACTAAGTACCATGACTTGGGTTATCATCTCACGTGGCGTACATTGACAGATCCTTCTCACATGTCGTCCCCATCTATAAGGAGGCAATTAGGGCATAGCTTGCTATCATCGTTGAAGTACACGTTTAAATTGGATCTACGGGATTCCCATATGAGGCCTACACGTGGGTATGCCTTTGTTTCTACCTCGCAAGTTGGTGGTTTTGGTGATTCCAGGTTTCTAAGATTTGTACGCCAGGTAAAATTTTAACTTGTCCTGCCAAATCATGTTGATGGTTATCTTTGGGTTAATTTTGAAGATGAGTACCACTTAGCATCTCTTTTAGATTTCAGATGATTTTGATTTTAACCTGCCTGATATAAACCTCACAAATTGAACAAAATCCTTCTTTCGTTATTCACTGTGACGGAGAGCTTCTCTCTCTCTCCAAAGATCTCTTGTCATCATTCCTACAGAAAATGTTTTCGTGGAAGCTGAAAAATTGTCCGAATTTGGCAGGAATTTGATCTCCGGGGTGCCATTCCCCTTGGCTTCTATAATGCGGCCCTCAACTTAGGTATATCAGCCGGCATCATTCTACCATGGGGAAAAGGCTTCATGGACATGTCCACGCCTGTTTCAGATAGGTTCTATATGGGTGGCCAGTCCTCTCCCGTTTGCTCCCTGGGAGGGCCCACCTCCCATTTGGGCTTTGCCCTACGTGGATTGGGCCCCACTGAGCCCAGAAGGCTTATCCCGCCCAAATCTGATGATGATCAGACTACCTCCCCTGGAAGAGACATTCTTGGTGGAGATCTTGCAGCGACCGCTTTTGCTGACATCTCCTTTGATCTTCCTCTGAAACTATTCAGAGAAGCTGGCATTCATGGGCATGCTTTTTCTCTGTGCTGGCAATCTGGCTAAACTCTCTGAAAACGAAATGGGGTCTTTCTCTATCCCCCTATTTTTTTGCAATCTTTCCGGAGTACAGCTGGATTTGGCATCATTATCCCCACCAAGCTCTTCCGTGTAGAGGTGGGTAGTTTAAGCTTTTCATTCTTTATGGTATATTTCTGATTCTATTGTCGTTTGCAGATTAATTACTGTAGGGTATTGAAACAATTGGAGCATGACCGTGGGAAGACAGGAGTGCAGTTCAGCTTCTCTTCACCATTGTAGGTTCTGAGCTCACATGCGGTATGTGTTTTTTTCTTCATCCCCTGAGTTAGCTCATGAGCTGGCCAAATAGATGTTCAACAAACAGTGTTTTTGCATATTTTTTTCTTGCCGAATTTTGCCTAAAATAAAAAGATTGCCTATTCATCAAACATCAAAGAACGAAACTTTCAATCAATTTGCATAGAAAATTGACTTCTATGTCATACCCAGAGATTCTCATGTGTAGCATTCTTGCGCCATTTATCAGTTTTTGATAGGTGAAGTTTTGTTCTTATATAAGAGCTGCAGGTTGAATATTTTCTCTCTGAATTTTTCCGTGACTAAAGGATTGCCAATTCATCTGACATGAAAGGATGAAACTTTCAATGGATTTTTCTTGGAAAATTGACCGTTATTTCATACCCAGAGATTCTAATGTGTAGCATTCTTGGCCCCGTTATCAGCATTTGATAGGTGACTTTTGTTCTTATTTAAGAGCGGCAGTTTGAAATTATGCTTGAGGTGGATCCTTGCTGTGACTATGCTTATATATCAGTGGTTGTTGGAGGGATGAAGGGAGATTTTTGATTTGGGAATGGTCGAAGGAAATATTGTAGGGGAAGACCAAGAAGAACAAACCAAACTGGACTTGCTTCTCGAATTCAATAATCTAGATTTCGAGTTTTGATAAATCTACGCAGATAATGTAGATTTATATTATCTGATACAAGCTTGTAGATTATTCTTCCACCCGCAGTAGATATTGACCTGGCGAACCAAGGATTTAAACAGACTTGCCACATTTTAGTCAACCATCGGAGGGATAAGTCATGGGATCATGGCTGATCAAACATTTGAATTTATTCGAAGTATCCAATAGGCTAAATATGAAAGGAGATCTATTGAGAGAAACATTCGGGCAACAGAAATTTGTTGCATGGGAGAACATGCTATGAAGGCTTCCCGACAGTTTCTGTCAAGACTTGGCGGCAGCAGCTGTTGGCGAGGACTGCCAAAGCTGCAGGCAAGGGCTGCCAGCAGCTGCCATCTGAGACTGCTACGAGCTGCCGGCAGCTGCTGTTGAGGCTTACCCGATATAGTATCTATTTTATTCTAAGAAAGAAGATTCATACTTATAAGAAAGGTCCAAAACTTGCTTCAATTTTTGAAAGTCAGCTAAATGAGAGCTAGAGGAGTGCGGGAATAGCTGGTTTTGGGTAGGACATACCACTGGTCAAGGCTTCGATAATCTACCCTGAACATGGCTGAAACTGGATTTACAGTAAAGATCATGTTTTAGTCTGAATTTGAACTGATTATCTGAAAGCTCCAATCAAAATTTGAATTTAAGCTTTTGGAAATTGAAGTATCAAAATCTGAAGTTGGTGGTTTTATTCATGTCTTATAAATTAAAGTCTCCACAATTCTGCTGGAGAAGTGAGGTAAGAATAATCAAATTTGAATTGATTATCTGAAATTTTCATATGAATTCTCTTTTAAGACACGATTAAAACCATCTCTTTTTAGAGTTTACATGGAATGCTGACACTTCCCAGAATTTTAAAAACATAATCAACTATTATTCTAGGTTTTGAAGTTTACTGAAATGAGTGAATATCAAACGAGAAATTAAGTCGTTTCGAAAAATAATGATTTAAAATGTTGCTTTACAAGAATTTTGGTGCACAGTCAATGCATGATCCACAACTTTGATTAAAATTTTGTTGTATTCTAAAAAAGAATATGAATTATTAAATGTGTCGATTTTTTTGGAATATTTCCAAAATTTCAAGATTTTCTAAAAATAAGCTTTGCACATATGTCCATTAGTTTATGTGGGAAATGTGACAGAGATTGTCAACTATAGGTGATCCAATGAACAAAATCATCCCAAAGTTGAATAAGCTTGAGCAATTTTGTCAATTCGAAAACTATCTAAAAATTTAGCTTTGATTACTTGCGTTAGATGTTGTTTGGAATTAAATTAGAATTTGATGAGTTCAAGTGAAGAAGAATTTTCTTATATGAGATCTCATTGGAACATGTATGACTTCTATCATGTGATTAAAAAGGCGATGACATACTAAAAAAAGAACATATTTTCTGTCATGGGCAAATGATTTTTATGCTAAATGGAGCAATAAAATCAAAGATTTTGATTCACTTTATATGTTTCTTAATTATTTATGTTTTTCATTTGTGGCAAAGATAGTAGATAGTGCACACATGATGCAAATTTGGTCTTTAAGAGAGCATTAGACACCGAAATCTTTTAACGAGGTCCATGTTCATTTGGTATCCCTCAAAGCTCTTTAGATGAAAAGGTACTTTATTGACTCACTAATGATCCGCCAAGGGTTTTCGTGAGTCACGAATTGTCCTCACTTACCTCTTGAGATAGCACATCTCCCATGAAGTCCTCAAAGTACGAATGTCAATAAAAATATTTAATTTATAAACTTTGCATTGATAGTTGATCCTATAGCAAGTTGATTGCAACCTTACCTAGCTAATACTATTGACTCTTAATGGTTCACTTAGCTTGTGGTCAATTGGGCCAAAGGTTAACTTGACAATGAGACTTGGTTGATCATTGACTTTGAGCCTTAAGGTTGACTTTAATTTGACTTTTTAAGTTTATCTTGATCTTGACTCTAGATGTCGTCCCTATCTTGAATTGAAGTTGACCTCCATTGACTCCCTAGATTCGGCCCATGAAGTGTAGCCTATGAGTTGAGTTCAACTTGAGTTGACCCTTTCATTGCTAAGATCGTGAGCCAAATGTAGTGGAAGTATTGAATCAAACATTTAAACTATGAGGCACCAAGAACTTATGATCTTTAAGTTTAGTATATATTAAAATCTATGCTTATAGAGTTCATTAAGAGAGTTCTTAGAGTTTTTCAAGAATCTAACCTTTAGTGGTATCTACATGATCATTGGATGATTAAATATTCGCTTCAATACTCTTCACCACGAAAGAAAGAGAAGAATGGGGAGAGTTCCCAACAAAGTTTGCATGGACAGCCCTTATGTATGATAGCCTACCCCCTATATATAGACTTTGAGTTTTTTAAACTTGTCACAAATACCCTCATAAAGATGTATGTATTCACCAATGTTCATGGACCTTATGTGTGTGACCCTTTAGGCCCATATATTTAGCTAGTTAATAACTCTATTGGCTCAAAAACACACTAGTCAACTATAATAATGAACTATATTAGCAAATAGATTAAGTATATATTTTTTCACTCCCTCATCATAATTTGTATCCATGCTATGATAATATCATATTTAAATATTTCCATCCACATAAGCTTAATAAATTGTAAAAATTTCACCACTTGATTTCAAAGAAGTCAAATAGGGTTACTCTCAAAATATATGCAATAATAGAAAAATGATGCATGAATAAAATAAAGTGAAAAATTCATTTATAAGGTCATATTTAGTTATAAGAATAGATATATTTATCTTATTTAAATAATTATCTTCACGAAAATATGACATATGATGCATGAAGGCAAATATTATTTTACATTGTTCTATAATTTTTGTGATATTGTTAAACTTCCTTGAACGAGAACAATGTAATATAAACTCCATTAATGTACCTTGATATATTCCTTTCTTAAAATGATATCTAAACAAAAATCAAGTAAATCAAGCTTGAAACTTGTATTCATTGAACTACTATTCAGAAACCTATCAGACTCAGTGTGCAATAATATGACTTTGATGTATGCGAATGAGCTTTGGTTCACTTGAGGCAATGAAGATGAGAACCAAATGACTATATGAGCACCTATTTAGAATCATGTATTATATATTTATTTGTATGTATGTCTGCGTGATCATTTGAGTATATATCAATGAGATTCATGGATATCCTGATGTATATGCAATCAGATCAGTATATTTAAATGTAATAACTATATGTATTAGAATATAAAATGGCCTCCTATATATATATATATGATTTCACATATGTATATATATAAGATTTCACATATGTAAGTAGATATAGAAATCCATGTATATGAAAAATTAAAATACAAATAACTCTATTAATGTGCAATACTTATCTTGTCAAATCAAATTGAATGCAGAGCTTATATTGTTGATAAAAAAAACAACCATGTAAATAGATACAACTAGATAAGTATCTAAATCCCTACACCTGATGTTGATGATTTAATGCAGCCATTAAAGATGAAACCTCATAAAACAAATTATGAAACACAAGGTACAAGTACTATCTAACTTAGCACACAAAAATCGATGAATATCAAAAATTCATGAACTTATAAAAATCAAAATATTGATGAAACCACATAACATGAAATTCTTGGAAAAATTGAAGCAGGAGAGAGATTCTGATTATCTAAAAGAAAAAGATCTTGGAGACTTTAGCTCAATAGTGAAATCTTAATGAAGCCTCAAGATTATAAATAAAATACATAGAGATGTGAAATCTTATGTGTGGAAATTATTTGTTGACTTATGTGTACATATTTATGTTGAAAAAACTACAATCTTCATTAATAGAGCTCTTTTCATGCCATTTTTGAATATTTTGACACAATTTTGCGTTGACAATATATGAGTAAAAATAATTCCTTCTTCAAACCTTTCTTTTGATGAAATGTGGATCTACATCCATGTTTTATTTCTTTGTAAGTTGAATGAGATCATGGGTCACGCCTATGGCTGATTTTTTTCTCAATATCTTAATAGTGTTGGCCAATTTACTTAACATACCTCTAATCCATTCAGATTCATGAACTCCTGAAACTAGTGCTCTCAGTTCATCTTCTTCACTTGACATCAATATTTAATTTTTCTTCTTGCTTATTGATTTTAAAGATATCAAATTTCCTCAAAGGAAAACACAAGTACCTATTGTTGACCAAGGATCTAACATTGAACTCACAAAACCAGAATCAATGATCAATCCTAGAATTTTATTTCTTTTGACAGCTAAACCATGGTTGGAAATTTTTCACATGTTCAATGTATAAAATAGAGATTTGGTTTGCTATGTAATATATATATATATATTCCAATTTTTCTTTGAGATGTGGCCTAATTCATAGCTCCTTCAATTTGTAATTTTTGACTAACATCAATTGGAGTGCCGATAGGCTAACAATCAAGATACATAATTTCATTTATAAGATCAAGAATATATTTATTTTTAGAAAGTAATACCAAAAGAAGAACATGCATCATCAATTCCAAGAAAGAAAATTAAGATATGAAGATATTCAATATCAAATTGGTTTGCAAATCTTGATAGATATTATGTGGTCTATAAGCCAATCACACTTCCATGTATCTCGTTTATGTTCATTGAAATGAAGTTTATTCATTGTCATTCTTGTGTGATGTTTGGAATGAAGTCCACGAGCATATGCAATGATTAAGTGAATTATGATGTGATCATAATACATCGATCACTAGTCTTTAAACATATACAGTAAACATTCCTATTCATGAGATATTCGAGAGGGACATCGAATTATCTAGAAAGAATAACACTATCTGATTTGAATCATATGATGAGTATGATTAATCCTGTAACCATCGGTGTGGAGAAACTAAGGATAGATAGTGGGTGCTCTTTGGACAAAGAGTTCACTAAATTGATTCGTAAGAATCCTTGAATGGTAATTATACCTAATTAACAATCAAGTTGATTCATGTCATGGTTGTGTATGTGGTCCTTTGACTTAAGATACCAAAGACATCTTGTGGATGGATGATCGTATTTTGATGAATGAAGTACGAATCCTTAGCCACGAGATATCTAAAATGTCATATATTGGATACGACGTGAAGTCTACAAAGATGATTGTGTGATCAAGATCGGATCATCCGCCCTTAATATTTTATGAGATTGACTCAAGGAATGAGATACGATAAAATCCTTGGCCAAGGTAGTAGAAATATTGAAGAAAGAGTTTTCGACAATTCCTACACGCATCAGTACTAACTTGAGTGTCCGATTAGGGTTTGACAATTGACCATACCATAAGTTTTTCATGAGTCACGTGCGGATGAGGAATTATACATTCATGAAATCGATTACAGAAAGGTTCTATAAGTTAGTTCTTACATACTCCATATCTCATAGAGTACGTGGCGTATCTTGGCACCCAACTGGTTGGAAACTCAACTTATCAATTGTGTTAAATTGATCCTTGATTAATTAATCTATATGTTGATGTAAATAATTAATTAAGTTTGACCAATAAGGTGTTATTGGGCCTATAGACTTATTAACTAGTGAGATATATGGACCTAGAGGGTCACACATATAAGATCTATAGAGGTTGGTAGATATAGACATCATCATGAGGATTTTTTTATGAAAAAAATCCACATACCAAATGTCTATAAATAAGGAGAGAACGACCATAACTCAAGGTGCCCATGCAAGCCTTGGGGAAATTATCTCCTTTCTTCTCTCTCTCTCTCTCTCTCTCTTTCTTGGTGAAGAGCTTTGAAGAGGAGATCTAACCATCCAGAGATCGTGTGGATATCATTAGAGGCTAGACACTTGAATAGCTTTAAGAAATTCATCAAGGAAACCCTGTAAGTATGTTTTCTCATACATAATTAACGATAGGATCATTTGTTCTTGCTGCCTCAATGTTTTGAATATTCTATTTAATGTATTTCGATGTATCTAATATTTTGATCAAAATTTTAGAAAATTTTATCGACCTCATAACCTAACAAATCTATCACTTAGCATTTGATAATATACAATTTATACATATAATTATGTGATTATTAATGTAAATTAAGGCATAAAACATTCCATTCGTATGTATGTTATCATACTTTGAGTGCATATCTATCATTTCATGCATTTTAAGTTATAATATCAAAATGCATTGTTTAGGGATGATTATGCGTAATTAAAGAATATATTTTAGAGTAGATTATTCTCATCTATATTTTATATTATAACTGAGTTTAATGTTAAATAATAAGAGAGAAAATTTTTAATACATGCTGATTTATTTTTCTAGTTTTATTTTCTAAGAGAATTGAGTATAATTTTTAACTAGAAATTTATTCTCTTGTTATTTATTTAATTTGAATTTTTAGAATAATAGATTATTTAATTTCTTATCCAAAAAAATAAACTTATATTAATTTGGAGTTCTATTTTGAAAGTTATGAATTTTCTATTTTTAGGGATTTTTCTAAACTGTTTAAGGAGTTTTTAAAAAATTTTAAGAATTTATTTAGATTTTACAAATTAAAAAATATCATTTTTATATTGTACGCTGATAAGACAGCTGATGCAGTGGGCGAATGAGGTGTCACCAAGTGGTGAAGTGGGTGCGTGTCACGTGGCGCACACATGTGAGTGTTTTTGCGTGGGTGGGCATGTGTGTGTGCGCGTGTGTGATTAGTGGGTTAAGCATCCTTTTCAGGATATTTGCTAAGCCCACTTATCACACACTACTTATATACCCTATATTTTGTGTTAAGTTTTGTCATGTGGGACTATTTGTGTTTCTTTTTATGTGCAGATGATGCGGTGCAACGGGAAGCGTTCGATTCGCGTATTTCATCGAAGCTGTCATTCTTCACTTAAGTCGGGAAAGGGGGGGGGTGGTACACGATGACATCTGATCAGGCAATGTCTCATTTTCACATGATTTAATCTCAGCCATTTATGTGAGGAGTTATAACGGCTAAAATTAAATGCGCCTGATGGATTTCCATGGATGCATGACGACATCTTAGGTGTTTCGATGAAGATCAAATCGTAGACATTACACGATGATTGAACTTTGTGTGATGACGCGGCTTCATCTGGGCACTCCATTTCTAATCAGATGGATGCAACTTAATGACGACGATTCATATCCTAGCATTTCATCTGAGCTGTTTAATTGAAGTTGAAACATCAAGTCCAATGGTCACACCCAAATTTTGTCTATGTATACTCTCTCTCTTCAACTAAAAATATATTCTTGGATGTTTCGAGAAATTCAATTGCTTAGACATCTCAATCCTTGAATCTGTTGATTTCCTTCTTTTCTAGATTGATTTATGCGTCCAAGGAGTCCAATGAGTGTTTGAAGGTGAGATTTTATTGGGAGAATCAGGAGAAATCGTTACTTGAATTCTAAAATTCAATTTTGAACTCGTGGAATGAAAATCCCTTTATCCAATGATCAATTGGATCATTTCAAGCACCATTTTGGGTTAGATTACGTGTTTTCCCCTATTCTCTCTTCCTATAACTTTAGAGTTTAATTTCAAATTGTAGATTAGTCAAATTTTAGATAATTTATTGGTTTTCTCTCTCTTCACAATCAATTTCTCTCTCTAATTTTCACTCCTTGATTTTTCTACAAATATTGATCCAAATTGCGTAATTTTTTATTCCATGGATTTGTCTTGGAGTCTTCTTTCAAAATATACAAAAATTTGTAACTTTCTCACCTCAAAATCCTCATCCGATTTGATTGAATTTAAAGAATACCTGGAAAATTCCCTAATTCTCTGTAGATTCGACCCTTATTCACCATTATAATATTGAATTATTGATTATAATTTTAAATTGGTGAGTTTTAAATTTTTTTGACACATCTTCATGTGGTTTCAACAACCGTACAAATTCGTTTCGTTAGCATTCTTATTTCTTGACTATCATTACTTCTCATTGTGATATCATCCACATAAATAACAATAATAGAGATATCTCCTTTCTTATTATACTTGAAAAATAGTATATGACCCCTATTTTTAGGATACCATATCTGATTCATAGTGGGAATGGGCATAAGGGTCCATGTTTGACTATCCTTCCCACTTCTCCTGCCCTCTCATATACTCACTCTCTCTACTACTTTTCCCTATCCCTGACACATAAAGTCATGTAATATCTAATTTTCCTTAATTCAATATTAGGGTTTCTCGCCACAATAGTTGTTGGGGTTTGTTGCTGATTTTACCATAGTTTTAGAGAATTTTCCAAACCAAGACTAAGAGTTTTCTTTTAGCGTTATTAGTTTTATTTTTCTTAAACATTTTATTTAATATTGAAGATTCATCACCTAGATGATTCTCCATGTATATAAATTTTTTCGAGATCACCATGTAAAAAAATGCACTTTCAACATTATATTGGTGAATAATCCACCATTTTTTTACGAAAGGGATAATAATCCCCGTAGTGTTCATCTATGTAACATGTAAGGAAGTGTCTAAACAATCAACTCCTTATAAGTGACTACAATCTTTGATAAGAAACCTTGCTTTATACCTTTGAATTTCCCCATTATAATTGTATTTAATTGCATATATGCACTGACATGCAGCCAATAGTTCTGTCCTTCTAGCAGATTGATAATTTTCCAAGTATTATTTCTTACAAGAGCCTCAATTTCCTCTTCCATTAAATTTCTCCACATGATCATTTAAGGCTTAAGTATAATTTTTTCGGGAGCTTTTTCTTTCCTTGATGGAGTCAGAAAATTCAAGTGGGGCAACGGTACACCGTATGTTAGTCGTGTTTCTCATTTTTCCCTTTTGAAAAGAAATAGGCAGGCTAGATGAACATCTTTTATCCAATAAATCTAGTTCAATCCTTTCATCATATTGGAGAATTTCATTATTTTCATGACTAGGTTCCCTTGTACCAGGTAATATAGGAAGCTGATTATCATGAAATTTTTTGTATAAAAAATAATAGGAACTTGAGTTCTTTGTCTTTGAAAATTGAAGTCCCTTGTTAAGAAAATTCTTGCAAATATACATTGAATATTCGTGAGAGTATCATCTTTGGAAATAAAAAAATAACTAAGGTGATTGAAGGTATGCTCTCATGCCATTTCCAAAAGAAGAAATGTACTCTTCGATCTTGAATAAAGCAAGGGCACCTTCGTAATTCGTACCCGTCGAGTTTCGCAACGTGGACATGAAACTTTCATTATTTGTTTAACGCTATTCACCTCCCTGCCCGACCCTCCCAGTTCCAACGGTCAAAGAGGATCGATGCTTGCCCGGCTGAGAGAATTGATGCTTGCCCGGAAACGTGCCCTGCTTTTTTGCGGGCTATGCTTCTGAGCTACTAGCCCTGCGAACTCTGACGCGATTATTTCCAGAAATCGAAGTCAAGCTCGGCTCCCTGGGGGAGCTGGCTTAGACTTGCTGTATTTCTTCCGTGTAGCAGCCCTGATTGTAGAATTTGTCTCTCTGCCCTAATTCCATTCAAGGTCGATGCTAATTACGATCTACGGCGCAATGGAAGCCGGTGTCAAGGCTAGCGCGGGGCTGATATCGCTTTCGTTTCTTCACATCGTCGCCTAGAAGTCCGATCAATCGCGTTCCGCCAGTACTTGAAGAAGAAGAAGAAAATTTTCGACAGGTTATTTTCTCTATTCCGCTGCAGTATTCCCTTTTATCCCTCGTTATATTCGTTAAAATACAATTTCACTTAGTCAAATGCTCCAATGCATTTAGATCTGATGAGGCTCTGCTTATCACGGTAACAGAAACTTGCTCTTGAGTAATTATGTATTCATTCAAATTAATGGAGAGTAGAGAGCGAGAGAGAGAGAGAGAGAGAGAGTACAAGAGATAGATGTATAGATAGATAGAGAGATAGAGAGATAGAGAGAGAGGGGGAAAGAGATACAGACTCGGATCGACCAGTCTGAGAGAAGACCTCCGAAGTATCTCCGAAGTATCTCGCTCTATATGTGCATCAAAAGAACTGTGTAGTAAGGATAATCTTTGGTTGCGTGGTGGAATTTTGTGAAGGGAACGTAAATGTTCTTTGTTCTTCACGCACAATTTAAACTTTTTAAAGTCACGAGTGGCTGAAAAGAAGTGCCTTTCACGATATTCCTTTTAGTGTATCTGACGAAAAAATGCTTTTGAAAATTCCTTAGAACTTCAGCCTCGTCAAGAGGTGCTATATATTTATAGAACGTTTAGTAATTATCAAAGATCTCACATTGACACTTTCGTTTTTTTCTTCTTCTAATTTTCTTTGATGACTCTTCTGGAACTGTTGGGACTAATTTATTATCAATTTTTGTTTAAAGACTTGTTTCCCAAGAGAACTCTCTTAGCAGATATTTTTATTTTAATTGGAGCTGAATGTGAGGAAGAACCTGTAGAATGAATTCAAAAAATTTAATTCTTAAATTTTTTTTCCTGCGTCTCAATTTGTATGCTTCAATGAGCTTCTCCTTACACATTTCTTCAGATGGAGGTATTTGATGACTTCACGGTTGCATCTTCATGGGAGAGGTAAACCTCGACTGACTATGCTTGAGGTGACTGAGTCAACTTTTTCTGAGTATGACGAATTTGACCCAAACATTCAAAATAGTTAGTAAATTTTCCCATGGGAGGGAGGGTAATAACACCTTCCATTAATATGAACATTGTGAAGGTAGAGGCCAGACCACAATCCAAGTGGAAATCATCAAAGACACAGTGAAGCTATATATCCGAGACTCAAGGATTTCTGGGATACTTTTCTCCTATTTCTGTCTAAGGACAGTATTTGCATGATGATGGTTAAATATGTAGTTGTTGAGTTTTTGACCTGCTCCGTTTGACACAAGCCAATGTTTAGATGGGACTTATTTATAAAATGTCCCAAGATATATAAATAGGAAACATAGGTTCCAAGATAGATGGAGTGGGAGGATCATCGTCAAATGAGGAGACATCATAGCCAAAGTTACTCTGACTAAATTTCCAACAAAAGAGCTCTATCATCTATCAAACTGGTCTGCTCGATCTTTATCTATGTTCTTCTATTCTTATGTGCTTGGAATTAGAAACTTGTCTCAAGTGCAGGAAGCCAGTGATATCTCATTTCATAGGTTCACTTGCAGATTAGAGTATTGACCTCTAAATTTTTCTTTGTTGAGGTTACCCAGTTACTTTTCATCCACTTCATGTTGGTCTTGAAAATCAATTCCTTCACACAACTTTTGTTGATTTATGAAATGCATATCCCTGTATTTTGTAAAACTTTTAATTATTTTAATTTTTTATAATAATTATAGTTGAGGAAATTCAAATAACAAGCCTGTTTGGTTCCATTTTTTCCCTCAATTAATTCCTTATGCATATTAATTGGGACGCCCATTTTCAAAAATCTATATCATTTCAAGAGTGTTATGTTTAGTGCATATAGAATTGGCTATAGAATCTGTATCAAATTGTACCTGGAAATCCCAACTCAATGCACTGAACCTATGCAAGCTTTGTTGGTCTTATATTTCTTCCTTTTCCTCAAGTAATTCTTGATATCGGATGTAATTGTTTGTTTTCTTATTTCTAGATTCATATCTGACATTGAAACAGTCATCCGGTCGTGGATGTTTGATGGTCCTAGAAAATTATTGGTATGTGTTTGAATTCAAACCTATGTGCATTTGATGCCCACTTTTTCTTCTTGAAATTAATCTTTCTTCCTTCATTGGTGACTAGCAAATTCTGATTTATTTAGTCTAGTTATTCCATTCGGAGGGTGCCGAAATTTATTGTTTTTGTATCCAGTCCCTGGATCACCCGGAGACTCAGACAAAAATCTTTCCACATTAATTTCAAAAGAACGCAACTACAACAATTTTCATTGTTTTCTTTTTCCTTTGTCACTTTCCTGCATCATCATACAAATATCCTCTTTTTGGTTCGATTACTTCCATTATTTCTTTTTTACTATTTCATAATTGTGTGGAAAGGTAAACTGATAGAGTGAGACTATGCATGAGTAGTATGAAGGTTAGATGAGGAGGCCTTTATTTTAGGCTACATGACGGAGAGTAGATAGAGATAGTTAAGTGCTGGGCCCTAATGGGCTCTCACTCTCCCTCCAAGTTGGATCATGGCTATAGACATGCCCAGCCTGGAACATAGAATTCCCAAAAAAAGATAATTGAGATGTTTGAGGGACATCATAAGTGGTTAGCCAAGGAGATGACAGCTTGAGTAGGTTGCCTAGGAGATGACTGCTTTGAAGAAGATGTAGTACAGGACACGCACATGCAAGTCAAAAGAGAAGACGATTGTGGGTGGTCAGCTAAGGAGACAAAAGCTTAAGTAGGTAGCAAAGGAGATGGCTGCTTTGAAGAAGATGAAGCATGGACTACTTGCATGCGAGTCAACAGAGGAGACAAGCCCATGCAATTATCTTGCCATCACCATCGTCGCCCGAGTTTTATTCAGAAAAAAAGACCATCATCGCCTGACTGACTCTCATGCAAGTATTCTCCATTGACTTCGTGCAAGTATCCCACTGCTTCCATCTTGCCATCACTATCATCACCAGTTTTTTCTGTGGCCACCATCATCATCATCCCCATTGCTGCCATCACCATCATCACCATTGCCATTGTCCTTTCACCTTAAGGATTAGGTGTCTCTTCATGACAGGAATAATGATAGGGCCGAAACCCGGAGGACTTAATGTATTCAAGAGGCTAGAGACTGAAAGTACCCCGGGCCAATTAAGGAGGGAGAGCACAAGACATGAGAATGAAAAAACCTAGGCTTGAAGGAGCCAGAGATGGAGACCCAGGGGCTTCTTGAGGTGCCCTCATCCTGCTTGTCATCCTTTTATCTTCCTTGTGCAACACCCTTAATTGTTGGGGGGAATTGATTCTGATGGTGATGCTTGCCTGATCTTTTTCCATAGTCAATATGCTTGATATTTTCTCCGCTTGACAGGGTTGCAGCACAACTTCTGCTGTATTCTTCATTTAGGCCTGTTATTTACTTTATACTCTTATCACCTCTTCTTATTGTAGGTTCACGTCAAAATTACACCGTATATATTTGTGTCCAATTTTTTTAATCAACTTTGCATGATAATACTGCTTTACCCTTTTTTTCATTTCTTTTACTTTTTGTCAAAGGAGAAAGGAGTTGAGTCTATTCCTCATTCAACACATATTTGCAAAGTCAAAGGTGAATTAAAGTATGGGTCGAAGGTCTATTGCATGGAGTACTACTTCCCAACCAGTCATCAATCTGGTAAATGTAAAACCTTTCAAAGTCTGATATTTTTAAATTTGTTTCATCTGTTTTTTTATACTGGCGAGTTTTTTTGATATCTGACAGGTAAAAAATCCATGGAATGGAGTGATGACTTACATGATATACAATTAATGTTTGGAGTGAAAGAATTCCTGGTAATATTTTAATGTTGTTTTGATTAGAGTTTTGTATACGTTTGTCCAGTTTTGTACACAGTTTTGTATTTCATTGGTTTATAAAGGTTTGGTTAGATTCTAAAACCCTGAAGTTCTAACTTTAGAGGAAAATGGACACTGCGTTTTCATCATGTTCTGTAGGGGTGCTAATTAGAAGGAAAACTAGCATTTACACAGACTAAGAACCTTGTTATTGGTTGAGAACTCTTTGGGCATTGTTATCGGGAGCCAACTATTTCTATTAGTGTAAGTGCCCATTTGTATATATTTATACTTGCCCCTTTGTAAAGGGCTATCAGTAAGTGTGATATTGGTAACCCAGACATGTGCTTATGAGGCTAGCAATCTCTAAATTAAAAAACTTTTTTTTGAATTCACATCTCATCTACTATGGATCCTCCATCCACTACCAAGGGTTTCAAGTTGTTCATGGTATCAGAGCACTCAACAGATAATCTAGGTGAGTAAGCTGTGGATTTCCAACCCCCGTCCGATCCCTCATCTGCGTTCTCAAGCAGAGAATCGTGTATGGTAGGAACAACTCCAGAAGGGGGTTGACCTATTTCCCCCCTGAAGAAGTAGGTGTCTCAGGGAGGAGCACGAGGGAAATCTTAGCTTAGGAAAGGAGTTCGGTAGTGGAAGCAAGAGGATTATTTGATGGATGACGATTCTATCTCTTCAGCCATCATTCAGAGCTCAAATATGGAGCTCAGAAAAGGGCAAGCCCATCAACCTTTTCCTACAGTCCCTGGGGATCTCAAATTTGATGATGTCAATGTTTTCCTCTGGAGCCAGTATGGTGCATTAATTCTAGAGGACAAGGAACTTGAAGGACATCTCACTGATCCTCCAATGGATGCTAAAGATCCAAAATATCATATTTGGAAATCTGCACTTGGCTCTTTGGAAATATGAAGGCAGAGGTGTACAAGAACTTTCTTGATATGAAAAAAGTAAAAAAAAACTGTGGACCGAGTTACAGAAGAGTTTTGCTATGGCTTAACTCAAGATGATTGGTGATTCTATGGCTTGATGATTGACACAACAAATCTGACCCAAGGCACCAAATCTGTCGTTGAGTATGCATATGAATTGATGGCAATTTGGTGAGATATTTATCATTATCAGTTGTGAAGGATCCAGAATCAGCAGAATGCAGTTATACAATGAAAGCACGACGTTATAAGTTTTCGATGGGACTTAATTCTGAATATGAGAATCTGACAAGCAAATTCTCAACAAAGAAATGGTTTCAGGTCTAGAAATGGTTTGAGGTTTCACCTCAAGCAACTGTGATTGTTGAAAAGGTAGATAGTCACCTATGGTTGTGGCAGAGGCCTCTATGAACATATTTACAGCCTTTATATTCAAGGTAAAAGATTAAAATGTTACTTGAGGTGACCCCCAGCTACAACAATCATCTTCTATAGGGTAAACCCATCCCTTTGCCACAAATGAATGTGATATCATCAAATTTGGCCGATTCACATAGTCTGTCACAAAATCGACATTGATCCAATATAGGCTAGTAGAGGAGCCAAGCCCAACCCTTCAACACCTTGGAAGAGTGCTGAAGTTGAATTGCTGCGGGACGAATAGGAGAAGTTTAAGGCTCCAATTAGTAACATCAGTTCCATTTTCTTTTCAAAAAAACATCAGTTCCATTTCTGTTGCATGTTCAGGTAAATCTTGCAAATTATACATTTTTCATTGATTGAGTGCTGCAAGTGGACTTCATGAGGGTAGCTGGGTATTAGTGGTCAGCGTGGGAAATTTACAATAATGTGGTTTAGGAATCTTGAAAAATGTTATGCGTGTGCCCAGGTTTAAGGCCAATTTGATATCTCCTCATCGCTTAGTCCATGATATTAAATGCCAATTTATTCTTGATTATGATATATGTTTATTAGTTGATCAGGGTTTGGGGAAATGATTGGGCATGTTAAGAAGAAGGCATGCTTGCTTTGTCTAGAAGCAAGATCATCTGCTTTTTTGTTGATCTCGCAAGTGTGACAGAGGAGCTATGGTTGCTGCACCATCATTTTGGACATCTCTATTTTGGGGTTATAAAAATTATGTTTCGATCATATTCTGATAAGATTGATATAAATGATATTGTGTTTGAAACTTGTGCACTTGCCAAACATAAAATGGTTGTTTTAGAAATCTGAGGGAGACAAGTCATGAGGGAGGAAGTGGAGAAGAATAAAGTGTGACAGATTATCAGCCTTCCACTGGCAAATGTGACGGATTATGATCTTCCAATGTGGGCTGTAGGTTGGTGTACACAATGAGGTACAAAGTTGACGGCACTGTTTAGAGGTCTAATGCACACCAACGATCAGGGGTGGTCTAGGGGTACCGCACCTTAATACGATGAATGTGGCTTTGTTGACGAAATGGGTCAAGCGAATTATAGGCCCAGAGGAAGATGTGATTAAATCTGTGATGAGGGACAGATATGGAGCAAGTGTGGAGTGGGAGAAGCTATCGACCAGAGTGAGGGGAGCATTGGCTTTCTGGCGGGGAATAGGGAAGGTGGTTCCTAGCATAAAAATATTCTTCTCGGCTAGTTTGGGTGAGGGTATTTGTTTCGTTTTTGGCTGGACGAGTGGACGGATAAGGGGTGTCTAATAGGGAAATTTCCACGGCTGTTCGCGATAACCCAGCACCCGCAAGGCACAGTTAGAGATTGTTGGGATGGAGGGTGGAGCGGGTCCCTTGCGGTTCAGTTATCGGATCAAGGACTGGAAGAGTTTTTGAGTATGCAGCAGTTGCTGGAGGGATGGAGGCCTTGGGAGGGGGCCAGAGATGGATGGATTTGGAAGAAGGACGATTTTTCAGTTCGAAGGCTGTATCGGCAGTTGAGGACGGCCCAACATGTAGACCCTACAGTCCTTAAGGCGTGTCGCGCGGTGTGGAAGCAGCGGTTACCTCATAAGGTAGCGGTGTTCTCATGGATGATCGCTAGACAGAGGGTATTGACTCGAGTGAGACAGACATTTATTCTCAACCGGTTCAGCCCTATGCATGATGTGTAAGGAACAGGAGGAAGATTGTGAACATTTGTTCTTCAAATGTCCCATTGCTAAGAGGATTTGGGCCAGTCAAGGACTTTCAGAGATTACGTCCAGTTCTGTTTTCTGGGCTGCATTACCGAGGCGGGGGCGAGGTTAGGAAGCAAACCGGGGGAAGAGATTTGCGGTGGTGTGGGCTATATGGTTGCATCGCAACGAGGTGGTTTTTGAGGGGAAAGCGGTATCGAGTGAATATCTCATACAAGGGGTTGAGAAGTTTGTTGGCTTCTGGTTTGGGAATGTGTGAGTTAGAAGGCAGGGAGGGCATGATGGGCCATCCTACTGGCCTCGTTACTTTCGACTTTAGTTGTATCGCGGTTCACCAATATGGGTGATCTGCTTTCTTATTCAAAAAAAAAAGAGGTCTAATGCTCAACTCATGGCAAAGGGATGCACTCAAAAATTTTTTTTTTTTGAATAATGCATAAGAGGCACCCTGAATGGTGCCCCCCAAGTTGTCATTGATTAAATGACGAAGAACAAATTGTTCTTCGTTAAGGGATGCACTCAAACATATGACATAGATTATGTGGAAATATTTGTTACTATTAGGAATGGAGAGGCCAGAGGCTGATGGCTGGTGTCAATGAAAATATTTACGAAGAAATTTCCACTGGCTGCACCAATGAAGAGAGTGATAAACAGATGCTGACAATAAATCCACGTGGCTAGCCTTGCTGCCACCCTAGGTAATGGCTCCACAAAACCTTAGAAGACCTGCTCTGATACCATGTGGAACAATGAGATAAGAGTGAGAAGAGTGACTAGAGTATGTTGAGGGTTTCATGAGGAGGCCCTATTAGGGCTAAAGCTATAGAGACATGATAAAGATAAGTGCTGTGTTGTAGTGGGTTCTCACATTTATGAATGTTGTTAGAAGGATGTCAACAAAGTTATGAGTTTATTTACACACCGGTGATCATATTGATTGTTGTGAGTGAACTATACCTACAAAGTTGTGAGTTCCCTACTTCAACACAATCTAAAATTTGTTACAAACAGAGTTTCAGTGTATCAGTTATATGATGAGCGTGTCAATTGAGTGAAAAATTTGTGCGGTGCTTTAGGCAATATGGCTGCAAAGGAATGACAAGCTATTCAATGGGAGGGCGACCTCCACTGAGGGTATCTCTTATGCGGTGGAGGGTTTTGTGGCAGCCTGATTCTCTAGACCAGGAGAAAGAGGGGGCCCAATGTAAAAGGTTATCTATTTTTGTGGGTCAGTTACCAATCCTTTTGGGTGATTGTACCTGGCATTTTAAAAAAAGAAAAATGAATTGAGTGAAATATTGGTCCGATTCCCTGAATAGATAACACTTATAAATGAATGTGGGAATTCGCAAGTGGGGGATCCTAGACAAACCTACAGTTGTTCAGGGGGAGACAGAATCCTCTGAAATCACTTCCCATGCCCACATTTGAAGATCACATTGTAGCCCATTGGGTCATGAACTTTATAGTGTCTTGTCTCATTTTCATGCTATTCTGTAGTAGATTCTAAATCGTTTCCATGCTAGAACCGGTGCAAGTTGTTTCGTTTTATTACCTTATGCCTTTAGCATTTAATATAAAGTGCATTCAATACAGGATGTAGATACAAGCCTTGATTCTCTTTTCTTGGTCACCAAGGTTCTTATAGATGACTATGCATCTCCCGTATAAATAGACAATTGTAAAAGAACATGTTACAGGCGTTCTGCCATCTGGAGCCGATTTACACTTACGAAGGAACGTACAAAATTAACACCTTGATGGGGGGGGCGGAGGGGAAAGGGGGGGGGGGTGTCGGGCCATAACCATTGATAAGGAGTTTCAAGGTGTTACAGAGTTAGGGAACGGGGATGGGAATTCTTGATTGCAATGCTATTTACAAAAACTTCAGAAGAAACCATGATGCTTGAGAAGAAACACTAGATTCCACGATTTTATGAACTTGACTCACCGGTGGAGTGACCAAGACAGAAAAGGAGAATTTAAGAGGGAGGGAGGGGGAGAGAGAGAGAGAGAATTATAATCAAGTATAATAGTGAATACTAGTCAAATCCACAAGGAATAAGGTAGATAACAACAATAGATAAAAACTTAAACAAGAGAGAGAAGAAGGGAGTCAATGAAATCAAATCAGGAGTCAATCAAAGTTGAAGCAAGAAAAATATAGAAAGAAGGAAGTCATCACAGTCATTGGAGAGCAAATGATAGAACATTGTCAAAAGTCTAGTAAGACCTTGGTCCTCATAATGTAACTAACTAAACTTTAAATGCATAAAGAAGACTCCTACTTACCTGGAGGTGTTAAGGTGCAGATCAGAGGCTACTATCAATGTTCAAGCTATGAAATCCCCATGCATTTCAAGAGAAACCAATGAGAATCAGATATAACGTAGAGGGAATGCAAAAATAAAATCAATTTAGTGAAAACGATGCGTTTGGCTAAGATCAAGGCCCTACATATCTAAGCACAAGAAAAATAAGAAGAACAAGGACACTATTTTTAGAGTTTTGGGCCTTTAAATGGCCTTAAATAGGTCATTTTAAGCTCTAGCATTCCGATTGGGCATTTAGGGGTCTTGTCCAAAGTGATCGCTCCATGTGTCCTGTAAAAAATCAACGAAAAGCTTCAAGAAACCATTGAAAAGGATAATAACTATCCAATCAGAAATTTTTGGGTCTTGGGACATCCAAGATTGCACCGCATGACATGTGATTCATCTTCTAAGGGACCTTAATTATCACAAGTGATGTGGACCACTTGATTGATGATTTATGGACAGCAATGATCAAGATCGTGCCACATGGGCCACACTCCGATCAAGAACAAATCGATACCTTAATGATGGCCATCAGATCGCAATTGTGGCATTGCAATAAATCGGTGCTGTCATGGGCTACATTGCTTGCAGTTTTGGTGGACCATGTTTTCAATGGCGAACATTTAATTGCTATCAAGACTTTCACACACATTACATACCGTGTTACCAAATAAGTGAAGATCGATGACTATTAATGACTCGCATGATCTAACACTCATTAAGATGCAAGAAAAGAGAAAAACTTAGTCCCACATGGAGAGCATTAGTGAAATGATAAGTCCTTAGGGCACCATTGTCACTGTAAGTAATTTTGCTTTGCTATCCTTTTGTGTAGCTTTTGCTATTATAATGTATCTTCATAATATTTCCTTGTAGATGGTCTGAATGGACTCTTTTGTCTTAATATAGGTGCTTGCCCCGACCAGTGCCAGTGGAGTTGTTCTTGATGCGCCTGAGGCTAGCAAACTTCTTAGCTCTATTGCAATTGCTTTATCAAATTGTGGAAGGTGTGTTTTTAGACTTGGGTTTTGTTAGTGTTTCTTCTTCTTTTACTTATTTCTCTTTAACCCATTTCTTAGATGTTATTATACACAAAAATGTGATTTATTAAAGGAAAGCGTAATGAATGGATGTTTTTTAAAAGAAAAACGAGGGTCGCCCAAAGGCGGTGCCCCCATGTCATTAGAAGAACAAAGAATGATGAAATACAGTGGCAGGATGGCTAAAGTCAGCAATGCAAGGTATTGGCAAACGCTCAGGCATCGTATATGATAGTCATGACCGAGGGTGGGCGGCTCCGGAGGGTGACCTTATTTTTGTGAAGCCATATAGCCCAGAGAAGTGCAAATAGTTTTTGCCACTCAGCTTCATAGCGGTATAGGCCGCACCGGATGTAGTCCCAAAAGCGACTCCGTTGACTGGTTGTCCGTGCTGGAGGGCCCCTCCAATCTCTACGTCTCCTGAGCAAAAGGGCATCAAAAAAAGAGGTGGGAGCAGTCCTCCCTCTCCCTCGAGCATAGGGCGCAGTTAGCTGATTCCCAGAGGCTCCACCTATTGTGCATGTGTCGTGTTGAGAGACAGCTCCGAAGAAGGAGCTACCAAAAGACTTCACCTTGAGAGGGATCTTTCTCTTCCAAATGGTCCAACATGTTGCTAGAGTTGAGGGCGGATCTGGAGGGGTTTGGTACCAAGCTGACCGTAGGCGGCCCTAGCTGAGAAGCTTGGGCTAGCCCATACCCATTTGTTGATCTCCGACGCAGTTGGTCGAAGATGTGTTAGGGAGCGCAGGAGGTCTAGGAGTTCTTGGGACCAAGAGGCTGATAGTCTCCCACACAACTCTGACAGCCAAGTGTCGAACTAGTATTGTGTGACCATGGTTTGCCGATCCCGTGCCAAGACGAAAGGCGCATGAATTTAGCCTGTAGTACCCCGCTCCCCGTCCAATCATCCATCAAGAAGCGAAAGTGCGAGCCATCCCCCAAGCTTGGATGGAAGAATGCCTGCACTGCAAGGAACGTTGGCCGGAGTCCCTTCCAAAATGCCAAGAACCCTTGGGTAGGGCGAATTCTACTCTCCTAATTCAAGGACTTGCATCACCAGGTCTCCCGGCGGTTGCATCAATCAGTTGACCCACTTGGTGAGGAGGGCGAGACTTCTGTGTTGTATACCTCCAATCCCAAGATTGCCCTCGCGGAGAGGCTTGCATGCAGTCTTCCAGTCCACAAGAGCTACCCCCATGGCATCCCCCTTTTGGACTCCTCACCAGAAGAATTGACACATACTCGCAGTAAGCCTATTCTGAATTGTACTCGGGGCCCGCAGGATGGAGAGGAAGAAGATGACGATGGCAGAGAGGCTGCCTTGATCAAGACCAAACGTCCCGCGATAGCATACGAGCCTTCCACCCCTCAAGCGATCGCTCCTTTTTCTCGATCACCCTCTTCCAGTCTTGTATCAAAACCCGTCCATCTGATAGCGGCATTCCAAGGTATTTGATGGGAAGAGACTCGCGTGGTGTGGCCAGAATAGTCGAGCATCGCGCCACCTCCTCCTCCGACATCCTGAAGGTCATTAGCATGGATTTGTTTCAGTTGAGGCAAAGATCCGAGAAGTATGAGAAGATGTTGAGCATTGCTGACATGTTCTTTGCCACCTCCATGGCTCCCTCGAGTAGAAACATTGTGTTGTTGGCGTACTGGAGGAGCGGGATCCCTTGTTGTCGACCAATCATCTAAAAATCCCATAATAGCCTTCCACAACAGCGTTGTTGGGTGCAGATGGTCAAAACATCAACCACTAGGACGAACAATAATGTCGCCAGGGGACAGAGCTGTCGGATGCTGCGCTGGGGATGGATCCACCCCCTTGCAAGCAACCATCTACTAAAACTTAAAAGGAGTGGGTGGTGACACATTGCCTAACCCATGGTATCCAGTCCTCTAGAAAATCCTTCTGCTGAAGCACAACTTATAAGAACCACCAGTTAGGGAATCATACGCCTTGGCGAAGTCGACCTTCTATATAAAATCCATGGTGCCCCTACGCTTCCAAGCAACAACAGTCTCCCTTGCAAGCACCACACTCTCCGCCATCTATCGGCCGCGGATGAATGTTGACTGAAAGGGGCTGATAAGGGCATTCACGCTTTCCCGCAACTGGTGCGCCAAGATCTTTGTCAGGATCAGATACATTGAGTTGGATTGAAAAATTGGCCGGAAATCCCCAATATCTACTGCCCCCTGATGCTTGGGAATGAGGACGGTACATGATCAATTGATATGGTCCATGTTTAGCTCCCTCGAGCGAAAGAGCTCCATGGCGGTCACGACCTTTGCCCCGATGACATCCCAATAGTCACGGTAGAAGAAGACGGGGAGACCGTTAGGACTTGGAGCCTCGTCTTCATTTTAGCCTCAAATGGCCGACTTGACTTCCTCCTCAAGAAAGGGTTGCATGAGCGCCTGCTGTTGTGATGACGAAAGCTGAGTTACCCTCCAACCCTGACCACCTCCAAAAGTTGTAAGGGCCCCGCCTCGAGGCCATGAAAAAATGGCAAGCTAGTGCTTGGCCAACGTCTGTAGAACTGAAGACAATGGCACCGCCCGCGTGGACTTGATGAAACCGATTCAATCATTTCCTACTTGTGGCGGCCAAGTGGAAGAACTTTGTGTTGATATTGCCCGCCTAGAGCCACAGTTGGTGGGAGCGCTGCTGCCAATCATGAGTGAATTTGAGGTCCCTAATTAGGCGTGTGGCGCCGTCGCTCGCGTTTCTCGTCTTCAGTGAGCGGTCGATGGTCTTCGACATGCATCTAGGGTCTTGATATGAGACGAGACCTCATCTCAGCGTAGCTACGAGCAATCCGCTCTTGTCGCTGGAGCTCTTTTAGGAAGAGGTGTACTCCCGTCAGCTTGTCCGCGAGTCTTCTTGGATCTTGCCTATAACCTAGGTGGGTGGCCCACCATTGTGCCATATCCTCCTTGAAGTTGTCTCTAAGTAGTGTCGACTGGTCCAGCTTGAAGTAGGTGGGTTTGCACGTCCCTTCCATGGACTGTCACATGATAGGGATGTGATCTGAGAGTGATTTGGGGAGTGCATCGACATTAGCTTGTGGGAACTTTGCTAGAAGCTCCGTTGAGCTCATAAATCTGTCTAGATGAGAAAACGAATGAGGGTGTGTCGAGCTACGCCATATGTTCAAACAATTTGATAGGCCCATCTCCTGCAATCCGCTCGCCAAGTTGCAAGCCCAAATTATTCTGATCCAGAGTCATTGGGGCGGTCTGCCGCTTCCAGAGTGACATTGAAGTCCCTGTTGAAAAGTAGGGGGAACCCTTGAAAGTTTTCCACAACCTCTAGGATATCCGCCCATAACTACTCCCGAATTTGGGTAGAGGCGGGCCATAAATGGAGATCACCACCCACTGCCACTAGTCAACATGTCGGGCTAATTGAATTGTCACAATGTGTTGCCTAACACATTCGTTGACCTTGGCAAAGAGGGACTTGTTTCAAGCAACGACTACCCCACCCAATCTGCCAACGGCCTCAGGAGCCGCATATCTCTCTAAATGACCGTGACCAAGCACATTCCAGACTTGGGAGTCACACGTTTCCAACATCATTTCTTGCAACATCACTAACGTCACACCCTATTCCCTGAGGTAGTGACCCACAATCCCTCATCTCCGGTCGTCCCTTAGACCTTAAACATTCCAAGAGATGCACCTCATGGGCTGGGTAGCCAGGATCCCCATCGGTGGGGCGTCTCGATAACCTCCATTGCTACAACAATCTTCATGATCGTTTGCGTCTGTTCGACTGATGTACCTCACTTTCCCCATATAGGTAGGCCTGTGCTTCCGCCAAGGTCATTGTCGTGTGAGGCCTGTGTTGGGTCCCGTGCGACATGCAGGTCCGGCTATACACGAGCACTGAATTCTTGGCAAAGCCACTGGCTTTTGGTCTTAGGGGTTTCGCCCTTTGCTTCTTCCCAACATCATCTCCGTTGGGGGGGGGGGGGGGTTGCAATATTAGAGGGCTCCGCATCAATCGTCCCCTCTTTGGCCCATCTAGGTTCAACTGTGGTGTTTTCTCTGCGTCAGGATCCACTTTCATCTGCTCCCCCTCTGATGCAGTCATTGGGTTGGGGACTCTACTCATCGCCGGGGATCTAAGTGGTGTCCTCCTCATAGATGCGGAAGGGCACAGTGGTGGCAAAGGAGACAAGGGTAATGTAAGAGGTGGAGGAGGCGGTGAGGACAGTGGTGACGGGGGCGGAGGTGGCAGTGGGGGTAAGAGTGGCGGCGGTGGCAGAATCACCAACATTCGGACAACTTAAACCTCCACTTCCAGCACCATAGCATGTGGGTCGTCGTCAAAAAGACCATTGACAATGATCTTGCAGAGCGTATTGAATCGCCGCACTAGCAGCCCCATGTGTTGTCGTGTTCATAACCCAGACGGGATTCCTCGCACCTCCACCAAGATGCATATTTTGTAGGGTGTGGAGATCCCATCCATCACCGAGGTCTCTCTCCATTGAATATTCCCTTGGCTTGGGACCCTTTGTGTTCACCCCTTGATGGTGGCTCAAGTGGCTGCGGGGACCCGTCTTAGCAGGAAATCTCTAAAACTCATGTAAGTCTGCCCGGGCGAGGGGAACGTGACCTATCTCCAACCCATGTAGGACTGAAGCATGAATGGGATCACTTTTCGTGACTTTGCCGATTAGGGTCGTGGCCAAGAGCCTATAGACGTGAGCTGGTCCAGAATGTCGTGGACAATGAGCTCTGACGTCGGCCGAACAAGAGGCCTGACGATGACTTGTTCGGTGACATTGACGGCAGATGACCAGGTCCCGACAATCTCTGGCAAGGTGCCCCCTACCTAGGCACCCAAAAGCACTGGGTGTTGTTGGGACGAGATTGGTGGCTCCGTCTCAAGGGCCCAGGTTGACTTTTTGACTCCAGATTCCCATAATGGTCGGACTTTGCCGTAGCGTGAGCTGGACTTTTGTTCAGCAGAGCGGGGTTGTATGTTTGAAGGTTCCCGGCGTCCGGTGCTGATCATTGTGTTGGGATCTGCGTTGCTTTGTGGCCAGCCGCCACACTTGTCCTGGCCTCCCACTTTCGGCCGCCATCGAAACCTTGCTATCCCCGGGCTAGGCCAGCGCCAGCGAGGTCTCATTCCCTCCCCTATGCAAGACATTGTCTCGCTTCTCTTACTCTCTGCCCGCCATCCTTGGAGACTGCTAACTCTTGAGTATATAGAAATGTTGTCGCCTTTTTCAACGATTCTTGCCATTGCTAGGGACGCTAGATGCGTGACAGATCGTAGGGGCCCCTTAGCCAGTAAAGAGAGGATAGCGTCTTCGCATTTGCTCTGCCAATGAAGTATTGTCACCTTGGACTCTTCCGCAATTGTGGATGCTAGCTTACAGAGAAGAGGTGAGTGTCCAAAGGCTGCTGGCGCATCGAGGCTGTGATGGACTCCGGCTGCCCGACCAGCATGCCAAAGCGGGACCATCTTGCCAGTGCCAATGCATTTTGTTTATAATTAGATGAGGTAACTCTCGCCAATGGAAAGTTCGTCTCACCCATCTTGCCAATGCCATCTCTTCCAGCCCAGTTCGCCGCAACGAGACTGCAGGGCGTTCATCTTGTCTGTCTGTCTCGCTCCATAGAGCGTCTCGAACTTTTTGATGCCTCGAGGCCATCTCGCTTCGCTCCATCTTGTTTGTCTAGCTGTGTTGTCCCAAAGCTGCAACGGACTCGAGCAGCATGACATCGTACTCAGCCAGTTCACCCATCTCGCCCCATCAGGCCATGGCCCCCTGGGGAGTAATCGCCCCATTGTGCCATCATCCGTCTTGCTGCCATCGCCCTATCGCCCCATCGCCCATCTCCCTTCTCGCCATCACGCCATCGCCATTGCGATTGCCCGTCTTGCCATCGCCCGACTTGTGACATTGTGACACCGTGACATCCCCCGTCTTGCGATATCGCCATTGCAATCACCCATCTCGCGACATCATATTTCTCATTTATTCTTTTGAATAGATGTTGAATAAACGTCTAGGGAATCACTGGTTAATATGCAAGATGAAACTTTTGTATTATTAGTCTGGGTTGAAGTTTTCTTTGTTTTTATAATTTATTTGTTGTGTGGCATGGTATAGGCTTTATCTACTATTGCCCTCGCAAGAGGGTAGTTGCTTGGACACCCCTAAGGGCAATAAAGAAGAGAAGGGAGAAAGAGGAGAGGGGAGGTCCCTAGTTTTGAGCATGGAAGCATTTTGAAGGGTCTTCTTATCTCTCCCCCTCTCTTCCTCTCTTCATGGCTGTCCTAACATCTTCTGCCATTTGTCTACTGGTCCCCTGCTTTCGATCTCAGATCAGTCCCCCTTCAGCAGCACAGAGGCATGCTCTTTCCAATTCATCTTCACCTTCATGATCTTCTCGGACCCTTTTTCTCCCATCTTGACTCTTGGGAATCGCTATTTCTCTATCTATTTCTCATTAGAACCTTATATTTCAATACAGCCCAAATCAGGGCTATTTTAGAGTATAGCTTACTCTAGTTCGTCAACAGTGGACTGTGCGAGTACTTGAATCCATTAGCCTTGCTCTTTAAGAAGAATTAGATTTTAAATTTATAGAACTAACCTTTTCAACCCTTGAATCTATAATAGGTTATACTAGAGTCCATAGATATTGGAGCACTCTCAAACAAGAAGAATACTTAGGAGAAAGAAAGCAAAGCTTTCAAAAAAGAATAACTTCAATTGTGTCCTCAGGGGTTACAATAGGGGCCCTATATAGGTCTAAAGGGTTGTCTAAAATACAAAACCCTTGAAAAAGGTAACTCCAAGTCTTAGAAATACAGCTCTAATAATATGTATGTGTTAAAAGAAAAAGAAGCTTCCAGGCTCTCTCAGGCCTCAGCAGAAAGATATTCTGCAGATTCTAGCAAGTGTAGAATCTGTCTGAAATATTGTCTCTAAATGATCCTCTACCAATAGTATCAGCTTTGAGAGAGCCTCCCCAGGCTTAATAAGCTTCAAATGGCCTTGGAAGTGGGCTTTTTCAGCTTCGTACAGAATGAGCTCTTGGGCTCCATCCTGGGCCATATCTACTAGGATATGATTAATGTCAGTGTGCTTGGTCTACTTACTGTGTCCTCTAATACTGACAACCATCATAAGACACATTCTTCAATCGAAACTAGCTTGTAGGTGTCTTCCATAATATCTGTTAGTCTGGTTAGGCTGTTAGGCCTCTTCCCCAACAACCATGACAGGACTGTTGCCACCAAGGGAGGTGGGCGCTGACAACCTATAAATTCCTCCACATTGGGCTCCACACTGCACCATGTACGGACAGCTTCATACATGCCATGTGCAGCAAAGCTGAGCACATTTCCAATTTGGTCCAAGGCCTCTGTGGCAGGCAATTTTGATGTCGACAATATCTTAGTGTGGGTTCTAGGGTTGCATGCAGCCATAGTCTGTATTCTAGTATGGTTCCTCTGGTTACCTACGCGAGAAGATGGAAAAGAAAGGCCCATAAGGGCCAAGTTCATGAGGAAGGGAGTAAATAGTCTCATGCATTCACATGTCAGTTAACAAGGATGGTGCCCGATGGTATAAATAAGGCAAGAAGTTTGAAATACAGTTGTGCAGAGTTTTGGTTTTTCTTGAAGTGGGAGGAGGCTACAACAGGTACAGCATCTGCATTTGACTTGGAACTTTGAGAGGAATCCTCTCATTCCTCTGGTTTGTTTGTTCGATCTCTGTACTGTAGATTAAGACCAAAATTCATTGGGTTTTGAATCTGCCATTCTCTATATGCAATCTATATTTTCCTATTTTATAATATTGAATCTTGAGGATAAGAGTTTGGGAGTGTGTAGTATTCTTTTTATTTCTAATTTCTAGCATAAATCTTGATTGGGTTGTGACAGAATCTTGATTCTATTTTTCAAAAAAAAAAAAAATCTTGATTCTAAATTTTGGCTAACAGCTTTCCATGATCTGGTTTTTTTTTCTAGTGCTCCTGTTCTTGGATCCTTTGCAGCAGAGGTTCACTCTATTATTAATTGAAGAAAGAAACTTGTGAAAATTTGTAGTTTTTTTCTTATTTTTCCTTCCTACTTTGAGATATATATATATATATATATTCTTGCACTTGGAACCTTTTTTCCCCTTTCTAATGATTAAACTCTTGAGTATAAATAATCTCAACACTCAAGTGCTCTTGTGTTCCTGAATGACAGTGCATGGCCGGCATTTGTTCCTGTGCATGATCCTACCCGAGAAGCATTCTTTGGCATCCAAAACATGGGAACAAATTTTACAAGGAGGTTTGATGCTGATTGCATTCGAAGCCAGGTTCCCTTAAGGCTCATGCGTCTGGAAGGACTCTACCAGCTATTTTTGTCAAAATTTGTAAGTTTTCTGTGACTTGTTGAAAGGAAAAATGAATTCTTCGACATAAACAGAAACTAAGCAACTCGTTATTTATATAGTTTTTGATCTCCATGAATCCTTTCAATTTAAAATGATTGGTCACATTATCATGGCACACAAGGTAACTTTACCAACTAGACATAATATTCTTCTCTGGTGTATTATTCTAGAAATATTTGAATTTCCTGTTTTCAACCAATTATTGGTCCAGGGTTCCAGAAACCAGAGCTTGTATCTAATCTGATGTAAGATGGTGTCTTTGTTTTTGCATTAAATGGTAGGTTATTTGTATGTTACCGTTTTTACAATGGTAAGATGACACTTATCTGTTACCCTTTACTCACTAACTGTAGGGTTTTAGATGATATAATGAGATATTTGATTCTTACCCTTGTGTCTTTTTCTGTTATCCTCTGATTATTTCTTTGAAAAATCTAAGTCAGTAGTTATTAACTGAGAGAGAACTATCTTGGTCCTCTTCATTTTTCATTTAAATCCTTCATTAAAGGGCCTCATGTTTTTGTCATGCTATCATTATTTCCAGGATAACACTTACAAACACTATTTGAAGGGTTTAGACCATGTCATGAGATATTTGATTCTTACCTCTCTCTCTTTCTCTCTCTCTCTCAACCAAGTCTGTGTCACCAAGATCACCTGTCATTAATTGTGAGTTCTTCTTTATTTTTGCATTGAAATCCTCCAATAAGGAACTTATTCAGATTTGTCATTTCAAATTTTTACAATGGTTAATTAGAAGTGCCCTCTTATTCCCATCTGAGAAGTCGCCCATCCTTATACTGCCCAAACCTGAGCTCTCTTTTACCCTGGAGTTCTTCTCACCCTCTTCCTAGTAAGTCACCCATCCCTGCATTGCCCAAACTTGAGCAGGATTAACTCTGGAGTTCGTCTCCACTCGGGTGCCCCTCTTCCCAAGAGGTCACCCATCCCTGCAGTGCTCAAGCCTGAGTATGCTCCATTCCGGAGGTTGTCTCCAC
The DNA here is from genome assembly GCA_024174645.1 of Lemna minuta. NCBI lineage: Eukaryota > Viridiplantae > Streptophyta > Magnoliopsida > Alismatales > Araceae > Lemna > Lemna minuta. Next base: position 7,768,320 of record CM044102.1, on the reverse strand, counting down.
CCGGTGCCCCTCTTCTTAGGAGGTGACCCATCCCTGCACTACTATGTTCACTGATTTGTTTACCATGTGCATGGTACAACCTGTACCGAGTTTCGTAATAAATTCTAGATGAAGAGATTTACGGTAATGAATCGTTGCCTTGACATTATCAAGACGCCGTTGCCTCTAGAGAATCCCTTTGACCCATCGCTCCTCAGATTGCTAGGCTCCAGCAAGAAGACACCCGCCGCATACAGTTCCACCATCCGGTCGCTCCCGTCTGCCTAGAATACTACCAGCCAAAAAGATCCCCCCCCTTCTCCCTGTCTTTCCCCCCTACCTCCTTTATTTATACCTCTCTCTTTTTTCCTTTATTCGGGACTACCAGTCAAGAACTGGTAGTCAGGACGCCAACTCAGCTGCCCTTGGGCCTGTAGGCCCATTCTGCTACTTTCCTTTCTTAATTTGCCTCCTCCGCTCGTATTGGAACTGTATCATTCCCCCCCTTCATTCACTATCACCTTGTCCCCAAGGTAGAGACCAGGACATTCCTTACGGATGCAAGATAGGGGTTCCTATGTGGTTGGCTGCATGCAATGATTGTGAGTTACCAATGGGTTGGTCTCCTCCAGAAAACTGCTCTTGATAAGCTCGGTATACTGCTTGTAATATTTTTTCAGCTTTGAATGCTGTCCATTAATGCTCTTAACTTGATATACATCTCCCTGGACAATTCGGCTTTGACCTCAGTTTTTAACTCTTTGGAAACGGTAATCATCATGATGTCTTCTGGTGTGGGAGGTAAGTAAACGGATAGTCTCTTGAATTCATCCCAATATTCTTGGACTTATCCAGTCTGCTTGATATCTAGGAACTGATCCATGATATAATCAGAGAGAAATTTGCTAAATATTTTCCCAATTTGCATTTTGAAGTCACTCCAGCCATGGAACATGTAACGGTCTGTGGTACAGCTGAACCACTGTAGGGCCACTCCTTCCAAATGTGGCAATTCCGAGTCAATTCTGTCTTCCTCCAATAAACTGTGTACCAGAAAATATCACTCCACAATCCGAATCCATCCTTCGTCTTCTGTACCTCTGAACATTGGTGCCTCCATCTTGTTTTTCACTGCTTTTGTTGTAGTATTATCTGCGTCGACATGGTTCTGATCATCCTCATCAGCCAGTGTCTTCTATTTATTCTTCTCTGATTTTTGCCATTCCAGATCCGTTTTTCTTGAGTTAGAACACTCTCCCTTGCTGAATGAGTTAAAGCGTGCCATTATGGTCTGTAGCATGTGATTCGTGGAAGTTTGATGCTCCTCGTGTGTCCGGTGCAGCATATCCCTCAGTGACTATGTAGCTTTCCTTGTAAAATTGAGATTTGCCTTGATTTTGGCAATTTCTGCATCAGTCACTGCCAGCTGTGCTTCCAATTTCTTGACCGTCTTTGTGCCAAGATCGGTGCTCTGACACCAAATGTTACGATCTGTACCGAGTTAGGTAATGAATTCTAGAAGAATTGATTTACAGTAATGAATCATCACCTCGACGTCATCAAGACGTGGTTGCCTCCGGAGTATCCCTTCAAGAATTATTTCAATTGCTAGGTATGCCGCATACAGCTCCGCTGCCTGGTTGCTCCCGCCCTTCAAGAATACTAGCAGCCAAAAAGATCCCCTCCTTCCTCTCTCTCTCTCTCTCTCTCTCTCTCCCCCCACCTCCTTTATTTATACCTTTCTCTTTATTTCTTTATTCGGGACTACTGGTTAAGAACCAGTAGTCTGGATGCCAACTCAGCTGCACTTGGGCCCGTAGGCCCCTTCTGCTCCTTTCCTTCCTTATTTCGCCTCCTCTGCTCATATACTCTTTTTGGAACCGTATCGGTATACTGATTTATTGAAATGGTTGATAACATGTAATGGGGTTTCTGATTCTTACCTTATTCTCACGCTCTCCCTTAATCTGCTAAATGAAGTAAGGCAAAGTCTAATAAAGGTCAGCTGGTATTAATCGAGGGAGACATGCCATGGTGAAACATCTATGCCTAAAATCTATGCACAAAATCTGGAACTTAATTTTCAGCCTCCCTTAGCCAAGGTGAAGATAAAGTGTGTCTGATGTGTCAAGGAAGTTTGGCACAGAAGAATGCTTCTCTTGATCAATGTGTCGGAGTATTTCAGTAAAAGAACTCGCTACCTTGGAGGTTAAGTTCATATTCTGTCATTAAGATATAAGGTCAGTATAAAGCATTTTTGTGCACTTTTTCATGTGGACCATTTCTCTATTAAAACCCTCTTGATCAATCAATGTGCTTCTTTGCTTTTCTGTTCTTCTTGGATACACCTTTGTGTGAGAAAGGTACTTCGGTCTTTCATCAGGAGTTAGATATAATTCAGTATGATCTTTGAAAGGTGCATCCAAAAATGATTTTTTTCATGGCTTATACCCACTAGGGTTTCAGAATCTCTAATAAAAAAAGTAGTTGTCTTATAGCTAGGATTGTGCAGTTTCTTGGGTGAGTAAAACACTGTTTTTTCTAAGATGTGGAAAACATTGTTATTTGGGTCCCATGGCATTAAAGATTCAAATAACGGGAGAGATGTGCCTTGTATTAGAAGGTGCTTTGCACTGTTCTGTATTGAAGTTGTTGTCTTGTCCCTTTTCTGCTATTTATCAGGGCTTATACAGTACGGATTTCACTTCAAGTTCCTTCAAGGTCAAGTTTTCGATGAAGTTAACTTACATCACTCCTGATGATGACCTTGACTTCATGCAAAATGAGGATTCACCTTCAAACGGGAATGCTTCTAGATTGGCCAACATCAATACTTTATGGGATGATGATTATCCTTGGTCGGATTGGTACTCTGCTGAAGATCCTATCAAGGGTAAAACATTGATATTCTTTCCATAATCAAATGAGTCCAATCATTTTTTGTCAATTCCTTGCATGATCTGAGGTCAGAAAGGGGCATAGTGCATCAGTTGAAATATATACTTCATTTTTTTAATTTTATCTATGACTATATATATTGTTACTTTGATTTCATTTTATTGTGCAGATTTCTGTACTCTTTTGCTGTTTATCAACAGGTTTCAAGCTGACTGCCATTTGGTCGCAACACACAGTTGGTGATTCCCTCGAAATGGAGGAAACAGAAAATGCTACAGTATTGGATGCAGAGGAGTGGCTACTTTCTCCAGTGTTGCAGATAAACATGTAATTAGTTTGGTTTTATTTGAACCCTGCAGATAATTTGATTAATCGTCTTTCTAGCCCTGCATTTCTCCCACAGTCATCATTTTAGGTTATGTCTTGGTGTTTCTTAATGCACGCTGAGTCTTGGATTTCAGTAGTCCGTTCTATGTAGAAGTTTTCTATGATTCATGACTGGACATCACTAGAGGAACCTTGGATTTTTTATTTGCAGTTATTCATTTACATGATAAAAATTGCCCTTATTTGCTTTATTTTCTTTTTCGATATCTTCATAATTTTACCATTGTATGTTTGGTTTAGCTGAGTGATAAATCTAATTAGCTGTTCACTCTGCACTTCCTGAAGGACTGATGAATCAATGGGTCAGATGATTGGATTTTCTTCTCAACTAATTCGTCTTATTAAAGCATTTGATGTATCATTGGATGCCAAATTTATTGACGATCTGAAAACAGGTTCGTATAAGAAATCAGGATCACATTAAACCTTTCGACATTATCTACATTGCTTGAACATGGAAACAGGTGGAAACCCAGCTTCTGTACCAGCTCCATCAGTTCTAGACCGTGTGCTGAAGGAACTTTTTCATGATGGTGAGTTGTAGTATAAGTTACCCATCTTTTGAACTTCTTATTTAATTTCCTTGCCTTCATTTTTGTTATCTGTTGATGGGCCAGTTGGCCTTCCCTTTGATGTAAATGTAACAGCACAAGGACAAAATAATATCGCATCAATGGGCCTAATACCGTATCAGGCATATTTAGGCCCATTAGTTATCTGATCTGTTAAGATCAGGTAACGGCTAGAAAAACTAGCCATTACAACGGCTAGTTTTTTCAAACTAGCTGGTAAGTTTTCTGTATAAAAGGAAAGCATATGAGTGTGAAATAAACAACGTTTTTCTGTGTAATCTTTCCTCTTCTCTCTGTGCAAATCTTCTGCCAAGTTTACATGGTATTAGAGCAAGGTTCCTGAGAAGAGGAAATCTGACCTGGAAAGCAAGTTCATCCTACGGGAGGAATTCTTAAAGCATCCAGAGCAACTGTCTTCAAATGACCGAAGAAGCGTCCACTCAGGTGACATCATCAGCAAAGAATTCATTAGCAAAGAATCCATCAGTAGGGAACTTTGTTGTTTCTACTGATAGATGGCTCACTCATCTTCCCATTGTTGCGAGATGTAATATCTTCAATGGAAATAATTTGATTTTATGGGAAAGAACCACACAAGCAGCACTGAAGCCAAGGAAACTCATCAACCATCTGTCTGAAAACGCTCCTCCTGTTCATCATTCAGATTTTCAGAAATAGATTATGGAGGAAGAATTTGTTTTTGCATGGTTTCTGGACTCCATTGCTCCAGAACATATGGCTCGGTATGCTTCTTACGATACCTCCAGACAACTCTGGGAGGCAATTAGGAGAAGCCACTCCAAGAGAGGTAATAAGGTCAAGATTATTGATCTTATCATTAAATCTTATACTGTCAAGCAGGGGGAGAAAGATGTCCTCACTTACTCAAATGAATTGAGAGACATTCATACTGGGTTAGATCACTGTTACCCACAATCCACGGATCTTGTTGCTAGAACCCGAGAAGCTACCAACCGGCTCTGCCAATTTCTTCAAGGGTTAAGGCCGGAATTTGAGATTGTGAGAAGTCAACTGTTTAATCGTGATGAAGAGCCAACCTCTGATGAAGCAGTGACTAAAGTCATGCAAGAAGAGAGTCGTCTTCAAGCTCTGAAAGGAGTTATTGAAGGGAATGCTTATGTTGCTAAAGGTAAACCAAGAACTGGCCAATATCAGGCCCCATATCCGAAAAAATATGACCAAGAGAGAGTCAACAAGGAGGACCTTGTGTGCCACTACTGCAAAAGGGTAGGGCACATCAAGGATAAGTGCTGGCAGCTCCATCCAGAATTGAGACCTCCCCACATTGCTAAAGCTCATCTGATGCGTTCGCAACAAGGGGGAGTATCTAATGCTGGAACTGAAGGAATTCCGTCGACTTTGGACTTCCAAAAGATGATGCAGGAGATCCAGAATCTTAAATCAATGATCAACACCTCAAGCACAGTTATTGGATCAACCTCCATGGCAAATTCTGGTAAGAATGAACTTCTTAAAAATTTATCCATGCTTACAAATAATCTTACAAGCGCTTGGATTTTAGACTCTGGAGCAACTGATCATATGACACCATTGACACATGTCTTTGAGTCATATGAAAAGCTTACTCCAGGAAGACATGTTCAGATAGCCGATGTCACACTACTTCCCGTAGTTGGCTTTGGAAAAATGAGCATTTTTCACATAGGGAAAGTAGCTAATGTACTACATGTTCGTCAACTATTTGTGAGTCTTATATCTGTTCAAAGATTTGCAAAAATTAAGGAATACAACATTCTATTTGATGATATTGATGCTTATCTCTGTCACAAGGTGGACTGGTGGAAGATTGGACTAGCTAAGGTCCAACAAGGTCTCTACTATCTCCCTTGGAGAAATTTGACTGCTATGATGGGAGCTGGAACCCCAGTAGCTATGAAAAGGACGACACCCAAAGAAAACCTTATAGAGATTCACCATAGAATAGGTCACCCTTCTGTTCATCTCCTCAAACATATGTACCCACATCTGTTTAAGGATTTTAAAATTGATGATTTTATCTGCAATGCGTGTCAATTAGGGAAGTTTAAACGAACTAATTATCCCTCTAGTAACAATCGAACCTTGAAACCGTTTCAACTACTCCACTGTGATGTATGGGGGCCATCACCAACTACTGACATACTAGGAAATAAATACTTCCTTGTATGCACAGATGACTGTAGTCGGTTTAGCTGGTTATTTCTCCTCAAAGCTAAATCAGAAGTAGCCAGTAGTATAAAAAATCTATATGCCTTAATCAAACGACAGTTTGGGGAATATGTTAAGGGTTTCAGAACTGAAAATGCTAAAGATTTCCTCAATAATGAGTTGAGTGAATTTTTTGCATCTGAGGGGATTAAACATGAAACATCTTGCCCTTATACACCCCAACAGAATAGTCTTGCTGAAAGGAAAATTGGGGATGTGGTTGATAAAGGGAGAACTCTTTTAATACAAGCCAATGCGCCAATAAATCTGTGGGGATTTGCAATTATGATTGCAGCTCACCTCATCAACCGATTGCCCTCACAAACACTAGGGTTCCAGAGTCCCATAGGTGTACTTACAAATTTTTTTCCAGGAGTTTCACTTAAAACCGGATTACCATTTAAAATCTTTGGATGTGTCGCTTTATGTACATAATCCAATGCATAAGAAGAATAAATGGTCTACAAAGGCACTAAAGTGTATTTTTTTAGGATATTCCAATACCCAAAAAGGTTACAAGGTATATCATCCCATCACTAGAAAATACATGGTATCTAAGGATGTGATCTTTGATGAGAAGAATTTATTCTATTTGCCTAATGGGAGTGGAAATCTTAGAGACGTACCACTGATCATTTCCTCAGAAGAAAACACTACATAAGCAAGAGAATCGGAAGCAGTTGTATCAGAAAAAATTTCTAATACAACCAATTTCCATATACAAGAATCAAATGAAGAGGCTGGAAGGGAAGAAAATGTACAAGAGGAAATAACCGAACATGAATCGTTGGACGTCTTAATTCCATATCCCAAATATTACATTAGAAGAAGAAAGGAGCAACTATTGGATAACGAAGTAATGACTGACAAATTAAGTGAATGGCCGATTGCCATAAGGAAAGAGAAACGATCTTGTGTGAAGCCTCTTCCTCATAATTTCACAAGTTATCTGAATTATATGAAGGTATCTCCTCAATATTGAACATTTCTTTCACAAATCCAGGATATATCAATTCCAAAGAACTCTCAAGAGGCACTGAGGAATATTCAGTGGAAGGAAGCAATCGATGAAGAAATGAGGGCCTTATTACAAAACAACACTTGGGAAATAGTTGACCTCCCGACAGGAAAAAAACCTGTTGGATGTAGATGGGTGTATACCCTGAAATGTAAATCAGATGGTAGTTTGGACAGGTATAAAGCCCGTCTTGTAGCCAGAGGATATACTCAGACATATGGAATAGATTATCAAGAAACATTCACCCCTGTAGCAAAAATCGAATACAATCAAGATTCTAATTTCTTTGGCTGTAAACTTAGACTGGCCACTGAATTAGTATGACATTAAAAATGCTTTCCTTCATGGAGATCTAAAAGAGGAGATCTACATGGAGTGTCCCCCTGGATACAAAGGTATCGGAAGTAAAGGAAAGGTATGCAAACTCTGAAAGGCATTATATGGATTAAAGCAGTCACCTCGAGCCTGGTTTGGATGATTTCCCAAGCAATGAAGACTCTCGGGTATCATCACTGTAATGGGGAACACACTCTATTCTTCAAAGGAGCTCGACATGGGTTGATTACTATTTTAATCGTCTATGTAGATGACATAATAATTACAGGAAATAATCTAAAGGAAATTAAAGGTTTAGAGGAACACTTGGACAAGAACTTTCGAGGTAAAACAGTTAGGTCCACTTAGGAACTTCTTAGAGATTGAATTTGCACGATCAAGTGAAGGAATTCTTATGACACAACAAAAATATATTTTGGAACTACTAGAAGAAACAAAACATACTAATTGTCATATAAATGAGACCCCTATAGAAGTCAATCATAAATTAGCTATCCTTGAAGATGATCCTAAAGTAGAAATATGCTCCTATCAGAAGTTAATAGGAAAACTTCTGTATTTATCCCATACTAGGCCAGATATATGCTATATAGTAACTTTACTTAGTCAATTTATGCACTCTCCTAGAAATTCTCATTTTCAAGCAGCTAACAGAATTCTCAGGTACTTGAAAGGCACATCAGGACTTGGCATGACATATAGAAAAACAGGTAAGTTAGATCTCATTCTATATACTGACTCTGATTTTGCTGGTTCTGTATGGACTATAGGTCAACCACCGGATATTGTACTATCTTTGGGGGAAACCTAGTGACATGGAGGAGCAAGAAACAAAGCGTTGTCTCAAAGTCAAGTACAGAAGCAGAATTTCGAGCCATGTCGAAAGGAATTGATGAAGTAATTTGGATTAAACATCTGATGGAGGAATTGCAAGTCCCGTACACAAAACCAATAATTATCCGCTGCGACAATCGATCAGCGATTAGTATAGCTCATGATCCAGTGCATCATGACATGATGAAGCATGTGAACATAGACAGATTTTATATTCAAGATCACTTGGAACAAGGAGTCCTAAAGATAGAACATGTGGCCTCTGAAGAACAGTGTGCAGACATCTTCACCAAAGGTCTCCCAACCAAGACTATGCAACACCTAATCTCCAAGCTTGGAATCAGGAGTATACATTCCAGCGCTTGAGGGGGAGTGTTATCTGTTTGATGGGCCAGTTGGCCTTCCCTTTGATGTAAATGTAATAACAGAAGGACAAAATAATATCGCATCAATGGGCCTAATACCGTATCAGGCATATTTAGGTCCATTAGGTAACGGCTAGAAAAACTAGCCATTACAACGGCTAGTTTTTTCAAACTAGCTGGTAAGTTTTCTGTATAAAAGGAAAGCATATGAGTGTGAAATAAACAACGTTTTTCTGTGTAATCTTTCCTCTTCTCTCTGTGCAAATCTTCTGCCAAGTTTACAATTTTCATCTTTTGATCCATATTATCAAGCTACTTTCATTGTAAAGCTATTGAGTCATCTGACTTGGAGTAAGATTCCTGCACCATGTCCAGTCATTCCCCTGAATTATTTTGTGAATGAGATGTTTCCACTAGTACTATCGTTTTTCTTCAAGGAAAAGTTTTGTAACATAATTGAGAGTTCTGTTGAGATAGAACTCTCTCAGGTGGGGTGGCGGAACTACTATAATTTAGTTAGAAATTTGATAAGCCACCAGAGAGGAAATACGGATATCTGTGAGGAAATTGTTTCTGTAAGGGAAAAAAGGTAGACAGGAACTCACCAGTGATTGCGACACTCTTACTAAACATTTTTAGGCAGGAAACTGTTCGAACAGGTTCCCGGTCTCTCCTTCAAGTATCATCCTCTCAGTGACTAGATACCCTGATTACAGGAGAAGCACTTGTTTATCCTCCAAAAACACACAGTTATGTTTTTCTGATGTTGCGATTCTAGTTTCTTCTGGAACCTTGTGAGGGTGGATGATGGTCAGCGTTGTATCAAAGTTGCATGACAAAGACTAATAATTGTTAACTTTGTTCATGGCCCAATCTCATTATTGTCCACCTGGGTCCACCAGATAATACGAGAAGTCAATATGGTAATATTCTATGACTTTTGAATATCAGTCACAAACTAATAAAATTTTCAGCACTTTTCATTATTAATAAGTTGAAAGATAATATGACATGCAAAGTTAATTGGATGAAGAATTGAGTTTATTCTCATTTTAATGGGTAAGGCCTAGAAGTGTTTATAGAATAAAGTACATTGGAATTCCTCTTATACAGACATAAAGAAGAGTATCTGCATGGACTCTTTTGAACTAAGGTTGTTGATTTTTTTCTCTAGCATGGTTGTGAGACAAAAGAGGGAATCCTTTTTAGACAGAAGTTCTTTTCATCCATCTTTGATTTTGACACGCAGGCCAAATTTCCAATGTTACCATTCTTTGTTGTCCCATGTTTTACTTTTAAGAGGTTGATGATTTATTTCCAGGGAGACTTAGTGTTTATTATAAATTATTTTCAGTCTAGGCATTGGAAAAATATTGGTTCCACAATGCTTGATTCTTTTTATTACAATTGCTTCTGAATTTATTTCTGTACTTTATAAAGGTAGTGAGGGAAATTGCCCCATCTTTTCAGGAAACAAAGTGAAGTATCAGGGGACCACTGGTGCCATAAATGGAGCACCCCTTGAATCACTATTTGCACAATTTTGCCTGAATGCTCTTTGGTTTGGCAATTGTGACATTCATTGTAATATTCATGAATCAATTCATGTTATGCTATTTTGTCACTTTGAATAATTAATCTCAAGTTAATGTTTCCTATTTATAATGATCAGCTATTGCAGCACTGTGGATAGAATTTGTTCGTGAAGTCCGTTGGTACTGGGAAGAGTCTCAGCCTTTGCCAAGAACCATGACTAGTGGACGCATTGACCTGTCAGCTTGTCTAGTACACCAAAAAATACAAATGGTCAAGTGTATTCTAAATTTTTTACTAATCTTAAAAAATTATGATTCTTTTTTACCCTTCTAGGATGGAATAGAATATTGTGCTCCTATAATCTCTCTGAAAAGAGGAGCCAAAACTCATCTTTTTAGAATCCATGATCTGATATTTCTTAAAAGTTAAGCATTTCTATCAAGTTTCCAGATACACATGAAATGATTAGAGTTTGGAAATGGAGGAAAAAATGTCCAGAAGATTCTAGAAAAATGAAATTGTACGTTTTCTGATGCAGATTGTAACAGGCCTTCCAGAAGCTTACTGTTTATATTCCCCTTGTTCCTCCATCCACAGGTTTATTGGAGAATCACATCGTTGTTCCTAAATTTTAATAGTAATTTATGTATTACATATTTATCCTTGCTTAATGTTGTATTTTTTTTATATCCTTTTATAGCACAAAGCCATTAGCTAAAACCTGTATCTGTATGCAGTAAAAGTTCTATTGATTCATCACACTATCTCTTTGGTGACCCACACATCAAAGTGAGGCAGTAAGCATCCTCTAGATTTGACACAAGCTCTGAGGAAAAATAGAAAAAAATCTGCTTCCAATAACAAACCAATCTTTGTGGAAAATGTCTCACAGGGAAAAAGTAATAGATAATGATATTTTTCTTTTAAAGCTCACATGATTTGTGTTGTGGTTTTCTTGTATTCGTGAAAGCAAAATGACCTCATCCCTTTTACCTCCCATTTATATTCTAACAGCTTGAAACATATCTTTCAGCTGGCCATCTGTATAGACAAGAAGGGTGTGAAGTCTGCTGTTGCTGCTGATGCTAATGATTCAAATGTTGAAAAGGTTCCATTGATGCCTTGTTTTTAAATATGCTGTTCATTGGTCAGTGATTGCGAAATAATTTTAACCTTTGGGAATGGAAAATTTTCAGATTCAACATAAACCTCTACAAGTCGAGAAGAATAAGGACATGTGCGTATATTTTTTTTCTTCAAGTTTTTAAAGCAGTTAATCAACCATTTTCTGAAGAACTGTTCTGTCAGTATGCTGACTGAACATGGTTTAATTTCATTAATAATTAAATTCTGGAAATTATCTTGACCAATTTTCTAGGCCTAAAAAATCAGCTCGTGTAAGAAAAGGATCATCAGGCATCGTGGGTAACATGATGCTTTTGAATTCACCGCAGAAAATGCATGCCCCTCACACACAGGTTCTTAAATGAAGCTATATTCTTCCCCCACTGCTAATGTGCTTTCTAAATCCTGCTGGGTGGTTTTGTAAGAATATTTAGGATCCTCCAATTATGACTGAAGACATGCACGAAGAACGACTTCAAGCAGTTGAAGCCTTAGGTGATGACCTTGTAAGGAGCTTTGCAGCTTATAGTCTTTTTATCTTTATTCTTTATTTGCTTTTTGTCATCTTTGAACATCTTCCCTCATTTTACATCACATTCCTCTAGCAGGATCATAGTATGATGGATCATGTTGAAGGTAAAGAGAATCTTAAAACCAATGTCATGTAATGTGAAGACAGACAGAATGGTGGTTAAACTTTTTTGATGATTGAAATGTCCTAAAATATACATGGATTGAAAACATGGCCCATAAAGCTCCAGGAGATGGTATTGTATAAGCCAACATGGAATAGCCTAGAATTGGCAATAAACTACTAGATTTTCCTTCTCTTTCCGTGTAATCTTGTTATCACTGGCATTGAACTGATTATAGTAGTGTGAGTTTCATCTAGCGACTCAACTATCATAGGTATTAGAAATTGATGGGGCTCTATGAGCTAGTTTTGTGTTCTGTAGTTCATGCCAATCTCTAGCTCCTGCCGTTCTGCATGAAAGGGACTTTACTATGGATTTGGCTATTCATTGGAATATGATTCCAAAAAATGGCATCTCTTAGGTCATATATTGGATAATTACGGAAGGTATCTGGTAAGACTCTAAGAAGATGACGATGAGAGAGAGAGCAACGGAGAGAGAGAGAATTTCAAGGGTAGCAGTAGTCTGGGGTCCCACTTTCTTGACAACATTCCTTGGTTGTCTGGTGTTCTTATTTATTGTGAAGGTTACTAATTTCCTTCTACATCCCGCTATTGGTGAGAATAGGCCTCTCACAAGTGTCATTTACCAAGATTTAACAAGGCATTTGCCTAAATTTGTACTTCTGTAGAATTGATTTTAATTGTTGTTTCCTTTCACTTGTGCCTCTGATCTTCTTGTTTGTCCCCCAATGTAAATTATTGTTCGATCACGTGGGCAAGGAACTGATAAAAGTAACTAGTGCTTTTGGAAATCATTTCAGGGGAAGTTTTGAAAGTTTGGAAATCATTGTACCTAGGGTTTGACTACTGTCATCCGGTACGTCATCCAGTACCGGTATCTCCTGATACTGTCATCCACTAACCGATACCCAGTACCCGATACCGTCATCCAGTTCTGGATATCGGATTATAGTGGAGAGTAGGTGCGGTAATGGATGTTAGCAGTACAGTTCCAGTACGGGATGATGGTATTGGATGATGGTAGTCAAACCAGTACTCCCAAAAACCCCGAGCTTTCAGATGTACCTTCACGGCTAATCCTACGTGGCATGCCGCATTGAATAATCTGATCAATCTGAGGGCTATTCGTCATCTCCCCTCCCGTAATTCCCCCCAAAACCCCCACCTTTCTTTCTCTAACTTTGGGGCTATCTCTCTCTTATTCTATGTCCCCGCCCCCGCGATTTCCTCCCCTGAATGTTCTCCTCGTCGAAGAACACGAGCGATGGAACAATCGGGAAACGAAGAAAACGAGGAATCTCTCCATCAAGAGTTCGATCGCGTCGAAACTCTCTCGGAACAAGAATTCGCGGAGATTTCTCCTGAAGAAGAATCCGATGGCGGAGAAACCATCATCCTCCCTCTCATCTTCCTCAGCCGGAGAAATCGATTGGAATGAGCAAGATCTCTCAGATGGAGAGATCTCTCTCGGAAGGCGCTAACAACGGTTCCGTCGACATCATCACCATAAAAAGACTACATTAGAAACCAAAGCAACCTCCTCACATCTGCGCTCTCAAGGAAAATTTCCTGTTTCAAGGAAGCAGAATCCGTAACAGACTTCCGTCTCAACGGTGTTAGAGTTACTGTTCTTCCCAAAGAGAAAGAAAATCCATTAGAGATAGTGCTTTCCGGCCGAATCTGCTTTTTCTCAAGATCTAACTGCGCGACTGCTCCGCCGTAAGGTCCTTCTTCAGAGAGAAGAATCTAACGTTCGTGGATATCTAACGGTGTTAGATATCAATATCGGAACCCAATACCGACATCCCGAAACCGATATCCGACATATGGATATCGGTATTGGGTACTGTAGGTACTGGGTACCGTTTAGGACCCTAATAGTACCCGATATGAAGCTGTGATGCGGGTAGAGAAAGGGCAAAGGCCGACCGAGGTTTGGTAGACCGAACCGGACCGAGACCGTCGGTCTGTCAAAACGGGTTTTGACGGTCTCGGTCGAAAATCGGTTCGGTCCTGCACGCGTATTCGGTCTTGGACCGAAAAGAAAAAAAGAAATTTTTAGAAAAAAGGGCTTTCGGCAATCGGCATTAGGTCTTCCGTCTTCGCATTCGGCAGCTGATTCTCTTCGCATTCAGGGTCCCCGAATCTCTTCACATTCATGCTGCATTGCGCATCGAGGAGACTGATTTCACGTATCTTCATTGATTCAAGCATTCGATCGCTCGTGGAAATTTTGTTTTTGTCTGCAAAATCAGGTTCATCCGTTTATAGCATTGCACCTATTAATTTCATCTTTTCTTCATCGATTCAAGCTGTTTGCGATCATTTTCTATTACGTTTTCTATTACGATCATTTTCATATTCGAGCAATTCAAGCTTTGGTTTTTTAGGAAAGGAAGAGAGAGAGAATGTATGGACAAAGAGAGGGAAATCGGCAGGAAGGGGGTGGGCGACTAAGGTGAGAGAGAGATGGGAAGAGAGATTGAGTCATTGACTCAATCTAAATGATTTTTCTCCCTATTCGTCGTCGTAGGAGGAATGTGGACTGAGAGTGCAGCCCTGGTCCAATGGATTCTCTGATCCGCAGCAGTGCTAGTAGAGGAGGATCTTCCCCGACTCCGGCGTGCTCATCGTTCCTCCCGTATGCACGCTCTCGAATCTCTTCGTCTCTCCTATTTTTGTCTCTGTAGAAACAGGGTAGGGCGGTCCCAGTCAACCGTACCTGCAGAAGATGAAATACCTTATACCTCAAATCCAGCTTGAGGTACAGCTGAACCTCTCTTTCTCCCCTTCTATGCAAAGAGGAATACGGTCGGAGGATTTTGGCAAGAAGAGATTTGGTCCTGCTATGTCGTTGAGCAGGACATCCGGGAAAAATGTTTGACCCAATGTAATACCTAAGATAATACCAGCAAGTTAGACTTTACCGATATGAAAAATATCAAAATTACTTCAAGATAGGTGATAATAGTTGACATGACATTGAATTCAAATAACAAGAAAATTTATATCTGTGAGCACAGTTCTGAAGATACTTAAGAGTCCTTGGTGTTGATAGAACTCAATATTTGACACAGCAAGCTTGCATTCTGGTTTGGATGGAGCCAATTTCAAGTTCAATTATCTATAAAACTCTGTCCATTTTATTTTGTCATGCCAATCATAAACCATATGTATGGGTTGGAGCACTGCGATTGCAACATGCTAAGAACCTAAAAGTTAGCACTGCGAGACCGAAGTTAAGACCGAACCGGACCGTGACCGAGGTAGACCGAGACCGGACCGAGACCGAGACCGAGACTTGGACCAAATGGTGTGCCAAAAACCGGACCGTGACCGGGACCGCCCAACCCTAGATGCGGGATAGATATGGAGCAGGCGTGGTTTGCGACAAGATGATAGTCAGAGTGAGGGGAGCATCAGCTTTCTAGCGGGGGCTAGGGAAGGTGGTCCTGCACATACAAAAGTTTTTTGCAGCAAGTCTGGGAGACGGGGCGTTATTTCGGTTTTGGCTGGATGAGTGGTCGGATAAGGGGTGTCTAAGAGGGAGGTTTCCACATCTTTTTGCGTTAACCCTCACCCGTAAGGTAAAGTCAAAGAATGTTGGGACGGAGGATGGAACCCGTCACTGGCGGCGCATTTATCGGAGCAGAGGGTGGGGGAGTTTATAAGTATGCAGCAGATGTTAGAGGGGCGGAGGCCTAGGGAGGGTGATACGGATGGCTGGATATGGAGAAACGAGCCATTCTCAGTTCGCGGGTTATATCGACAGTTGAGGACATCCCAAACCGAAGACCCCACTATGCTGGATGCATGTCGCGATGTGTGGAAACAAAGACTACCGTATAAGGTGACCATTTTCGCATGGACACTCGCTAGACAATGGGTATTGACACAAGTGAGACATAGATATTTAGTCTCAGCTGGGTCGGCCATGTGCATGTTGTGTGGAGAACAAGAGGAAGACTGTGAGCATCTTTTTTTCAAATGTCCCATTGCGACCAGGATAAGATCAAGTCAAGTTCCGTATTTTGGGCGACAATACCGAGGCGAAGAAGAGGTCATGACGCAGATCTAGGAAGGTTTGCGGTGATCTGGGCCATATGGCTACACCGTAATGAGGTGGTATTCGAGGGGAAAGCGGTATCAAGTGAGGGAATAATTCACGAGGTGGAGAGGTTTGTTGGTGCGTGGTTTTTGCACATGTGAGAATTAGAGGGGAGAGAGTGCATGATGGGCCATCCTGTTGGCCTAGTTGCCTCTTTGTATGGCGGTTCGCCGTTCTGGGTGATCTGCTCTCTTTTTCAAAAAAAAAAAAAAATAGTACCCGATATTCGATACCGGTATCTAAACGGGCGAGCCCTAATTGTGCCATGATATGTTTTTGTACAATGTTTTCCCTTGGGGTTGACAATGTTCTGTTAAGATTTCTTATCACTTGCATTGATCTGAAACCAAGGAACTCATTTCTGATGTCAGTTTCTGTTATGAGTACATGTATCAATGGGCCAAATTGGTGGGCCAAATGTATATGTAATAGTTAGAAGAAATTGATAAGATTCATGGCTAGGATGGCCAAATTAATGGGCCCAAAATAACCCAGCAATTTGGCCAACTACCCGATCTGTTAAACTTAACAGATGGGTTAACGGCTAGGAAAACTAGCCGTTGTAAACGGCTAGCCTAACTTCTATCTCTCTTTTTTTATAAATATATGTGTGTTTTTTTATTAAAAAATATAAGTGTTATTTTTGCCTTCTACTGAGTCTCTGTCCATCAATCTTCAATTCTTCCCTGTATCCACAACTCCTTGGCGAAAGCTGTGAATTTCAATTCACAGTTTCTTTGGTATTGATCATGCACAAGGTCTAATAATGTGGTCTAAGTTGAATTGCTGAAATCCATCTAAATCTTTTCTTTTGTCCAGTCAACTATGCTGCAGTCCAATTTCTTCTCGTTATGTTATTTAAATTTTATAGTTTCCTAGAAGTAGTTGAAACATATGGATTATTTTTTGACAGATCATATTATGCGTCTCAATTTTCCACATTTGTGCTCTTCACATTAATAAATAGTTGAAAGATAAAGACGGTGTTCAGATATTTGATTTTTTTCATATCTTTAATCAATGCCTCTTAGATTTGCTCTCGCTAATTTGGGGAAAGCTGAATTTTTTGGTACAGGACTTTTCTGCTCAGCTGGAGAAAGAGACTTTATCTTCAGGTTAAACAAAATATATTTTTCTTCTCCTAGTTGATATTTGTTCCATTTGAACAACTCCTTAATTTTCTGTGAATGCCAGCTTGTGATTCTTTTGAATGGTAAATCAGAATTTTCTGTCAAATTGGATGCTGATGTTTGCCAGATTTTAACATTATTGCCGTGTCTTCGTGACGATTATTTTACACCTTATTCAGATATGTCTGCATTCAAAGCTGCAAACCCGGATGCTGTCTTTGAAGATTTTATTAGATGGCATTCCCCCGGTGACTGGGAAACTGTTGAAAACAAAGACAGCGATTCCTCAGGGAAAGGAGCTACTGTGAATGCTGACTGGCCTCCACATGGCAGACTGTCAGCACGGATGTCCGAACATGGTAATTCTTGGCGGCAGCTTTGGAATGAATCCCCATCATTACCTGTTTCAGAGCAGAAGCCACTTATTGATCCAGTTCGTGAAGGCGAAAAGGTCCCACCCAGATCCTTGCATTTGATCAGCTTTTTGGGTATCTTTATCAAATAGATTTTACTTGCAGGTACTTCACTACTTGGAGACCTTAAGACCCCGCTTGCTGCTGGAGCAAATGATTTTCACTGCTTTCAAGGCATCTTTGGATATTCTAAGCCAGACTCCTTACGGAAATTTGACTCAAATGAGGTCCAAAATTGAACAGCTCTACAAGACAATATCAACGAGCTTGAAGATCTTACGCGGTATTTCAACCTCTATTGCACTAAATAAATTTGAGCATAGGCATTGGTCTTTCACAGTCTCATTCCTTTACACGCACTCTTAAAGAACTGAAACATGTTCACTTTTGGTTGGTTTTCAAGCCGTTTCACCGGACAAAACTGCCCTGTGTCTTTATTAATGGCTTCCAATATATTTTTTTTGAACATTGAAGGATCGCCCAAGATCCTGGTACAAGTGCTTCTTATCACCCAAGATGTTACCAATCCCTGGACTGCCCAAGCCTGATCACCCTTCACCCTGGAGTTCCTCTCCACCCTGGTGTCCCTCTTTGTAATGAAGAGGGTCTAAATGGCTTTGATGTTGACCTGTACTGCATGTCAGACAGTACAGTCAAGAGCAGTGCAGTGGAGAGAGAACACAGACATACATTTGCTCTACTGCTGTAAATTTCTTGTTCTTCCTCTTCTTCCTTTCTACATAGTGAACAGGCTCTCTCCAAATTCTTTTAATTATCTGTTGTCAATTTTTTAATTTAGCAAAAAGAGAACAAGGTTAACTCATTGGAGTTTCCTTCTGCAATCCTACAGGAAACAATGTGGTTGATAGGAATGAGCTGATTGGCGATCTAGTCCGTCTTTGCACTGTTTTCGAGCACGTGGAGAAGCTCTTGATGTTTGCGGGATCTGTGTGCCATAAATTCTCAGGTGCCAGACGCCTTTGCGAGGCAATTTTCGATGACTTCTACAGTTATTACCTCCCCAAGATGGGCACAGGCTCGTCAAGTATTTGTTATGATAAGGTGCGACAATTCCTCTCTAAACCTCTTTAATTATGCCCGTTCTCATCATAATCTTCAGGCGTTCAAGTGCAAGCAACCAGTAAAAGTGAAGGAGAGGGAAGCTATACTCAGACTGTTTCCACAGCCTTCTGCCAGTCAGTCATGGAGGAAGGTCTTGAGCATGGGTAATCTTCTCAATGGGCACGAACCACTAACCAGGGAGATCATATTTTCAGCCCACGATCAATCAGGAAGAAACCTTGTTCCAAAGAATTCCTCCGAAGAGCTTGAAACGCATAGAATGTATGTCCATGGCACATCTAATGACCTGCAAGTGGCTCTGGCTGTGGCATCATGGGACTAAATTCTCTACATTCCATGTTGAAGAAGGGTGACTAGATCTCCCCATTTCTCTCTTTGGGGGGGGTGTGAGAATTGGGAATAGAGGTATAATGAACCTAATGGACAGCGGGTCAGAGGCTCTTGTAGTCTTGTAGATAAAAGGGATGTGAAAACGAAATGCATTTTCTTTAATCTATTTATAGTACTTTAATTGAATCAATATCAGAACTATGATGAGAAACGAGAATGCGCTGGTCATCCGGCATCAAAAACTCCCTTCTCCCATTGTAAGCAGGGCAATTTCATCTTTCTATGATTCTACTTTCTATTTGGAATTCATGACGAAACTGATTTTTTTTGAAGAGAATTCATGACCAAATTGATAAATCTAGAATTTCAAATGTTGAGCTTTGAATTGTTCTTTGAGCTTCAGAGTGAGTCAATGTGTGTTGCAGATCAAAGGGACCAATTTTCCCTGTTATCTTTTTATGGGGCATTGATTGAATCGCGAAGAAGGAACAGGCGCCTGAATTGCCGCCACGCTCGCTGCTGACTCTGACTCTGAACCTTTAAGGGCCCAGGGCACGTGGGCACGCTGGCAGACGATCACTCTCGACTTTTGAACGCCCGTAGACGAGCCTACGGCGCCGGATAGGCAATCTAAGGGTTGAATCAAGAGATGACTGGGAGCGTGCGAAGAGATGGCCAGCTCTCTCTCTCTCTCCCTATCTCTGTGTTCTCTCCCACCGGCTGAGTTCAGCAGACCAGCGTCCCGTTTCTCGCGTTCGTCTCCCCCTACCCTGGTCAACGTTGACGGGCAGCAGTCAATGTTAAAGAAACGGAGGTGGGGGGAGGGGAGCCAGGGGTTAAGACAGACCCATGAAAAGGGTTGAGTTTAGGAGAAAGCGAGGGAGGGAGCCGCTCGACTGTCGAGGGAATTAATTAGAGGGGAGTGAGCGTGGTCCAAGGGCTAATTATTCCCCCCTACTAAAGCTGGGATAGCTAAAATGAATTAAAATATAGACCTATAAAGAAACGACCTATTATTTCCTGGCTATCCATCCACATATATATATATATATATATCTCCGGAGATGATCCCGTGGATTGATGATCCTTTGGCCGATGGTCACTGGGCTTGGCATCCTCGGTGGCTCACGCTGACATGCTCCAGGCTACCTATTTAGTCGTGCTTTCTTTACCCTTTTTAGGCTGGTCGTAGAGTATCTCACGACTTAAACACAAAACACCTTTCTATCTGCGTATCTGTTATCTCTCTCTCTCTCTCTCTCTCTCTCTCTCTCATCTATCTATCTATCTATCTATCTATCTATCTATCTATCTATCTATCTATCTATCTATCTATCTATCTATCTATCTATCTGTCTGTCTGTCTGTCTGTCTGTCTGTCTGTCTATCTATCCATCTAGGTACTACTAAATATATATTTCTATCAGTCCATATACTACCTTACAGATTATTATTTCATCTCACTTTAGCGATTCCTCGGGATGTCTACTCCTCGATCTTTCTTTTGCGCGGTAACGGAGGGGATAATATTAAGAAATTTCTTCCTCCCCTCCATCCCTCCACCTTTCTCCTGCAGCTCCCGGAGAGTCCGGTAGTAGCCATCAGCTTCTGTTTCTGTTCCGTAGGTTTCGCTATCGAAGAAGTATAGCTCTTCTAGTAGCTCGTACTTAGCTTTTCTCATCTCATCATCTAAGTGAATCTTCTCCGCATTCAATGAGAAAATAAAAAGAATATTTATCTTCGACGACTGGAGCGAACGTGGAGGTTATGTCCTGCTCAAGGCAACGTCGCAAGAATCCTGGTACGAAAGGGAGAATCTTCCCAGTTACCCGCTATATCCTGATCGCGACGGCGTTCGTAGTTTTCACTCGATTAAATTAATTTTTCCCGCTCAGAAAAACATATCGTGGTTATCGCAAAACCGCAGATTATCCAGTCGATAGAACGACGGCGATTTCACCAACTCCAACGGCGTCTTCGCATTCGCGTCTGTAGCGAAGCAAGCTGCAGATGACTTGGTCGATCCGGACGAACTCCTGAGTCATACTGTCAGGCTGCGTAATTATCCTTCTTAGACGCGTCGTTTTTTGTGCGTTAATGGAGATTTCAAATGCGGTTCTTCTCTGATGAACGCCGTTTGAACAGCTAAAATGGCGTCACCAGACAAGCGTATCCACCTCGGATCCTTCATCATTAACCGCGGACAGATCAACGTGCCAGTCACTATCTCTCCTCTATTCGGAATTTTTCACTGTTCATCAATGAGGATCATGAGATGGCTCACCGTCATTACTGCTGGGGAGATTTTCTCTAAAAGTTCCTGTAGGACATCGACGACTAGGGCTAAGGTTAGCGTTGAAATTTGCTACTAGAGCCTTCTGAGAATAGGATGCGAAAGTAATCTAGAGTTATCTGCGTCAGTTCTAGAGAGAGAAAGTAAGCCTGTCTGTCCCCGTTGCCACTGCTGTAGAGAGAGAAAGACAGTGCCACGGATTGATAGGAATAGAGGATCTCTCTCAAAATAATTGGCCTAATTACATGCTAATCCGGCCCCGGGAGTCGTTTACCAAAGGACCCACCACGTGAATCCTTCCCTACCGTCATTCTCCTCTTCTCTCTCCTCTTTCTTTCTTTCTTTCTTTCTTTCTTTCTCACTCTCCCCGAGTAGCTACCTCCCTTTCTTCTTTCTCAGGATCATCCACCTTCTATTATCTCTTCAAGTGACAGAACATCAAAGATCAGGGAGAGAAAGGGAGGGGAAAGAGAGAGAAAGGAGAGAGAGAGATCCATCCTACTCCTTTCAAGCAACACTCCATATTCAGAACGCCAAAAAGACAAGAGGGATCGAAAATGGAAGAAGCGACGACGGCGGAAGGTCAAACCTCATCCGCCGCCATCTCCGAAGACCCACCGCGACAACAGCCAGCGCCGCCACCGCTAAGCCGCTACGAATCTCAGAAGAGGAGAGACTGGAACACGTTCCAGCAGTACCTCCGTAACCACAAGCCGCCGCTGTCCCTTTCTCGCTGCAGCGGGGCCCACGTGATCGAGTACCTCAAGTATCTAGACCAGTTCGGCAAGACCAAGGTCCACGTGGCGTCCTGCCCCTTCTTCGGCCACCATAGCCCTCCTTCCTCCTGCGCTTGCCCTCTCAAACAAGCCTGGGGAAGTCTGGACGCCCTAATCGGCCGCCTTCGCGCTGCTTACGAAGAAAACGGTGGTAGCTCGGATTCTAACCCTTTTGGCGCTCGCCCGGTCGGCATCTATCTCAGAGAAATTCGCACTTCTCAGGCCCAGGCCAGAGGAATTCCCTACGAGAAGAAGAAGAGAAAGCGCCCAACGAAGACTTCCGCACCTTCCGCGAGCTCCGGTTCTTCTTCCTCGCGAGCTTTTGCTGTTGGCCAGGAGGATGATGACAAACCAGGAAGCTCCGCTTCGTGAAATGATTCTGCTTCAAACCCTAACACAGTTTATTACAGACCTTCTCGTCCGACGCAAAATTCATCTTCTTTTCTCCCGCCATTTTTTTCAATCATGCAGTCTGGAGAATAATTACTTTTGGAGAATTATTCTCCAATTTCCTCTCCATTCTTCGACAATTTATGTTCGTTTGAGAATTCTGAAGATCATCAAAGCGGTGCGGCGCTGCAAATGCCATTAAATGGCTCTGCTTTGGTATTCGACTGTGTACAGAAGAGTTTCTGCAGGAGAGTGTACGTACAGTGAAATCACACTGAATGAGGGTGTTGCTTGTTTCTGAGAAAATGCCGCACACTGAGCATTATGTATCCATATATAGCTATGTTGGTACAGTGAAGCATAGAGAGAGAGAGAGAGAGAGGTTTTAACTGCCGAAAATTCAGCACAAATGAGGTTTTAGCTGGCGAGAAATTCATCTTTGAATCAGCTGTTGCGAAATCATGACGAGAATTCTCTTCGCATTATCGAGAGAGAGTCATCCACTCGTCAAGTTAATGGGAAACAACCACGGCGACGTTGACCATGAATGTTCAAAAGGTGTTCATTTTTTATATAGATATACAAGATGGATGATACAGGAATAGATAAACAGATAAATCAGTATAAATGTGGATAGATAGGCAGACTGATAGATAGACAGATATATAGATATAGATATAGATATAGATATAGATATATTGATAGATAGATGGATAGGTGGGTAGGTATCTCTATAAATGAGAGAGAGAGAAAGAGAAATTATCACCTATTTACTTCATTTCCTCCGCAATGGATGCCATGAGAGTAGAAACTTTTCAAAAAAACACATGCATGGACCAATCGTCGACAATCAAAGCAGTGCATTGATTTGACGTCGAATTCAACGTCTCCGTCATTTGTTCATCCCAAAGCAACGTATCCCCACGACGGCTCTTTTCACTTATAATGGAGCGATCGCCATCAGTTTAAGCGAAAACTAAACGCAACTCGTTGCTTAAGCCCGCCCACTGGAGGATAGAACCGGAAAAGAAACCCTCCTGTCTCGATCATTCCACGTCTCAACGCAGACGCAAATCTTTAATACCTCGTTCCCGAAGCTTCAAGATCTCTCTTTTACCGTCCGCAGAGACACGAAACCCCAAAGTCAACATGATCGCCAAGTTTATTCAGACAATTTCGCGTAATTTCAATGGTCTGACCGACAATCCCTCGTGGGCTTGCCCATGCGTGCTTCTCTCTGCAAACTTCATGAATTATCCGAGTCGAATCTTTTGAATGCGACTTCGTCCCGACCATTGAGCTCATCAAATTCCCGCTTTCCCGATTAGATTTCCCCTGAACGAGAGGGATAGATCGTAGCCAGGTAGAGAGAGAAAGCTACAGTGCGAGACAGCGTGGGACCCACTAGTTTCACCCTTTGACGATTCCGTTGCCGATATGGAAACCAGCTCGCGATTCAGTGACGACTCATCTCTCCATTTATCTCTCTCTGTCTCTCTCTATGTCCATGAAACTTAGACAGATGAACGGCAGTTTAAGCAGAACGAAGTGTCGACAAGGGGAATCTCTGCTCTACAGGGCTGCCGACAGCCTGGCGAATGAGGCGGTGATCTACTTAACCTCGGGAACGCCGGCATCGTCTTCCTCGGTGAAAGGTGGCGCGTGAAAGAGAGAGAGAGAGAGACATCGCATTTCACTCACTGTTGGAAACATGGAACGAAAAGCTGCCAACCTCACCTGATTTCAGTGAAGTGGGCACCGCAGGCTGTCGGGAACAGTGAGTAAAGTTGAACAGAGAAAGAGATCGCCCTTAAACGAGAAATAACCCGACACAATCGCTGCGTCTAAACCGTATCAAACGCCGTTGCATTTTATCTACCATGAGCGCGGTAATTCCAAGTGGGATTTTGTGAAGTATTTTCTTGCCGAAGTCGTTAACTTTTCTATAAAAATAAATCGGGCTCTTCTCTCCTGGGAAAATTAAATGGCCCATTCCGCTACACTGGTTCAAGCAAATTGGGCTCTTTTCAAGGACAGGTTAAAACACATATATGGCCCATATTGTCAGACATGGTGACCTTCGGCACAAAAGTTTAAGCAATAGCCTTGAAGCTTGATTATGTGCTTGATAGAATGCCGCAGAATTTCTTCACATGATAAGATATTTTTATTGAAGTATTCAAGCGAAGATGATAGAGTTTCTATCATTTTTTTATCAACTAGCTCATTCCTCATTTATTCACTAAGATTCTATGGTTTAATGTCAACGAGGTGAGGCAATGATGAAAGCAAGCCAGACAGTCCTCTTCTGCTCTACCATACGCCTTTGGGTGGAACCTGTTTCCAAAATCAAAACTGTGACTGAAAAAGCTTGAGATAGATAGAAATCGAGGATGTCTCATTTGGAATAAGATATAGATGAAATTAGAGAAAAAGAGTTAGCAAATGAACTATTATCGAAAGATATGATTTCCCCTACTCTCCTGTAATGGATTCTCTCAAAAGATTTTAATTTTATAGAAGGATACGAGCATTAAGGGAAGCATGAACATAAGGTGAGAACTTACATGGAGGTGTATTCTATTTGGACTTACAATTTCCATATCGTTTTGTAATTTATCATAAAGGGGGAAATATATTTTTAAAGATCAATTTTGATGAATATACTAGTTTGACCAATCAGCCGATTGAATCACATTAAATTCTTTCATGACATGAAGTAGAGGTAGAAGGATTAAGTTTGTTTAATTAGTTAATTGATTAGACTTATAGTTTACATCTACGTTGGCATATATTGTAAACGTGCATTAACACATAGGTTATCATACTACTATATGAATGATATGAGTATGTATTTCTCAAACTCATTACCTAGTTACAATTAATAGTGTATAGTTAAAACAATAATAATTTATATGGATATGTTCATCTGTAATTGTGCATATAAAAATGTAGGTGTCAAAACACAAATTCATCTCTCTCGAGCATTGAAACATAGGGATGGGCGGTCTTCATCGGATCATCATCCAGAGAAACCTTGATCTCATCCTCAAATTTTGGGGATCACACTTGAGGATCTCTGGACTGAAGATTGGCGATCTTGATTGAGGTTTCCATGATGAGAGGGAAGCAAAGGAAAAACTGGGAATGCTCAGAGAGAAAGTTTGAAGGATAAGAGAGAGGATGAAAAGGAGAGATAGACAGAGGAAGAGATATAAAGAGAATCTAAATTAAGTAAAGAGGGAGTGAGAGAGACTAACATTGAGATATAAAGTCAATAAGCCTTCTAAAATTTTGATCAAAACATCAAGTACAGCAGAATATATTGAATCAAAAATTCAAAATGCTCAGACACCAAAAATAGATAATCCTATAATCTAAAATGTATGAGAAAATATATTTATAGAGTTCACTTGAAGGAGTTATTGAAGCTATTCAAGTCTATATCCTCTAGCGATATCCACATGATTGATGGATGGTTGAATCTCCTCTTCATTCAAAGCTCTTCACTAAGAAAGAAAGAGAAGAAAAGAGAGAATTCTAACAAGGCCTGCATGGGTACCTTGAGTTATGGTCGTTCTCTCTCTATTTATAAGAATTTGGTATGTGGACATTCTATACAAACCATTATAATTATGTCTATATCCACCAATATCCATAGAACTTATGTGTGTGACCCTCTAGGTCCATATATCTCACTAGTTAATAACTTTATAGACCCAATAACACCTTATTGGTCAACCTTAATAATTATTTACATCAAAATATAGATTAATTAATCAATGATCAATTTAACCTAATCTCTAGGCTAAGTTGCCAGCCCATTGGGTGACAAGCTACACCACGTACTCTAGGAGATATGAAGTATATAAGAACTCTTGTATGTAACCTTATTGTCATCGATTAACATGTATGATCCTTCAGCCCCATGAGATTCATGAATGACTTAGGGTATGGTCAAATTTCAAACCCTTATCCATCACTCAAGTTAGCACCGATGTGGGAAGAAAATTACCGGGAAATCATTCTTTGATAGTTCTACTAACTTGGCAATTGATTTCATTGCATCTCATTTCTTGAGTTAATATCCTTAAATATCGAGGGTGGAAGATCCCATCTTGATCACATAATAATCTTTGAGGACTTCATGTTCTATCTAATATATAATATTTTAGAGATCTTCTGGTTAAGGATTCGTAAGTCGTAATCAAAGCATGGTTATCCATCTACAATTTGTCTTTGGTGTCTCAAGTCAAAGGACCACATACATAATCGTGACATCAACCTGATAGATAGTTAAGTATAATAACATTTAGGAATTTATACGGATCAATTCAATAAACTCTTTCTCTGAAGAGCACCTACTCTCTATCTTTGGTCTCTCCACATTGATGGCTACATGATCAAGTATACATATTATATGAGTAGGATCATATAGTGCTATTCTTTTTTGATAATGTGATGTCCTTCTCAAATATCCCACGAATAGGAATGTTTAAAACATATGTTTAAAGACTAGTGATCAGTGTATTATGATCTCATCACAATTCACTTAGTCATCATATATGCTCATAGACTTCATGAAATGAATAATTTTATTTTAATGAATATAAACAAGATATACAGAAGTGTGATTGGCTCATAGACCACATAATATCCATCAATTAAAGAGATTTAAGTGTGGAAGAGGGAGGTAGAGAAAAAGGAGAGGAGAGATAAGGGATGTGAAAACTTTGAAAGTGAATTAGAGGGATAAAAGGAAGGAATAAAGGTAGGCAAAAAGAGAAAAAGGGAGAACAAAGAGAGAGAGATTTGGGGCACTCAATCAAAGCCCTCATGTCATGCTTTTCTTATCACGACCCATAGTATGGTTGGGTTGTGTTGTGTCATGGGTCATCATAGGCCTAGAATGGTCCATGGCACACGTAGCTTGGGGGTGAGAGATGAGAGAGATGTCACAGATTCGAAATAGAGAAATGAGGGGGGGAGAGAGAGAAGACATGAGGAGAGAGAAGGTGAGTTGGGGGATAGATGTCACATCATTGAGGAGAGAGAAAGATGAGTAAACAAGACAACTATAAAAATTATTAGAGAGATGTCACATCAGCAAGGAGGTATTTAAAGAGTAGGAGAAAGAAAGTTGAGGAGAAAATAGGCTCTCAATCAATCCCCTTACTTTGAGTTTTTCACATGGCCTAATGCTCGACTAGGCTATCTTGTGCTATGGCATGCTAGAAGCCTAACACAACACATTGCAAAATTGGGTCACACTTTGACTCAATTTATATTGCATTTACTAGATAAGAAATTTTTTAGATAGAGTAATTGAGGAAATATAATATATTTATATTGTTGAAGGGTTTATGTGAAAATTACATGGTATTCATCCTAGGGTCATTGCTTGGTGCCTTATCTAGATAGATTTTCTAGAGGGTCTCCCAATTACATCAAATATGACTTGTTCTTCAATCTCTAGAGTCTTGAAATAAATCACCCCCACTTATCAATGCATGATTGCATCTCTCTCCACTCCCTAATCTCTACGGTGCACTTCCTCCACTTCTTCAACTTCTCATGCCTTGGCCAATGGTATCATCATTTGAAGAGACTACTATGAATCCAGAAATTGTGTTGGCAGTGGAGACAAAAGATGAATTTGTTAGGATCTGAGGGTTCACAAGCTCTCCAAATTTTTTATCAAAACATCGATTGTAGTGGAAGATGTTGAATAAAAACATTTAAAAAAGTTGAAGCACCAAGAATATATGATATAATCATCTATTATATATGATCCTATGATTTAGTATAGAATAAAATTTATACTTTTCGTGATAATCTGAAGGAGATCTCTAAGTCATTCAAGTGTCTTGCCTCTACCAGTATCCACATGATCGATGGACGATTGGATCTCCTCTAGAACACTCATCATCACAAGAGGAAGAGAAGAGAGGAGAGAGTTTTTCACTAGCCTCTCATGGGCACCCTTATTATGATCGTTCTCTCCTTATTTATAGACTTTGGGAATATGAACTTTTCATACAAACCCTTAGATTTATATATATATTCACTTAATATATTTATATCTACACCCTTATACTTTGAGCACCCTTAATATGAACTTTTCATACAAAAGCCCATTGACATTATGTGTGACCCTTTATGTCTATATATCTCGCTAGTCATTGACCCAATAACACTTATTGGTCTTATTTATCAATTACCTGATAGATATTGTGGCATATAAGCCAATCACACTTGTGTTCATTGAAAAAAAAAATGTTCATTATCATTTGTGTGTGATGTTTGCAATAAATTCCATGTGCATATACAATGACTAAGTGAATTATGATGAGATCATAATACAATGATCACTAGTTTTTAACGATATGTTCTAAACATTGTTGTTTGTGAGACTCGAGAGGGACATCAAATTATCCAAAAAGAATAACTCTATTTAATCTGACTCATATGATGATTATGACTGATCTTGTAGCCATTGGTGTAGAGAAACTAAGGATAGATAATGGGTGCTCTTTGGAAAAAAAGTTCGCTGACTTGATCCGTATGAATCCCTAAATGGTAATTATATATAATCGCCAATCAAGTTAACTCATGTCACACTTGTGTATGTGTTCTGTTGACTTGAGACACTGATAACATGCATGTTATATATGAATTTACATGATTATTAATGCAAATAAAGGCATTAATTATTACATTTGTATGCCTGTTATCATATTTTAAATACATTTCTATCATTTTACATACTTTCATGTTATGATCTAAAAATATATTATTTTATGAATAATTATGCATAATTAAACATTATGATTTTATTCTAATTATATTTAAGATCATAACTATGTTTTAATGATTAAAGTATAAGAGAAAAGATCTTTATTTATAGTCATGTATTTTTCTAAAGCTATTTTAGAAGATACATGAATGTATTTATTTAATGAAAATTTATTCTCTTGTTATTTTTAATATTTTGAATTTTTATAATGATGGATAATTCAATTTCTGATCCAACAAAATAAATTTGAATTAATTTGGAGTTGTATTTTGAAAGTTATAATTTTTCCAATTTTTAGGAATTTTCTAGGATTTTTCTAAATTTATTTAATTGTATTTTCGATTTTAAAACAACTAAAAAAGAATTATTAAAAGGGTTTTAATTACTGCGCACTAATGTGACGGAGCAAAGCCATGTGGCAATGCGCGGACGTGTGTCCATGTGACACGTGGACACGCGTGTGTGCGTGACGCGTGTGCGTGACACGCATGTGTGTGTGTGACATGTATGCGCGGATTTTAAATGGGTTAGGAGCATCCGTAATCGGATTTAAGCTAATTTCTTAAATCCGAGAGGTTATTAACCCAATTAAACCCTTTAAAATATTCCGTGTGGGATTATGTGTACATGTGTTTGATTTCAGGTGACATGGCGACGCATGAGACATCCGATCGCGTGATTTAATCACGTGCGTCAGATGTAACTTACTCAAGGGGTACGTGGCAGCATCTCATAAAGCATCGATTCGATTAAATTGCATTTAATCTCATTGGTCCATCAAGGTAGTTATAACGGTCATGATTAATTGCGATCGATGGACCCCTCGACTTATCGAGATCGTCGGATGAAGATCCAACAGACGATTCGAAGCGACCCCATCTCTTCTACGCGCGACACAGACGCATCCAGACGCTCTATCGAAGATCGGAAGCTCAAGACTTAGTAATGTTGATTTATCAACAGGTGCGTCATCTCAGCCGTTCATCGCGATAAACCGTTGCATCCGATGGTTACGCCCAAAATCTTCTATAAATTAGAATGTTCTTCGCGACGGAAGACTACCCTTGGATTTTCAAATAAATCAAACTATCTAGACACCACAATCTGAGAGTCTTTTAATTTCTTTAGCTTCTTGACTGGCTTCCATGTCCGAGGAGTGTTTGAAATCAGAATTTGATCAAGGGAGTAAGGAGAAATCACATCTTGAATGTCATCTTCGTCTTCGAAATCGCGAATGAAAAATCCATGAGTCTAGCGATTAATTGGATCATGTCGAGTGCGATTTTGGGTTAGATTGCGTGTTTTCATCTTAATCTTTCATCATTTAGCATTAGATTTATATTTTAAATCATAGATTAAGTATAATTTTAGTTTAATTTTGGTTTTAAATCAATTTCGCGATCAAATTTTCATCTCAACTTCAAACTTCAATTACTCCGCGAATTCTAATCCAAATCACTCAATTTTTGATTCCGTGGATTTTCAATTGAGTTATCTTTCTTAATGTTATAAATTACCTAATTTTTAAACTCAATTCGTCATCTGATTTGATCAAATGTTAAAGATATCTCACAAATTTTGCTAATTCTCTGTGGATTCGACCCTTATTTACCATTATACCCTTCAATTCGTGAATTAATCTTTAAATTGGTAAGTTTAGATTTTTTTGACACGACATCGAGTGTATTTAACGACCTCACGATTGTGTTTCGTCATACACCAAATACCTCTTATGAATGAATGATTGTGTTTTGATCATGACTTACAAATCCCTAGCCACGAGATATCTACAACTTCATATATTGGATATGACACAAAGTCCACAAAGATGATTGTGTGATCAAGGTGGGATCATCAATCTCAGTATTTGAGAAGATTGGCTCAATAAATGAGATGCGATGAAATCTTTGGTCTAGGTAGTCAAAACATTGGAGAAGCGATTCTCGATGATTGACGTATCGTTTTCGTGCGTCGTTAAAACAAAATAACGTTGGTCAAACAAAATTTATAAAACCGAAATCACAAAGATAAGATATAAAATCAAGTAATGTGTAAGTATCGGGTCGATCCACAGAGAGCAGGGTTGACTTTAATCGCAGAGTTGACTTGGTCAAACTTAGGTTTAAAAGAGGTTTTAAAGAAGTAAAAATAAGAAGTAATGAGTGGAAATGATATAAATAAGCTAAATAAGAAGTTTTAAGAATTTAATTCTCGGATTTGACAGAGAAAAGTCAAAAGTCAAAGTCAAAGCATTGACTTTGACCAACAGTAGGTGTACTGTGAAATCAGAGAATCAAACAGAGTCAGAAGATTATGAAAATTTTATATTTGGAAACTAGAGAGAAAATTGATAAAAAAATATAATTCGTGATTTTTGGATAAGAAATGGATTTACTATGAATTATTGAAAATCAAATATTAGAAAATCCCCGAAATGAACACCTCGGAGGAAATCGTCAAATTGACCGGTGAAATAAAATCCAAATCTTGCAATTTATATGTCAATAGAAATCTAAGAACAGAGTAATCTAAAGAGACCAAAATAATTGAATTCTGATTTGTGAATTGAAAGTAATTGACCCCAAAAGTCAACATTTGACTTCTGATGATAGATGAACAGTCCTCGGTCAAACGTCAAATTGAAGGGTCAAATGAACTCAGAATTTGATGAATTTGCTATCCACGGAAAGCTGATGAAAATAGGAATCCAAAGAAACTAAAATCAAGTGATTTGGAATTATAATCAGAGAGATATCCTATTTTCAAAATCAGAAATTTTTCGGACTAAAAATTAGGAAAAATGAAGAACACTTTGAACTACTTTGCAAAATTAAATATCTAAACCTAATAAAAATATAAATTACCTCTTGATAATTGATCGAACCTCACTACTAACCTGATTGCCACAATAATGGGGGCCTCAATTCTCGTAGATTGAAGCGAATTTGCTCGGATTCTTCCTCGTGAATGTTCGGAATTCAAGGGGAAAATTCGATGAAATCAAGAGATGAAATCGTGATTATCATGCTTCAATGGATGCGTCCCTACACACTTGGAAGCAGAGGATCACGAGAACTTAAGACCTTCCTCAAAATTCGCTTAATTTCTTCATAAATCGATCAAAAGTTAAAGAATAAAGAAGAGAAATACATGCTGTTAAAGGGAAAATTAGGCCGAGAATTCCGGCCGTTTGATCCGGTCGTGGGCACGGATTGATGGCGTCGTGGGGGCGATTTCACTTGGCGGCGTCGTGGCTCCCAATTTTGCCTCAAAGGAGCTACGATCGCGCCACGATTGGGCCACGATCCTGACGCGATCAGGCCACGATCGTGCGTCGATCGTGGTCTTGATTCTCCATCTTTCGTCGTCTGATTCAGTGGAAAGATTGTGGCATTGATGGTGAACCGGGTTGATGTTGATCGTGTGGTGATCTTGGACTCAATTTCGTGATAAATCAGCCCTGACCGCGGGACGATCGGACCGCGATCGTGCAGCGATCGGGCCACGATCGAACCGCGATCGTGAGCCACGATCGTGCGTTTTGCTTCGTCGCTGCCGTCCGATGAAGATCCAGTGCTCCAGAGAGTCCCCCAAATCACCTAGGTGAGATGAAGATCTTGGCCATATGATAGAGATCGCACGGTCTCAATGTATCCAAGCAACGCCTCCGATCGCGAAAAATCGCGACCATCCACGCAGGGCTTCTGATCGCGGAAGATCGTGACCGTCCACAACGTATCTCCCATCGCGACAAATCACGTCTGTCCGATGAAGCCTGATTACACGATCGAATTGTGATGAAGATTGGACGCTCCTGGAGGCTCCACGTGTCACCAGGTACGCCTTTGATCGCGTCCACTTAATCGCGATAATTCTCGCATGTGCTTCATTAATGATCGCGTGGACTCGGGTCCACGCGATCTCCGCCATCCGATCGCATCCGACGCTTGCGATGTGTCCACCTTGCCTGCAACAGGTAATAATCGTGTGGGACATAGTCCCACACGAAGAAAATGGCTGCGTTTGTTGCGCTTAAATACCGCGGTGCGGTAAGGCATTTGCGTTATGGCCCCAAATAACTAACCAGGGCCCACTATCTCGTGGGCCGTCCAACTGCCAACCTTACCTGCCACGTGGCGCCCCTCACAGCGGCCGCGTGGCCTCCCTACCACGTGCCCGCTCGGGCCACCCGTGGCTTTGCCACGTGGCCTCAGCCCCGCGTCGCACCCACGCGGTGGTCCGGCGCACCACGTGTCAGCACGCCGGCGCTCCCGCTCGCCACGTCATCACCTGCAGGTAAGTACCCCCTTTTTGCGATTTTTTAATAGAAAATACTTAATAAAAATCAAATAAAAAATGAGAAAAAGGCATAAACTTCAGAAATTCATAACTTTAAATATACAACTCCTTTTTAATCCAAATTTTCTCCATTGGATCA
Organism: Lemna minuta; assembly: GCA_024174645.1. Classification (NCBI taxonomy): domain Eukaryota; kingdom Viridiplantae; phylum Streptophyta; class Magnoliopsida; order Alismatales; family Araceae; genus Lemna; species Lemna minuta. The sequence continues at coordinate 7,734,626 of CM044102.1, read as the reverse complement.
CAAATTCTTCTTTTTAATATCATGTCATTTAAAATATATTTTTAAAGAAGAAATCAAGATGAATTAGAATTTACTTAAATCATTTCTCATTAAACATTCTAAATCATAAATTCATCCTGAAATTATCCTTCTAAACATTTACTAAAGTCAAGAATCATTCAATAACAGAGATTAACTTCTATTAATTTAAACTTAACAAAAGATTAATCATCTATTAAGCATGAAATTATCCCTAATTTATGCATAAATATCAACTTTAGTGAAATGACATGCCAATGGAGAAAATTCCTAAAAAGTATGATAACATGCATCATATTCACATAAAATAAGCATGAATATGAGTTAATTAGGATAAGAATTCAAGTTATAAATGCATGTTATCAATGATTTCATATACACATCCGTACTAACTTGAGTAATCTATTAGGGCTTAACAGTTGACCATACCCTAAGTCATTCACTAGTCTCATGTGGATGAAGGATTGTACATAAATGGTAATCAATGATGGAAAGGTTTCATAAGGGAGTTCTTACTGATAGATATTATGTGGCCTATAAGCCAATCATACTTTCATGTATCTTATTTATGTTCATTGAAATGAAATTTATTCATTGTCATTCTTGTGTGATGTTTGCAATGAAGTCCATGAGCATGTGCAATGACTAAGTGAATTATGATGAGGTCATAATATAGTGATCACTATTCTTTAAACTTATGTTCTAAACATTCCTATTCGTGGGATATTCAAGAAGGACATGGAATTATCTTGAAAGAATAACACTATCTAATCCAACTCATATGATGAGTATGGCTGATCCTATAGCCATCGGTGTTGAGATACTAAAGATAGATAGTGGGTGCTCTTTATAGAAAGAGTTCACTGAATTGATCCGTATGAATCACTGAATGGTATTATACCTAACTGTCAATTAGGTTGATTCATGTCATGGTTGTGTATGTGGTCCTTTGACTTGAGACACCAAAGACATATTGTGGATGGATGATCGTGTTTTGACTATGACTTACGAATCCCTAGCCATAGGATATCTAAAACGTCATATATTGGATACGACATGAAGTCCACAAAGATGATTGTGTGATCAAGATGGGATCATCTACCCTCGATATTTGAGGAAATTGACTCAAGGAATAAGATGCGATGAAATCATTGGCCAAGGTAGTAGAAATATCGGAGAAGGAGTTCTCGATGATTTCTACATGCATCAGTACTAACTTGAGTGACCGATTAAGGTTTGACAGTTGACTATACCCTAAGTCATTCATGAGTATAATGTGGATGAAGGATTATATATACATGGTAATCGATGATGGGAAGGTTCCATAAGTGAGTTCTTATATAGTCCAAATCTCCTAGTGTACGTGGTATACCCTATCAATTGGGTTAAATTGATCCTTGATTAATTAATTAATCTATATGTGGATATGAATAATTAAGGTTAACCAATAAGGTCTTATTTTTTCTATATAGTTATTAACTAGTGAGATATATGGACCTAGAGGGTCACACACATAAGGTCTATGGATGTTGGTGGATATAGACATAATTATGAGGGTTTTTATGAAAAAACCTCATACCAAATGTATATAAATAGGGGAGAAGGTTCACAGCTGAAGGTGCCCATGCAAGCCTTGTGGGAATTTTCTTATTTCTTCTCTTTCTCTCTTGGTGAAGAGCTTTGAAGAGGAGATCCAACCATCCGGAGACCGTGTGGATACTACTAGAGGCTAGACACTTGAATAGCTTCAAGAACTCCTTCAAGGAAACCTATAAATATGTTTTCTCATACATATTAGATGATAGGATCATTTGTTCTTGGTGCCTCAATGTTTTGAATATCTGATTCAATGAATTCCGATGCATTTGATGTTTTGATCAAAATTTGAGAAAGTTATTAACCTTAGATCCCAACACTTACATACTCCATATCTCCTACAGTACGTGGTGTAGCTTGGCACCCAACGGGCTAGCAACTCAACCTATCAATTGGGTGAAATCGATCCTTGATTAATTAATCTATATGTTGATGTAGATAATTAATCAAGGTTGACCAATAAGATGTTATTTGGTCTATAGAGTTATTAACTAGTGAGGGACACACATAAGCTTTATAGATGTTGGTGGATATAGACATAATTATGAGGATTTTTATGAAAAATCTACGTACTAAATGTCTATAAATAAGGGGAGAACGACCACAACTCAAGGTGAGAATTCTCCCCTTTCTTCTATCTCTCTTTTGGTGAAGAGCTTTGAAGAGGAGATCCAATCATCTGGAGACTGTGTGGATACTTCTAGAGGCTAGAAACTTGAATAGCTTCAAGAACTCCCTCAGGGAAACCCTATAAGTATGTTTTCTTATACACATTTGATGATACGATCATCTATTCTTGGTGCCTCAATGTTTTGAATATCTGATTCAATGTATTATGCCGCATTAAATACTTTGATCAAATTTGGAAGGCTTATCAACCTTATAACCCAACATTAACTATATCAAGATATAAATTAATTGATTAAGGATTGATTTAACATAATTGACAAGTTGAGTTGTTAGCCGGTACGTGTGAAGCTACACCACGTGCTCTAGAAGATATGGAGTATGTAAGAACTCCTTCATGAAACCTTATCATCATCGGTTACTGTATACATATAATCCTCCATCCGCACAAGACTCATGAATGACTTTGGGTATAGTTAATTGTCAAACGCTAATCGATCACTCAATTTAGTATTAATATTAGTAGGAAATCATCGAGAATAACTTCTCTAATATTTTCACTACCTTAGCGAAGGATTTAATCGCATGTCATTCTTTGAGTCCATCTCCTCTTATAATGAGGGCAGATGATCTCATCTTGACCACTCAATCACCTTTAAAGACTTCATGTCGTATCCTATCTATGAAGTTTTGGAGATCCTATGACTAGGGATTCGTAAGTCATAATGAAAACACAAAAATTCAATCACAAGATGTCTTTGGTGTCTTAGGTCAAAGGATCATGTATACAACCATGATATGAATCAACCTGATTAACAATTTAGCATAATATCATTAAGGGACTCATATAGATCAATTCAGTGAACTCTTTCTATAAAGAGCACCCACTATCTATCCTTAGTGTCTCTATACTAATGGCCTCAGGATCCTCCATCTTGTGAGATGAGTTGGATTAGATAATGTTATTCTATTCAAATAATTTGATGTCCTTATATAATATTTCACAAATAAGAATATGTAGAACAAATGTTTAAAGGCTAGTGATCATTGTATTATAATCTCATTATAATTCACTTGGTCATTATATATGCTTATAGACTTCATTGCAAACATCACACAAGAATGACAATGATTAAAATTTCATTTCAATGAATATAAATGAAAACGATGAAAAGATGATTGGCTTGAAGGCTGCATAATTTCCATCATAATTTATCATAATAGATGCCCTAAATGGGTATAACAAAGATTTTGTGGTAGATATACCTAATAACTTAACCACAAGAAGGGAAGTGGGGACCCTAGACATTGTTAGCAACTGCTAATGATACAGGTCTTGAGTAGAGGTGAGCCACAAGTGCAAGAAAGGAACAAGCAAAGAAGGGGCATTTCAAGCTCTTGATGAGGCAACGAGTGAAATAGAGGAGGTGAGTCAATACTTGTCACTTTTGTCCACAACCCAACAAGGCTATGACAAAGCCAAATGTCAACCTCTTTTTCTTAATTGTTTTACTCTTAAAATTTAAAAATACATAAAACAGATTTTCAAAATTTAGGAGTTTTGTTTAAAAAATGTCATGCCACTATGCCTATTATTGGAACAACACGAGTGCACGCGCAACCTTATATTTACTAGCACAACATGCCCCATTCCATGTTGATTTTGTGTGCAGTATGCGAGCAGTTGAGAGCCCTAGGAGAATGGTGTGTGTTCTCTGCATAGTTGAGAGCCCTAGGAGCCCTAGGAGTTGTGTACATGTCAAAAAATTCAAAGAATGGTGTGTGTTCGTGCATATTTTAGCGCTGCGCAAGGTCCCATGAAAGGATTACAAAACATAGGCACAACATGGCACGTGTGCTCATGAACTATGTGTTTGGTTTAGAGCCCTAGATCAATTCCCCTTTTCATCTAGGTCTAGATGAATCAAGGAACCATTTCATATACTCAGGAATCAAGATTGCATCAACGATCTCTAAAATCTGATCTTCCCATCCTTACTAAAAGAAACAGCTTCAATACACTACTACACACACAACACTAATCCCTTGCTAGAATGTGCAACTATACAAATTCAAGTACATCTACCTCTTTTCTTATTTATCCTATCATTTTACACATGGTTGGATTATTGATAATGTGCAATATTTACTTGTAACTACATGAATATTAGTGCATTTTCGGGCACCATTCTTATGTTTTTCATGCATGTTATCTTATATTTTGAGTGTATTATCATCATTCCATGCAATTTATACAAAAAGTGTCATTTTAAATACTAATGCATACATCATGAGTTTCCATTTTAAACTAGAACTAGCCTAATTTTTTTGAGATTTTATTTGATTTTTAAATGTAATGTAGTCAAACAAAAATATTTTCATATATATCCTAAAATTATCTATTTTTAATTTTTAAGTCAATTTAGTGCACTTAATGGGCCTATTCGATTAATGGGATAGCCACTTTATTTTAAGTCCATGATATCTTTAGTATTTCAATGTGGGATTTTAATTAGGGTTTCTTTTATGTTTTAGGTGCTGTGACATAATCAATAGCATCGGACTGACGGGAATCAATGCATTCAATCTAGGCCCTTGATTTTCACTTGAGTGTTGGGGGTATGTGGCACAATCCCATTCAAATACGATTGGCTTTATAAAATTTCAAGGATTTGAATGCCCACACAGCTCAATGGACTCACTTGGACTCTTACATCATCAATCCGAGGAGTTATAATAGTTGGATTAGAAGTGCTTGATGGACTCACTTGGACATGCATCATGATTTGAAGTATTTGATGAAGATCTAAAAGATGTGATTCAATGATGATTCCGCTTCACATGACTATGTGATGAAATCCTGGCATTGTGATGGAGATATAACGACTGTGATTCAAGGATATCAATTCAACTCCTTTCATTTAATCGTAATAGTTGATCTCATCAAAGCAAAGATCAGACGCCCATGCCTTTTTTTTGAAATGTTATAGATTCTATCTCCTCCAATAGTGTATATATTCTTGGTTTTCTGATTGATATGACCTTTTAGACAACATAATCCTCAAATCTCTTGCTTTGATCATGATCTAGACTCATTTCTATATCTGAAGAGCCTTTGAAGTTAAAATTTCGTTGAGAAATCAAGAAGAAATTGTCTATTAAATCTTAAAATATTCAAATTTGAAATTGCGAAATGAAAAACCTTGATCCCAGAAATTAATTGGATTATTTCAAACATAGTTTTCGAGTTATTTTTTACCTATTCTCCTTGATCTACCATCATTTAGTATTAGATTTCAATTTTATATTTCAATTTTAGTATTAGAGCATATTAGGGTAGTGCTCATCGGCTAATAGTCGAGTCAATACTCAAGTGTAATCGAGGTGAGCATATCTAAGGTCTGATGCTATGGGAATGAAAAGATTCTCACACTCTCATGAGCAGATGTAATCATCACCTCTCTAACTCTAACATCACTCTTTCACTCATTTGGAGGCTACTTGGTGCATTAGAATTCCCTAGGGCTCTTCTTTCTCCCTTAAAGAGTGCATTGCAAAGGGGTTTCCTACTTTGGGATGCATCGTTATAAGGTAGCTGAAAGAGTAAAAAGACACTATTTCTAAAGGAATAACTTGGTTAAAAGCAAATCAGCATGTAAACAAGTTGGATAATATATACAAAGAAAGGTACAACTGATGTTTAATTATTCTCCCAAATGATGTGGATGATGATGGTAGAAAAGGATAAATAGAATTTGGTAGAGATGGTGTGGAGTGGGTAAAAAATGGATATACACATGGTGGAAATGGAATAGTATTGATGGGTAGAGATAGGTAGAACTAATTTTCCCATATTTTTCCTTCTTTTCATTTTTCCTTATTCTTCTCTTCCTTTTCTCCTCCTTTTCTTTCCTTCTTTCTTTTTGTCTTCTTCTTTTCTTTTTTATATTTTCTTCTCCTTTTCTTCTTCTCTTCTTTCTTCTTTTTGTATATTGTAACTTTTTCGAGAAGAAGAAGATAACATTTGAAGACTTTGCATAAAACAAGGATATGGAGGTTGTCTTGATGTTTGAAGAGAGTATTCAAAATTTCTGAAGTGTAATATGAAGGAATATTGATTTGTGAGGGAAATTGGAAAAAGGCTTGTGTAGATGATGGAAAAAGAAAATGTGGTGGATATGTTTATCACTTGGGAGTGTAATTATAATCAATGAAACTGAAATTTGGGTGTCTAATTGACTAGTAAGGAAAAAGTTGGAACTAAATGCCTAAATGACAGAATAGGTGCATAAAAATTATGGCACATTGCACTCTTCTAAGAGAAAGTTTGGAAGCGAGGAATTCCCACACCAAGCAGGTTCGGCTGATGTAAGGTAGGGGATAGGAATTTGCTTGAACTTCACTAAAAAATCTCTCCATTTCAATTCAATTCAACCTCTGATTACTCATTTTCCTCGGTGCCCGTTAGATACCCAACCCCGAAGAAGTCAACCACTAAAAAGAATCCATGGTTTCTATAGATCACTTGGCTTTATTACTCAAAATGTAATCACATGGGCTATGAGGCCCTCACTTCTACATCTCTAGGAATAGGATCTCAAAATGTTAAGACTTCTAAGGTGTTAAAAATGGTAAAAATCTGAAAAAATAGCAGTTTAAAATAGCAATAAGTTTAAAAATTTTGAAATTTTTTGAAAATTTGAGTTTTTCTAAGTCCTCACCCCCCAACTTAAATTTTTCATTTCCCTCAATGAAATCATTATGTTTATAAAAGATGGCAAGAATATTATGCATTACATGAAAAAGATTATAAATTGAAATGAGAAGTAAAAAGGTTTAGCAAAAACTCATTAGTGCGTGTTGATGCTGATAACATGCTATTTTTATGTATTAATTTATATGATTAATAATGCAATTAAAGGCATTAATCATTCTAATTATATGCATGTTATCATATTTTAAGCATATTTCTATCATTTTATATTATTTCATGTTATGATCTTAAAATATACCCATTTATGGATTATTATACATAATTAAACATTATAATCTTTAATCCTAATTATAATTGAGATCATAATCATGTTTTGAGAATGAAAATATAAGAGAAAAGATCTTTATTTACATTTATGTATTTTTATAAAGTTATTTTATAAGAAACATAAATGTATTAAATTAATTAAAACTTATTCTCTTAATATTTTAATGATTTGACTTTTTATAATAATAGATTATTCAATTTATGATCCAACAAAACAAATTAGACTTAATTTGAAGTTGTATTTTGAAATTTATGATTTTTATAATTTTATAGAATTTTCTAGAATTTTTTTTTTTTATTTAAGTTTTATTTCGATTTTTATTTAATTAAAACAATTAAAAATTAGAAAAAAGGGTGAATTTATCACGCGAGCCCACGTGGACGCGATGTGGCATGCAAGGCCAGGTGGACGCGCGTGACCGCCTGCGTGGCGCGGAGGTGACACATAGGAGGATATTTATATTTACATATATAGTGTTATATAATATATATAGGTCTTCCGATTATCGGAAGACATTTATTAACCCTCTATTTCAGTGCATATTACATACCCGACTGATTCCATTAACTTCCTCAGTGTGGGACTATTCTCCTCTTTTTGTTTGATTGCAAGACGCGTGGCAGCATTCCGCGCGTCGGATGAAGATCGCGTGGAATATGTGGCGTAGATGCGGTGGACGCGCGGCCCACTGATCACCAATCAGCACACGTGGTCAATAACTCACTTAAGTGAGTTGATCGTGACCGTCGATCGTGCGAGTTATAACGGTCCACATTCAATCATCCAACGGATCTCTGATTTAATCACGATCGCCCGATCAAGATCCGACGAACGATCAAATCGACGCTTCTTCTTCTTCATGCAATGAAATCACATCTTGAACGTTCACCAATGATCGGACGATCATCAATCGAATGCAACGATTCGCGAAACGCCGTCTAATCGTGACCGTTGATCGCGATGAGTCCATCAGATTGGAAGGCTGAACCCAAAAATCATTCTCTAAATTCTGTTCTTCGTGACGGAAGAAGGCGCCCGTGGATTTTTGCCAAATTCTCCTTGTTTACTTCACCATTTCAGGCGTTGTTTCTTTCATTGTACTCTTGACTCATTTCCACACCCATTGAGTCCTTGAATTCATAGTTTAATCGAAAGAGAAAGGAGAATTCCCATCGTGAACTTCAAACTTCGTCTTCAGAAACTCGGAATGAAAAGCCATGCATCCGCGATTAATTGGATCATTTCGAAGGCTAATTTGGGTTAGATTGTGTGTTTTCATCTTAATCTTTCATCATTTAGTGTTAATTTTACATTTTGAATCGTAGATTAAGTCTAATTTTAGTTTAATTTCTGTTTTAATCAAAATCGTGATACAAATTTTCTCTTAACTTCAAATTTCAATTACTCAGCAAATTCTCATCCAAATCACTCGATTTTTGATTCCGTGGATTCGCCATTGAGTTATCTTTGTTAATATCATAAAACTCCCAATTTCTAATCTTAATTCGTCGTTCGATTTGACCGAATTTCAAAGATATATCTCAAATTTCCCTAATTCTCCGTGGATTCGACCCTTAATTACCATTATACTAATTAATTATATTGATTAATCATAAATTGGTAAGTTTAGGACTTTTTTTTTACACTAAATTGTGTGTAATCAACGACCATACGATTTAGTCTCGTCAGACGCATGTCTCTGGAATTTGTCCAAATTGCTTCTTGTTGTAGGTGGGTTCCTTCTACTATGTATATACATTGATATAAACGACAGACAAAAACAAAATAAAATAGTAAGATAATCTTGGGGTGCCTCCCAAGAGCACTAAGTTTAATGTCTTCAGCCAGACGAAACTTAATGAAGGTACGATGATCGATGAGATGAGGGTGTTACCATTATCACGTCCTCATGTACCTCGGGAAAATGCAGATTTACCTTATCGGCTGGTGTGGGTGGTTCAACTGTAAGGTAAGGCTTTAGACGATGCCCATTTACCTTGAATTGTTTGTCGGATTTAGGGTTGGAAATAAGCACTGATCCGTTGTCAAACAATTCCACAACAACGTAAGGATCGTCCCATCGTGAGCACAACTTACTTGGAAAAACTTGAGGCGAGAGTTATATAACCAAACCTTTTCATTGACGTGGAAGGTTCGTCTTCTGATGTTCACTGTCATGAAAGGCCTTGGTCTTTTCTTTGTAGATCTCCGTGTTTTCATACGCGTCACACCTTAAATCATGTAGTTCCTACAGCTGGAGAAGTCTATGTTTACCTGCTTCGTCTAGAGATAAGTTGAGCTTCTTTATTGCCCAATAGGCTTTATGCTCAAGTTCAACTGGAAGATGGCACGCCTTCCCAAATATGAGTTGGAACAGAGACATCACGATGGGTGTCTTGTAAGCCGTTCGATATGCCCATAAAGCATCAGGAACCTTATTTGCCCAATCCTTACCGTCTGGTTGAATGATCTTCTTTAAAATATTCTTGACTTCTCGATTGCTCACTTCAACTTGCCCATTAGCTTGGGGGTGGTACGGTGTGGTGACGCGATGATGTACTCCATATTTCTTCAATAATGCACGAAAATTTATATTGTTGAAGTGTGAGCCTCCGTCACTGATTATGGCCCTCGGACAACCATATCATGGGAAGATGTTCCTCGTTACAAACCTAAGTACTACCCGATGAGTGTTTGTCCTAGTGGGAATAGTTTCAACCCACTTAGACACATAATCAACCGCCACCAAAATATACTCTTTCCCATCAGAAGGTGGGAAAGGTCCCATGAAGTTGATCCCCCATAAATCAAATATCTCCACCTCAAGGATAGGCCTCACTGGCATTTCATCTCGCTTGGAGATGTTTAATGCTGCTTGGAATTGTAAGCACTCCATATAGAAACGGTGGGCATCCTTGAAGATAGTGGGCCAATAAAAACCGCTTTGTAAAATCTTATCTGTTGTCTTTCGTGTGGAAAAATGTCCTCCACATGCTGATGAGTGACACATCGATAATATACCTCCTTGTTCTTCTTCCTCTACACATCGACGTATGATCTGATCGTATCCTACATGGAAATAGAAGTGGTTCTTCCCAATAACAATATTTGAGTTCACTGGAAGAACTTATCTTTACGATGCGGATTCCAATGCTCTGGGATTGATCCAGTCACCAGAAAATTGACGATATGTGCGAGCCAAGGAGCATGACTAGATATTGCAAGAAGATGCTCAAGAAATGAATCACTAATGTCTCTCTTACCTGAAATGTGGAGACGAGATAGGTGATGTGCCACCGAGTTTTCGTTGCCCTTCTTATCTCTAATCTCCAAGTCAAACTCTTGAAGATGCAGCACCCATCGTATCAATCATGGCTTCGCCTCCTTCTTGGAAAACAAGTACTTTAATGTTGCAAGATTTGTATAAATGACAATCTTGCTTCCCAAGATTGTAGGCCTGAACTTCTCTAATGCGTAGACCACCGCTAACAGCTCCTTTTTCTGTCGTCGTATAATTCATTTGAGCTTCAGCAAGGGTCTTACTCACATACCAAATGGCGGTTGGCTTCTTATCTACTCGTTGCCCCAACATTGCCCCAACTACATAGTCTGAAGCATCGCACATGATCTCAAATGGTAAGTCCCAATTAGGACTTTGAAGAATTTTTGCTTCGATCAAGGCGAGCTTCAACATCTCGAATGTGCGCTGCCCTTCTTTGTCGATAAAAAATTCCTTATCATTTCAAAGAAGAGTGGTTAGCAGTTTGGAAACTTTAGCAAAGTCTTGTATAAAACTGTAGTAGAAGCCAACGTGTCCTAGAAAACTCCGTAAATCTCGTAATGTAGTGGGGAGAGGAAGGTTTTGAATGACTTCAATCTTGGCCTTATCAACCTCCAAACCCTTGCCCGAGACAAGATGCCCGAGCACTACTCCCTCTCGCACCATAAAATGGGATTTCTCCCAACTCAATACCAGTCGTTTCCTAACGCAGACCTCCAGGATCTTTGTCAGGTGAGCTAGACAGCTGTCGAAATAATCTCCAAAGACAAAGAAATCGTCCATGAAGACTTTGAGACTGTCGCCAAGGAAATCAGAAAATTTAAACGTCATGCATCTCTGAAATGTCGCAGGGGCGTTACACAACCTGAATGGCATTCGCCTAAAAGCGAATGTGCCAAAGGGACATGTAAACGTCGTATTTTCTTGATCATCCGGATGAATCACAATCTGATTATATCCTGAATAACCATCCAAGAAACAAAAGTAAGTCTGACCTGCTAGTTGATCAAGGATTTACCTACTGAGAGTCAAGAAAATCATACTTGAGTGTAGATAGAAGAGGCTTGAGCTCCCCTGTCGGCTCGTCCAAAGGTAGCTCCTTGAAATCAGCTTCCTCGTTGAACGTCATGACTTCTTCGATCCAAGTCTCTATGTCTTGGTCATCAAAAAGGTCGATAGCGCCCAAATCCTTGAAAGCTTGTGAAGGATACTTCATCAAGTTGTTGATCTTAACCTTCACCGTGTGCTCTCCCACCTTAAGAATTACTTCTCCTTTTTCCCCCAATCTGTAATGGCTTTTGCGGTAGCTAAGAAAGGTCTTCCTAGGATAATTGGGGCTTGACTAAGCTCCTTAGTGATCTTCATATCTACAACTAGGAAGTGTACCGGAAAATAACATCCTTCGATTCTAACAATCACATCTTCTACTATGTCATGAGGCTTCCTTACCAATCCATCCACTAAACATAACTCTATAAGGAAAGGCTGCAACTCCCCTACAACATGACGATCAAATACGGCTTTAGGGAGGATATTGATACTAGCTCCGGTATCTAACAAGGATCTAGTAAAATTCATTCCTCCAATCTCACTTGTAATCATGGGAGCTCCTGGATCTATCTTTTTAATCGGAAGAGAATTAATCATAATTGAACTAATATTCTTACTCAATTGGATCCTCTTGGGGCTTCTATGGGGTGTGCATATGCCTTTAAGAAATTTAGCATAAGAAGGTATATGCTTAATTGCATCTACTAAAGGGATGGTAATAGTCACCTTTTGGAAGACTTCTAATAAATGATCATCAGATTCACTAACCTTAGCTTTAGGCTTGCTCAATGCTTGAGGATATGGCACGGGTGGTTTTATGTTGGGATTCGGCTCAGCTCACACCCGTTCTTCCTCATCATCAAAACTACTATCTTGCTCTACTACAAATGTCAGTGTCTCTTCATCTATCGAGCTCTTGTGTAAAGGATGATCCTTATAAGGATCAGGTAAGTCTTTTCTGCTCCGAAGGCTCGATATCACTAATGTAGCCTCCACTGCCTCCTCGTCAACATGCACATGACTCAAATTATGCGTTTGACTCGATGATGGCCCTTGATTCCTTGGGTTGATAGTGGCTTGTGATGGTAATTGGTCAGAAAATGAAACTAGCTTACCCTTCTTATTATCAGTCAAGGTGAGAATGTTCGTCTTGACAAAGTCTTGTATCTCGTCCACGCGTGAGTTCATCCTATTCATTTGCTCCATAAACGAGAGATTGCACCCCGGAATCGAATTTTCAGATGGTGCGGTCGGTCGTGGGGCTTGATTGTATGATTGCTGTGGAGGGATATACGTCGACTGTCTAGCATTTGCGTAGGGTTGTTGTTGCGAGTATTGTTGCTGACTAGTGTTATATGGAGGATACGTCTGATCCGTGTTCCTCCTAAATCCTTGATGCTGCATAGGATTATTATAAATAGGGTTATTAAAAGAAGTTGGATATGTACATTGATAATTCGGTCGTCCCTGTTGACTTTGTCCTCCCAGTAGGCCTTTTCTATACATGCCCTGCCCTTGAATTGCCATGATTGGAAAATCCATCTCGACATGGTCGAGGCGTGAGCAATGGGCGTATGGTGATGCTCCTTGTAGAACGACGGGTACAAGTCCTTCAGATCCGTTGCGGATGTGGAACCGATCTAATAGAAGATTCTGAATCTTTGCCATCTTGTCGATCTTCTCTAGGAGCATGCCTGTCTCTATCGACTTTGCGTCGATTAATCCTCCCTTCAGCATTGCACCTCTTTCGAATGGTTTTTCCGCGTTGTGGTGGCTATTTTCCGCCACAGTCTCGATCAATTCCAATGCTTCGTGTTCAAACTTGCTCATGAAGGTGCCGCCGCTAGCTGCATCTAAAAGATATCTATCTTGCAGGCCTAACCCATCATAAAATATCTGTGTAAGCTCATGGTTAGACACTCCATGGTGAGGACACTCTCTAGTGAGGTCTCTATGTCTCTCCCAAGCTTCATGAAATGTTTCACTCGATCCTTGGGTAAACTCATGCATCGCCTTCCTAACAGAGGTGGTCTTTCTTACGGAATAGTACTTCCTAAGAAATTCCTCCTCCATCTCGATCCAAGAGGTGAATTCTTTCCCTAACGTAAGAAACCAATCCTTAGCTCTATCTCTAAGGGTGGCGGGAAAGAGTTTCATCTTCATCACATCTGCCAACACATTATGAATCTGATTGATCTCGCATACTTGACTAAGCTCGTCGATATGTCTATGAGGATCCTCAGAATGTTTACCATGGAAGATAGGTAACATACTCATCACATGCGAATCTATCCTAAAATTCGTATTTCTAGCAAGAGGTGCATGAATACGAGTCACGGGTCTTTGAAGAACATGCCTAGCATAGTCACTAAGGCGTCTCCTAACATTTTCCTCATCATTCAGGGCCATATCTAAGGTCAACGATGACGCGAAAGAGGAAAGGGATTGCGAGGAACGTTCAAAAAAAGATCTATGTGTAAAGGGTTATTCCTCGTTCTCCAATTAGACTCTCGTCTCATAAATATGTACTAGTATACTAATATAATAATAATAAGAGATACTATAAAATTATTTCAACAATGACAAAATTAATCGTTCCTGATTGTCGCTATTCGTGAGAGTTACGCTCTCCCAATTTGAGTGTGACGCGATGATCGTCCGTCGTCCGTAGAGAGGGACAATTCACTTAATCTCGTCGAAATTCAGTATCTAAATGATAAATTTCTGCTTCGAATAGCTCAGTGTAGGATTAATTTGAATTAATATCAGAAAAAGAGATAGAAAAATCAAAGTTGACCGAGTCAAAATCGATAATTTTTCTCAAAAATACGCCATAATTCCCCCACAACGGAGCCATTTAGACGAGACTAATTCGTATGTTCATTGAATACACACGATATAGTATCAAAAAAAATTCCTAAACCTTACCAATTTATGATTAATTAATTTAATTGAAAGGGTATAATGGTAAATGAGGGTCGAATCCACGGAGAATTAGGGAATTTTGAGAGATATCTTTCAAATTCGATCAAATCAGACAACGAATTGAGATTAGAAATTGAGAAATTTATGACATTAAGAAAGATAACTCAATTTCGAAATCCACGGAATCAGAAAATCGAGTGATTTGGATGAGAATTCGATGAGTAATCGAAAGTTTGAAAATAGGAGAAAATTTTTGTATCGCGAAATTGATTTAAAACCAAAATTAAACTGAAATTAAACTTAATCTATGATTCAAAATGTAAAATTAACACTACATGATGAAAGATTAAGATGAAAACACACAATCTAACCCAAAGTAGCCTTCGAAATGATCGAATTAATCGCCGGATGCATGGCTTTTCATTCCGCGTTTCCGAAGATGAAATTGAAGTTCAAGATGTGATTTCTCCTCGATCTCTCGATAAAATTCTGATTTCAAGCATTCCTTGGATGCGAAAACGAGTCAAGAACATGAATAAATCAAATGGCACTCAAATTGGGTGTCTTGAGAGTTCAAATTTCTCGAAAATTCAAGGGCAAAGCTTTCCGTCGCGAAGAACAATGCATTTATACGAGAAATTTGGGCGCGACCGTTCGATGAAGAGGCGCATCGCGATCAATGGCTACGATGAAACGTCCGTTGATCGAATCGTCACGATTAAGTCCGAATCGTTTGATCGCCGATGAAGGGCTGAGGTGAGTCCACGTGTTTTAATTTGAAGAGTCGCGTCGCTTGGTCGTCCGTTGGATCTTAATCCAATGATCGTGATTTGTCGAGGAGTCCACCGATCGCGAGTGATCTCCGCGGTTATAACTCACGAGATCAACGGCTGCGATTAATTCACTTAAGTGAATTTTGAAGCACGTGCGTTGATTGAGATCGGGTGGACCTCATGTCCACCGCATCTACGCACTCCTTTCTATCGTCGATGTTGATCCGACGCTCCACGTCACGCCACACAGCCTGAAATCAAAATAAAAGAGGGAACATAGTCCCACACGGAGAAAAAGAAAGAGAATCGCGCATTTAAAAGGTAGAACGGACGTAACCGTCAGCTTAAATTTGATATACGAATGCTTATATGTACTATAACCATCTATATAATAGATAAGATATGTATACGTCACATCCGTGCCACGCAGGCACTCGCGCGGGTGCGCGTGGGCTGTGCCACATGGCCTTGCATGCCACTGATAGGCGTAAAAATGTTGTCGTTGAATGCGCGATTTTACGTATCAAACAAAATTTATACTCAACTCTTCAAATCTGATTTTTAAATTGGAACAGTGGCAAGTCGAGGTCAAATCCATAGAGAGGAAGGTTAAGAGATTGAAATCAGAAGATATTTTTGGTGTTTTATATATTTAGAAAGCGGAAATGATCGATGAAATAAAGAAAATGGTCAAATTATTAAAATAATAAGAGAATAAATATTAATTAAATTAATACATTCATGTATCTTATAAAAAAAATTTATAAAAATACATAAATGTTAATAAAGATATTTTCTCTTATATTTTCATCATTAAAACATGATGATGATCTTAAATATAATTAGGATTAAACATCATAATGTTTTAATTATATATAATAATCCATAAATTGATGTGTTTTTAGATCATAACATGAAATTGTACAAAATGATAGAAATATACTTAAAATATGATAACATGCATACATTTGGAATAATTAATGCTTTTATTTGCATTAATAATCATGTAAATTCATGTATAAATAGCATGTTATCACTATACATACAACATATATAAAAATGTATGGTTATATATATGTTATTAAAGAGAATTCTGAATTTTTGATATACATAGATAAATTTTCTAGATATACATACATTGATAAATATATAAATCTAAGATGTATAAATACATAAACAGATTTCTAAATATGATGATACATACAAACAAATTTCTGGTTATATATAGATTATTTGTGTGGAGAGGAGGAACGCGAGAGAGAGAAAGCTGAAGATAGAAGACGGCTAGGGTTAGAAATTTAGAAAAGAGTGATTTGATGGGTACATGCATGCGCAGATATATAGGAGAGAGGAGAGAGAGATAGGAGAGAGAAGAAAGAGAATGGGCTTTAGCCCAATAGGAGAGAGAGAGAGATAGACATAGCTTTAACACTCCCCCTCAAGCTGGAGCATGGAGGTCAAACATGCCCAGCTTGGACCCGATAGTCTCATATGCAGGGCCTGGTAGGGCCTTAGTAAAGATGTCTGCCAACTGATGTGCGGAAGCGACGTGTGGGGTACAGATGGTACCATTAACCACGTACTGTCGTATGAAGTGGCAGTCGATCTCAATATGCTTCGTCCGCATATGGAACGTCGCATTACAGGCGATAAAGGTAGCAGCCATGTTATCGCAGTACATCTGAATAGGCCCTTCTGGCGGGAAGCCAAGCTCGGTGAGAAGAGAGCGTAGCCACAACATTTCTGCCGTGGTATCCACCATAGCTCGATACTCGGCTTCGGCACTAGAGCGGGACACGATAGACTGCTTCTGAGAGCGCCATGTAACCAGGTTACCTCCAACATAGGTGGCATATCCACCATGTGACTTCCGATCCGCCTTGTCACCAGCGAACCCAGAGTCAGAGTAGGCCTCAATGCGTAGATGACCCTGTTGCCAATACAAGAGGCCCTTCCCTGGAGCTCTCTTAAGGTACGACAGAACCCGATAGACACCTTCCAGATGGATAGTGCGAGGAGCCTGCATAAACTGACTCAAGACACTAACCGCATAGGAGATGTCCGGGCGAGTCACGGTGAGGAAGATCAATTTCCCCACAAGTCGGCGGTATAGGCCTGCATCCTCGAGAAGTGCAGTAGCATTGTCCCACCAGTCCACGTTCTGCTCCATGGGTGAGGAGGCCGGCTTGCACCCCAGCATCCCTGTCTCCTCCAGTAGATCAAGCACGTACTTTCGCTGACAAATGGACATCTGCCCCAGGCGGTAAGCTATCTCAAGTCCAAGAAAGTACCTGGGGGGAGACAAGTCTCGTGTCACGAAGTGCTGAGCCAGATAAGCCTTGGTCGCAGTCACCTCGGCGTCATCACTACCAGTGATGATGATGTCATCCACGTACACCGCCAGGATAACACATCCATGCGGGGTGCGTTTCCGCATGACAGTCGGATCGGATACAGTAGAGACGAAGCCATACGAGAAGAGCAGCTCTGAGAACTTGTGGAACCATGCACGCGGGCTTTGCTTCAGCACATAGATAGCCTTCTTGAGGAGACACACCTCAGAAGACTCCCCCTGAGCAACGTACCCAGGCGGTTTCTCCATAAATACCCTCTCATCGAGGTCACCGTAAAGGAAGGCATTGGACACGTCCAGCTGATGAAGCGGCCAGGACTGATCCAGAGCGATGGAGAAGAGGACACGGATGGAGCTGAGGTGCGCCACAGGCGAGAAGGTCTCATGATAGTCAAGACCATAGGCTTGAGAAAAGCCACGGGCCACGAGACGCGCCTTGTAGCGAGCGATGGAGCCATCAGGATTGTACTTGAGGGAGTACACCCACTTGCAGGATACAACATTGGCATCAAAATGCCGAGGAACCAGCGTCCAGGTCTCCCTCTGGATGAAGGCCGCATACTCCGCATCCATCGCCGCTTTCCACGCCGGTACCTGCAACGCCTCAATATACGACTTGGGAATTGACTCGGTTAGAACAGCAAGGGCAAAGGACTGATAGGAAGGAGAAAGGCGGGCAGGAGAGACATGATGGGCGATAGGGTATTGCGTGCACTGGCGAGTGCCCTTGCGAAGGGCAATGGGAAGGTCAAGGTCAGATACGAGAGGCGGTGGGGAAGGTGGTGGTGACAATGGAGCCGGAACAGTGGATAACGGCGAGGAGGGAGGTTCCGGCTCAGAGGATGGATCAGACTGGAGGAATGCCGACGAGGGTGATGCCTCAGGCAGGGGAATCGGGACAGTCATAGGGAGATCGGTAACAGTGGTAGCAGATACCGAAGGAAGGAGGGCTGGAGAGGAGGGATCCTCTCCAGACTGAGTAGCGGTGAAGTAGGGAACGTCCTCATGGAAGGTCACATCTGCCGAAGTAACATACTGGCGCCGATCGGGGAAGTACACACGGTAGCCCTTCTGAGTCTGAGAGTAACCAACAAACACACCCTTTTGTGCACGGGGAGCCAGCTTGGAGAGGCCGGGGGTATGGTCCTGGACAAATGTAGTGCAGCCGAACACTCGAGGTGGTAGGGAGAAGATATCAGCAGCAGAAGTCAATCGCTGAAGGGGAATAGCACCTCCAAGAGCGGCAGATGGAAGACGGTTCACCAAGTATGTAGCAGTCAGAACCGCGTCGCACCAGAGATACTGAGGTACCCTCATAGCAAGGAGCAGTGTGCGTACCATGTCCATGAGGTGTCGATGCTTTCGCTCTGCCACCCCGTTCTATTACGAGGTATATGGGCAGGTAGTCTGATGAACTATGCCATGAGCCAGACAGAGTTCCTCAATCGCCTTTTGAGTGAACTCAAGCGCATTGTCCGTGCGGAGGACTTTGACCATCGTCTCGTACTGGGTAATAATCTCAAGTAGAAAGTGCTGAACCCGAGAAAGTACCTCTTTTCGACTCTTCAGAATATATGTCCAACTCGCCCGGGTGTAGTCATCGACGAACACCATGTAGTACTTTCCGCCTGTAGGCGATGGATGCGGGGCCGGACCCCAAACGTCATAGTGAACCAAGTCAAACGGGGGATGGGTAGGTGGACCAGTGCGCGAGGGATACGACGATCTATGGTGCTTCCCTAGTTCACAAGACTCACAATGAAACTCAGATAAGTTTAACCAAGGTAGAGTTTCTTTAAGTTTGACAAAACTAGGGTGCCCCAATCGACAGTGCCACAAAAAAGAGTCATGAAGGGAACTAGAGGAAGCAGAGAGTGCAAAAAGGGCTTGAAGTCCCGTGGAGGGAGAGTCAGCCACTAGCTCGTAGATGCCTCGTCCGTTCTCACGGCCCAGTCCAATCCTCCGGCCCGTGTCGAGATCCTGGAAGACGCAGTGATGAGGAAAGAAAAATACACCACAGTGAAGGGCTTTAGTGATCGCACTAATGGACAGCAAATTCGCAGGGAATCCAGGAATATACAGGACGTTCTGTAAAGGAAGGGAAGAGGTGGCACGAGACTGGCCAGAACCAAGGACAGGACAGGAACGACCGTCAGCAATACGGACGTCAGGAATGGAGGTTTCAGGCCGATAAGCAGTGAGGACAGAGGGAAAACCAGTCATATGGGAGGATGCCCCCGAGTCAATAACCCAAGAAGTCATATGAGGAGTTGAGATAGACGGCGTACCTGGAGAAGAACCCCGTCCGCCCGCATATGACACCAAGCTGCTCGTCAGTGCAGCAAGACTGGCTGATGGTGCCGTGGTCGGACAAAGTGAGGAGGCCCGTGATGCCTGAATGTAGGCCAGCTCCGAGGGAGATAGTGCGAGGCTGACCGTTCCCGACGCCGAGGGAGTACTCGATGATGACCCGGCCGCCGGGGACAGAGTCGAGGATGTCTTGCCTCCAGAGGCAGCCATAGCCCAAGCAGGCTTCCCGAACTCCTTCCAGCACTTCTCTGATGGGTGAGTCGTCTTCCCACAGTACTTGCAGGGTGGATAGGAGTTCCGGGTCTTCCCGGAAGATGTGCTTGATAACATGCATTTATAACTTGAATTCTTATCCTAATTAACTCATATTTATGCTTATTTTATGTGAATATGATGCATGTTATCATACTTTTTAGGAATTTTCTCCATTGGCATGTCATTTCACTAAAGTTGATATTTATGCATAAATTAGGGATAATTTCATGCTTAATAGATGATTAATCTTTTGTTAAGTTTAAATTAATAGAAGTTAATATCTTGTATTGAATGATTTTTGACTTTAGTAAATGTTTGGAAGGATAATTTCAAGATGAATTTATGATTTAGAATGTTTAGTGAGAAATGATTTAAGTAAATTCTAATTCATCTTGATTTCTTTTTTGAAAATATATTTTAAATGACATGATGTTAAAAAGGAAGAAATTTGTGATCCAATGGAGAAAATTTGAGTTAAAAAGGAGTTACACAAATGAATTTCTTAATTTCTTAATTTTATAGTATTTTTTGGATTTTATTTTGATTTTTCACGATTAAATCGTGCAATCGGACGGTCGGGATTAAATCGCGCAATCGAACGGTCGGGATTAAATCGTGCAATCAGACGGTCAGGATTAAATCGCGCAATCGGACGGTCGGGATTAATCGCGCAATTGGACGGCTGAAATCACACGGAGTGGAATCCGCGTCATGGGCCACGATCCCACCGATTACGCGCGATCTGACGGCTGAAATTACACGGAGTGAAATCCGCTTCACGAGCCACCAATTTCGCGCGATCCGACGGCTGAAATTACACGGAGTGAAATCCGCGTCACGAGCCACCAATTTCGCGCGATCCGACGGCTGAAATCACACGGAGTGAAATCCGCGTCTTGGGCCACGATCCACCAATTTCGCACAAACTTATCTATAAATAGGCCTCATCTCCAATGTAAAATTCATCTTCTAGTTGGCCTCCTTTTGGAGGTTGGCCATTGGGATCAAGGCTGCTAGGGATCAACTATCTAGGTATGTTTAATTATTGTTTGTTCTTCTTATGTTCTTGTGTGTTCGCCTGGTATCTAGGATTGTGCGGCGTGACGAACCGAGTGCATCTAGATACCCGACTTGCTTCTTCGTATCCTCTTTTGTGATCGCTTGTTCCATGGCAAGAGTGTTTCGTGTCGAAAGGCCAAGGGAGCACCGGTGGATCAGGTTTTATCTTCTTATCGTATTTAGAATTAATCACCATCGGTTGAATCGATCTCGAGAAAGTTAGAGGGCCTTGTCACTGAGATCCCCGCTCAAGTCTAGGGCTAGGGTCTTAGCCCCGTGAGGACTGAGGATAGGGGGCAAGGTTGATACTATGCGAGTTCTAGCTGCTTATTCAGCTCATTATTCTACCGTGATAAACGCCAAGCTTGGGCGGTAATTCAAGCTCCTGTAGAATAATGATGACTGCGTCACGATTAGACGGATTGACCGACATTTAGGGTTTATGTGTTAATCTTAGGACATTTCTTTCCTCTTTTATCAATCTATCAATTAAACCAACTACAAAAAAATATCTTCTCTTGTTCTTGAACTTTTAATCGACTCGTGACGAAATTAAGCGATTTTCGAGGAAGATCTCTAGTTCATCGTGTTCCCCCCGTGTTTAGACTCGATTGCGAAGCAATTGGAGCGGGATTGATCACGAATTCCTCCTTGATTTCATCGAATTTTCCCCTTGAATTCCGAAAGTCCGTGAGAAAGGATCCGAGCAAATTCACTCCAATTCGCGCAAATTGGAGCTTAATTCTCGTGGCAATCGGGTTAGTAGTGAGATTCGACTGATTATCAAGAGGTAATTTGAGTTTTTATTAGATTTAGAAGTTTAATTTTGCAAATTAGTTCATAGTGTTCTTCATTTTCCCCAAATTTCAGTCTGAAATTTTTCTGATTTTGAAAATAGGATATCTCTCTGATTATAATTCCAAATCACTTGATTTTGATTTCATTGGATTCCTCTTTTCATCAGCTTTCCGTGGATAGAAAATTCATCAAATTCCGAGTTCATTTGACCCTTCGATTTAACGTTTGACCACGGACTGTTCATCTTTCATCAGAAGTCAAACGTTGACTTTCGGGGCCAATTACTTTTTATTGAAAAATCAGAATTTGATAATTTTGGTCTTGTTAGATTCCTCTGGTTCTTAGCTTTCCATTGACATATAAATTTCAAGATTTGAATTTCATTTGGGCATTCAATTTGAAGATTTCCTCTGAGGTATTAATTTCGGGGATTTTCTGATCATTGATTTTCAATAATTGATAATAAATCCATTTCTTATCCAAAAATTACGAATTATATATGAATAAATTCCATTTTCTCTCTATTTCCAAATATCTACTTTTCGTAATCTTCTGACTCTGTTTGATTCTCTGATTTTGCAGAACATCTACTGCTGGTCAAAGTCAACGCTTTGACTTTGACTTTTGACTTTTCTCTGTCAAATCCGAGATTTCAATTCTTAAAACTTCTTATTTACCTTATTTATATCATTTCCATATCTTACATATTATTTTCTCTTATTTAAAACCCCTTTTAAACCTAAGTTTGACCAAGTCAACTCTGCGATTAAAGTCAACCCTGCTCTTTGTGGATCGACCCAATACTTACCCAATACTTGATTATTATATCTTGTCTTTGTGAGTTCGGTTTCATAAATTTTGTTTGACCATCGTATTTGTGTTTTAACGACGCACGAAAACGACCCGTCAGTGCTCCGCCTGGGAGCCCCGCCGGATGCAATGAGAGCGGAAGTCTCGAGGGGCTGGGAGGACTGGGAGGTGGGCAGGCTGTCCTGCACTCGAAGCGTGGCCGCAAAGATCTCCTCAGTGGGTAATACCTGAGATCCCCCAAGTACTCGTCCTCGATCATGTCGCCCACTCGGACGTAACCCGCTAAGAAATGCTCCCGCTCGGAGCTCGTCGCGGTACCGTCGAAGTGTATCAAGATCCAAGACCAGTGGCTGATAAAGCTCGAGGTTAGTGAAGATGGCATTGACCGATCCATAGTAACTCTGGAG
Source organism: Lemna minuta (assembly GCA_024174645.1). NCBI lineage: Eukaryota > Viridiplantae > Streptophyta > Magnoliopsida > Alismatales > Araceae > Lemna > Lemna minuta. Next base: position 7,711,323 of record CM044102.1, on the reverse strand, counting down.
AGTCTGGGTTCCTTGGCGAAAGGCAAATAGCTCCTCATATAGGCGAACTGTCCGGCTGACGTTGCTCTTGTTGGCATACATCGTCTCCAACTTGAGCCACAGGACGCGGGCAGGACGGGTCATGCTGAGTGGCTCCATGATCTGAGTCGTTACACTAGAGATAAGCCGAGAACATACCGCGGACTCAGCCCTGCTCCATTCCAAGTACTCCGGTCCGATTCCTTCGGCGAGGATCGAGTCGATGATGCCGAAGACCGTGAGCGTTGAGGAACTCCAAGAAAGAGCCCCTCCAGAGCCCATAATTGGACCCATCAAACGTGTATGCCGGCCTGGCCAGGGCACTCACGATAGAATGCTTCCCGGATTTCCAAGGCAACCCTGTTTGCTGAGAAGGTCTGCTGAGCGACTCCAAAAGATGAGTGGGCTGAGTAACATCCGAGGATGATGACACGGTGGTCGGCTCGGCCATGAGAAGAGTAGCAGCGGTGAAGATGCAGAGTAGCGGAGGCGAGACGGCGACGGTCGGCTAGACGGAACCGGCCAAACAGAGGTAGAGCAGCGGCGGCGTCGGATGCAAATTGCAGAGAGGCGAATTGTCGAGGCCGCAGGGCAGCAGGGTGGCGTCGCAGGGGATCGGCAACAGGGCAGGGGGTCAGCGTCAGCGTCGACGTGGGCGTCAGGGCGTTGACGTCGGCCAGCAAGGCGTTGACGTTGGCAGCAGCAGGTCGTGGACGTCGGCAGTAGGAGGGCGTTGACGTCGGCAACAGGAAGCAGATGCGACGTCGGCAGCAGGAAGTAGGCGTTGACGTCGTCGGCAGCACGTGGAGAGGCGTTGACGTCGGCGGCGAGCAGCGATGCGACGTCGGCGACAGAAGGGCGTTGACGTCGTCGCCAGCGAGAAGCGAGATGTGGATAGTGCCGAACGTCGTCGTCGTAACGTGGAGAGGCGTTGGCCAGAAGGTGGTTCGCCGAAAAATAGATTTCGTCGGGAAGACGTATCGCCGGGCGCAGGAAGACGGATCTCGCTCGAGGCAAAGAGGCAGTGGCGATCTCGCTCGCAAGACGCCACAGGGCGGCAGGGAGACGGGTCGTCGGAGGCAGGGCGGCGTCGAAAAACGTCGCAGGGTGACCTCGTCCCAAGACGTCGCAAGACGTCGCAGGGCGGCAGGGAGACAGATTGCCGGCCGGCGTTGGAGGCGTGGCGTAGCGCAGGCAAGGCGGCGCAAGGGAAGGCGTCGCAGGCTAGGCAAACCCTAGATCTCTCTTCTCATCCGCTTTGATACCATGTGGAGAGGAGGAACGCGGGAGAGAGAAAGCCGAAGATAGAAGACGGCTAGGGTTAGAAATTTAGAAAAGAGTGATTTGATGGGTACATGCATGCGTAGATATATAGGAGAGAGGAGAGAGAGAGGAGAGAGAAGAAAGAGAATGGGCTTTAGCCCAATAGGAGAGAGAGAGAGATAGACATAGCTTTAACAATTTGAAATATCTCTCAATCTATATATATATATATATATATATATATATATATATATATATCTATTTCTGTGACTATTTGGCAGAAGTTTAGAAAGATAAATAAATGAATATATATTGATATATATTTTTAGAGTTATATTAAGCAATGATCTGTATAGAGGCATACAGAGATATACATATCTCTATCAATAAATATCAATTAATAGTTATATATCGCTGAATATAAAAATAGCTAAAAATATTTGAATCTTGTAGTTATATATGCCTAAATATACACCTATAGATGATTACCTTATTAACGCATACAGATATCCATACGTATAGCAGGAATATATCCTTAGTTATACAAAAATAATTTAGGTATAATCTAGAGCAGATATATATATATATATATATATAAAAATTTAGGCATTGATAGATTCTGAGTAATCTGCAACAAATATTAAGATAAAGATACATATCCATGTATATTCATATAGGTCTATTATAGCTTAGAATATAGGAGAAATATTAGAATGTATATACATTTCCATATGTATATTATATAGGCTGTTTTTAGCTCAATATATAGCACAAGTATTTGGATGAATATACATATTCATATGTATATTCATATGGGTTATGTTTACCTAATATATAGCTGAAATATTAGGATATATATACAAATTCATCTATGGTATTTTCTATGTAATATATGATAGAAATACTAGGTAGAAGGGCCATTAAATGTTTTACTAGAAAGGGCATTAAATCTCATAAGGCATATTAAGGGCCAACCTGCAAGCATTTTAAAAGGCTACTAGAGGGCTCATTAAAGGCAAATTAACATGCCTATAAAAGGCATCATATATGCCCGTTAAAGGCAATGCAACATGTCCATTAAAGGCCTAATATCAGGCCCACATAATAAAATATAGAAGGCCAATTAGAAGACCCATAAAAGGCCATGATGTGGATCCACTCAAATTCAACAGTCAATAGATAGAAGTAAGTCTTCATTTGAAGGTCATCACCAAAGTCAAAGTCCTCCACATTCAAGGGTCAATGGTCAACCCCACATAGAGTCAGGAAGTTTACTTACATTCACATCAATTACTCATATCATTTCACATGTGTATATTTATAGTCATTACTCAATATCTCTAGTGAGAGGACATGATTAGGTTGATCTATCATATGCTCAAAATTAAGTTGTGGAGAGAGAGAGATTGATCGAAATCACCCAAAAGGAAATAAGATAGGTGCATATGCATAGAGGAGAGGAGAGAGAGTAGGAAATCAAGAATTATAGGAATGCCTCTAGAGCCATATTGTCACAAACTTCCTCTCATGTTGGAGCAGATAGAGATCAATGAACCTTGCTTGCGAGAGAATAAATTGTATGACATAACACTTAAACCCCTTAGTGATGATGTGTACAAGCTTAATGGATGAGACGACATGAGGAGTAGTGATAAGACCATCAAGCACCTAGTTGAGAATGTCATGGCAGTTGATAACATGCATTTTTACATGTTAAATTCATTATTCTTAGATTATTTTGATGCATACTTCAGATCATTATTACACATGTCATTATATTTTAATGAAATTTTTGTATTCATCATATCATCTTGTTCATGGGTTGAATTTGCATTAATTTTTTGTTAATATTGATAACATGCTATATTAACATAATAAAACTTGATCTTTGATGCATATTAAGGTATAAATGATTTCATTTCCATGCATGTTATCATACTTATGTGTTTTTTTCTATCATTCCATGAAAAAGTAATTATAATCTCAAAATACCTTAAATAAGGGTTAAATATGATGATTTAAAAGACAAATAATTAATAACCCATCTTTACTTGAGATTATAAATGTTTTTAAAGTGAAAATAATGAGAGAAAACGATTTATAAACATTTATTTATATTTTTCTTGATTTTAAAATCCTTAAAAATAAATGTGTTTTTGAAATAAAATTTAAAACTCTCATTATTTATCAATTTTTATCTTTTAGAATGATAGATAATTCAATTTCGGATCAAATGAAAGAAATTTGGATTAATTTGGAGTTATATATTAAAAGTTATGAATTTTCTATTTTTAGGGATTTTTTTCGGATTTTTATGAATTTATTTCAATTTTTAAATGATAAAAATGAATTAAAAAAGGGGCAAAGAGCAGGTTATTTCCGCGCGGGACCCACGTGTATGCGACGTGGCACGCAAGGCCACGTGGCAGTGCCACGTGGGCCCACGCGGCGTAATATTTATCTACTTATATATATAGTTTATAAATATAAATATGTTCAACCTTTCGTATATCGGAAGGGAATATTAATCCCCTAAAACCGTCGCTTCTTCTAAACACGATTGTTTCCTTTAATCTTTCCCGTGTGGAACTTAGTTCCACACGGTCTTTATTTAAAATACAGGACACGTGGCAGTAGGGGAGACGTCGGATCAGGTGACGCACGATCGAGGAGCGTCGATCGAGTGGACGCGCGGACCACCAGATCACGATCGAGGCACGTGCCTTAATTAAAGCGTTATAACGGCTGTGATGACACGGCGCAGATCGCATCTCCGCCGTCCAATCGCGATCCAAGGGGCGTTATTTGAAGCGTTTTATAACGCGGTTCATCAGATCGCATCCAGACCGTCCATCACGATCGGACGGCTACGACTTAACTGAAACGATCCACGATGGACCGTTTCATCGAAACCGTCAATCGTTTCAATCAGACGACCTCGCGGTCTCGTCTCGTCAAATATTATATACTATTGATGTTTGACCTTTTTTAAGGTCAAAAGGATGAATCAATTGTGTTTGTATGATTTTCATGATCGTAGGCATGAAGAAAGAACAACAATGATACAGATAAAAGAAATAGACAAGTAATTTATGATACAAATTATCTTCCTTATCATTTTGATATTATATTTTAGGTGATATTATAAAAAAAGGATAAAAGAAGGATTAAAATTTCATTCAAAAAGGATTTTTATGAAAACTTATAATTATTTGAAGTTTAAGAGGTTTTTCAATAATTTTCCAATTTTTTCTATCTTTCTAGAATTTATTTGAATTTTATTAAATTTTATAATCTTTTTTAGATTTTAAAGGATTTTTCAAGAATAAAAAAATCAAAAAGAGATTTATTTGTGTTGTTCAGACATGACACACTGACATGGCAATCAACGTCACATGGTGCCATCAAGGGGAGTATTAGTCTCTAATTACTTATACAAGGCCGCATATATCATCGCTTGACCCCTTAATGGGCTGATCTATCTGAAGACCCAACCTTATTTTAATTTAGCCCATGTGGGACTAAGTTTTCTTCTTTTTGCAGCTACACATGATGACATTAGGGGCATTCAATCATGTAGAATGGGTCCACAAGATCCCCTTAAGTGTAGTGTGCCACGTGGAGCATCCTAGACCAATGGATATGCAGTCTATCATGATGAGTGATTAGGATACACTCTAATATATTTAATGTAAGTCCCGAAGTGGTGGTGAAACTAATTGAGAGGGGGGTGAATTAGTTAGTTTGTTAGTCTTTAGGTTTGGTAACTTTTATATTTAGACTTGTTGCTTATCGCTCTTCTCTCTTCCTCGTGGTGGGAAAATGAGTTTATCTTGGTTGGGGGACCTAATGTCCCTTAATCCAGTCCCGAGTACTGTGGCCTCGGAGCCTCCAATCTCACCAAACAAAATCCTAATCCATATTCCCCTCAGGCGGGTTGTAGGATGACAATTTGTACAAATTTAGGATTTGCCCCCTGACGACGACCTTAACTCTCACCTTTACCTTATCCTGCGGTACTACCCTCTTGGTCTTGACCTCCTTAGCTGACAAACACTGCTACTCCCTCGGGCCAACCTCCTCTTGAGAACATGCGTCATTGTAACTCGTGTCACAACTCCTTCAATTGTGCAGTTGACCTCAAGTAAGACAAGATTGTGCACCACCTATACCTCTTGGCCTTCTAGCTCCAGACACTCCTCTCCTCATCTCAACCCATGAGACTCACTCAATTCTTCTAAATTATAGGTGTGTGTAATTTTAACTAAATATGTCTAGCTAAATGACTCTAACTCAGCAATATATGATGAGATGCAGTAGTCAAATAGGTGAAGATGTGAATGCTCACACTAAGAAGGTGATGTCTCTTATCCTCCTAAATACACTTCAATGACTGGGTTGACTTTGACTCCTAAGGTTGACTATTGACTTTGACCTCTTAGGGTTGACTTTGACTTTTGAGATTGACTATTGACGAACGAAACAATTTCATGTGGTCGTTGAATACACACAAAATTCGTGTCAAAACAATTTCCAAAATCACCAATTTAAAGATTAAATCACTAATTAAAAATTATAGTGGTGAATAAGGTCAAATCCATAGAGAAATAAGGGAAATTTTGAGATATCTTTGAAATTTGATAAGATCTGAGAATGAATTGAGATGAGAAATTAGAGATTTTAGTATGTAAAGAAAGATAACTCCAATACGAATCCATAGAATAAAAAATCATTGAATTTAGATTAGAATTCGCGAAAAAATCAAAGATTGAAGTCGAGAAAGAAAACCGATCGCGATTCGTAATAAAAACCAAAATTAAATATAAAATTAATCTAATCTACGATTTGAAATTAAGATCAATGATACAATAAGATAGGTTAAGATGAAAAATGCAATCTAACCTGAAGTCGAGCTCGAAATGATCCAAATAATTGTCAGATTCAAGGCTTTTCATTCCGCGATTTTGAAAACGAAGTTCAGTGTTCAAAATGTTGATTTCTTCGATTCTCTCCACCAACTCTTGATTTCAAATAGTTCTCGGACGCGGAAATGAGTCTTGAAGAAGTAGAAATTAAGTGATTCCAGGATTGAGTTGTCTAAACAATTGGATTTTCTAGAAACATCCAAGAATAGTCTTTTTCGTCAAATGATTATTCTAATTTATAGAGAATTTGGGCGCGACCGTCAGATGCGTTGTTTCATATTTGATCAATGGCTCAAATTGAATGTTGATTCATAAATTTTCATCTTAAAGTCGCGTCCATTCGATATACGATGAAGTGCCCAAATTTTGCCACGTTGCACGTGAAGAAGCAATGCTTAATTTCCACTGCTTGATCTTCATCGAGCGATCGTGATGAGTCCATGTGTCCATCGGGGAGCATTTAATCTCGACCATTATAACTCCTCAAATGAGCGGCTGAGATTAAATCCCCTTTAAAATGAATCGTCGCCTAATCAAATGCACCCATGTACCCCCTCGAGTAAGTGAAATTCAACAATCGCAATTAAATCGCGCGATCGGACGGGTCTCATTATGCCATGTCACATGTAACTAAAAACAAACATAAATAGTCCCACTAATAAAAATTAGATTATTTAACGTGTATATAAGGTACATGAGTATAATGGGTTAGCATAAATCCATAATGATTTCTCTTAACCCATTAATCACTCTCTCGCAAGCGCGCACACACGCTTACACGTGCAAAAGCACATATGACGGAACGAATCAATGCGGTCATTAATTGCACACCAATTTTTTTCAAAAATAATACTAAACTCATCAATTTTATAAAATAATAATAAATTGAATAGCATAGTGGTGAATAAGGGTCAAATCCACGGAGAAATAAGGGAATTGTGAGATGCTTTTTAAATTCAATCAAATCGGACAATGAATTGAGGTGAGAAATTAAGGAAATTGGTATTTTTGGAAAGAGAACTCAAAGATGAATCACCGAAATCAAAAATTCACTTGATTTGGATCAAGATTCGCAGAGAAATCAAAGAGCCAATTAGGTAGAAATTTCTGAACGCGAAGAGAGAGAAATCAAAAATAAAATCTAAAATTATCTAAATCTGCGATTCCAAATGAAAATTTAATGATACATGACAAAATATTAGGAGGAAAACACATAATATAACCCGAGATAGCGATCAAAATGATCCAAATTAATCGCCGAATTCAAGGCTTTTCATTCCGCGATTTCAATAACGATCATCGATGTTCAAGAGGCAAATTCTCACTATTCAATCGACAAAATCTCACTTTCAACCACTCCGTGGATGCGTAAATGTGTCTAGAAGCGATTGAAAACTAAGAGAATTAAGGATGGTGGTGTCTAGATAGTTAGATTACTCGAAAGAATGCATTATAATGTCAAAAAACAATTGAATATATAGCAAATTTGGACGTAACCATCCGATCTGGCATTTCATCTTCGATCAACGGCTTTGATGAAACGCGCAGATGCGAATCGTTACGATTAAGTCGTGGCTATTTGATCGGAGATGGACCATCGAGCTTTCGCCACGTCGCGGGTGACAAATAAATGCGTGAAACATCATTCATCTGATCTTGATCTAATGCTTCGGATGAGTTTTCGTCATTTTTAATCTCAGACATTATAACTCTTTTGATGAACAGTTGTGATTAAATCATTTTTTAAAATGACGCGCCAAGTACCCCCCCCCCCCCCGAGCCCCCCGCCTTTAAGTGTCGATCGACGATCACGATTTAATCACACGATCAGACGCTCCATGTGCTGCCATGTCCCCCCTGCTTGGATCCACAATCACGATTTGATCGGACGCTCTAGATTTCGCCACATCACCTACGCGATTTATCAAATCAATTTTAATTAAAGAAATCGATTAAAAATTCAGAAAACTTCAGAAAAATTTAGAAAAAATCTGAAAAAATCCCTAAAAATTAGAAAATTCATAACTTTCTAAATAGAATTCCAAATTAATCCAAATTTATTTCATTGGATCAAAAATTAAATTATCTATCATTATAAAAAGTCAAAATATTTAAATAACCAGAGAATAAATTTTTATTTAAAAAATATACTCATTTCTCTTAAAAATTAAAACGTAGAAAAATAAATGAGTATATAAAAATATTTTCTCTCACTATTTAGCATTAAAAAAATTATAATCACAAATATATATGGGAATAATCTACTTTAAAAATATATTCTAAAAATAGATAATTATCCCTAAAATAGTGCATTTTGAGATTATAACTTAAATTTACATGAAATGATAGATATTTACTCAAAGTATGATAACATGCATAAAAATGGAATGTTTTACACCTTAATTTGCATTAATAATCATGGAATTACTTGTTAAGATTGCATGTTATCAACATAGGCACATATACGTCGCCATGTGGCATGTACACACTTCACCATGTGGTAACGTTATGCCATGTCAGCTCACGACATATAATTACTTTTTTAATTATTTTTAAAAATTAAAAATTTCTTTAAATAAATTCATAAAAATTCTAAAAAATCTTAAATATTATAAAATTTATAACTTTCAAAATGTAACTCCAAATTAATCCAAATTTGTGTTTTTGGATCTGAAATTAAATTATCGATCAAAAATTAAATCCATATTTTGAATTCTAAAAATTCTAAATATTTAAATAATAATAGAATTAATTTTTAATTTTTAAAAAATACACTCATTCCTCTTAGAAAAATAAATTTAGAAAAAAATACATAAGCATAAATAATAAAAATTTTCTCTTATCATTTAGTCATGAAAAATATAGTTATGATATCAAATAAAAAAATAGGATTAGCACTACATTATTTAATTATGCATAATAATCCCTATAATGATATATTTTTTTATATCATAACCTGAAATTACATAAAATGATAGATATGCACTCAAAATACGATAACATGCATACAAATAGAATATTTAATGCCTTAAATTACATTAATAATCATATAAATTCATGTATAAATTGAATGTTATCATTGACTTTGACCTCTTTGGGTTGACTTTGACTTTTGAGATTGACTTTGACCTCTTCAGGTTGACTTTGACTTCTATGGTTGACTATTGACTTTGACCTTGGAACTGAACTATTTGACCTTCCTCAAGGGTTGACTATTCTAAAGGGATAGTTTATTCCTAAGGGTTGAATTTGACTATTTGTGGTTGACCTTGACTTCAAAAATTGATGGTTGACTTTAATCTCCCGAGGGTTAACTTCTGACAGTAGACCGATATTAACAAAATCCTACAGACTCAAAGATATGTGCAATATGTCTTAATGTGGTTATAAGAATGAATGTGATGACCTACAATGACTTTTCTACTATGATGAATAACTAGATCAATATCTGATCACGGAAGAACAAAAAATTCCTGATCCATAAACTAATATAATGAGATGAGCTGTAGCTCAGTTTCTACTATGATGACAAATAGATTAATATAATAGAAAATAAGATAAGAGAAATATTCAGTTTAGATAACAAAGAATCACAATGAAGATCTAGAAATCCCTTTAAATGGATAAATAGAAAATTATGATAGAAAATAAGACAAGGGAACTATTCAGTATAGAAAACAACCATTTGACAACAGAAATATTCAGTTTAGACTAAAGAAAATCACATTAGAGATCTAAAAATCACTTTAAATGGATAAATGAAAATTATAGAAGAAAATAAGACAAGGGAAATATTTAGTGTAGATTACAAAAATCTTACAACCAAAAGATTCAGTTTTGACAATAGAGAACCACAATGAAGATCTAGAAAACGCTTTAAATAAAATAATCGTAGTAGAAAATAATACAAGGGAAATAATCAATTTAGATTGCAAAACTAAAAATAAACACCGTGAGAATTAAGAGGTAAGTTTAGATGAATATATAAATATAGAAGGAAGTGGGAGACTGATGTATTACGAAGATTAGGAATATAAAGGAACAAAGCGAGATTTAGGTATAAAAATAAAACACAAATAAATGTGATGCTAGAAGACTTTATTTTGACTTATATATCGACGAAGATAAAAATCTGGAAAGGCATGTGGATGAGATGAAGAATATTCTCAGAAAACCATAATGTTAGTAGAACCTAAAATATAAACCAATCAATAAAATAGAGATCAAGAGGAGGAAGAGATTGATATCAAAAAACGGTAACAAAGATGGAGAAACCTATATGATCAATAAATACGTCGACTAAAGAAGTAAGGATGACAAAAGTTATTTATGAGACGATGTGTGCTTGATTGTGATAGAAGCTTTAGAAGGATTGATTGCTGATTGAGAGCTGTTTCCACCGTGCGTCAAAATCTTGAGAAACTTGAATCACTTTCAAGACCTCGACGGCTGAGAAAGAGGAACGACACTCTACATCCCAAAGAGAAAATTAGGGCTTAAAAAATACAAGTTTGTGATAGCCTCTGATGCAGGACCGGGTGCGAAACCGGCCCAACACCGCGATACTAGGGGTGAACTAGGGAGATTCTAATATGATGAGCTAAACTGATGATGCAGCCAAGCAGAATGCCGTCTCGGACGTCGCCTCCGTAGACCCTGGGGTGCGCCGAGTAGAGTCCTTCCGGGATACCTTCCGATCCACGTCCTCGCGGGCGTAGGGCCGTGAGTCGCCGAGGTGAGCTCGACAGTCAACCCGACGGGTTGGACCGCGAGGAAACCTATCAAGTCGTATAAGCACTCTTCCTAATCTAAGTTCCGATGGCGGTGGAGACAAGTGCGGGAAACACTGTAGGAGACATAAACTTCGAAGTAAATGAGGGGGAAATGTGTGCCTAACCTGCGGGGCGCGAGCCCGGTCGAACAAGATAATGGAGATCTTTTGTACGCGACACGGATGGTCAGCAGAGTACTCCGAGTGATGTCTTCGGCTTGACAGGTTCGACGGCGGTGCTGAATAGTCAGTAGGGTCACGCGTGAATCAACGCCGCAGACTCGATTGCGGGCGCGAGAAACTGGTCGGAAGTCAGGCGTTGAGTGGTGCGAAGTGGCACTGGCAGCAGAGTGGGCAGGCGGACACGTAGAGGAGTGTCGCGTCACCTACAGGGTGACGTTGGCAGGCTCCGCGCGGCGGCAGTCTCGAGCGGGTGGATTATAGTCACCGTAGGGGGCGTTGGGTACGCGGAGCAGGATGAATCTCGACTTCCTGACGGATGGAGGATGCGGAGGGCTCCGGCGAAAGTGGAGGTGATGGGAGGCGCGAGAGCACGCAAGATGGGGTAGTCGAGAAAATTATTGGTGGTGGGAAAAGGAGAGAGAGAGAGAGAAAATGGGTGTCACCGAGGGGGAGGTTGCCGCGGATGGGGAATCGGACTGGAGAATGGGGGCAGCGAGGAGGACGGGATGGGCAATGGTAGTCGTAAGGTAGGGACGAATGGGGTAAGGAGAGTAGGGTGCGGAATTAATTCCGTTGAAGGAGCCTGGCGAGTAAGGTTCGACGGGCGGAAATTCCGGAATGGGGAGGAGAGAGAATGCGGTCGTGGGGGGGAATGGATTGAACGGCGGACGAGGGGAAGCGATTCCGCGAGGAAATGGTCCGACTCGGAAGTCGGATTGGGGCAGGGAGGCAAATCGGGATAGGGGAGGAGTTTCACGCAGGGGTGACGATAATCGGATTTGTGAAACGTCAACAGGACGTTCGCGCTTCCGCGAGGGTGCGTTCCGCGAAGAGAGAGAGAGAGGGAAGAGAAATGGCGTCAATGGAGGAAGGAAAACGGGGAACGGGCGGGATGGTGGTGCGGGGAGTGCAGGGAGTTGATCGGGGCTGGGAAAAAGGGAAGGAGGATCTGAGGGATGGCGGGAAGGGGAAGCGGGAGTGGAACTCGGCGTTCGGTGGGGATGTTTTAGCGCGGCTGTGGAGGGAGAGGATCCGGGCTGGAAACGGTGGAGTGGGGAGGGCAGGTGGAGGCAGTCGATGGAGGGGTAGGAGCTTGAGGGAGGAGGTTGAAGCGGGAAAGCGGTGGCTGGGAAGTTCGCCGAGAGATGGAGGTGGAGGTGGAGTTGGAGATGGAGATGATGGTCCGTGGAGGAGGAAGGGAGGTGGAGGGTGTGGCGATCTCGGCGGCGGCGGCGGCGGCGGCCTGAGGCGGCGGCAGCGCGGCGGCGGCCGAAAGCTGCACGTAGGTAACCAGTGGGCAAGGCGGGGAAAGCGCGGCCTCGGCGGCGGCACGGCGACGGCACGTGGTGGTGCGGCGGCGGTGGCGGCGGCGGTGGCGGCGGTTGGTTCCCTCCTTGTCCTTCCCTTGAGCAGCCACTTGAGATGAAGGATGACCCTTTCTTTCTTCAAATGGCAGACTAGGGTTTGTGGGGGGTCCCTTCCCTCTTATAGAGCCCTTAGTGGGCCGAGAGGGGAAAAGGGCCCACTTGAGGCCCACAACCCACACCTAACATAATCATAGAAAATAGGAAAAAGGTCCACAAAGAGAATGACTTAACGAATGGGATCCCGAAAAAGGGAAAGGGGCCCACCCGAAAGCCTAAAGGGGAGAGAAGAAGATATGCAAAAGGCCCGCTTAAACACGTGCGGGCTAATAAAGTTCGAAATGAAATAAAGCTGGAAAGATAACTCCACGCGCGCGAGCCCTGTGAAATGTGTCGTGGCGAGATGAGGTCCTCACTTGGTGTAGTGAAACTCGGCATCCTTCATCTTCGCTTGTCGAGGGGGCTGGACGCGCGCGGGTGTCGGCTCCTCCGGCGCCGTAGTGTCATGCCTTGGTGGCGACGGGGGTCGTACGCCACCAGCCTCCCTTATATCCTAATCCCCCACGAGACTTGGATTAAGGGAAAGGTCTTAAATGACCTTTCTCTCTCTCTCTCTTAGGATATTCCTAGAGTAGTTATTTCTAATGTACCTCTATCATAATAAATGCCACTGAAGGTAATTCTACAATGTAACATGGGCATTAAGATATCAGTATGCATGAATATCCTAAGTAGTAACTGGTCTAACAATGATCCTAGATAGCATCTAATGAAATTTGTTTATGACTGATAACCAAAGGATTTCTATAATGATGATATATAAAAGTAAATTAATAGTGCCTACAACATTAATTTGAATTGATGATACATAGAAAGAAAATAATTTCCCCCCTCTCTCTAGCATCCAATCCTTATATCTCTCTTGCTTTTGCTCTCTCTCTTCCCCTCTCTCAAAATTTCTCTTTCTCTCTCTAGGATCCTCTCTTACTCACTCTAAATCACATTCTTTCTCATCTCCTTGGATCTCTCTCCAACCCTTTCAATCTTTCTCTTTCATTCTGTCTCTGTCTCTCTCTAAATTTTCCTCTCACTCATTCTCTCTCTCTCTCTCTCTCTCTTCCTTTCTAGCAATCTCCCTTTCTCAAAATTTCTCTCTCCCTTGTCCTCTCTTTCCTGTGATTCTTCTCTCTCTGTTTCTCATTCTCCCTTTAGATTCTTATCCCTTTTGCCCTCTTTCTGTTCCTCGCTCTTTCTCTCTCTAAAGTTTCTCTCGACTTTCTCTCTATCGATCCATCTTTCTCTCATTTTTATTCCTCTATGTCTTTTTCTATCTCCATCTTCCAACTTTTCTCTCTCTCGATTGTTCTCTTGAGATCTATTCCCCTCGCTCTCTCTCCAAATTTTGATCTCTCTCATATTCTCTCTAAATCTCTTGCTCTCTCTCTCTCTCTCTCTCTCTATTTTTCATCTCTAGCAATCTTCCTATTGATTCCTCCCACTCCTTCATTCTCGTCCACTCTCTCTCCCCCTCTTTTTAAAACCCTATCTCTTTGTTCCTCTTTTTCCAAATTTACATCACTCTCTCTGCTTGTCAATGCCCATTTCTCTTTCTTCTCTCCTTGAATTCTTCCTTTCCTCTTAGCTGATCACCAAAACTTTGTTATTCACCTCTGCATGCCCCCTTCCCCTAAAATTGATATCTTCTTGCTCTAAAATCCTTGCAGACCAACCTAGAAAGCTAAACAATGACTCTGAACTCAAAAAGTCATCATTGATGGAATCAATTACACGTGTTTGCCGGCATTACTGTGCATCAATTTCATATAATCCAATTTGTAAATCCTTAGAATTGTGTAAGCAAGGGTCAAATCCACTAGGAGTTGAGGTAATGAGATAAGATATTCAAATGGAAAGAGAAAGCGAGTAAAGAAGCGTAAGCATAAATAAGGCATGTAAAGATGAATGTGGTAATTTTTATGTTTCTTTTAAATTAAGAGAGAAATCAGAATTTAATTGGAAAATTAAGATAAAAAAGAGGTGAAATGGAGATGGGATGATGGCAAGGTGATAAAAGTGGTCGATGGTAGAGAGATATCAATGCACGATGATGGAGAGAGGGAGATTTGAGTGTGCGGATGATGTCAAAGTTACTAAATTCAAAGAAAAATAAAAATAAAATACATTTCTACTTTGTTTATGAAGATGGTCACAAGAAATAATTCAATCTGAATTTTCACATAAACCTCGTTGTAATGACATCCCAAGCAATGTGATGCTTGATCTACTCCAATTGTGATCCTCATGTGATCTCTTCGCCATGACAAGATTGAGCATAAAAAAATGCTCCTTGGGCCTTGACCTCTTTTCCTCTTCCTTATAGCAGCATGTTACAAAGTGAGACCCAAAAAAAGTGAGAAGAGAGAAAATATAGCCTTATATAGCGAGGGTTTTTAGACTTCTAAGTGGCCAAGGGTGGAGATGTGACAATGATAACATGAATTAATTTCATGTGTCCTTTCATGCTAATAAAGAAATGAAGAAGGGGGGAAGGTTCAAAAATTTCTCCTTGGGAACATAAATAATCTATACTAATAATCATATAATTTCAAGCATATCTTTCATGCTATCAAATATCATGAATATTAAATATACATGATTGTCTTATGTGCTCCAACTTGAGAGGTAATTTTAGTATGCAGTGTCTAGGACTTAGAGAGTGCTAGTTTGACTATGTTTCCCCCCTCTTCTATCTCCAATGTACCCACGCTCACATTTCTACATCCCCTTACTTAAAGTCCAGTAATCTATTTTTTTCCTAATGTAATGTTAAAGTTTCCATTATGCAATAATTAAATAATTTTATTAAAATTAAAATTACTAAATTATAATTATTTAATTGAATTTAAAGTAAAATTCTAACACGAATTTATATTTATTTTAAAATGCACAAATTTTTGCACATTAAATGATCGAGTTGATTACATGGTGACCATTCAATTCATCACAACACACAAACATTTCACCTCATGTTTAAGAAATTTGAGCACGATGTAAATCTCATTACTCCTTGCCATGTTTTGGTGAATAAATATTTTTTACATTTTGATCAATTGATATAGCATATACAATGTTGTCCTTGTGAGACTTAAGTAACATCGAATGAAACTTATCGATTTAATCTCAAAATAAATTTCGAAAATGATTTTGTTTGGAAAAAAATTGGCACATATATATAGATATATATATATATATATAGTTTTTCATAAGTGTGGAATGAACGGTTCATATTCTCCCTATCTGAAACAAATAAGTTTATAATTTTTAGGTCGAGAAAATTTTCCTTTTGTTTGAGCAACAATTTAGCATCAATAGAATAAGTCTTACCTTCATAAATAGAAATTTGAGGATTTAAAACTGAAAAAAGACCAACCCCAACATCCTGAGATTTCAATTGGGGAGAAAAATAACTATCGAAGAGTGGAAAATAGAATGATACAAAATCGGAAATCGTGCCTTTCTATCCTGGAAAATAATGCATTATCGTTCAATATTACCAATCGATGTAAGTCGAAAATGGCAATATAAAATGTCAAACTCCATATGGAAATTCAAAATGGTGAAGATAGATATTCTTAGGGTTAATCGCCCCATTTATCCCGTGTTTTGGGGTTTATCTCCGTTTTATCCCGTGTTTTCAAACTTAGCCTAATCTATCCCGAATTTGTCAAATCAGCCCGAGATATCCCGGGTTTGTCACATCAAGCCCGGTGTACTCTCGTGGACGGCCACGTCGGCGTGGAATCCACGTCGGACGCCACATAGACACGGGAAGAATCTTCCCTTAATTTTGGTGGGAAGAAAAATCGCCTTAATTTTCACCGGGGAGGAGGAAGGGGGTAAATCAAGGAGGCGGGTGGAGCGGCCTATCTTGATCCCGGCAACCGTAAGTTCTGTCTGTCTCTCTCTCTATCTCTCTCTCTTTGATCTCTTTCTCTCTCAACTTAAGTTTCGCGTATTTGGAGACAGTGGAGACTGATCTGCAAGCTGGCGCGAATCACCGATACGAGGTACGTTCTCCGTGATTTTATGCCAAAATTACCATGAAAAATTGTTCTCTCAGATGACGTCTAGTTTGAATAAAAATAATTGGCTGCTCCGTTTTCGAAGGCGTCAACTTGAGGTTTTTTACGGTCAGTTATCTCCTCTCAGATGAGTAGTAAACTTATTTCGGTCTTTATTGATAGGATCAAAGAAAGGGGGCAGTTATTGTCAACAATGTCATACATGATCTTCTTCAAAACGGGGATTCAGCTGAGAAATACCTGCAAGGATCAAGGAACATGGAAATTGATAATTGGTTGCTTCTTGATAATCATATTCCGCAATCAAATGGACTGGAAGATGCCCTCAAGAAATCTCTTAAGAGTCGTTCACATAGATCTAAAAAACACATGTCATTGCGCGAACACCGAGCTTTGGGGTCATTTGAATTACACCAGAAGTTCTGCAAGTAATGTTTTTAAAACAATTCGCATTTTAATCCTGTTCAGATATTTAGCAACATATTTTTTTAGTTTTGTTATATGATTTTGTTACTAAATAATTTATTCTTCTTGGATTGCAGATTCGACCTGTTCGTACCAATGCATGAAATGTGGCAAGAACACATCCTAAAGCTTCTTGATGAACGAAGGTTAGGAAGAACCTCAACTTGGTAAGTAGTAATCAACATTTCAGTCGTAATAATTATTTAAATGGTTATTTTCAGGAAGCACTTGGGTCGAGTAATCCTCACGGCTGACCTTCATGGCGCTTACATGTTGGGTAATCAATCAACTTAGGAGTTTAGATTCCGCCTCTGTGAAATTTCTTTCTCAATAGAGTAATTTAGGTTTTTCCTACTTTAGATCACTGTTTGTATTGTTTTCTTTAGTTATGGAATGTAAAGGAGGCAGCTTCATCGGCGTGAGGGAATCATGATCGGGAAACCAAAGAGGCCTTCGGCATAATCACACCCAGATGATCAATTCAAAGGTATTTTTTTCAAAGGTTGATGTGGGCTTCTTTATATTTAACTTTGGCTTTGACTTTGACTTTAAAGGTGAATTCAAAAACTCTTTAAAAGCGAGGGTTGACTTTGACTCTCCTAATTAGGGTCGGTGTTGTTTTGACGAGTGGTTGTGAAGAAATTGTGCGTCTTCCAGCTGCAAGCAGCCAATTTCAAGGTGACACTTTTCGGTGACAAGCTCTTTGCCAGGAACATTCATTAGATATTTACTGATCACCTCACCATCGGATGATCATCTGATTTTTAATTCTCGATTTTTAACTGTTTATTATAATTTATAGATATAGATTTGCAGGTTGCCCAAAAATCTTTTCTACTTTTCTTTATTTTGGCTCGAAGAGACATAGGGAAGAGCGAGAGAGAGATAGAGATAGGTGAGGACCCATTTCGGTTTTCTCAATTTTGATTAGTTAGAGAGAGAAAGGTGTCCGGGCAGTGAGCTGATTTCAACCGTCTCTATTTTCTACTTAGAGGAGAGATGGATTGGGGCTCATTCAATCTTCTCAAATGTTGTTCTTTACAGAAAGAGAGGGAGAAAGAAAGGTGTAAGGGTTCATTCCAACCTTCTCCATTTCTTGGAGAGAGATAGGGAGAGGGAATGCATAAATTTACATCGCAATTAAATACAAAAACAGTAAAAAATTATCTTCCTCTCGATATCCCTTATTTATCAAATATATGAAGTAAAGAGAAAAAATGGTGAAGCTGCTTATACTGAAATTGATTCTCTCTCTCTCTCGCCTCTCTAGAAATCTGAAGCTTGTGCAACGTAATTTTTAGGAGCAAGAGACTGTCGGACCACTGAGGCAATCATTCTTTTTTTAATCAAAGATCACGGGCTTCATTAGCTAAAAACATAACTGATTCTTTGGAAATTACCTCCTACAAAAATTGTACAATATTCATGCCTAATTGGCAGCCATTTAGCCAAAAACCACATCCTCATTAGAGAGAGAGAAAGAAATCTCACTTGACTCCAACCACCGGGGGTGGCTCGGGCTTCGAGTGAAAGAGGAGATAACTCGAACCCAATTGAAGTTTGTCGTTGCAGCGAAGCTCAGCCATGCACTCGAAAACCATGGATATTATCCTGTTTAGAGAGGGAGATACAAAGTCCAAAATAGAATAGAGTTCAGCCCATAATGAAACTAAACTATTCAAAACCCGTGGAAGTGCTTAGAGAGAGACTTGCTCATTATGAAACAAAAATAGTCCGAATGTAGGTATAGCAAAAATGTGTGAAAGGAGAGAGAATGGAGATAAATAAAGCAAAACATTGGCGAGCAAATCATGTTTTTAGAACAAGATATATATATATATATATATATATATCGAGAGAGAGAGAGAGAGAGTGCATCCTAAAGAGCTGTCACCAAAAGGTTGAAAAAAAGGAAAGACAAAAGATCCATACTCAACATCTGCGAGATCATTGATCGACGCACCCTAACTTCGGAGGGCAGCTTGATGCGGAAGGTGAACCTGCTCCATTCACAAACAATGGTCAATTTGACCGGTCATTTATTTATAGAGAAAAAAAGAGAAACAGCGAAAAAGATCCTCACATGGTGACTTCCCTCACAATATCCACTAAAGCAAGCCCTTTCGCGATCTTCATCTCGAGATATACCTAAAATCCCCCAATTTAAGATCTTTAATTAGTTAGCGGTAATAAGACAAATCTCTATGATCTTGACCGGAAAAGAATTACGTTTAAAAGCTGGTGGAAAAATGATTCATTGAGGAGCGAGAAAGCAATCTGTTCGATATCCTTCGGAAGTGGGTTTCCTGTGCACAAGTAGACGACTTCTTCGTCACGTCGTTTTTCGAAAAGTCTCCGAGCTTCGATATCTGCAAAATCACGCCTCACAATCAGCTCTATGATCAAGAAATGGAGAAAAAAAGCGAAGGCTGGTGAAGAAATAAAAAAATGCTTACGAGACCGCAAAGAACACTACTCAATGCCTTCAAAGCCAACACAAGAGAATTATCCTCTTCATTCTCGAGAGAGGAGAGAGAGAGCAGAGCAACTCCACGGCGCCATTTCGGCAGCAATCGCAGCGTTACGTAACCCAATTTCTCCCTTCTCGAAGCACAAAGTTCGGATAGCTTCTCTAGCATCTGAATCATCTCTCCGGGGGCTAGATTTTTTTAAGCATCTCCTTCGGGGATTCCAGCGTCCGGAGAATTGGATCGTCCGTAGCGCTAGAAACGCTGGGAATGCACTTGATAATACCCGAGAGACTCGGTCATTCAGTTCAGGAGAAAATAAAGAGAAGGCGGACGCGAGAGAGAGAAGCCGGAGAGATCGATGCCCTGGAGAGTGAGGGCTTGAATGGCGTCCTGAAGAGCTTCTTCGGGGTCCATTCCCGGGTCTTCCACGTTCTCCCTCACCATTTCCTCGAAAGCTTGCTGCGAGATCGCCCGAAACTCCGCATCCTGGGGCCATTTGACTCGCTGTCTGTAACAGTCAGGATCGAAAACATCGAAGTATGGATTTCTCCCCGATGATGTGGCGTCCGACGTGGATTCCACGCCGACGTGGCCGTCCACGAGAGTACACCGGGCTTGATGTGACAAACCCGGGATATCTCGGGCTGATTTGACAAATTCGGGATAGATTAGGCTAAGTTTGAAAACACGGGATAAAACGGAGATAAACCCCACACAACACGGGATAAATGGGGTGATTAGCCCGATATTCTTATCTGAAAAATCTCTCTCCCTCGATAGGAAACCCTAGATTTGCGGAGTGCTGTAAAGCCTGCCTTGTCTTTCTTCGGACTTAACTCGTCCACAGGCACGGCCGGTGGATGATGACGGCCACGAGCAATCCACGCGCCTTGTCCTCAGAGGTCAATCTGAACCGTCCACGTGCCTTTTCCAAGCGGTCTGGATCTGCTGCTGATCCCTATAAATGACCCTTGCTGAAGATAGATGACCCTTGCTCATCCTAATCTTGCTGTTTCTCTCTCTTCGTCGCAATGCTTCTGAAGGCATCTTCCGCCGTTTCTTTCTCCTCCGACGCCCGAACGGCCATCGGATTTTCTAGGAAGCCAAAGAATGGCCACTCTCTTATTGCCATGGCCTCCGGAGAAGGACAATCCCGGACTCTCACCGGCATAGTTTTCGAACCCTTCGAGGAGGTTAAGAAGGAGCTATCCCTCGTGCCTTCCGTTCCTCATCAATCCCTCGCGCGCCAGAAGTACGTCGACGAGTGCGAGGCGGCCATTAACGAACAGATAAAGTAAATCTTTTTCCGGGAGTCTAAACAACTGCTGAAGTTTATATTTCTTGATGTGCACTTGGCACTTTCTTCGTTAATTTTCCTTATCCGGATCCTTTTTCTCGCGCTCTGAATCGCAGCATCGAGTATAACGTCTCCTACGCGTACCACGCTTTATACGCGTATTTTGATCGGGATAATGTGGCTCTCAAAGGTTTCGCCAAGTAAGTCGAGGGAAAATTTTGCGCCAATACACTTCCTTTGTTCTAATATTTTGAATTTGAAGATTTTTTAAGGAATCTAGCGAGGAGGAAAGAGAGCACGCTGAGAAACTCATGGAATATCAGGTTCTTCGTTTAATTCCCCAAACTTGTCAGTATTGATTATTTAGGAAGTGCCTTTGTCTCACACGCTCCATTTTCCTGTCAATGGCGTTCTTTAGAATAAGCGCGGCGGTAGAGTGAAGCTCCAGACCATTTTGGCTCCTCCTGCGGAATTTGACGACGCCGAAAAAGGCGACGCGCTATACGGTATGTTAATGTCCAATTTATTTCTTGGACATTGCTCCCGGAATTTTAGACTTCGTTGACTTTTCAGCGATGGAGCTGGGACTGTCTCTTGAGAAGTTGGTCAACGAGAAACTTCTACATCTACACGAGGTAAATGCAGTTGCCTGATTATTCATTATTTAATCTTTTTAAATGGTTAAAGTGAACGGTTTGCTCCAATCGGATTATCAGGTAGCATCGAAGCATGGAGATGTTCAGATGGCAGATTTCGTAGAAAGCGAATTCCTGGGCGAGCAGGTAGTGATCAATTTCTGAGTAGAGCTATTGGAACAGAGTTCATTTAATATTTTGGAAAAAAAATGCAGGTGGAAGCGATAAAGAAAATATCAGAGTACGTGGCACAACTGAGGAGAGTCGGCAAAGGGCACGGTGAGAATCGTTAACATTTCACATTTTCCTTGAACTTTGAGCCTCTAATGTAAATCTCATAAATTTATTCATCTTCATTTTCGTCGATTTGTGAGTTCAGGAGTTTGGCATTTCGATCAGATGCTTCTGCAAGAGGGAGGGGCGGCTTGAAGACGAAGGGGACGTTTTTCTTCTTTTACCTTAGTTCTGGTCATTCTGTCTACTCTTTCTTGTTCTGGATTCCGTTCATGGATAAGGCCGCCATGTCGGTGTGTCCGTTTGTGACAAATGTTCCTTGTCCAGCTGTTCCGATCCGCAGAGAGAGAGAGAGAGAGAGACGTCTCCTTGTTTGTCCCCTTTCTTGCACTAATTTCAGCACTTGAGCGACTGAGCTCAGCTATTGGCCGTCGGATGCCCGCAAATCTGCTCCATTTGCTTACTTCGTTCATAGCAGTAAAGGCTACTCGTAGGTTAATGTAGCGATTATAGCGAGAGAGTTGAGATGGCTGAGGAGCGGCGTGTCTGCGTCACCGGCGGGAGCGGGTTCATAGGATCATGGCTGGTTTGCTTCTTGCTGGAGAAGGGCTACGCCGTTCACGCCACCGTCATGGACCTTCGTTCGTCCTTTCTTCTTTCCCTCTTTTTGGGCAGCGCAGATTGGTTTAGGGTTTCTTTCTACCTATTCTCTGTGAGCAGATGACGAAGGAGAGACCAAACACTTACTCGCTCTTCCAGGCGCGGCGTCCCGCCTCCGCCTCTTTCAGATCAATCTCCTCGACTACGAGTCTGTTCTCGCAGCTATCCGCGGCACATCCGGCGTCTTCCATCTGGCGTCTCCTTGTACCGTGGATCGCGTCCGTGATCCTGTTGTATGAAGCTACCCTCTTTTTCGATCCCACTGTCCATTGATTCCGGTATATTTGCCTTTACAAGTTCTTGATCTGCTCGCAGCTAGAGCTCCTTGACCCGGCCGTCAAAGGTACCATCAATGTGCTCAAAGCAGCCAAAGAATCTGGAGTAGCGAAAGTGGTGATCACTTCCTCCATTTCCGCCATCATTCCAAGTCCTAGCTGGCCTGCTGACGTCACCAAGGATGAAAACTGTTGGACTGACCTCGACTACTGCGAGGGAAAAGAGGCATTTACCCTTTTCCTAGTCAATCTCGTTATTATTTTGTGCGACCAAATGATCGATTTTGATATATTCCGACAGTTATGGTATCCGACCTCAAAAGTGCTAGCGGAGAGAGCGGCCTGGGAATTCGCCAAGGAGAATGATCTGGAAGTGGTTGTAATAAATCCTGGAACAGTGATGGGGCAGGTTCTTCCGCCTCAGCTCAACGCCAGCATGGCCATGCTCGTCCGCCTCCTCCAAGGTCAAGAATATTCTTCCTCCAATCTTCTACTATAGTTTCTTCAATATGCTCGATCTCCCTTCAGGTTGCTCGGCGGAATACAAGGATTTTTATATGGGATCCGTTCACGTGAAGGACGTGGCAGCTGCCCACATTCTTCTATTCGAAAGCGCTTCCGCCGAGGGGAGACATCTCTGCGTTGAATCGATTTCTCACTGGAGCGACTTTGCCGCCAAAGTAGCCCAACTCTACCCAGATCACAAAGTTCCAGTGTAAGAGAAATGGTCGGTTAATTCTCAGATTCCGATGGGTTTGACTCTCATTATCTTTTTCCGTCTGCTCAGATTCCCCGCGGATACCCAGCCTGGACTGCAGAGGAAGAAGGAGGCATCGAGGAAGCTACTCGATCTAGGGCTCCGTTTCACCCCCATGGATGAGATCATCAAGGATTCGGTGGAATCTTTGAAGAGTCGAGGTGACGTGTGACTGGTGTTATGTGTCGGTGCGACCGAATGATACTCTAATGAATCCTATTTACTGCCGTCCTGAAGAAGATAAAAAAATAATGTTTTTTAAAATATCGAGGGCTAGTAGGAACAACGCGGTCAGTAAATAATTCGCTGCGACGTGGATCTGAACCGCTGGCAATGGTCTCTGCGATGGGATACTGGGGCCCGCAGCTGCGGCGACCGACGAAAAGTAGTAGCTGGCAATGTGATGGGAGAAGGAAGAGGGTAGCTTTGGTAACTGAAATATAGCGTCTTCGTCTTCTTCTTTTGCCTTCCTCGCTCCGCCCGTTACTTTGCTCTGAGCGAGCAGAGATGAGGAAAAATGTTGGGTACTCCGGATCCGGCCTGAGCGAGACGAGGTACAGAGCGATCGTCTGGCCGGTCGTTATTCTTGGGGTGCTGTTCCTCCTGTTCACCACTTTCAACAGCCGTCCCGACCCACAATCCTTCTCTCCCCAGATCCACTCCTCGGGGTCCCTAGATCGCGATGCCGAGGAATCTGGGTACGGTCGGGATCCGGAGCCGGATTCGACCAAGTCTCCGGATTTGGTGGAAGAGGAGGAAGATAGCACGGGAGAGCAGCAATGGGAGATGTGCGGAGCACGAGAAGGATTTAACGACCCAGATTATATCCCGTGCCTGGATAATCTCAAGGCTATCAAAGCTCTGAAATCGAAGAAGCATATGGCGTTTCGCGAGCGTCACTGCCCCGATCAGAGTCCTACCTGCCTCGTACCTCTCCCCCCCGGGTACAGGCAGCCTGTTCCCTGGCCGAAGAGCAGAGACATGGTGAGTTCGGGATCTGGAGATTCTCAATTGTTCTTTTACAGATCTGGATTTGCTCTTTAACTTATCTCTTTGCTTTTAGGTCTGGTTCAACAATGTTCCTCACGCTAGACTGACGGAGTTGAAGAAGGAGCAGCGCTGGGTGGTAAAATCTGACGATTACCTGATTTTCCCCGGAGGGGGGACCCAATTTAAAGAGGGCGTTATGCACTACATTGAATTCATCGAGGAGGTACCGGATTTCTTCGTCTCTTGGAAGATTCTCTCACTGCTTCTCTCTCATTCGCGTTTGATGCTTCTTTCTAGACTTACCCGGAGGTGGCGTGGGGGAGGCGCACGAGAGTTGTTCTCGATGTGGGATGCGGCGTTGCGAGCTTTGGAGGGTATTTGCTGGACAAAGGCGTAATTACCATGTCTCTCGCTCCTAGAGACATCCACGAGGCTCAAATACAGTTCGCTCTTGAGAGAGGAATCCCCGCTATCATCTCCATCATCGCCACAACGATGCTCACTTTCCCTGATAATGCCTATGATATGGTCCACTGCGCCAGATGCAGGATCCGTTGGCATGAAGATGGTTGGTTTTGTTATCCATTCATTGAGTTAATTATTATAAAATACTTAATTTCCTTTTCACGGCAGGGGGAAGGGCTTTGCTTGAGATCAACAGGATTTTAAGACCGGGGGGTTTCTTTGCATGGTCTGCCACTCCAATTTATCGCGACGACGAGGAAGACAAGTCTTTGTGGAATGGTAAGTGTTCTTTTGTAACTCGGTGAGTTTATTGTTTCTGATTTTCCTTGCTTTTTCTCTACTTCAGCGATGATCTCTTTCACCGAATCCATCTGCTGGAAAATGGTGACCAAGAAGGTCGATTCAAACGGTATTGGCCTCGCGATCTTCCAGAAGCCCAATTCAAATGCTTGCTATAAGACCCGGGAAGTGGACTCGCCCCTTTTATGCGAACAGAGCTCCAGACAGAACATAGCTTGGTACTTTCTCTCTCGATAAACCCTCATATTTATCCATTGAATTAATATCTCTCACTTGGTGATCCCAGGTATGTGCCGTTGGAAGATTGTCTTCCTCTTCTTCCGGAAACTGACGAAAGCAGGGAGATCACCTGGCCCGAAGAATGGCCCGAAAGGCTGAATAACCAGCCTCCAAGTGTACCTACTGAAGAATCTTTCGAGGAAAATTCACAGCAATGGAAGAATCTCGTGACGGGCACTTACATGAATGAACTTAATATAGACTGGTCCACCGTAAGGAATGTTATGGACATGAACGCGGGCTTCGGAGGGTATGGTGCCGAAAAAATTGAAACTTTACTATAACTCTCCATCTTTGTGATGGCTTAAGAAATACCCATTTTTGGATTTTTTTTAGATTTGCTGCGGCGGTCGTTGACCTTCCGCTTTGGGTGATGAACACCGTGCCGCCGGTAGCGCCGGATACGTTGCCCGTGATCTTTGACAGGGGCTTTATCGGTATTTACCACGACTGGTGCGAGTCCTTCAACACTTACCCGCGGACCTACGATCTTCTTCATTCCAGCAATCTCTTCGAGAGTCTCTCTCCGCGGTAAGTTGTATGCTCGTATCTCGTGACTGATAAGTTGGTGCGTGTTTCTTCTAACAGCCCGTTTCTCCTTCTCTCAGATGCTCCATTGTCTCTGTGGTCGCGGAAATGGATAGAATTCTGAGGCCTGGTGGCTGGGCGTTGGTCCGTGATAGTCCAGCGATGTTGGAGAAGTTGGAGTCTCTTTTCAAGTCTCTCCACTGGGAAACGACGATTCATGGAGAGAAACAGATTCTTGTTGGAAAGAAGGGCTTTTGGCGACCCGCTGGTGAGCGTTGACTTCAAGTTATTGGTCAACTTCGTTGGCAGGCTGCCGGTTTTTATATTTGTTTTCTTTGGGAAAGAGGTAGTTCGTTTTAGTGAGATTGTAGCATGGAAGCCTTTGTAACGATTTAATAAGAAATATACCATATTTGAGGATAATCAAGAGGCAATGACTTGCCATCGATTAATTCAATGTGAATTATCCAAGTTTGGTGTATCATATTCAATGGGAATTATTTATGTGACTTATCACATGAATAATTTGATCATGTGATATCCATGACATCTTCAATGGGAATGATGTACCCCAAAGAGGGCGGCTGAATTAACAGCTTACTTACCATCTTTGGTAGATGATAATCTACCAAAGATTATGTCCGCTCATTCACGACAGATTTCTATCGTGATTCAAGCTAGCCCGTCGTCCTATCCACAATGAAGTCTAAGGATTGCCGATCACGATAACGACATTGATTCAAAGAATCGCTGATGCAATTTCACTTTACATCTAGCCGTCGTCGATTTCTTGAAATCGAGGGGCAACGGGTCGGGAGAGAAAGTGGGAGTTGGGTTGGGCATTGCTGATCGATTGAACAAAAGTATCAGCAATCGCTCGATCAATCGACGATTATAAGAATCTCCCTTTCCGAGCTTCGGTGCAGTGATCCGGTGTCTCATGTCTCCGTCTTAAGCCCTGTCACTGTCTCTGTCTATCTCCCCATCATATCTCCTTCCCTCTTTTCCCTCTTGTTCTCTCTGATCATAGTTGCTCGATTATGATCGAATTGCATCAATCGATCCTGATTTGGGAGAAAGAGTGGGAAAGGAAGAGATAGACTATGAGAGAGCGTGGAGGGTTTAGTCAATTTACTTTAATGATTTATATTGTTGTTATGAAATATTTCAATTTTAGTCAAATTTATTTATCAATATTGTTGTTATGAAATATTTCAATTTTAGTCAAATTTATTTAGTCAATATTGTTGTTTGCAAAATTATTTATGTCGAGCACGTGACTCGTGGATGTCGGAACCGCCTGACATCTCCAAGAATAGGGTTTATTCAGAATTTTAATTCACGTGATTCAGTCAGAATTTTAATTTTTTTCTGTGACAAATCGTTAAGTATTATGATCAGCATCCATTGCAGACACCCTCTGTCTTTTCCTAAAGACCGTAGAAATAGATCATCAGATATTTGGTTATTTATAATTTATAAAATCTTAAGATTTCATTTGAAGTGGCTTTAAAATTTCGATTTGTTTCTGTTACTATTATTTTTATTCCTTAAAAAATTTATTATCATCATTACCATGATTTTCTGATTACCATCATTATTTCTAATACATCTAACGATTTTATTTTTTTGACCGAGTGGTAAGGGATTTTAGTTGTTCGGAACCGGGAAAAAATCAATGACTGAGCAGGCTCTCTTTCTCTCTTAGTTGCGACGGCACTCTCTCACTCTCCAAGCGAAAACCTGCCGTCATCACTCTGTCTTGCTGTGAATGCTCTCCTCTAGTCAAGAAATCAACGCCCAGCTCTCCTTTGATTAGAAAATCATTCTCTCTCTCTCTCTCTCCCGCTCCTTTTTGTTCCAGAAATCTGTTTTCGTTTCTCTTTCTCTAAAATCGTTTTCTGATTTTTGATGTCCAGAAATCTGCTTTGGTTTGTCTGTTTTTCTAAAATCATTTTCTGTTTATAAATCTGTTTTTGTTTCTCTATTTTTCTAAAATCGGTTCCAAACTGCAAATTTCCAGAAATTTTATTTTCGTTTTTCCACTTTCTAAAATTGTTTTTCCAGATCTGAATTCCAAAAATTTGTTTGTGGTTTTTAATTTTTCTAAAATCATTTTCTGATTTCTAGAAATCTGTTTTTGTTTCTCTATTTTTCTAAAATCATTTTTGCATTTCTGATTTCTAGAAATATGTTTTTTTGTCTAAAATCATTTGAGATTATCATAATTTGTGAAATCATTTTGGAATATTTTATTTCTGAAATTCTGTTAATTATTTTATTGAACTCCTTAGTTCTAATTGTATTTCTTGGTCTAGTTTTATGTCCGATTTTGATATGAACCATTTCAAAATTCTGATTTTGTCCTCTTTCAAAAAATCTGATTTCTTCCTAGTTTACACACAAAAAAAAAATCTGATTTTGAGTCATTAGTTATAAAATTTTCAGTTGAAATCGAAATGATCTCCTCATTGATGGAACTTCGAGTATGTATCATGATTCATCAAAATAATGAGATTCATAAAATGGAATTAAACTCATACCTTGATTCACCGGATTAATCTTCATCTCAGTAGATTTTTAAAGTGGATAATAACCTTTTTAAATATCCTTGATGTAACCTCTTGATCTCTAGAGGAAATGAGATTCACTCGGAGGGTTTTGAATGACGAAATCGAGACTGCTAGGTCATTTAAAACACACCGTTAAGAGTCAAAATAATTACTAAACTCACCAATTTAAAGAAATTAACACGAATTGAGGGGTATAGTGGTGAATAAGGGTCGAATCCACGGAGAATTAGAGTAATTTCTAATGATATTTTTGAATTTGATCAAATCGAACAATGAAATGTGAATAAAAATAATGGGCATTGATATTTTTAGAAAGAAGACTTGAAGACGAATCCATGGAATAAAAAAATCACTGAATTTGGATTAAGATTCACTGAGAAATCATTGAATGAACAATAGAGAAATTTTTGAAAATGAAAATCGTGAAAAACCGAAATTAAAATTAAAATTGACTCAAATTACAATTCGAAATTAAAATCTAAAGCTATACGAAGGAAGATTAGGATGAAACACGATCTTTAACCCAAGATTGCGCTTGAATTGATCCAATTATTTGCCGGATTTAAGGCATTTTATAAAAATTCAGAAAACGCAATCGCTGATGTTCAAGCGTCTTCCTTTTCTCTCAACGAAATCTGACTCTCAAGCACTCAGTGGAAGCGAAAATGAGTCTAGAAGTGATTGGAAGCAAGAGATTTAAGGGATTTGGTGTCTAAATAGTTCGATTTACGCGAATTGCCCTAGAATGCTTTACAATGTCGAAGAACATCTCAATTTATAGGGCAAATTGGCCGTAACCGTCTGATCGGCGTTTAATCTTTGATCAAAGGCTCTGATCAAACGCAGAAATGTGAATTGTTACGATTAAGTCGTGTCGTTGGATCTCCGATGGACCGCCGAGATTTCGCTACATCGCGCGCTTTATAAGTAACACATCAAATGGCTGCCGTTCAATCTTGATCGGACGCTCAGATGTGTTTTCGTCAGTTTTAATCTCAGCCGTTATAACTCTTAAGATCAGCAACTGAGATTAAATCGTTTTAAAAATGATTCGCCGACGAATCAGAGTGCGGCATGTACCCCTGCCTTTAAGTGACATTCAACGGTCAAGATTCTTTGCGCGATCGGACGCTCCAGATTGCGCCACGACACCTGCGCACTTAAAAAAAAAATCCAAAAAATTGATTATAATTAGAAAATTCGATTTTTAATTCAGAAATATCCCGAAAAATTTATTAAAATTCAGAAAAATTAAGAAAAAATGTGAAAAAAATCCCTAAAAATTAAAAAATTCATAACTTTCAAAATACAACTCTAAATTAATCTAAATTTGTTTCATTTGATCAGAAATTAAATTATCTATCACTCTAAAAAGTCAAATTTAATAAATAACAAGAGACTAAATTCTATTTCAAAAATACACTCATTTGTTTTAGAGTTTACAACTTAGAAAAATATATGAGTGTATAAAAAATATTTCTCTTATTAGTTAACTTTAAAAACTAATTGTAATCTCAAGTAAAGATGGGTTATGAAAATATTATCCTTAATTAACCCTAAATTAATGTATTTTGAGATTATAATGTTTTTTTCAGAATGATAGATAAACACTAACAAATATGATAACATGTATAGGAATAAAATCTTTTATGCCTTAATATGCATAAATAATTATGTATTATCATGTCTAATGAACATGTTATCAATGAGCATCAGGTTATCCAAGTCGACTATGGCCTCCTATTTATAGAGAATGAGGAAAGCTTAAGCCTCTAATCGGTCATTAATCAGCCCATTAATGACTAATGACTGATTTATTGCCTCTACACATAATTAGCCTCCACACACATAAATGAATGTCATAATCCCACATTAAATATAATTGAATCACTTAATGGGATTAAATGATAGCTAATCCACAATAATACATAACTATGTCCACTTAATAGAGATTAGACCTAACACTCATTACTATTTGAAGACAAGGTTTTAAGTTATTAAATGAAGTGTTAACATTCTACTACAAAGTTAGGATGATACATCATTCATCCATTATATATATTGATAAAGGATCATCATATAGATACATCTAGTATCATCATATAGAATCAGTCATGATTATCTTAGTTGCACTCAATTTTCGTCAATCATTACCAACATATTCAATTGTCGAGTCTTCAAGTGAAAGAAAAAGGCAATTTCAGATAATCAAAGCCATGAGAATCATTCGAACTCAAAGACAAGACATCACGAATAATTTTATATGAAAAATTCTTATTTGAGTTTTATTTGTCTCCTCGCCATCTATCCTACTTTAAAATTGATTTAGATATTTTAATTCTTCATATTATGTGAATCATAATATTAGGGATAGTTAGGATCAACCATACACACGAGGTCGACTGTATGTGAGTCATGCTTACCCTTAAGGAGAAGGGAGAGATTATTTTGGTGGATCATTGCTAGATTGAGAATGAGTCTAAGGAGCTGATTAAAAAGTCAACTTAAGGTGTATTTTTTCTTCACCTTGCAAGGTCATGGAAGATTGGGGACTAACAACCTAATTAGAGCGTGCGTGGATTGGTGATGATATGCGTAAAATCATTATCGTTGAAGGCGAAAGTTCACTTATCAAATTATATACTCGGCTCTTTGAATTTGGTCTTAAAATTTAGAATAGTGGTGAGTCAAGGTTGAATCCACATAAAGGACAGTTAAAATATTGAAATCAATAAATATTTTTGGTATTTTTTGTGGGTTTAAAAATAAAAAATGATCGATGAAAGAGGGAGATGTGATGCAGGACGCGGTGGTGAAACCCTCGTGCCTGATCAATGGGACTGAGGTTGACCGGAGGTAGCCGGTCAAACCTAACCTAAGGGTAAGTGAATCCTACACCCTAAATGCGATCTCTAGCCTAAACCTAAGTGCAGGCAGGCGTGCCGATCAGCGGAGTCGACTCCGGGTGACCCGGGGAAACTCGCGATGATGGGTAGGGTGAGATCCTCTCGATCCACGTCCGGAGGCGTGGTAGTCGCTCGTCGTGGAGTAGCCAGGAGGCTGCAGCCCACGCTCGGTGCCGGACCTAACGTACGCGTCAGAAATCTCAAACCTATATCCGTTCTACCTACCTACGTCGTCCGACGGCGGTGGAGACGAGTAAAGGAAACGCTTCGAAAAGTAATTAACCTTAAAAGGAGGGGACGCGAGCCTAACCTGCGGGGCGTGTGCCGGTCGGTCGTGACGAGGGGGATTCGTCGTACGGGGCACCGTCGTCCAGCTGAAGAGTAGGCGCTGGATCGGGCGAGGGCTGGTAGAGTAGAGGTCGGGCCACGTAGGAGTGGCGATAGCGCTCGGAGGCAAATGAATGACAGGGTGCTGAGCTAGCGGGCACGGCTCGCGGGGCGACGCCGAGGCGGAACGGGACGCGTGCAGGTTGGGACCAAGGCAAGGCGCAGTCTGGACCCGAGGGGGGGGGCGTGGACCGTCAGGGCACCACAGGTGGTTAGCGTTGACCTAGCGCCCGATTGGAAGTCAGCCGAGGCTCCTTGGTGGGGTGAGGCGGAGGTTTGCACAAGCGTCGGGAGCTGGAGGAGGGAAGGAGCACGTGAATTCCGTCGCCGGCTGGATGGCCCAGTGGGGCGTTGCAGAGGCGATGAGGTAGAGACTGATGATGTTCAGCAGGGCGCAGGGAGGTGGACGGTCGGTTGAGGGAGGGGAGCGGCAGGGCGCACAATGGAATCCCACGGTCGATGGAGTCCCGCAGAATGTTGAATTCCGCGGAAAGATCAAGTTCCGCGGAAATGGATTCTGGCGAGGGGCTGGTTCGCGGTGTGGATGGGGCGAGTAACCCGGGAAATTGAATGGGGTCACGGAAGAGGGAATTTCGGTAATGAGGAGGGTGAATGCGAGGCCAAATGGGAGGCTGGAAGTGGGATGAATGCCAACGAATTGGCCCAGCCGGAAATCGTGGACGAGGGCAGAGGCGATGGGGTGAATTCGTTCGTGCGTCAGGGGGTGAAGGCTCGGGAGATCGAAGGTGAGGATGAGGGGAGACGGAGGTCGGGCGTTGGGAAACCGGCGGGCGAACAAGAGGAGACAGGGATGGCCGCAGAGAGAGAGAGAGAGAGAGAGAGAGAGAGAGAGAGAGAGAGAGAGAGAGAGAGAGAGAGAGAGAGAGAGAGAGAGAGAGAGAGAGAGAGAGAGTTGGCGACGCGCTGGAGAAATTCAGTAGAGGGAGAGACGATCGCTGGAAGGTGAAATTCGAGGAGAGAGGATGGTAGGCGTCTGGGAAATTTCGGCTAGGCAATGGTGGATGGAAGGTGAGAGTCGGCAGCGTCGGGGGCAATTCGCGAAGTGGACGACGGCGGGATTTGAGGAAATGATTTTTTGTGGCTGCCGATTTGAATTCGCGAGTGAGTGGGAGGTTGCGATTCTTGATTTGAATTCGCAGTGTGAATTCGCGGGGGTGGATACGCGCGACGGCAGGAGGGAGGCGGTGAATTCGGGAGTTGGAAATTGGGCTGCGAAAATCGGGGGAGTGGAAACGGTCAGACGGTGTGATCGTGGGGGAGAGGGAGAGGGAAAATTCAGGAGTTGGTGAGGCGGAGTCGGGAAATTAGGAGGTGGAGTTGGGCACGTTCGCGGGGAGAGAGGAAGGACGGGAAGGGAAATTCCTCGGGGAGGGGAGGGAAGTTGGTGGGGTTGCTTCACGGGACGCCGACGGGTGAGGGGAGGGACTGGCGTCGCGGGAGGAGGAGGAAGTTGGGAAGATAAATTTCCCCAAGCGTTCGGGGTGAAGGTGGATTCGTAGGGAAATGCAGGGCACTCGTGACTTGTGGGGTCAGTGGAATTTGGGCACGGGGAGGAGGGATGTTTTCCTTGGTGGAGAATGGAGGAGGGAGATCGGGGAAGAAGGGGATGGTCGTGGGGAAGATGAACGGGAGAATTCCGGGAAATCGGAAATTTGCAAGGGGGTGATGGTTCGTGGAGGGGAATGCTGGCGGAGGTGGAGCGGGAGGAGGAGCTGGGGGAGAGGCTTGCCGGAGGCTTGCCGGAGATGGAGGTGGAGATGGTGGCGGAGATGATGGCGGTGCAGCGATCCGAAGGCGGCGGCGGCGGCGGCGGCCTGAGGCGGCGGCAGCGGCGGCGGCTTGAGGACAGCGGCGTCGCGATGACAGTGGAGAAGAACCAGTGGCCGGGGCAAGGAGTGGCGGCGGCCGTTGCGGCGGCGTGCGGCGGCGGCGGCGGCGGCGACGACGGCGGTTGGACTCCTTCCCCGGCCTTCCTTGAGCAGCCACTTGAGAGGGAGAACACTCCTTTCTTTCTTCAAATGACGGCTAGGGTTTGTGGGGGGGTCCCTTCCCCTCTTATAGAGCCCATAATGGGCCGAGAGGGGAAAGGGCCCACTTGAGGCCCACAACCCAAAACCCAAAATACTCATAGAAAACAAAGGTTCACAAAAGAAAGGGCTTCACGAATGGGATCCTGGAAAGGGAAGAACCCACCCGAAAGCCTAAAAGGAAGAGAAAAATAAGGGAGGACCCGCTTAAACACGTGCGGGTCAAAAAGTTCATAATAAAGAAATAAAGAAATAAAGATAAGCGGATAGATCCGCACGCGCAAAAGGGCTCCTCCAGCGCCGTGGTATCGTGTCTTGGTGGCAACGGGGGTCGTACACCACCAAGATGTATGCAGAAGAAGTAATGAATCGATTAAAAACTTTTGATCTACTTTTAAAGATTAAAGTCCCTCAATTGGACAGTGAAAATTTGATTAACGTTTTGAAATTATAAAAATGTGGATGAAAAGATTGATAAAATGGAAAAGATCAATGAAGAATGATCTCAATCTAAAGATTTGCAACTAAAATGCACTTTAGAAAACTCTTTGATCAAATATACCTTCGAAAGGATATACATTTCGTATGGACTTTGCATCTTGCGTCCAACATAAGGAATTAACAGGAAGAGAAGAAAACTCACTAAAAATGATGTTATGTACATGAAGAACAATTTATCAATATCCTCTTTCCTCCAACAAGCCAGTGCAAAAATCATATAATGAAACATTAAAAACCTTTTTTTGCATCATAATATAAATTAGCCACACATGAGGTCGAACATCTTGAAATGACGATCATGCCTACAAAATTATTAAATTTTTAAACGAAGATCTTTAAATTAGCCCCTACCTTGATTGAGATTATGAGATATCATGATTTCAATTTGGAAAATTTCTAACCATTAAAAATCCCTTAAAAGGTGCTTGATTTGATCATAAGTATATGGTTTAATCAAATCTTTGACCGAGAGGCCTCAAATTGTGATTTTTTTGGGAGGAGAGAGAAAGAGCATGCAAGATCTGGGCCATCAGATTGTCTTACATAAGTTGAGAATGAACAAGATTAAGCCATGAGTCATCTCCAGATTTGCCGCATGGAGAGAAATTAAATCAAGTATATCGGGCTTGATCTAGGCTATTAGATCTAGTGATCACGTGGTCTACCTCATTTGGTGGCTCTTGTGTTGCCACATGTCACCATGACAAAGAGGAGAACCGGTGGATTGGGTCCACTGAATTTAGTGATCCACAACTTGTCAACTATCCTTTTGATTTAAAAGATTGTCCCAAATTGAAGAAACAAAAAATATATTTAGTTTTTATAATGTCACAACCCATTAAGTAGTAGTAAGAAAATAAATTTTTACCAACTAATACTCAACTCAATGACACCATTGTGCACTGACTAGGTTCATGTGACCATATGCCTTCATGCCAAGTGTTTGTGATGCCAC
Organism: Lemna minuta; assembly: GCA_024174645.1. Taxonomy (NCBI): domain Eukaryota; kingdom Viridiplantae; phylum Streptophyta; class Magnoliopsida; order Alismatales; family Araceae; genus Lemna; species Lemna minuta. Next base: position 7,675,991 of record CM044102.1, on the reverse strand, counting down.
ATCAAGGTGCCACATCAGCATGCGTAAATAACATCATTTTTAAAAAAATTTAGTTTCTTGAATTTTTTGTCACATCTCACATCAAATATGCATAAAATGAACCACAATTTTACATGAATTTGGCTTATGAGAAATATGATATGATTCATACAAAAATTTAATCAAAGCATGAAAATATGTATAATTTTCACGTGAATTATACCTTAAAATCAATAAATAATGAGCTAAATGTAGGGATATGAGGTCGATAACTTTCCGAAATTTTGATCAAAACATCAAATGCAGCGGAAAAACATTGAATCGGACATTCAAAATACCGAGCCACCAAGAACAGATGATCCTATCATCTAGTATGTATGAGTAAACATACTTACAGGTTTCCTTGAAGGAGTTCTTGAAGCTATTCAAGTGTCTAGCCTCTAGCGGTATCCACACGGTCTCCGGATGGTTGGATCTCCTCTTCAAAGCTCTTCACCAAGAGAGAAAGAGAAGAAAGGAGAGAATTCCCACAAGGCTTGCATGGGCACCTTCAGTTGTGGTCGTCCTCCCCCTATTTATAGACATTTGGAATGAGGTTTTTTCATAAAAACCCTCATAATTATGTCTATATCCACCAACATCCATAAACCTTATGTGTGTGACCCTCTAGGTCCATATATCTCACTAGTTAATAACTCTATAGAACAAATAACACCTTATTGGTCAACCTTAATTAATTATCCATATCCACATATAGATTAATTAATCAAGGATCGATTTAACCCAATCGATAGGTTGAGTTGCCAGCCCGTTGGGTGCCAAGCTACACCACGTACTCTAGGAGATATGGAGTATGTAAGAACTCACTTATGGAACCTTCCCGTCATTTATTACCATGTATGTATAATCCTTCATCCACATTAGACTCATGAATGACTTAGGGTATGGTCAACTGTTAAACCCTAATCAGTCACTCAAGTTAGTACTGATGCGTGTAGAAATCATCGAGAACTCCTTCTTCGATATTTCTACTACCTTGGCCAAGGATTTCATCGCATCTCATTCCTTTGAGTCAATCTCCTCAAATACCGAGGGTGGACGATCCCATCTTGACCACACAATCATCTTCGTGAACTTCATGTCATATCCAATATATGACGTTTTAGATATCCCGTGGCTAGGGATTCGTAAGTCATAATCAAAACACGATCATCCATCCACAAGATGTCTTTGGTGTCTCAAGTCAAAGGACCACATACACAATCATGACATGAATCAACCTGATTGATAGTTAGGTATAATACCATTCAGGGATTCATACGGATCAATTCAGTGAACTCTTTCTCCAAAGAGCACCCACTATCTATCCTTAGTGTCTCCACACCGATGGCTATAGGATCGGCCATACTCATCATATGAGATGGATTAGATAGTGCAATTCTTTCCGGATAATTCGATGTCCTTATCGAATATCCCACGAATAGGAATGTTTAGAACATATGTTTAAAGACTAGTGATCACTATATTATGATCTCATCATAATTCACTTAGTCATTGCATATGCTCATGGACTTCATTGCAAACATCACACAAGAATGACAATGAATAAATTTCATTTCAATGAACATAAACAAGATACATGAAAGTGTGATTGGCTTGTAGGCCACATAATATCCATCACTAAATGCATTAAAATACATGATATTAGGTGACAAGGCTTGAGGACTTAGAGAGGTAGACTTGCCTGAAGTGGAGTGGGGACTGGTGCAAAGAGCTTTGCGGGAAAGGCGACAAGCGGCAGAGTACCAAAGGACAACAACAAAGTGTGGTTACTAATTGAGAGTGTGAGTAGGTCACATTGGAAATTTGTGGTTAAACTTTGATATGACTAACTTGGCTAGTTAGCTATTGTTGAGATTTGAAGTCAATAAACCTTTCAAAAGTTTGATCGAAACGTCAAGTTCAGTAGAATACATTGAATCAAATATTCAAAACATTGAGGCACCAAGAATAGATGATCATATCATCTAGTATGTATGAAAAAAATATATTTATAGGGTTCAATTGAAAGAATTCTTGGAGCGATTCAAATTTCTAGCCTCTAGCGGTATCCACATGATTGTCGGATGGTTGTATCTCTTCTTCAAGGATCTTCACCAAGAGAGAGAGAGAAAAAAAATAAATGAGAGAATTTTTATATGTTTTGTATGGGTACCTTGAGTTATGGTCATTCTCCCCCCATTTATATGCATTTAGTATATGAATTTTTTATAAAAGCCCTCAAAATTTTGTCAATATCAACCAACATTGATAGACCAAATGTGTGTGATCCTCTAAGTCCAAATATATTATTAGTTACTAACTATATTGACCCAATAACATCTTATTGGTTAACCTTTATTAATTATCTACTTTAATATATAGATTCATCAATGAAATATTGATTTAACCCAATTGACAAGTCAAGTTGCCACCCATTGGGTGCCAAACTACGCCACGTACTTTAGGATATATGGAATAAATAAAAACGCTCAAATGGTAACTTTCTCTTATCGATTGCTATCTATGTATAAACCTTCATTTTCACGAGACTCAAGCATAACTCACAGTACGGTCAAATGTCAAATCCTAATTGGTCACTCAAGTTAGTATTGATGCGTTGAGGAAATTGTGATGATTTTATTTTGGATTTATTTAATGCTAAAATCAAATGATATGGGGTGCACTTAGACTAGTTAATGTGGTAAAGTAATAACTCTAAAACAATACGTCATATATCACGTTTAGGTTCAAGTTTAAGACTAATGATGAGAATATCAATTTTCTCATGACTTAATATGGTGTAAATATGAACATGTTAGAATAGGCATCATTATTTACATTTCTTCTATATTATGAGACTAACCCCACTTGACTTGTAAGAAGTCTAGTAGCTGATTTCTTACATTTTTTGCAAGTTTTGTGGATGCAAGGATATAGTTACACATTGAAAAATATATATGCAAGGTACAAAGAAAGAGGGGGAGGGAATGAACTCATATCCTTTTAGAGCCAAGTCAACTCTATTTTGATGGAGTCAAAGATGGTCAAAGGAAATTCATAAAGGAGTGAGTGGTATTCAAACCATGTTTGAAAGTCACTAGATGAATCATCCTTTTCTTAAGAAGTCAAAGGGTGGTCAACTTTCCAAGTTTTTATGAAGGTTAAATCGACACTTGACTCACCCTTAGAAAATAAGATCTTATCCTATTTAAATATAGTGTCAAGCCCTACTCTATCGGGGTTCCTCTTATGAGGAATAGATCATAAATAAACACTTTTATGGTGGTACCCAACCCTAATTCAACTTTGAAATGAGAAGGGTGCCACCTATTAAGGTGCGCCAACCCATTTTATGGGGAGCAACCTGACTTCCTTACAAAGTGGGGGTTTGACGCCATTTAGTAAGTATTTAAGAGGAGAAACAAGGGTGGAGGCATCTTCACCCTTGATCCCAATGGTGGATAATCGATATACTTAGGTACCCTCAAACCCTTAAGACTATATCTATAAAATTGTCACTTTCTCTCTCCTCACATTTTTTGGGATCTCTTGGTATCAAGCTACTAGAAGGTAAAGGAGAGGATTAGGCGCAAGCAATTGCATTTTTGGTGTTGAAGATTTTCATGTAGGCCAGATCAAGCAAAGGAACAAGGTCGAACTAAGAATAAAAACTGGGCCTATGGCTACATTAAAAACAAGTTTTGTGTAAGCGTTCAAATTTGCTTCTTACTTGTAATCCCCTTCATCGATAGTGTAGACCCTATTTCCATATTTATATTTTATTTTTTGTCATCATTTTAGTAGAGAAATCATTATATTTTCCTAGTAACATAAATTTTTACACATTTCATTCTTTATTCTATAATGACTTTAAAAAATAATTCACATCATTATTATGCATGTTATCATGTTTTGATAATTATTTTTGCATATATCATACCATATCGTTAATAATCGATTCATATTGAATTGTGGTTTATTTTATATATTTTTTTACGTTTGACCTTTTTAAATGTCAAACAAGAATAACTTAATCGCATGTGTATGAGTTTTGTGATCGTAGGCATGAATGATATAAGATGAAGAATGAAGAGGACAAAGAATTTATATTGTAATTTCTACTTAGACATTTCCCCTTTTGTCATTTTTTTATATTTTTTCAGGTAATATGATGAAAAATAAGGCAATAGAATGATCAAAATGGCAAAAATGAGTTTTTATGATAAAATATGAATATTTTAAGTTTTAGAGATTTTCTATAATTTTTCTATTTTTCAAGATTTTTTCAATTTTTCTATTTTTTATAAATTTTCCTGATTTTTTAAATGTTTTTCTAGTTTTTAGATCTTTAGAATTTTCAAGAATTTTTAAAATAAAAAAATAAGTTTATTTGTGTATGTTGTTTACTTGTGTATATTGATGTGGCATCGTGTATGTGTAGCGCAAAGGCATGGTGCCACCGTGGTACCTAGCCAGTGCACAAGTGGCGCCATAAGAGGGGAGTATTAGTCTCTAATGATTATTATTGTTACTTATTAGTCTTAATAAGCTAGACCTTATAAAGTTTAAATCTACCTTTTTTTTCAATGTCAAACTAAGTCTTTTTTTGTTGCACCATAGGAATGTTTGATCTTTTTGAACGAGTCCATAGGATCTCCTTAACCGTAGTGTGATACGTGGCAGCAAAAGAACATTAGGAGATAGTAGAAGATGCAAATATCAAATCCAATGGCCTAGATCAAGCCCAATATACTAAAAAAATTTCTCTCTTCCCGCTATGAATCACAATGTGACGCATGGCACAGTCATGTGCATTCTACACTTATGAAGATTGATTTGTTGGCCAGTGCTTAATCCTCTATTTCTCTCTCTTCATGAAAAATCACAAGCTGAAATGTAACGCAATAAGAGAGCTTCCAACAATCAAGTTGATGAAAAGCAATATTTGTGATGAAATCAAGCAATTTTTAAGGAATTTTCAATAGCTAAAAATGCTCCAAATTGAAGTCATAATAACTCATGATCTCGAAGGAGTGGGGCTAAAATTTTTGGGTTTGATTGTCATTTCAAGCTCTAAAATCCACCAAGTTGATCTAAATTTCGAGGGAGAACGTTTAAGGTTTTTATTGTTTCATTTTATGTATCTAGAATTGGCCAGCCATGAGGAAAGAGGGCAGCGATCGATCATTTCTCTTGTATGGAAAATCATTCCTAGTGAATTTTTCTCTTTTATATTTATTTCCCATGTTGGATGCAAGATGTCAAAATATACAGGCTCTCGAAGGTATGTTTTGATTAGAGAGCGTCGCTAGAATATATTTTTGTCGTGAATCTTTAGATTATAATCATTTTCCATTGATCTTTTTCATTCTTCCCATCTCATCTTAAAACAAATCGTCGCCTAATTAGAAATAGGAACGTACCCCCTCGAGTAAGTGAAATCCTACGATCGCAATTAAATCACGTGATTTTTAACTCGAGATTGCGTCACATTACCTTTGAATAAAAACAAAGATACATAGTCCCACATGATAAAAATTCAAATGATTTGACGAATATATAATGTATATGAGTATGATGGGTTAGCGAAAATCCATAATGGATGCTTAACCCACTAATTATTCACACGCGTACACACGCGCACACACGTGCACACACACATCACCACGTGGCGTGTACACGCTTCGCCACGCCAGCGCACGATATTAAAAATATTTTTATTTTTATTTTAAATAAAAAAATAAAAATTTTAGAAAAATCCCTAAAAATTAGAAAATTCATAACTTCCAAAATACAACTCTAAATTAATCCAAATTTATTTTTTGAATCAGAAATTATATTATCTCGTATTATAAAAATTCAAATTATTTAACTAACAAGAGATTAAATTTTCATTTTAAAAATACACTCATTCCTCTTAAAAAATGAATTTAGAAAACTACATGAGTGTAAATAAAGAATATTTCCTCTTATCATTAAATCATGAAAATATAATTATGATCTCAAATAAAAATGGGAACAAAACTATAGTATTATAATTATGCATAATTATCCCTATAATGATACATTTTTAGATCATAACTTAAAATTACATAAAATGATAGATATGCACTCAAAATATGATAACATGCATACAAATAGAATATTTAATATCTTAATTTGCATTAATGATCATGTAAATTCATGTATAAATTTCATGTTATTAGCTATGCATTTCACTTTTGGACTAGAGTTGATGAAGCCTAAAAATCAAGCTATTCCCTTAGCCATCTAAATAGGTACTGATGCAGGACGCGGTGGTGAAAACCCTCGTGCCTGATCAATGACTCTGAGGATGACTAAGGATAGCCGATCAAACCTAACTTATGGGTAGGCGAGTCCTAGTCCCTAAGTATGCGACCAAGCATAATCCTAAGTGCAGGCGCGCGTGCCGATCAGCAAAGTCGACTCCGGGTGACCCGGGGAAACTCGCGATGATGGATAGGGTGAGATCCTCTCGGCCCACGTCCGGAGGCGTGGAGGTCGCTCGTCGTGGAGTAGCTCGAAGGCTGCAGCTCACGCTCAGAGTTGGACTTGACGCATGAGTGGGAATTCTCAAACCTATATCCGTACTACCCTACCTACGTCGTCCGACGGCGGTGGAGACGAATAAAGGAAACGCTTCAAAAAGTAATTAACTTTGAACGAGGGGTTGAAGCTAACCTGCGGGGCGCGAGCCAGGTCGGTCGTGACGAAAGAGATCGTCGTACGCGGCACGAACGGTCAGCAGAAGGTGGCCGGGCGGGTGTCGCCAAGAACCGAAGAGCGAATCATACGGAGGATGGACGGATAATACTCACAAGCCGTGCAGGGAGCAAGTGACCAGGTGCCCGTGGGCAGCGGGAGGTATCCGAGGGGGAACTACGTAGTTACCACCGGCGGGGTCAGTGGTGGGAGCATCACGGTCAACAAGAGCAAGGGCAGGTACGGGCGGCTGAGAGAGAGAGGGAAGTCAAACCCCCAGTTCTGCGATCAGTTGACCAGGTAGGCGCGAGCTGGCAATCTGAGTCGAGATCGCGGGCGCGCCTTGGGCAGGCGAGAAGGTGAAAATCACACACTTGGGGAGTTGCGCCGTAGGGTGTGTGCACTTCCGGATGCTGGCGGACTCAGGCAGGCGAGGGTGGCGTCGATTGGCGGGAGTAGGGAGAGTGCCGTCGCTGGTGGGTACAAGAGGGGAGGGGAAAAAGGAGTCAGGGAGGGCGCCGAGCGGGGACCTTCCGGAGAGAGAGAGAGAGGTGGGGGCGGTTCGGGAAGATGACAGTCGGCGGGATCAACGCGTGGACCTTAGTCGAGCGGAACGGGATGAGGAGCTGGATGCGGTCGTAGTGAGAGGGAGGGGTGAGGGTGATTGTGGTTTTGGGCACTGACGGAATTAATTTTGGTCACGCACGGGTGTTGGATTCGTCGAGGTGTACGGTTCGATCGGTAGGAAAAGGGAGAAGGAGGGGAAGGAGGATCAGGAGGTGTCGTTGGGGCGTCCGATTGGGATGTCCAGGCGGAATTCGGGAGGTCGCCGATTTGTCGACGGTTAAACAAGGAGAAGCGGTGGCTTGACGACTAGACGGGACGGGGTAGAAGGCGGTGTCGCGATAGATAGAGAGAGAATAGGAAATGAATTCGCAAAGGGGTCAGGGTGGTGTCGAGGGCCTTGGCAGTTCGCGTGGCGGGAATTTTGCCGAGCAACAGGTGAGTAGCGGCGGGAAAATACGGCTGGGCGTGAGGACGGTTGTGAGGAAATGCCGGGGGAAGGGAGTGGCAATTGCAGAAAGATCGTGAGGGGAATTTCGATCCGCGTAACTCGCGGAAAGTGGGAGGGAACTGGGGAAGACGGAGGGGGAATGGGCGGTATGCGAAATCGTCAGCGAGTTTCGCGAGCGAGGGCGTCGCGAGGATATGGGTAATGGCGGGGAGAGTCACCGGGAAAAGAAGGGGAGGGGTGGAATTGGAGAGTTCGCGATGGTATGGAGCTGACGCCGGTAGATCGAAAAATGCGAGGGGGGGTTCCGGACGCTTGGGATGCAGGGTAAGGAGGTGCGAACGATGGAGGCAGGGGAGGGCTAGGAGAGGCAGGATCGGGAATTTGGGGAGTTGAGGTCGCTGGAGGAGGTGGAAGAGGTGAGGACGGGGCGTCGTGAGATGCCCAGCGGGGAGTTGGAGAGGAAACGGGATGCGACGGGAAGGGGAGGGGCTGAGCGAGGAGACGAGGGAGCTAGAGTAACTTCGGAAATGGATGAGGATGGTAAATCAGGAAGTGGGGGAGTTCGCTGGGAAGGGGGAAATGGAGGGGAAGGTCGTGGAGGGGAAGGATATGGAGATGGATGTGGAGGAGAAGATGGAGATGATGGCGGTGCGGAGGTCCGGAGGCGGCGGCGGCGGCGGCGTCACGATGACAGTGGAGAAGAACCATGGCCGGGGCAAGGAGTGGCGGCGGTCGTCGCGGCAGCGGCGGCGGCGACGGTTGGACTCCTTCCCCGGCCTTCCTTGAGCAGCCACTTGAGAGGGAGAGCACTCCTTTCTTTCTTCAAATGACGGCTAGGGTTTGTGGGGGGGTCCCTTCCCCTCTTATAGAGCCCATAATGGGCCGAGAGGAGAAAGGGCCCACTTGAGGCCCACAACCCAAAACCCAAAATACTCATATAAAATAAAGGTTCACAAAAGAAAGGGCTTCACGAATGGGATCCCGAAAAGGGAAGAACCCACCCGAAAGCCTAAAAGGAAGAGGGAAATAAGCGAGGACCTGCTTAAACACGTGCGGGTCAAAAAGTACATAATAAAGAAACAAAGATAGGCGGATAGATCCGCACGCGCAAAAGGGCTCCTCCAGCGCCGTGGTATCGTGTCTTGGTGGCGACGGGGGTCGTACGCCACCAGGTACACTTCCACTTACCACAAAACTTCATCACTATAATACCACATATAAGATAATTCACCACAACCCCAAGTTAAGTCATCAACCCCACATTATGAGGGTGGAGCAGGGAAAATAAATGAGTCGTCCCCAAGAAAATAAAGGAATAAGGAGAAACAAATTTTTACAATGCATGAGTGGACCTTAAATTCGTGAAGATAGCTTGAAATGAATCAACATTTCCTTTTTGAATTTTTTACGTTTTATTTTATTTTTTAAAAAATTTTCCTTGCTTTCCTTTCTTTTCTTGTTTCAAAATTACATTACAACTATCTTGCTCCATATATACATGGTTCTTATCATATACTCTAAATTTTAAAAATTTTATGCTCCAAAATTTAGAAGTTTCAATGCAAAACATTAATGAGCAGCTATACAAGGCATAGAGTATAATTATGCGTGAACAATTTTAAAGTTTCATGTGATTTCAAAATATGATTTTCTAGCTTTGCATGTGAAAAATGACAATATCATGCATAATAAATGAATAAAATTGGATCCAGCCAAGTTTGAAAATTTTAAAATTTTTGAAAAAGTTTTTTTTGTAAAGAAATCACATATCAAACCTTTAATTTTTGAAATTATTCTAAGTGCTCACCCCCAAAATTAAACATTTTATTTTCCGTAGTAAAACAATAATGCAAAATTATATATTTTGGTTTGCCGTTTGACCATCCCCTTAGTATTTGAGAAGTGTTGTATTGATGAGGGATTATACATATAAATTAACTACTTATAGAGAAAATACTTGTATTTATATCGAATTGATAAATTGGACATGCCAATAAAGAATTATAGGGCCATTAATACAATGCTTACTTAGGTCTACCAGGTCCCCAGTATAAGGTTCTTTGGTGACAATAAATTAATGAGTAGGGTTTTATGAAAAAGTTTATCATTATATAAGAATTGTAAGGGATAGGTTTTGGAGGAACCCTAGAGCTCGCTTCTATATAGCCAACCCCCTCTTCTCATCTCTCCTCTTTCCATCTCCATTACATTTTATTTTGGTTTTTCATGTTTGTTTCACTTTTATTTTCATTTTTTCTACATATTTTGTCAAATATCTACATCCCAAAAAACTGCGCATTAGCATATTTATTGATATTTATGATGATTTATGTGAAAAGATAAAATGATAGAATGAGAAAATACACTAGAATGGTATGAGGGTTACACGAGGAGGCCCTTATATAGATAGATCTACACAAGAATTAGAAGATAGAGATAGGTAAGTGTTGGGCTCTAATGGGCTAAAATATGCAAATATTGATTAAATAGTATAGGTATTCTATATATCCTCCAGCCATGAATGTGTATACCTAACACATACACACAATATTCCAACTCTGATAACAAAGGGGATCTATGAAATAGAGTATACGAAGAGTTAGATAAGATTTGAGAAATTTAGAAGGTTGAAAGAAGTTTAAAGGAAAATAAAGAAGAGAAAGGGACACTGGTTTCTTTTTATGGTAAATTACCATAAGCTCCTTGAAATGGTCAAGAATCCTTTATTTGATTCGCGGATGACAGCTCGTGATTTTGATTCATATGTCAAAATCATGAGAAATTGAAGACACAAGGTATGACTCTTTTTAGGTTTAAGTGAAAGTACAGAACCAATTCAAGAGGATGAGTAGAGGCGTCCAATTTTACTGCCTAAGATATGACTTATGAGCAATTCGATATCATGGACGTTTCACTGAAGCTCAAGAGGGGTGTAGCATCCCCCCACAACACGACGACCTTCAATAGAAATCCCACGAGTTATAAATTCATCCATCACAGATGTGTATCTGATGCTTCGTCAGTCTTTCGCCGCCAACAATTTTAGAAAGAACAGACGAAGAAGATACTATTTTTATCCAGCATTTTCTGTGATCTCGACCGTGAGGTTTTCCATTCGAGAGTCGCTGACAGAAATTTATACGATACTCGAAACGCTATCCTTGGAGGTCGCTTCAATCGCTTGAAGTTACCGTTCTTTCTGTTGACCTCATCCAGTCCACAGGTAGAAGCGGAGACTCTTTTCCTGAGGAAGAAGTTCAGCTACGGCATGATCTGGCAGTCACTGCGCAAGTTTGAGAACAGCGCCCCGGCCATGTGATAAGATTTAATGAGTCAAACTATTGTATTCTTTCTCCAAACCCGTTAGGAGCGTCTTCTCTCTCTATCTAAAATGCGTTTGGTGGTGGAGGAAGAAGGAAGATTAGAAGAAATGGTGAGCCACGTGAGAGGCCATACAGGTTCAGGAACCATCCAACTGAGATCGCAAGAGCTCACTGAGCAGCCATGAATGCAAAACCTGTCGCTTTTTGCCACGAAACATCTCTTGATGTGTGCCTAAGTACGCTTCCTAATTTTCTAGTTTTAAAAATCCCTAGGCGATCGCATCCTCATAAATGTTTTTCGTTCATCGGTAAAGATCCCTGATTTTGGTAAGAGATCTCGATTAAACTAGAAGCAAACAATGCAGAATCAGAAGCCTCTCTCTCTCCTCTCTCTCGCTCTCTCTCTCTCTCTCTCTCTCTCTCTCTCTCTGAGTAGGTCTACGTCTATATATTCTGAGAGGGAACTTTCAACCTTGCATTAGATAGTCATGGCTGGAAGCTCGCCGTGCGCCTCCTGCAAGCTCCTGCGTCGGCGCTGCAACAAAAGTTGCATCTTTGCTCCCTTCTTCCCCTCGAGCGAACCCCAGAAGTTTGTCATTGTTCATAAAGTCTTCGGTGCAAGCAACGTCAGTAAAATGCTACAGGTCTCTCTCTTCCCCCCTCTCTATATCCCTCTTCCTCTCCCTCTCTTTCCCTTATCTGGATTTCCATGAAATAACGAAAGATTGTCGTGGGTTTGTTCAGGAAATTCCGTTTCATCAGAGAGCGGACGCGGCGAGAAGCTTAGTGTACGAAGCAAGCGCGAGGATGAGAGATCCAGTGTACGGCTGCGTGGGGGCAATATCGTACTTGCAGAAACAAATTTCGCAGTTGCAGATGCAGCTGGCAATAGCCCAGGCGGAGATCCTCTACTTGAAGATGCAGCAAGCTGGGAGTTTAGGTTGCCAGCGTCTGAGCGATGAAGATGATAGGATTGCTTCTGTGGCCGCGATTTCTCGACCCGTAGACCTCACTTCTACTGGTGTTGTAGTTCAGAAGCCTATTCAGAAGAGGGATTGTGTCCGTACGTAGAACTTTCGATGTGGATTGTCCGACGGAACACTCACTACTCAGAGTCTGAGAGAGAGAGAGAGATAGGTTGTGTTCCTCGGGAGAAAGATACGATATGTTCTCCAAGATCTAGAGAGAGAGAGAGAGAGAGAGAGATAGGTTGTGTTCTTCGGGAGAAAGATACGATATGTTCTCCAAGATCTAGAGAGAGAGAGAGAGAGAGAGACGGGGAGTGTTGTGCGAGAGCGAAGAGATATGGGTGTGTGTGTGTGTAAGAGGAGAGGGAGAGAGAGAGACTGATAGGTATACAGAGATGGGTGCGTGTATGTGAGCGAGAGAGAGAGAGAGAGAGTTTGCGTGCGACGAGACAGGGTGAGAGATACGTACGTGAGTGAGAGGCAGAGAGATAAAAGGGGGCTTGTGGCGTGCGTCAGGCGGTGAACGAGAGAGAGAAACGGGTGGTATGTGTGTGAGCAGCAGAGAGATAGACGGGTATGTGTGAGGGAGAGAGATATGAGCAAGAGAGATAAAAAGGCAGAGACAGAGAGAGATTGAGCCTTTTCTCTCTGCTATCTTTCTATCTCCACTTTTGGAAGTTACGAGTTTCGTTGAGAAATTGGCCTGGAAAACTGCTCTCTTTGTTTTGTCTTTTAATCTTCTTTCCAAAGAAAATAGTACAAGCCAAGCCCAAGAAAGATGAGCTCCCAACATGGAATCCATTCTTTTTCCATCGTACTCTTCTCCATTCCGTCAAGTCTTCTACTTTTCTTCTTCTTAATACTTACACGACACTCTTAAAAGAATCTCTTCATGGTTTCCGTGTTCTTACAGGGGTATGTCATGTGTGTTTATGAGAGAGAGAGAGAGAGAGAGAGAGAGAGACGGAGAAGGGGGGTGTGAGAAAGAGACACAGAGAGAGAGAGTTAATTGGTAGAGTAAGAGGCGTGGCCGTCTCTGGAGACGTCGCTGTTTAAGTGATATATAGATAGAGAGGTCGGATGAGCTAGAGCCTAGCGGTTTCTTTGACTTCCCGGTTTCCAACAGCTATATTTTTCTATTTCGAAATCAAATCTCGAAATAAGACAGCCAGGAGGCAGGAATTCTCTCTCTCTCTCTTCTTTGACTTTTTTACAACTTTTCTTTTCGAATATCGAATCCCCCAACAAGACAGCCCGGAATTCCAGGAGTCCGGAACTCTCTCTCTCTCTCTCCCTCTGTCTAATTCTTTGATCTTCTCTTACCAGTTTCCCTCGGTCAGCCCGATCGGACTCTCGGTGCGCTCGGAACCTTCCTGTCTCAGCGGCTCTACGCCACACGCTCTCGGAGTTGCCTGGGCATCAAATGTCGACCCTCATTCACGAATCCTTTCCTGGTATCTCTCTCTCTCTCTGTGCCTCCCTGGATTCCCCCTCTTTGTCACTCTCTCTCATTCATGCTTGCAGATAACTCTGGCAGTGGTAGCGACTCCGACTCGAGCTCGGAAGCTGCACCTCACGACTCTCAGTACCAATTGGTCTCCTCCGGCGTCGACCCTGAAGACAACAACGATGATATCACCGGCAGCTATGAAGATTCCGAACACCAGCCGCACTCGAACGGCGGCGATCTCTTCCATCTCTCCCTCCCAAACCCCAGCATCTTGGATCTAAACGGTGCCGCAGATTGCGAAACCCAATCCAGAGAGGAAGAAGAACACGAAGAGGAGGAGATAGAGAGAGAAGCGTCCATAGCCAGGGCATTTCGCGACGACGAGAGCCGCAGAATGGCTCCTCTAGGGCAGGAGAACGCGGCGAGAGTAATGGACGCCATGAGAGGCGTGGCCTTCCCTGGAGTCCCCCCCAATTGGTCAACTCAAGTTCCTGAAGAACAGTGGCTCCGTCAGCTTAGATCTATCAGAAGGGACCCCACCTGATTTATTTTAGGGTTGCTTCTTGAATCTCAATCTTTCTGGTTTATGGCCCTGTTGGTTCCTGTCTCTCCAATTCGGCACTCTTCAGCTTTTTAGGGTTCTTATACAGTGATGAGGAATCAAATCCTAAAAAAGTGAGTATCCAAAGTCAAAACCAAAAGTAGAACTTTATAAATTCGTTTAATGTTTGCAACATTTCTCTAAGTTCGTGACCAAATTAAAGGTAGAAAATCCAGATTAATGACATTATGGCGTACTCGTATGGTGTCTGTTGACGCCATACGTGGATCATTACATGGGTCCGCCAATCATCTGCAGAGCATTCATTCATCAATGGATGATGATCATGAAAAAAACATATCAATAATAGGTATTGACAATCACCTTGAAAATGTCGCCAAACATCCCCTGAAATCCTCCTTTGCGCCTTACATTATAAAAGACCTCCCCAATGTCATCCAATAACTGGAAAACAAAACTTTTAAAACATGACCAGTATCTTACTCCTACTCTGTTCTTTTCGGCTACCTTTCTAGAGAGAGAAAGAACATAAAACTATGTAAACTATGGTTCAAAATTTACCCCATCGAAAGAAGACTCTCGATCAATACTCGTTTTGTATTTTTGTCTTAGAATCCTAAAGAGCGGCAGCGCATCTCTTTCCAGCCTGCATTAGGATAAGTACAGGATGAGTGATATTATAGGGGAAAGTTCCATCTTAAGCAATGAAATATCGTTGATATTGAGCTGATAAACAGTGCGGAACATACGTCCGAAGAAGGTACACAGTGAATTGCATCAAATTGGAACGGGGAAATTCGAGGTGAGATTGATGTAGATGCTTGCTCAGCTCATCTATTAGCTTGTTAGCATCCCTCAGATTCCCCTGGGAAAGGTACCTGCCAGTGATTGAATTATAAGAAACTTGGCCGATAGAAGGTTCCATATCTCTCTCTCTCTATCTATCTCTATCTATCTATCTATCAATGATATTTCTCTTGTCTCTGCCCATCAATTTCCTCGGAGCTCTCTAACATAATACAAGTACTTTGATAATAATTCTGATGCGGCTTTACCAGTAACAGATCACATTCAAATTACATTTTCACTATTAGAGAGAGTGAGTCGATACTTTGAAAAAGAAAACTAGATGATACTAAATACACGTGATAAAAAAACAATGTCAATCTAGACAAAGAATCGAAGAATTTTAAATAGCCACTAAATTCAGAGAAACGCTCATTTTATCATTAGATTTCAGGAATGCAAGAGTTAATTAATTGCACAGAGTATCTTACATTAAGACTGCCCTTGAAATAGCCAAATCATCTTCTCCCGGATAGCACTGGATTGGAAAAGAGCTCTGTCAGAACTTTCTGATGGATGAATCAACTTGGGAATAAATAAGAAGGTTAATTTGAAATTTTGAATAATCTATAACACTACTAAAAGCAAAAAAGACATGGTCAAGTTAAAGTTAAACCCAAAAAAGTATAGAAATTCTGAACACGGACACTAGGAAATTCTGACCACCATAAGAAGCTGAAAGAGAGAAACTCATACTTGGATCAAACAGCCAAGAATAGTATTCGTTGTATATTTTTATGTATAAACTGACAAGCTGTATACAAAAGGATCTGCATAATAGGCCAGTGAGAGCCTAACCCATTAGTTTGTAAGTAACATATTCAACAGGACATCCATGGTAAGAAAACTTTGTGACAGCAGCTGACGGAGACCAAGACAAAAATTCATTCAAAAGATGACAAATGAAACACACCCAGTCAAACCTTGCCCATAAACTTTATTAATGTCCATGCGAACTTCTTTGGATCATTGGCTCGAATATAATAGAGCGAAACCTTTGCCATTTCCTGCATATATGTCAGAAACAGTATCAACATAAGGGTAAAAAATGCTTGAAATGAATTTAAATTTCTGAGGGGTAAAAGACGAAAATTTCTGTTGTAAACATGTAACGGAAAAAATACAATTTCAACCTGTTTTTATAAATTTAAGCAAAAGACGTAATAAGATTCTGAAGTAACTTGAAGAAATAAATCTACTAACTCTCTCTCAGTATGTTTGGTAGTGGGTCGACCTTTTACAAAACCTTCTCTGTGTTTTTGGATATCTCTTTCCCTCTCCTTCATGATTTCTATTTTCCTGTTATCTACTGTTTTGCTACCCAAGGAGCTTATGTATAAACACTAAGAGCTTTACAGGGCCGATTAAGAGGGATTTTATCTTCTATTCTTCTCCTGATTTTCCTCCTCCGCGCAGGTCTTCCACCATAAATCCCCACATCGACATGGTATCAGAGCTTCTCTGATCTGCTGTCCTCCAATCCACCACCCTCTCCAGAAATTGGCAATGCCCTTTGATGCTGCAGACACCGCTAACCCAGGTTCTATTGCTGGAGATGTTCTCTCTCTATCTGCTACAGGGAATATCACCAGCACCTCAGCAGCCGGTCACATCGGATCTAGCAGCTGTCACTGGCCCATAGCTAATGACCTGTTGTTGATGCTTCCACTACCTACCGGTGCCATCACCGCTGTCCAGAAGGTATCACACCCCTTCTCAGAGACCACCTTAGCAGGGCCACCGGTAATCCTTCACCTCCACGTCCAGTCACGACGATTCCATCATGTCGACAATTCCTCTGATGATGTGCCTCTGAACTCTGACACCTCTTTGGAGAAGAGAAATAATGGATTCAGCAATTGCCCCTACCAACACCTGCCACGGATCCCTCAGCAACACATATTTCAGGGCTAGAATCTTCTCAAATAGAGAAAATATGTGCAAATTACATTGGAGGATGATCCATGGTATGACCCTTGACTTGAGGAGGAAAGTTTTATCCATTGATAGCATTCATCCCGACATTAATGGGAAATTTCTTCCTTCAGACTCAGCCGAGAAAGTATGGAGAATGCATGCTAAAAGTCAAACCAAAAGGCGCAATGCTACTCTCTTCTATGACCTAATTATGCGCTCCGTCACTTGGACCCATGAAGATCACCCTGTCTTGGCATATGGCAGTGAACTGCAGGAGCTGTCATGCGAGATTTTCCGTCATCTATATCTGATGTCGAGTTCCTTGGATTGAACCTTCACCTCGCAACTCTTCCTCCTCCCATTTCTCATGGGACATATTCCCAGAGTACGAGTACCTTTTGTGAGATTTATGGTGTTTGCCAAGACGGATTTAGAAGACAGAGAAATTGGGGATTGGTAGGGGAGAACACAGTAGAAGGCAAAAAACTCACCTACTTTTATTAATGCATATACACATATATTTATAAGACACTATCGGAAGTTAGGCTAGCCGTTACAACGGCTAGCTCTAATGGCTAGTAAAAACTAGCCGTTGTAACAGCTAGTTTTTCTAGCCGTTACCCAATCTGTTATTCTTAACAGATTGGGTAATCGGCAAAATTATGGGTCCTTTTCTGGCCCATTAATTTTGCCATCCTAAACAGAACTTACTGGGCTATGTAACCCAGAATTAACTCTTTTATCTTACTACTAATTATTACATATACATTCAGCCCATTGGCTCATTTATACATGAATTTCATAACACCTTTAATGAGGTATTCTCTGTTGTCTGCTCCGTGAGAACTGCCTCAAGCTCATGATGCTCGTGGTAAAAATGCATTGGCCATGACATTCCAAAGGAACCATCAGAACCACTCCGGCTCCATCAAGTCCAGCCCCTCAGCTCCTCATTGACCCACACCCACTCCAAGGATGGTCTCATCTGTTGGTACTGCAAGAAGCCTAGACACACCAAGGATGCATGTTAATAGCTCATGAGTCATGCCACCAGCACCAAGGCCTCATCTCTACCGAGCCCTCTTCTTCAGCAATCTTTCCATCACTACCTACCCTGTCAGGCTCCTTGATCATACTCTTTTGTTCGCTGTCGACATCTCATCCCAATAATGTCACACAGCTCTGGGAAGAACTTACTAACCTGGAGCAGCTGATCTAGTCCCTCCAGCATAAGGCACCCACTCATTCGACCAAACTTGTATGACTACTTTCACTCCAGGCACCTCAGATGCTTAGTCCACATCTCCCTGGCTTATTCACTCTTGTGCCACCTCTCACATGACACCCCACTCCTATCATTTGACTTTTTTAAGAACTGTGACCTAGTACCCATTACTGCCACTATCACCTCATTTATGGTCACTGGCATACATTGCCCTTGTTCATCTACCTTTCCTCTGTACAATGTCCTACAAGTCCCCGACCTTTCCATTAACCTCATCTCCGTTCATAAACTTATCTAAGACTTGGGTCATGATATCATGTTCTTTGAGACTGCTTAGTTCTATCGTCGCAAGGTCTCCGACCAAATCACTTTATCTTATAAGGCTGAAGGGAGTCTCTATGTGGCACTAGACTCTCCATGCACCCTTACTGTGCACGACTAGCCATCTCCTCCTGTGTCACCTGCCAACTTGACCCTGAGCATTTGGTTTCATCATTGTTACCTTGGAAATTGATCCTTTTCTACTTTGACGACTATGTTTGGCCACTTGTTTTGTGGGGTTGGTGTTAAGTCTCTTGTCTGTGAGTTGTGTTGTTTAGCTAAACATTATCAGAGTTCTTGTCCCTCTGCGGACTCTCCTTCCCTACTGCCATTTGATCGTGTTCGTAGTGACATTTGGGGTCCTGCCATGATCTTTATTACCTCCAGAGGTTGCTAGGAGTCTTTGTCGACAATGCTACCTATTACACCAAAGGTCTGACATGGCCCAACTTATCATCAACCTCTACACGGTAGTTCAAACCTAGTTTTCCAGGACCATCAAACAATTCTGATTGGATAATGCTCGCGATTACATTAACATCTCCATGGCCAACCTCTTTCACTGTTGTGGCATTCTTCGTGAGATGTCTCACCCCTACACTCTGTAGAAGAATGACATTAAAGAGGAGAAATTTCACAATCTTTACGAGACCATCGGAAGCCTTCTGTTTCAGACAAATATACCCACATATTTTTGGGGTGAGGCAGCCTTCACTTCAGTTCCCTTGATCAACCGATTTCCCACTCCTCTGAACCACCTCTCCCCCTGACTTGGCTATCTCACCATTTCCCTTCTGCCCCTTCCTCATATGTTTTGGTGTACTTGCTACCTTCATCACTCAGATAATTGTCACAAAATTGACTCCAACGGACTCTGATGTGTAATTCTTGGCTTCTCATCTGCACAAAAAGGCTATAATTGCTATCACCCTTCCACTTGTTGCTTCATTGTCAATCACGATTGCACTTTTGACCAAGCTTGCCCCTGCTGTACTCCTTCCTCTGACTCCATTATGCCATCTGAGTGTGACTCCTTTGATGCCATGGGATTCATTGACCATGTAACTTCCTCACCACCCTCGTACTCACCTCCACCCACACCTCCCACCCTCAATGTGCACCCCCTATTGACCCCAAACCATTTCGTTCCCTCCTAACTGCCTTAACAATTCAGTCACCAAGTCTATGTCCAGTGTGCTCCCCTTCCATCCGTGGACTCTGGCCAAATCATGCGTGTCGCATTCAACACAAGTTCATCCATTCCTTCACCCTTGCTTCCCCCCCCCCCCCCCTCCTAAGCCCCACTACCGAATGGCACATTACATCTCCTATCATCACCTTTCTCCTTCCAACAGCACCCTCCTCACCACCCTTGACACTGTCCCTATGCCTAAGACTTCGGAAGAAGCTTTGAAATCTTCTGATTGGCAGGCTAGGGCTAAGGAATTTCAATCTCTAACAGAAAAATCAGACCAGGACCCTGCGTGTTCTTCCTACTGGCCAACATATAGTGGCCTGAAAATAGGTTTTTACTGTTTATTGCTCTGATGGCTCTATGGAGTGCTAAAAAGCTTGCTTGGCGGCCCAAGGTTACGCTAAGCAGTATGGTATTGTCTATCTAAAGACCTTTGCCCTCGTAGCCAATATGAAAATCGTCCACATTCGTCTTACTTCAACCACTCACTTTGGCTGGGTCATGCAGCATTTCTAGGTCAAGAATGCCTTCTTGCACAGGGACCTTAAAATAGGATATATATAGATATTGAGTTTTCTCCCAAATACTAGGTTCCCTCGACCCCTGTTGTATGTCATCCTAACAGGGGAATTTGGCCTCAAACACTCACCTTGCTCCTGGTTCTCTTGCTTCATTGTCTCTGTGAAGTCCTTCAGTTATTGACTGAGTAAAGGTAATCATACTATTTCCTAAAACCTTCCTCGCCAGGGGGAGTCACTCTCCTCTCATTATGTGTGGACGAGATCATTATCATTCGGAATGACTTTGCTGAGGTTCAATCACTTGCTTGCCAATTAGCCTTGGAGCTTGATATCAAATATTTGGGCTTACATGGTATTTCTTGGGACTTGAAGCGGCCTATATATCCAAGGGTCTCTATATCTGCTGGCAGAAGTACACCTTGATCCCTCAGCAACTTGGCAAAATTGACTTCACAACCTTTGGACACCCCAATTCAAGCTGATTATTGTCTAGCAGTTGTCGTGCATGCAGAACCTATCAATCAAGGGTTCCATCAGAAGTTGGTGAGAAAACTCATCTTCCTCACCAACACTTGACCTGAGATTTTTATATGGGGTCAATGTTTTGATTTTCAAGAGTTCTTCTCCACCCCAAAGCTCCTCTTATACATAAAAGGGACCTTTCCATGAGCTTTGTGACAAGCTGGGCATCCATTCACATCCATTCACATGCTTGAGGGGGAGTGTTTTGGACTCCCTCTATCTCTATCTCTTTCTATCCCTCTATTTCCTTGTTATGTGTGGCTCTGTCCTGAGGGCTTATGTATAAACATTAAGGATCTCACAGCCCAATTTAAGGCTGAATTTATCTTTTCTTCTTGTCCCGATTATCCTCCTTAGTGTAGATTTTCCATCATACCTACTGACTTCAACAGTCTCCAAACCCTAGTATTAGCCTAAGAGGCACGTTTAGGGAGATCATATGAGCAATGGAAGCATAGATGTATGTAAGATCGTTAAGATCGTTAAGATCGTTTTAGGTTCTAGGTTTTGGCATCTTAAGATCGTGACATCTCACACGGTCTTACAAAAATTTTACTTGGAATGACAGAGAGATTTCAATATATTCAAGGAAAATAACCAAAACCAAGAGTTTTAAACATCAATTAACATGAACTGAAGCAAATGAAAACAAATACCAACTCAGGAGACTCTGAACATATATATTCAGCCAACATAGAATACAGCTCAGGAGACCCATGTTTTTGTGCCCCATTCTCTGCTGACCACCTAGATTGAGAAGATGATATCAGAAATTGATTTCAACATTCAGAAAGCATCATAGAAATATCGAATATGACAATCGTATTCGCATACGAGAGAATATCCATCAATAAAGATGACTAAGTACACAAGGGAATGACAGAAAGATTAATCTAATCATGTAAGTTTTTTTTAATCTAATCATATAATCATGTAAGTTATAGATTAACCACTACATTTCTTTAGAGACTGCTGATCACATAGTTCCAGAAGTTCCTAACTGAAACCAATAATAATTAAAGGGCAATAGCTTTTGCATTCCATGAGAAGCCTAGGTTGTGACAGTCTGGTTATACATGGAGCAAATATCGACTGTGAGGAAAAAGTTAATACTGCACTGTTAAACAAGAGAATTTGCTGAAAAATTGAGGTGGGATTATGGTAAGACTCTGATTAAGAAGAGTAAAAATGGTGGTTGATAAGGAGTAGACAAAGTACAAAACAGCTGGAAGATAACTAGAATGCGATTTAGAGTGATGCATCACAACAGGTCATTTCTGGTTTGGCCTAGATGGCCCACTTCATAGAGCCCACTGCCAAGGGGACAATCAGCAGGTCGAAGAACGGCATTCAATGCTTCTTTACTGCTCCAAGAATTGGCAGTTAATGATTCTTTTACATTTGCTAGAATCTGCCTAATATCTCTGCCGAGTACTATCAGAGCCTAGAAGCTTCTTTATTCTATTGTCAGTTGTCCCCTGACACATGCATGTTGTTAGAATTATATTTTTCAACATTTTGAGTTGCCTTTTCAACGGTTTTGTCTTTTGGACGACCCTTCTCTTTTTGGGGCCTATATAGGCCACATTGAAACCCCTTGTAGATCCAACGGTTAAAGAGATTCATTCTGTGGATCCAAGGGTTCAAGGCTAGTAGATTCAAGTCACTGATTCACCTGACTGGGGACAGGATTCGAGAGCCTAAACCCTAAATTCTCCTAACTCCTCAAGATTTTCCTGCCTCTCCTCTTCGATGGTCCCATTATTTAAAGAGGTTCCGTGGGAGGCTTGTTCAATGTCTTGTCTCCCGGGAGGGATGCCTTCCCATCTGTCAGTGCCCCCTCCACTGCTCACACTGAGTGAGTTATCGCTGCACCAACCGCTTTGCCCGCTTGACTTGGGGCTGAGCCAGTATTTGACTCAGCTGCTGATCTCCTCCTTCCATTGCTATAGGTGAGTAGTGGGCCCTAACCAGATTATAACAAGAACATCGCTCAACTGGTCACTCGAGGCAGTGAAGAGATTACAGAAGTGCTAAATACTGCAGTCATTCAGAAAGATATATGGTGAGGAAATTCCCTGCCTGATGGCATTGGGGAAAGCATTGAAGATACAGAATGTGACAGCCTGCTAATGCAAGAGTGAAGGAGACCTGGGCATCTAACTCCCCCCTACCAATCCCACTCAATGATTAACTGTACCAGATCACATCAGAGTTTTATCGTAATTACTGGGCATGATTTAATAATACCATACATACAAAGCACGAAAAGGGCTTGATCCTACAGATAAAGAATAGCATAAATCGAAGATACTCACAAAATAATCATTGAAAGAGAAGAGAGACTGACTTAAGTGCAGCCTTCAAGAAGGAAGAACAGCTATCAACCCTCGTCTTTGCAGCCACCACAGCTTCTGAGAGCTTTTCTGCATCATTATCATCTTCAAAATTCTGTGGCAGAGGTATTCGAGGAAAATCTTTATAGATCTTCCTTATACGGTCTGCATATTTAAGAAATCATGAAGGTTATTTGTGAAAAACAACATAAGATAAAAAGAACCTATCAAGAACTGCAATAAAATGTATGCATTCTGACCACTAAGAACAGATTTATAGTAGGGTTTAAATCATGATTTCCTGAACTGATCAAATATTATTATATAAAAAATTACTTTCCAGGTCAATTCCTGAGAGAAAATTATAAAGAAACGCAAAGATTCTTTACATCCAATTAGTTGACTGGAAAAAGAGTAAAAAACTAGAGTATTCGCATCCTAGAACACTAACAACAACAACAACCATGAAGCCAGTCTATGTCCTCAATATTCTAGCTCAACAATTTAAAGTACTCAATTAATACTAACAACATTTAGATAATTTCCCTCATAATGAACTGATCTACTAACTGAAATGAAATTTCAAGACCTCTAGCAGAGAATTAGTCAGATTTACAATTGAGAACCAAACTACATGCCGCCAGAGGTCTATAATAAAAAATTTAACATGAGTTAACAATCTAATCACGTGCATACATAGTCATCTCCTTGAACCATGGATATTGCAATTGCCGCAGGGTTATATATCCAAGTTTCATCGTGTTGTCTCATGTGACACTCTGGGAACATAACAGATGATTCACTAGCCTGAGGAGCCATGGTCATTGAAGAAAGTTTTCCAGTAGATCAGTCGAAGAGATCCTTGTTCTGCCAGGCATTGTTTAAGTGTTTATCATCCTTGTTTATATGGTTGAAGAGATCCTCCAAGAGATCCTCCAATCGAAGAGATCCTCCAATTTGAAGCGAAAAGGCTGCCAAGTGGAGTATAACCAACCGTCTACAAAACAACTGAATCTAGGAACTCTTACCACGATAAATCAGAAAACCCTAACACTCGACATAGCTGGTCTCCAAAGAATAAGCCAAAAACCAATCAAGGAAAGGCCAGATCATATTTCACTGAAGTAATTAATATAGTGATCATCATATCAAAATACATGTTGATTTATCTCTTCATTGTTCACCTGGTTAATTTGTTCAGTGATAATTTTTGTGGGACACATACAATGCAATTTAAAGATCTTAATAACAGGACAAGCATAAGTTTTGTGCATCATAAGATGCAGATTTATTGGCTGGAAGCTCACCAAGAGTTTCTTCATTGACAGGAAGTTTCCGATTTGTAAGTGTCTCAACAAGTAGCACAGCAAGTTCAGCGCCACAGGTGACCTGTAGTGATAATATGTAAATAGCAATACCAAAAAATCCCTTTAACTAAATATAAGTGCATGATGGAAGAAGGACGGAAAGAAAGACGACACCCTAACTGTTTCTTTTAGAATATATCCCCTTCATGTTTTAAGAATCTCCTAGCTATGCATTTTCTTGTTCATCTATCTGATTCAGAAGGGAAGAACTCGCATCAGTATCTCAGTTTCAATTCAAACATGGGTTTGATTCACACTCCATGTCCTGAGAAATATTTACCATCCAGAAAGAGGAAAAAAGAGTCTTTGTCTAAAGAAATGCTTTACCAATAGTTGAGACTCAATCGGGAGACGTTTCAGGTCACGGCAAGACGAGCCATTTATTATTACTTCAGGTGTCAAGTGGAAGTGCAGTGATGTATGCAGCTGAGGCATCCTAACAGACCGAGAGATTTGAACCTTGTTCCTAGATGACCTGATCAATTCGATCAGGCATTCGCCATCTATTTTCATTGTTCAACTATTTTCATTTGCTTTCAAAATGTTCCCTTATATCCTTTCATGTCTCCATGGTATGCCAGAAAAAATCTTGAGCAATTCGCACATATGTTCTCAGGAACCCTGCATGGCCCCAACAGGAAGGTCATGGTACTCCTTAAGGATGCCTCAAATGAGAGCCGACTTGGATCAGATGACCACTCTCCCTTAGTACAACAGCAGCCCATTTACTACAGTATAATTACTAGGGCCGCTCAGATCCTCTGGTGTTCTCTCTGATTATCTGTAATTTAGGATCACCATTATTTATGCTCTTGAGGTGACCATGACTTGAAGTTCTCTGGTCAAGGCGCGCAATAGAGCACCTGCACTCACATTTTGTCTGCCTGGCTTGTACTGGATCTAAAATTGATAGGCCATGGCTTTAGAACCCACTTATATAGGGGTCTTGAACTGCCTTCAGCAAGAGTAAGTATTTTAGGTTCATTTGATCAGTCTTGATGATGAAATGCATATGACTTTAGTAGTGCCTCCACTTCTTTACTACGAAGCCAATGGCCATCAGTTCTCATCCATATGCTGATTTCAATTGAGTCCTCTTGGGCAATGCTTCACTATAAATAGGCAATGGTTTTTTTGGCTTGCATTAGGACTGCACGCACCCCAATGCCTGATGTGTATGTTTCAGTCTCAAATAGCTTGACAAAAGCAGGAAGGGCCAGAACTGGCATGTGGGTCATAGCCGCTTTGAGCGTGTTGAACGAATCTTGGACTGAATCATCCCTCTTAAAGCCATCATTCATGAGGAGGAAGTGGATAATTTTGGATGAATATCTGAAAATAGCCTGAAAGTCCCCAAACCCTCTCAATCCCTTCATTTTCCATAGCCTCGAGCTTTGACTACATCTACTAGATCCCATGGCCAAAAAGAATGGTATGAGACCCAATTGATAAGATAGAAGGCCTTAATAAAAAGGGGAAGTCCAAGAAGAGAAGGGGATTCCAAAGGTAGAGACAGATTCGAGAGCCTGCCTTGTGCTCTCCTAGAGACTTGCCTGTGGAAAAACCTACCTTCCTCCTCCAATGCCCATCCACTTTATGGAGAGGACAAATGCCTTTTGGCTCCTCTCTTCCCACCATCGCAGAGGAAGAAGAGGCTTCATCTGACACCATGTTTCTTGCTCTTACTGAGGATGCCAACTCTGAGCCCGATTCATGCGCATCCCTCCTCTTGCAGCATCTAT
This sequence comes from Lemna minuta, assembly GCA_024174645.1. Lineage (NCBI taxonomy): Eukaryota > Viridiplantae > Streptophyta > Magnoliopsida > Alismatales > Araceae > Lemna > Lemna minuta. The sequence goes on along the minus strand of CM044102.1, from coordinate 7,649,937 downwards.
AAGTAATTAGAGGTATAATACCATTACTCCCTGCCCAAGTTGTCATCTTTTCATCAAGGTGAAATTCAGGGAACATTCAATGATCACTGCCACAGGTTCCTAAGAAGCTTCTGATTTAGGTAGATGTTTTCAAACCATCAGTACCTTTGTGGCTTGTCCAGTGCCACAAACATTTTTGAGTTCTAGAGACTTCACAACCCATTCCAATTCTTCTATTAGACCCTCTGACTGGGTCTGAGGCTGATCATTTCCCCCTAAGGCCTCATGAAGCTAAGAAATGTGGAACACAGTAGGGTTCGCCCGTTTCCAACGGTGCCGGGTGCCGTTGCCGGAAACGGTGCCGAAACGCGGCATCGGCAATAAACAGCACCCGGCACCTAAAAAAACGGCAACGGCACCAGCACCAGGTGCTGGTGCCGTTTTTCCGGCATCGGCAATAGGTGCCGATGCCGGACGTGCGGCATCGGCTACGTTGCCGTTTTTCGGCTGTGAAGCCGAAAAACGGTAACAGTGCCATATCCCGTTAGAGTTTAAAATAAACTCTAATATATATATAGATTAACGAATCGGCTACATTATCGGCTATAAACGGCACCGGCTACACGCGGCACTTATTCCGGCTATACGCGGCACTCGGCTACGTTCCCGTTTTTCCGTAACACACGGAAAAACGGCAACGGCAATAGGTGCCGTTGCCGTTGCCGAGTGCCGAAAAAACGGTGCCGATGCCGCCCTCATGGTGCCGATGCCGCCACGAGATGCCGATAGGCAAACCCTAGAACACAGGATGCAACTTGCTACTGTACTGACCCTTGTAGTGCTATGTATGGGCCGAAGAACTTGGGAGATAATTTCTCATTTGCTTTGCAGCCTAAGTTCTTAGGCCTAAGAACTTGGGGTAGGGTTGTAACTTCAGACAAACCCTGTCTCCCTCACTTAGCTGTACATCACGGCAGCCCTATCCTTGCAGGCCTTCATTGCTGATTGGGCATTGTTCAGCTGTTCCTTGATTGGTGATGGTCCAGTCTCTCTCCTGTAGGAGAGAGACTAATCATTTATAGGAGATTTGGGTGCTCCAAACCTAGTGATTGCTGGGGGTCCCACCATAGACAACCGTGAAGGGATAGGTCTTGGCGCTGGAATGGAATGATGTGATGTGACTATATTTGGCCCAAGGAAGCCATTTACTCCATGAGTGGGGTTTGTTGGAGGCAAGGCCATGCAAGTATGGCTCTAACCCTTGGTTGACTGCTTCTGTCTGCCCATTGGACAGTGGGTGATATGAAGATGACATGTGGAGTTTTGTAAATTGGATTTTGTGCAGTTCTTTCCAGGAAGAGCAGGTGAAAACTTGTCCTCTGTCGGATACAATTGATGGGGGCACCCCAAGTAGCTTGATAACTTCCCTCATGAACACCATGGCCATTGAAGGGGTGTTTAAGCGGGTATGAAGTAGCTGTATTTGGATAATCTATTCACTGCTACCGAAATGGTGTCAAAACCACTGGACTCAGGTAATGTCTCATAAAGTCCACCGAGATCTCTTCCCATTCTGTTACGGAACGGTAGGAGCCGAAGGAGTCCGGCTGTGACAAGGACTTGCATCTTGTTCTGTTGACAGATTGCACACTCATAAACAAACTTCTTAATGTTTCTTTTTAAAAAAAAAAGAACTTAATGTCCTTATTCCTACCCAGAATAATTGCGATGCCAGTCGTTTCTATGTCTTAAGGTACACTGCATGACCTACAGTGGGACTATAGTGGAATTCTGCCAATAGATTATTCTGGAGCAGAGAAGTTTTTGGCACCACCAGACAACCTTTGAAAATCAACTGTCCCTGATGGACTGAGTAGTTAGGGTGTGCCTCTGGCCCCCTCCAGCACGGCTTCCTAGATAGCTTTCAGATGAGGGTTGTCTTCCGCTGCTGTTTTAATAGAGGGATGCTTGCAGTGATTGCGTTAAGATGCCCTGTTCCCTCAGTTGGGTAGCATGACAGGGCATCTACCACCTTGTTGCTTCTGCCTTCTCGATATTCCACAGAGAACTGGAATCCCATCAGTTTCCTCAGCCACGTCTCAAATTGAGGGTAATTTCTTCTGCTCACACAAAAATTTCAGGCTATGTTGATAATGAAAGGTTTAAGTACCAGGTAATAGCGTGATTTCTTCACTGCCATGATGACTGAGTAGAGTTTGATTTCATAGGCTTACTTCCAACTAGTCAAGGATGGTAGTGCATAGACTGTAAAGAGCGAGTGGTCTACCTTCTTGCATTAGGATGCCCCCAATTCCCATGCTTGATGCATCAGTTTAGATGATGAACTGTTTACTAAAGTCAGTAGGTGCCAGAACAGGTGCTGTCATCAAAGCATCCTTGAGGGCAGTGAAGGTAGCATGCGTGTCTGGTGACCATTTGAAGGCATTCTTCTTCAATAATCACGGAACCAAACAATGGAGGCAAACCTTCTCACAAACCTACGGTAGTATCCAGCCAGATCCCCTTCTATCACTGGTCCACTGCCGACAGGAACCAGTCCTCTCTTTGGGTTTCTCTGGGTCATCTGATTCCTCATGAATTAAAATTTTGTCAGGCAGCTTTTTACACTTGTGTCCTGGCACATCCTTATCATCACAGTGGAAACAAAGGCCCCTCACCTTCACAGGAACATCCTTTAGTCTTAATAAGAGGAGGTAGAGTGAAAGTTTCACCAGGTGTGAAAGCTTGGACTTCTGCATCAGCCAAGAGAAATTGTTTCCATGTCAAGGGCTTGGGCATAGTTGTCTGTGTAATGGTGCAATGAGTGGAGTTGGCATTAGGAAGCTTCCCTCAATCTGCTTTGATGATGGGAGATGAGGGTTGGGTCCTGAGCGATTGTTTGCAAGTTGAAACATAGAGTGTTTGGAATCTGCCAATAAGGTTGGATTGACTCGCCTGCTTAATAGCTTGCCCCAAACGGTCTTAATGTGGCGGTCTGCCTTTCAAGAAGTGTCCATGATGCTTACCGGGCCTTTGGGGTTGGGGTTCATCAGTGAAACTTTGGCGTGGACTTCGTGCTTTGAATCCGTTAAATATACCTCCTCCAACAACCAGGGTGGCAGGCTCGAGAGATGCACTGATCGTCGCTCAAATTCCAACCAATATGTAAACACAGAATCGTTTCTGACGATATCAAGCAGCCTTTGTTATGCTGAGTCTGATTCTAAACATTGAAGCGCTCATCCATCCCCATGTGATCCTCCTGCCAACTGGCAAATTCCAGGTGTTCTTCCTCTCATTGGAACCAATCAAGGGCATCACCCTCTAGGGTTATCAAGGACCCAGGGCACATTTCCTAGGGTTAACATGTAAAGTATTATCCAGAAAAACCTTGAACAAAAAACTTTCCAGATGTGCTCTATGTGCTCTAACTGGGAGAAGCTGTAAATGGGTACGTCATCGAAGAGGACAAGCACAAATCACCTCAAATAGGTTTTTCAATGTTTGATTCAATAATGACTGGAATGTACCTGGAGGACTACTGAACCCAAACAGCATGACCTTAAATTCATAGTGACCCTCATGGGTCCTGAACACAGTCTTGCATGTGTCTTCATCCTTCATATGTATCTGATAGTATCCCAATTTGAGATCAAGCTTGAAGAATATATAAGCTCCAAGTAGTTTATCCAGTAGCTCCTTCACCGCGGGTTGGGCAGCGATTTGGACTTGCTGACTTGTTAACAGCCTCATAGTTCACAGAAAACCTCCAGCATTGGTCAATTTTCTTCACAAACATCACTGGACTCACAACAGCGCTATGAGGAGGAAAATTAACTCTGCCCTCCAACACGTTCTAACTTCTTAAGGCCATTACTTAAACAGGGGATGATTCCTGTTTTTGGCTGCCACACTGTCTCCCCTCGTATGTGCATAACAGCACTGTCTCCTCTTGTACATGTGTATCAGAAGCGTATCAGATTCCCTTGTCCCCCATGAAAGAAAAATGGGAAAGTTTTCATTACTGCTATTATTTATTCAGACAATTGACCTGACACCATTAATTAATGTTATGAACAGAGTAGTCTTATACCTAGGAAGTCCCTATATTTATTATAAGTCCATATCTTCACCTTTTTCGTTAAATCGCTCACCTCACCAATTCATCCCAGTGGAAGGGATTTGGGGACCCCCTTAAGCCAACAACTAAGGTGATTCTAAAAAACTATGAGGGGCCAGTGGCGTTTTTGATTAAAAATTATTGAGGTAAAATAGTTTGTGCATCATAATCGCTTAAAAATGAATATTGTGCCAGCTTCTCCAACAGAGCAGTTTTTAAAGAACATAAGCTATAGAAGAGGGGATGAGATCACATCATTTCCATCTAAACCATTGCATTAGCACATAAACGTGTTATCAAGAACAACAGGCTTGAAAGCATGTCTTATCCCTTGAGACAGGCCATTTCATACTTTCCAAGCAGAAGTCTAAGTACTTTATATTAAAATCTTCTAACATAGTTAAATTATAATGGTATGGCCAAGAAAGGAAAGGTAGTCAAAATAACCTGTCCATTCTTCAACTGAATAGAAGCACCTGACTGAAGGATATCCAAGCATTCACTATAATTTTCAGCAGCCGCATATCTGAACAAGTGGAATACAAAAATTATTTGACACGACCATGTAAATCAATCTCTAGCTTTTCTATGGCAGACTGCAACTAGAGTGATATTCGATTATAATCTGCATAAACCAATCCAAAATTAAGCATACGTGGGAACCAAATCAAATTGGTCAAAAACATCCGAGCACTACATATCTTAGGGTGATAACGAATTTGAGAAACAAAAGCAGAGTAACAGCTGAAGAACATTAAGCACAACTAGTGTATGACGGGGAATGCCATAAAATGACGGAAAGAAGGTAAAGGTAAGAGAATGCTTCAAATACTTTGAATTAACAAAATGAGTCAATTGTTGGTTCTCCAGATACCAACCTGTCACATACTTTGACGATGCAATAACTAATCAACCTAAACACTTAGTGGGCTCCTGTGTCTGAACCCTCTAACGATAAAACTGCAGATCATTTTGATCGACGAATAGCACAACAATAAATGGGGCGATAAACAACAGGAAACAAGAATAATGTTCACGTGATGCAACGAGAATAACGTTCTACAACCGAAACAATTGGTAGAAACAGGCCCATTTCCATTCAAGGCGCCATTGAATTTTCCGAATATTCTTATTTTTTCTCTTGAGCTGCCAGCCACCTTCGAGCTCAATGCGTAGAGAAACATAAAAGAATTTTAAAAAATCAATGCCGCCGAGGTTGACGGCGGATACCTTGCGGCGGCAGACTTGTACATCTGCTGCGCCCCATAGGAATTCCCAGCATTTGCCATCATCTCCAATTTCGATATCGTCTTCCACACGATCACGAATCGCAAGTGTCAGTAGAAAAATACCAAACGCGAAAAAAAAAGAAAAAAAAAAAGAAGAGAACCCGATCGCATCTCCCCGATTTCGTCTTCCCCTAGAACAGGAATAACGATACGTACCTCCTGAAGCGGGGGCAGAGCCCCCTTCCCGCTTCTCCCTCTCCGCATCCTCCCTCCTCGTTCCACTATTTTCTTTACTCCATTCAATGAACTCTTACGTAATGTCGGTATTATGACGGATCTTTAACAGTTACCCGATAACGATTAACCCGATATTTAGATAGCTAATCGAACGGCCAGTTAAAAGACGCGGAGCATTGACTTTTCTTTTAGCAGTCAAAAGCTAGCTGGCAAGTGGGCAGCCGCGTGCAAGGCAAACGTGCAGACAACGCCCCCACTCGGCCACTCGCCACGCAAGTTGTCTTCTCTGCGCTAGTGGCGGCGCCACCAACGACCCTAATCCACGGCGCCGCCGCCGTAGAGAAAACGAAATAAAGCCCTAGTTTTCAGACCTCCGACCTGTAATTTGCAGGCAAGCACTCCACAAGTACAGAAACAGAAGAGTAGAAACCCAGCCCTTTAAAGAGAGAGAGGGGGAGAGTGAGAGAATCTATCTGTTCAAGGGTCCTTGTCTGGCGAGATTTTCAGAGATCCGAGCCAACGACAGGAGGTTGCAGCGGACGATGGTGTCCACGAAAACGCAAGTATCTTCCGGCGAGTTCCCCGGCGGCACGTCGACGACGTACGACTCGACGACGAGAGATGCCCCCACGAGGTCCGGCGACGGATGGAGACTCGTCACGGACTTGTAGTTCGTCAGGCGGTGATCTCCTCCGACGACGCGAAAGCTCAGAACTTTGTGTTCTTCGTCAAGGATCTCTAGTCTCTCGGTGCTGTTCACAGCCGGTAAACCGGAGATTAGGCTCACCTCCCTGAGAGTGCCGATGTCGCCGTCGCCCGCGACGAGGTAGCAGCTCTTGATGAAGTGCTTGTAAGACTGCGGGGTATCGAATTTTCGGACCAAGGACCAGACGATTGAGATGGGAGCATTGATCTGCTGGATTACAACGGAAGTGCACTGGTTTGGGCCGACGGCGTGCTCGTGGTACTTGACGGCGGATTCGGGAAGCTGATGGGAAGTCATCTTCGTCTTGAGGAGGTGGTGACGGGAAGCCTGGAGAGGAGAGCACCGCATCCTCGTCGCTTCCATTGTAGCGGGCGGGTACAACAAGATAAAAGTTCCTTTTTTGGAGTGGGTTGAGAGAGAGAGAGGAAGGAGTTGGAACATATAGACGGTTACTGAGGGGAAGCCTTAAATGGAGAGTACGGAATTCCAGACTTCCGGGCTCTTGCCTGCCTTATCGCTACCAAAATGGGAGGAAAGGGGTGTAGACGAAGTCGGGTTTTCCGGCGCAGGGGACGCCGTGTGATGGACACCTTGATTTTCGGTGGCCAAGTGGTTTGACGATGGAGGGGCTCCCTGATATGGACGAATCTGTCCGGGAGGGGAGGGTGAGAGCAAGTTGTCAGCGGCATGAGAGACAGCCTATTGGACGTGCGCAAATGGGAGTTAAATACAGGTGAACCCACCGCCACTTGCCATAGATCCCGTCACCGATCGAGCGAGAAAGAGAGAGAGAGAGAGAGAGAGTGTGTGTGTGTGCGTTGTTGCATCACTTGCATTTGCCCGTGAGTGCACGAAGTGATGTGCAAATTCGGTAAAAAAAAAAAAAAACAAAAGGAAAGGTTCTAAGAAATAAACGAATAAATGGGGTAAAATTGTCAAGTTGAGAATTTAATGATGAAATAACTTACATTGAAGATCAAGAATCTCCGTCTACTTACCAAAATGATAATCATGAGCTATATTTGTATGGCAAGAATAGTGACATAAATTTATTGAGGTATGTCAATTCAATTATCTCATTGGCAAGTAGCAGACATAGTGGAACAAAAATACTGTAAACCAAAAAAGAGGAACTGGTCCAAAGGTTTCTTGTCAATCAACATCACATTCTTGGGAGAAAACCTTGGCTACAACTTGGGCTGCTTCATTTAAATTACCTTTCTATGTACATCTCCAAGTTCCAACCACTTACCCCACTCTCAAATGAAGAGGGACAAGATCCGCCAGAGAAAAAGTCTTTTTCTTCTGATTTTATGTGGCAGAAGCATTCTGGGCTTTTGGTTCAAGTGGAGAGCGAATAATAGAAATAGTAGAATTTAACTTTGAGAGAATCGTTAGGGAGGCTAGAAATCTAACAGTCAAGTGAGATGTGAGAAACTAGATTAGGAAATTGAAAGTGTACTCGTAGGGTACATTAGGCCATAGTCATGATAAAGGTCATGGGTGTAGACGATGTCAATTCATATGCTTTCCATGAGCAAGCATTTTGGAAGGACCAATCACTACTAGAATGAGTGTTTAGAATAATGTGATAGATTTGATGAGTATTATGCCAAAAAATGAGTTAACATCTTAATGACTTGAGAGAAATAAGAAAAGATGTCTCCATAATTCAGGTTACTAGTGTTTTGGCTTTGACTAATGGATATTATTTGGCCTATAAGCCAATCATACTTTCATATATCTCATTTGTATTAACTTAAATGATATTTATTTTCTATCCTTCTTGTGTGATATTTGCAATGAAGCATATTTGCGATGACTTAGTCAATTATGATGAGATCATAATATAGTGATCACTAGTTTTTAAACATATATTCTTAACATTCCTATTCCTCGGATATTCGAGAAGGATATTAATAACATGCAACTTACACATGAAATTATATGATTATTAATGCAAATTAAGGCATAAAATATCTTATTCTTATGCATGTTATTCTGTTTTGAGCGTATATCTATCATTCTATGAAAATTTAAGTTAAAATCTCAAAATGCACTATTTTAGGGATAATCATGAATAATTAAAGAGAGATATTTAAGATTAGATTATTCTCATTTTCTACTTGAGATTATAATTAGATTTTAATGATTAATAATAAGAGAAATATTTTTATATACACTCATTCATTTTTCTAACTTTATTTTCTAAAAGAAATGAGTATATTTTTAAATAAAAATTTATTCTCTTGTTATTTATTAAATTTAACTTTTCATAAAGATAGATCATTTAATTTCTAATCAAACAAGACAAATTTGGATTAATTTAGAGTTATATTTTAAAATTTATGAATTTTTCTAATTTTTTAGGGTTTTTCTACAATTTTTTTGAATTTTTCTAAATTTATTTCTATTTAAAAAATATAAAAAATTCAGTTTTAATTGCACGCTGATGTGGCGAGCAAAATGATGTGTCTCCACGTGGCGACATGTATACGCGCCACGTAGCGCACAGTGTGGATGTGCGAGCACGAGTGTGTGCGCATGTGAGATTAGTGGATTAAGCATCCTTGTTGAAGATATTCGCTAAACTATCTAATAATCTCTAATTATAAACCCATTAGTTTGCATTTATTTTTATTCTGTAGGACTTTGTTTTGTTTATTTAATTGCGCAGGTGATGTGGCACGCTCACGAGCATCCGATCAATGCGAATAAGGACATTTGATCTCATTTTCACTTAAGTGAGGGGGTGCATGGCACCATCTGAGTGGACGTCGATTCGTTTTATTAAACAAATCAATCCTGATTGTTCATCTACTGTGTTATAACGGCCAGGATTTGAAGAGCCATCTCAGAATTTGAGGCATCAATTCACGATCGGGCGGACGAGATCGCACGTCGCTTCTTCTTTTATGCAACGTGACAAAATCTAAGTGCTCTATCTTTGATCATATGGACGAGTTAACGCCAACGATTTGTATCCAAGCATTTCATATAAGCCGTTGATTGAAGATGAAGAGTGACAAAATGAATCTTTACACTTGTTGAAAACATGCATATAAGTGAAAAACATATTCCAAACTCACCAATTTAACCTTATAATCACGAATTTAAGAGTATAGTGGTGAATAATGGTCGAATCCACAGAGAATTAAGGTATTTTCAAAGTATTCTTCAAATTCAATCAAAATCAGATAAGGCATTCAGGTGAAAAATTACAGATTTTAGTATTTTTAGAAAGAGAACTCAAGGAAGAATCCATGGAATCAAAAATCACTCGATTTGGATCAAGATTCGCAGATAAATCAAAGAGCAAAAATTAGGTATAATTTCAAACGTAAAGAGAGAGAAAACCAAAATTAAATCTAAAATTCAACTAATCTACAATTCGAAATTGAAATGTGATGTTATAGGAAGAGAGATTAGGAGGAAAACACGAAGTCTAACCCAAAATAGTGCTTGAAATGATCCAATTGATCGCCAGATCAAGAGCTCATCATTTCGCGATTTTGAAGACAAGTTTTGGCATTCAAGAAGTGATTTCTCCCTAATTTTTTCCACTTTCAAACACTCCTTGGATGCAGAAATTGATCTAGAAGAGAAGGAAAGCAAGAGATCAAGAGCTCATCATTTCGCGATTTTGAAGACGAGTTTTGGCATTCAAGAAGTGATTTCTCCCTAATTTTTTCCACTTTCAAACACTCCTTGGATGCAGAAATTGATCTAGAAGAGAAGGAAAGCAAGAGATCAAGAGCTCATCATTTCGCGATTTTGAAGACGAGTTTTGGCATTCAAGAAGTGATTTCTCCCTAATTTTTTCCACTTTCAAACACTCCTTGGATGCAGAAATTGATCTAGAAGAGAAGGAAAGCAAGAGATTCAAGGATTGAAATGTCTAAAGAGTCTGATAACTCAAAACGCCCATGATCGAAGAACATATGTATCTATTGGCTAAATTGGGCGTGGCTGTTGGACTTGGCTCTTCATCTTCAATCAACGACTCAGATGAAAGGCTTGAATGTGAATCATTGCCATTAAGTCACATCCGCTCGATCAAAGATGAAGCACTCAGAATTTGCCACATTGCGCGTGAAGAAGAAGCATCGCGCAATAGTTCGCTCGAAATTGTGCCACATCACCTACGAATAAAAACAAAGAAAAATAGTCCCACATGGAAAAAATCAAAGCAATTTGACTAGTATATAAGGTATCCTTATTAATGGGCTTAGCATATATCATGAAAAGGATGATTAACCCATTAATTATACACCCCCGCGCGCGAACGTGCGCATGCACATACACACACATACGTTGCCACGTGGCAACACCCCGCCACGTCTACTAACACACTAGTGTGATTTTTTTATCTGATTTTTTATTCTTTTGAATTCAAGATAAACCCAAATAAATTCATAAAAAATCAGAAAAATTCCAAAAAAATCCCTATAAATTAGAAAATTCATATCTTTCAAAATAATCCAAATTTTTCTGGTTTGATCAGAAATTAAATAATCTTTCTAAAAAGTTAAATTTAATAAATAACAAGAGAATAAATTTCTATTTAAAAAATATACTCAATTATTTTAGAAAATAAATTTAATAAAATAAATGAGTGTATAAAAAGTATTTTATCTTATTAATTAACATTACAACCTAATTATAATCTCAAATATAGATGAGAAAAATCTAATCTTAAATAAATCTCTTTAATTATTTATGATTATTCCTGAAATAGGGCATTTTGATATTATAATTTATATTTTCATAGAATGATAATATACACTAAAAGCATGATAACATGCATAAGAATAAAATATTTTATGTCTTAATTTTCTTTATAAATTATATAATTTCATGTGTAAATTGCATGTTATCAAAGAGCCAAATCCAACAGGCACACCCAATTTAGCCTATAAATAGACATGTTCTTCGATGATGTAAAGAATTTTGTGATGTTTGGAGTAATCGAACTGTTTTAACATCTCAATCCTTGAATCTTTTGCTTTCCTCTTCTTCTATATCAATTTTCGCGTCCAAGTAGTGTTTGAAAGTATGATTCTGTGGAGAGAATAGGGAGAAATCGCTTCTTGAATGCCAAAGCTCGTCTTTGAAATCACGGAATGAAGAGACCCTTGATCCGGTGATCAATTGAATCATTTAAAGGGCTATTTCAGGTTATAATTTGTGTTTTCCTAAAACATGGTATTTCAATTTTGAGTTATAGATTAGTCTAATTTTATATTTATTCGCTTTCTCTCTCTTCGAGTTCAAAAATTTTACCTAATTTTTGCTCTTTGATTTCTCCATGAATCTTAATCCAAATTAAGTGATTTTTGATTATGTGGATTCGTCTTTGAGCTCTCTTTCTAAAATTGCTTTAATCCCTAATTTTGCACCTCAATTAGTTGTCCAATTTTGATCAAATTTGAAAAGCACTTCAAAAAACCTTAATTCTATATAGATTTGACCCTTATTCACCATTATACTCTTAAATTCTTGATTTTAATCTTAAATTGGTGAGTTTGGAAATAGTTTTGACATGTATTCGTGTGTTTTCAATAACCTAACGAAATTGTATCGTCGGATATCAAATTATTCATAAAGAATAACACTATCTAATCTAATTGATATGATAAATATGGCTAATTTTGTTGCCATCAGTGTGGAGACACAAAGGGTAGATACTGGGTGATGTTTAGAAAACGAGTTCATTGAATTGATCCCTATGAATCTTTGAATGGTATTATACCTAAATTTTAATTAGGTTTATTCATGCCATGGTTGAGTATATGGTCCTTTGACTTGAAACACCGAAGACATCTTTTGGATGGATGATCGTCTTTTGATTATGACTTATAAATCCTTAGCCGCAAGATCGCTAAAATGTCATATATTAGATACAACATAAATTTCTCGAAGATGATTGTGTGGTAAAGATGGGATCATCTGCCATCAATATTTAAGGAGATTGACTTAAGGAATGAGATGCGATGAAATCCTCAGAGTTCTCGATGATTTCTTATATGCATCAGTATTAACTTGAGTGATTGATTAGGGTTTGAAAATTGACCATACGCTAAGTCATTCATGAGTCTCATGCAAATGAAGGATTATACATATATGGTAACTGATAATGTAAAGGTTCTATAAGAGAGTTCTTATATACTCCATATCTCTAAGAGTACGTGGTGTATCTTGGCACCCAATCTATCAATTGCATTAAATTGATCATTGATTAATTAATCTAAATGTTGATGTAGATAATTAATTAAGTTTAACCATTAAGGTGTTATTAGGTCTATCGAGTTATTTACTAGTGAGATATATGGACCTCGAGGGTTACAGACAAGGTCTATGGATGTTCGTGAATGTAGACATAATTATGAGGGTTTTTTACGAAAAATCCACATACCAATTATCTATAAATAGGGGGAGAACGACCATAACTTAAGGTGCCCATGATAGTCTTATGGGAATTCTCTCCTTCCTTCTTTTTCTCTCTTGGTGAAGACCTTGGAAAAGGAGATCCAATCATCTGCATATGACGGTACGTTTTCGTGCATCGTTAAATCATAAAAACGCCGGTCAAACAAAATTTATAAAACCGAACTCACAAAGATAAGATATAAAATCAAGTAATGTGTAAGTATCGGGTCGATCCACAAAGAGCAGGGTTGACTTTAATCGCAGAGTTGACTTGGTCAAACTTACGTTTAAAAGGGGTTTTAAATAAGTAAAAATAAGAATTAATGAGTGGAAAGGATATAAATAAGCTAAATAAGAAGTTTTAAGAATTTAATTCTCGGGTTTGACAGAGAAAAGTCAAAAGTCAAAAGTCAAAGTCAAAGCATTGACTTTGACCAACACTAAGTGTTCTGTAAAATCAGATAACCAAAAAGAGTTAGAAAATTACGAAAATAATATATTTGGAAACAAGAGAGAAAATGTAACTTATTGATATATAATTCATGATTTTTGGTTAAGAAATCGATTTACTATGAATTATTGAAAATCAAATATCAGAAAATCCCCGAAATGAACACCTCAGAGGAAATCTTCAAATTCACCGGTCAAATGAAATCAAAATCTTGAAATTTATATGTCAATGGAAAGCTAAGAACCAGAGAAATCTAATGAGACCAAAATGATCGAATTCTGATTTGTAAATTAAAAATAATTGACCCTGAAAGTCAACGTCCTGTTCATTTATTTTTAAGTCCAAACAAGGAATTCTGTTAATTTATTTTTAAATAAGTAAAAATAAGAATTCTGATGAAAGATGAACAGGGCTTGGTCAAAAATTAGATTGAAGGGCCAAATGAACTCGGAATTCAATGAATTTTCTATCTACTGAAAGCTGATGAAGAGAGGAATCCAATGAAACCAAAATCAAGTCATTTGGAATTATAATCAGAGAGATATCCTATTTTCAAAATCAGCAATTTTTCGGACTGAAAATTGGGGAAAATGAAGAACACTAAGAACTAATTTGTAAAATTAAACTTCTAAATCTAATAAAAACTCAAATTACCTCCTGATAATCGATCGAATCTCACTACTAACCCAATTTCCGCAAGAATGGGGCTTCAATTCTCGTGGATTGAAACGAATTTGCTCGGATTCTTCCTCGTGGACGTTCGGAATTCAAGGGGAAAATTCGATGAAATCAAGGAGGAATTCGCGATCAATCCCGCTCCAATTGCTTCGCAATCGAGTCTAAACGTGGGGGGATCACAAAGAACTAGAGTTCTTCCTCAAAATTCGCTTAATTTACTTTACGAATCGATCAAAAGTTAAGAAAATAAAGGAGAAGTACATTGTCTTTTAAAAGGAAATTTCACCCGATTTTTGAGCCATTTGATGCAGTCGTGGGCGCTTGTTGATGGCCACGATCGTCGGCGAGCGTGGCCCATCAATCCGCGGCGATCGTGGCCACGATCTCTCTCCAAATGTGCCACGATTGCACTGCGATCATGGAATTCTTCCACGAAGCCTCCCAGCCGTCTGATCGCTCGTCTAGACGAGTTGGACGGTTCTGATTTGCACGATCAAGCTCCTCTTCCGTCTATCGCCCGATGGAGATCATGCGATTGTGATGGCTCCACATGCGTCGCCAAGATCGCGGAGCATCATTCTGTCAGTCGTCATCCGTCCGATGGGGATCTGACGCTCCGGAAAGCTCCACGCATCGCTAGGTGAGAGGAAGGTGTGTCCACGGTGAGCCGAAGGCACGACTAATCGCGACCGTGTGTCCGATGCAGATCGAACGCTGCTGAAGCATCCACGTGTCGCCAGGTAAGTCGCTGATCGCCCTACTTACTCCTGATTTTTAGCACGTGTCTTGATTGATGATCTCGTGGACTCGGGTCCACACGATCGATGAATCTCTCCTCTTCGCGATCGAATCCGACGCCTCTTGTAGCGCCACGCGTCCTGCACAGGTAATTTCTGTGGGGACATAGTCCCACACGGAAGAAAAAAAATGGAACTCGCGCATATCTAATGTAGAGGGGCGGATGCCCGTGTGGGGCGCCATGTGTCCGCACCCTATGCGCTACCTATGCCTCGCGTGGGCCACTTGCGGCTCGGCCACGTGGCCTCAGTGCTGCGTCACACCGGCACGGTGGTCCCGCGCGCCACGTGAGCGCGCCACCTGGTCCCGCTCGCCATGTCATCCTCCAGGTAAGTAAATTCCCTTTTTTGCGATTTTAATAAAGAAAATACTTAAAAATTGATTTAAAAATCAAATAAAAATCAGAAAAGGGACATAAATTTCAAAAATTTATAACTTAAAATATAAAACTCCTTTTTAATCCAAATTTTCTCCATTGGATCACAAATTTCTTCCTTTTTAACATCATGTCATTTAAAATATATTTTCAAAGAAGAAATCAAGATGAATTAGAATTTACTTAACTCATTTCTTAATAAATATTCTAAATCATAAATTCATCTTGAAATTATCCTTCAAAAAATGCACTAAAATCAAAATCATTCAATAAAAGAGATTAACTTCTATTAATTTAAACTTAAAAAAAGATTAATCATATATTATGCATGAAATTATCCCTAATTTATGCATAAATATCGACTTTAGTGAAATCACATACCAATGGATAAAATTCCTAAAAAGTATGATAACATGCATCATATTCTCATAAAATAAGCATGAATATGAGTTAATTAGGATAAGAATTTAAGTTATAAATGCATGTGATCAGCATACCGTGTGGATATTGTTAGAGGCTAGAGACTTGAATAACTTGAAGAACTCCTTTAAAGGAACTCTATAAGTGTATTTTCTCATACATACTAGATGATAGGATTATCTGTTCTTTATGCTTCAATATTTTTGAATATTTGATTTAATGTATTCCGCTGCACTCAATATTTTGATCAAAAATTTTGGAAGGCTTATCAACCTCAAAATCCAGCATTGACTATATCTTCCACTTCTCTTTACACCTGGATTCTACTTCTTGGATTATTGACTTGGGGGCACTTCTCCATATGTATTCTACTACACCGATACCTTGAGTATACATATCCTTTTATCGTGTTTATCTCATCTACAAGATCCTTGATCCATTGCCCTTTTAATCAAGCCTACATGTTCTATCAGGGGACAAGACATGACCTCTTGAACCACCACTTTACATATCACCATTTCAATCATTAATCTTTATCTATTAAATCCATTAACTGTGACTGATTAGTATTTTTATCTTTGTAGAAAATGAAAAACCTAATTGATAAATAGAAGAAGATAGTGCAAGTCTCGATATATAAAGAGAAAGAGGTATTAGGAAGAAGCCCTTAACAAGCCAACCGTTTTGAGGCATTAACAGCCCCCCTTTGAGTCAAAATGTATAGATCAAACATTTTTTATCTGAAGATATCATCTTGGTGCCTAAGGAGTCACTTAAGACATTGTTGACACTCTTCGTGAAGATATCAACTAGGTGGTTAAATAAAGACACATACAATGCAATGATGACTTGTTGAAGTACCTTTGTCATGAATGTAGTGGCAATTGATCTCAAAAGGCTTCGTATGCTCAGGGCAAGTAGGATTCTTGAAATGAATATAGTTGCTTAATTGTCAAATTACATACGCATATGCATTTGAGGCATGACACCCAAGCCCTGTTGGAGAGATCAAAGTGATACCATCTCACAAGTTGTTTCCACCATAGCATGATACTAGAATAAGAAAAGTCTTTTGTTTCCTAGAAGTCCAAGTGACTTGATTATCACTAACATATTTGTTATCACTCATGGTTGATTACTGATAACATGCTAAATGAACATTCTAAAACATGATTTTTGATGCATATTAATGTATAAATGGTTTCATTTACATGCATGTTATCATACTTATGTGAATTTTTCTATCATTCTATGAAAAAATCATTATAATCTCAAAAATACTTTAAATTAGGGTTAAATATGATAATTTAAAAGAAAAATAATCAATAACACATCTTTACTTGAGATTATAGAGGTTTTTAAAGTTAAAATAATGAGAGAAAATGTTATAAACATTTATTTATATTTTCTTAAGTCAAAATCCTTAAAGAATAAATGTATTTTTGAAATAAAATTAAAACTCTCATTATTTATTAATTTTGACTTTTTAGAATGATAAATAATGAAATTTCAGATCAAATGAAAGAAATTTGTATTAATTTGGATTTCTATTTTAAAAGTTATGAATTTTCTAATTTTTAGGGATTTTTCCAGGTTTTTCTGAGTTAAATTTGCGATTTTAATGTTAAAATTAAATTAAAAATCCAAAAAAGGGTTTAGTATTTCGCGCGGGACCCACGTGGATGCGACGTGGCACGCAATGCCACGTGGCAGCGCCACGCAGGCCCACACGGTGGGGTTCGCCTATCGGCATCTCGTAGCGGCATCGGCACCATGAGGGCGGCATCGGCACCGTTTTTTCGGCACTCGGCAACGGCACCTATTGCCGTTGCCGTTTTTCCGTGTGTTTTACGGAAAAACGGGAACGTAGCCGAGTGCCGCGTATAGCCGGAATAGGTGCCGCGTATAGCCGGTGCCGTTTATAGCCGATAATATAGCCGATATGTTAATATTATTATATTAGAGTTTATTTTAAACAAAAAAAATAAAAGGGACTAGTAAAAAAAACATTCGAATCTATATATAACATAAGGTTTATAATATAACATATTATATATAACTAGTGTCTACCCGATCTGAAACAGATCGGGAGATGAAAAGATTATCTCATCCCTTTAGGATTTATGTGCGCAAGATACTTTCGTCCTTGTCGATTTCGATTTCCCGGCCATTTCTCCTCAACATCTGTCTCTCCCGAAAAGCGGAGATGAATTCTCTGTGCCTGAGAACAGGAAGCGGCGTGGAGCTTTCCAGCTTATCTCTCTTCCTCAAGGGAGCTTCATCCTCCGCAACACGCAATCTTTCTCTTAATGTCTCTCGGAAGAAGAGACTTCGGAATGCGGCTTCACTGAGAAGTTATGTTCTGCGAGGTAAGCTGCTTAAATAATTGGGGAAGGCGAAAGGTAGTTGGTACGTGAATTATGGAATCTTTCGCGAGTTGCTCTACGGATGTAGTCAACGTGATTTCGTCGAAATTTAGCTCGTGCAGCTCCAAGATTAATGGATTCTATATTTGATTTGATTCAGAGTTGATATGATGAAGATTGTGCACTTTTTTTTTGTAATTATTTACCATGATTTAATCTAAATTTCTTTCATGTAGAGTTCAGAGAACATTGGATATTTTAATTAAGGTTCTTAAAATGTTGCAAAAGGGGAAATACAATGTGCACGTGAATTTAGGAATCTCTACTGAATTGCTTTCCAGGCTTATTTTTCGTGGTTCTCTCTCGATTCTGCTTGTGTAGCCGGAAGATTAATGAATTCAACATGTTCATTGGTTCGAGTTTAAAATTACCTAGAATTCAACTTTGAAGAACATTAAATGATGCACTCTAATTTCTTATTCTAGAGCTGCACGAACATTAAATGATGCACCTCGCTGCTTCCATTTCTGCGGAATTTCACTCCTCCGCGAAATTCAATTTATCGCGGAATCCAACTTGCCGCAAAATCGTCATCACCCTCACCCCCGCAGCCTTCAACCTGCCACACGCTCCCACCGGCCGAATGCCCCCTTCCCAACGTCCAGCCAAAATTCTGCCCATTTCCTTGCCCTTAGCCATCCTCCCTTCCCCGCTCAATCCTTCACCGATTTTCGTCATCCAGCAAAATTAAATTCCAATGGAATCAATATCCCTCTCTCTGTCTCTTCCGCGCTCAGCCATTCCCCTCCTATCACCCTGCCCAAAAGTTACAAAAACAAAAATCGAAAAACGAAAATCGGAAAAGGAAAAGGAAATACAAAAACAAAAATCGAAATCCAAAAACGAAAATCGGAAAAGGAAAAGGAAATACAAAAACGAAAATCGAAATCCAAAAATGAAAATCGGAAAAGGAAAAGGAAATACAAAAATGAAAATCGAAATCCAAAAACGAAAATCGGAGAATCGGAAAATACAAATGGAAAATCGGAAAACGCAAATCGAAAAATCAGAAATCGGAAAATCGGAAAAAGGAAAAGGAAATACAAAATCGAAATATGAAAATCGGAAAACGAAAATCAATCGGAAAAGGAAATCGGAAATATGAAAAACGAAAATCAGAAAATGGAAAATGGAAACTGTCGGGGAGAGAGAGAGAGAGAAACCTACCTTCTCCTGACTGCCGGAGGTTGCGACCGAGAGAGTCGGGGAGAGAGAAAAAGAAAGAGTGGGGGAGAGAGAAAAAAAGAGAGTGTGCGAGAGAGACGGTTACTAATGTAACCATCATATTATCATTCAAATAAGTATTACTAATAATGTATATCTACAAGCTATCTATGTATACAGAGGGGTAAAAATAGAAGAAAAAAAATATATGCCGTTAGTTGACTCAGGCAAACAAATTCAAGAATTTCCTTGTATTTCATTGGAAGACATCTTATCATCAGGCAGCAACATCGTTATCGGCAACAAACAACAACAAACGGCAACAAACGGCAACAGACGGCTACAAACGGCATATGGCATTGTTACCGTTTTTCGACTTCACAGCCAAAAATGGCAACGTAGCCGATGCCACACATCTGGCATCGGCACCTATTGCCGATGCCGGAAAAATGGCACCAGCACCTGGTGCCGGTGTCGTTGTCGTTTTTTTAGATGTCGGGTGCCGTTTATTGCCGATGCCGCGTTTCGGCACCGTTTCCGGCAACGGCACCCGGCACCGTTGGAAACGGGCGAACCCTACCACACGGTGCCTACTCAACAAGGTGACACGTGGGTGCTATTCATATTTATCATATATATAGGTTTTATAATATATATAAGTCTTCAGATTATTGGAAGACAGATTATTAACCCTCTAATTCGTCGCATCTTATAAACCCAATCCCTTTCTTTAATTTTTCCCATGTGGGACTAAGTTCTACAAGGTTTTTAAAAATTGCAGGTGACGTGGCTGACGGAGAGGCGTTGGATCATGATCGAACGCGTTGATTCAGGAGTTATAACGGCTGTGATCGCATCGCGCGTGATGCATCTGAAGCGTTGGATCGCGATCCAACGGAGGCGATCAAATGCGTTTTATAACGCATCTCAACGGCTGCATCCAGACCATCGATCGAGATCCAACGGCCACGATATTTTCGAAACGGTCCACGGTGGACCGTTTCATCGTAGCCGTCAATCATTTTGATCGGACGGTTACGCCCAAATGCCTTATAAAACAAAGGGTTCTTCCGAATTGTAAACCATTTGAGTTGGAAATCAAAGCAATTGATCTGTTTAGACACCTCCCCTCTCGAGTCTCTTGATCCCATCATGTTCTACACACATTTCCGCACCTCCGGAGCATTTGAGATCGAGATTTGGCCGTGTAGATCAGTAGAAATCGACGGTTGAACTCACGATCGCCTTCTTCGGTATTTTTGACGATTAATCATTTTAATTGTGTTAATCCGATCGCTAATTGTGGTTAGTGGAAGCAGTTTTTGCTAATCTTTCATCCATTTATGTTTGATTTCAATTTAGATTAGGAATTGAAGTTTAATTTTGGTTAATTTTAGTAAAAATTACGATTTACGATTCCGAAAATTTCTTCCTACTTCAATCTTCAATTTCTCCGCAAAATCAAGACCAAATTCGATGATTCTTGATTCCGTGGAATCCATTTGAAGTTCTCTTTCATAATTTACCATTTTCCCCAATTTCTATCATCAATTCATCATCCAATTTAATCAATTTCAAAGAAAACATCAAGAATTTCCTTATTTCCCTGTGGATTCGACCCTTATTTATCATTATACCCCTCAATTCACTATTAAATCATCAAATTGGTAAGTTCAAAAATATTTTTGACACGAGACCGTGTGAAATTGACGACCTCACAGTTTCGTCTCGTCAATTACATATATCCTTTGTTCCCTAGTATACTTGGTGACAGTGTAAGCCTCAACGTGACGATGACCTTGTCGCATTTAAATGAGCCCTTTTCAAAGAGCTCGCTTCATGTGTGCAAGTATGCACCAGGGACCATCCCAATATACCTTGCCAAGTTCCTACATAACTTGGTAAAGAACAATGGGAAGGGAGAATCACAAGAAAAGTGGCTCTCGATAACATGCAATTTTTACATGAATTTACATGATTATTAATGCAAACTAAGGCATTAAATGTTCAATTTGTATGCATGTTATCATATTTTAAGTGCATATTTATCATTTTATGTAATTTTAGGTTATGATCTAAAAATCTAACATTTTGGGGATAATGATGCATAATTCTCATAGAATAATTTTATTCCCATTTATATTTAAAATCATAATTGTATTTTCATGATTTAATGATAAGATAAAATATTTTATTTACACTCGTTTATTTTCTAAATTTATTTTCTAAGAGGAATGAGTGTATTTCTTAAATTAATTAATTATCTTGTAATTAAAATATTTTTACTTTTTATAATGATAGATAATTTAATTTCAGATCCAAAAAAATAAACTTGGATTAATTTAGAGTTGTATTTTGAAAGTTGTGAATTTTCCAATTTTTAGGAATTTTCTTCTTTTTTTAATTTATTTAAAGCTATTTTTATTTTTAAAAGAATGTTTTATTAAAAATAAATAATTAAAAAATGTTTTATTGCGAGTTGACGTGGCAACGCATGTACACGCCATGTGGCGGCGTCTGTGTGTGACACATGTGCATCTGTGTGTGCGCATCTATGCGTGTGTCCGCACGTGTACGCATGTGAGAGTGATTAGTGGGTTAAGCGTCCATTATGGATGAACGCTAACCCATTATACTCTTCTATATTATATACGTTAAAACCCATTATACAGATTAACGTTAAAACCTTATCTTTTTTTCCGTGTGGGACTTTTTGTGTTTGTTTTTATTTGCAGGTGACGTGGTGCAACGTAACGCGTCCGATCACGCGATTAAATCTCGATCGTCAAATGCCACTTACTCGTGGGGGTACGTGTCAGGATCTGATTAGGCGACGATTCGATTAAAGACGATTTAATCTCATCCGTTCATCAGGGGAGTTATAACGGTCGAGATTAAATACACCCGATGGACACATGAACTCATGGCGGTCGTCCGATGAAGATCAAACATACAAAATCAAATGAAGCCTCTTCTTCACGTGCGACGTGGCGAAATGTGGACGCTTCATCTCAAATCAGATGAACGTGACTTAAAGACACTGATTCATGAATTGACATTTAATCTCCGACGTTAATTGAAGATGAATTGACGCATCTGACTGTTATTCCAAATTTCGCCTATAAATTGAAATGGCCTTCGACGCGAAAACCCATTCTTGGATTTTCTAGCAAATCAAACTATTTAGACACCACAATCTGAGAATCTCTTGAATTCTTCATCTTCTAGACTCATTTCCGCACACAATGAGTGTTTGAAATCAATAATTGGTTGAAAGAATTGAAAGAAATCACATCTTAAACGTCGAACTTTGTTTTCGAAATCGTGAAATGAAAAGCCTTGAATCCAACAATTAATTAGATCATTTCGAGCGAGACTTTGGGTTAGGTTGAGTGTTTTCATCCTAATTCATCTTTGTTTAGCATTATATTTCTATTTCAAATTTTAGATTAAGTTTAATTCAGTTTTAATTTTGGCTTTCACTTATTTTCGAGATCAATTTTCTATCTCAATTTCAAATTTTGATTTCTCCGCGAATTCGAATCCAAATTTAGTGATTTTTATTCTGTGGATTCATATTGTAGTTATCTTTCTTAATATGCTAAAATCCTTAATTTCTCACCTCAATTCGCTATCTGATTTGATCAAATTTCAAAGATATCTAAAAAATTTCACTTATTTCTCTATGGATTATTAGGGTTAAATCCATAACTTTAAATTTGTTGTTATAACTTTAAATTATTAAGTTTGGAACTTGTTTTGTGATAACATGCTATTTATGCATGTAATTACATAATTATGAATGCAAATTAATGCATTAATCATTACAAATATATGCATGTTATCATCTTTTAAGCATGTTTCTATCATTTTGTATAAATTAATGACATGATCTAAAAATACATTAAAGTATGGATTATTATGCATAATTAAACATTATAATATTTAATCCAAATTATAATTATGATCATAATCATGTTTTAAAGATGGAAATATAAGAGAAAAGACTTTTTATTTACATCTATGTGTATTTATGAATTTATTTTATAAGATACATAAATGTATTAAATTAACTAAAATTAATTCTCTTATTATTTTAATAATGATAGATTATTCAATTCTGAATCCAACAAAACAAATTTGAATTAATTTGGAGTTATATTTTGAAAGTTATGAATTTTACAATTTTTAAGAATTTTCTGGAATTTTTCTGAATTCATTTCTGATTTATTTTCGATTTTTAGCTTTTAAAATTAATTAAAAAAATGGAAAAAATGGGGATTTATATCGCGCGTGTACACGTGGATGCGACGTGGCACTTGGGGCCACGTGACTCTGCCACGTGGACATCACGCAGGCACCTGCGTGGCGCTAATGTGACACGTGGCATATTTAGCATAAAGTATATAGGTCTTCCGATTATCAAAAGACATATTATTAATCTCCTTTAAATCGTGTGTCTTATATACTTGTCATTCTCCGCAATTTCTTCCTTGTGGGACTAAACTCTCGATTTCAGGTCAACGCTGGTCGTCGGATTTCATCGCGACGAATCACGCGCGTTGATCGCGTGGATGCGCGGTCCACGCGATCAAAGATCAAGCACGTGATTAATTCCAGAATAAGTGAACGCATCGTAACCGTCGATCACCCGAGTTATAACGGCTGAGATTACTTTTGATCGATGGACATCCAATTTAATCGCGATTGTTGGATCGAAATCCAATTGGCGAATCAAAATACATAACTCTTCGTCAACGCATCTTGACCCTTGATTCACGATCAGACGATCATCAGACGACGGCGACGATTCATGAATCGACATTCAATCGTAATCGTTCATCGCGATAACTTCTTCATCGGACGGCCAAAATCAAACTTCGTTCTTTATAAAATATGTTCTTCGCGACGAAGAATAGGTTCATGATTCTTCATTAAATTCTCTCTGTGTAGAGCTTCAATTCGTGTGCCTTTTGTTTCATAGTGTTCTTGACTCATTTCCGCTTCAATTGAATGCTTGAAATCAAACTTTGATCGAAAGAGAAGGAAGAAATCACATCTTGAACTCCAATTTTCGTCTTCGCCAATTCAGAATGAAAAGCCTTGCATCCGGCGATTAATTGGATCATTTAGAAGGCTACTTTGGGTTAGGTTGTGTGATTTCATCTTAATCTTTCATCATTTAGTGTTAATTTTACTTTTAGCATCGTAGATTAGTTTAGTTTTATTTTAAATTTTGGTTTTTAATCGTTTTTCGTAACGAAAATTTCCTAAACTTCAAACTTTGATTACTCTTTTAGTTCTCATCCAAATCATCTGATTTTTTATTATGTGGATTCGAAATTGAGTTATCTTTCTTAATATACTAAAACGCCCAATTTCTAATCTCAATTCATCATCCGATTCGACCGAATTTCAAAGATATCTCTCAAATTTCCCTAATTCTCCGTGGATTTGACCCTTAATTAATATTATACTAATTAATTAAATCAATTAATCATAAATTGGTAAGTTTAGGACTTTGTTTTGACACTAAGTCATGTGCATTCAACGACCATACGATTTAGTCTCATCATTTTGACACGAGATCATGTGTATACAATGATCGCATGAAATTGTTTCTTCAGCTATGAAGTATATCAACTCCCTACAAGGAGATAATTTTTTTTGGCATTCTCAAACATGAGTGTATCACTATCTAAGAACTTGGGCTAAGCCTCTATTGGATAAGGTTATGGTTTTCAGCAAAGGAACCCTATTTTACTAAAGAAGATCTAGGGTATTGTTCTTTTGAGAAAGAGAGTAATGGATATTATGTGGCCTATAAGCCAAATCATACTTCCATGTATCTCATTTATATTCATTAAAATGAACTTTATTCATTATCATTCTTAGGTAATGACAAAATTGAATTATAATGAGATCGTAATGCAATGCTCACTAATATTTAAATATTTTTTAAAATATTATATTCATGAAATATTTGAGAAGGACATAGAATTATTCGAAAAGAATTATACTTTTTTATCCAACTCATGAGTATGGCTAATCCTATAGAGATGATGAGACGAATGCATGCAGTCATTGAAAACACATGAAGATGTGTCAAAAAAATTTCTAAACTCACCAATGTAAGATTACAGTCAAGAATTAAAGAGTATAATGGTGAATAAGGGTCGAATCCATGGAGAATTACGGAATTTTTTAGGAACTTTTAAAATTCTATCAAATCAGACAAAGAATTGAGGTGAGTAATTAATATTTTGATAGATTTAGAAAGAAGACTCTAAGACAAATCCATGGAATAAAAAATCAGGCAATTTCGATCAGTATTTGCAGATAAATGGAGAAAAATTTAGAGAGAAAAATCGATCGCGAAGAGAGAGAAACCGAGAAATTATCTAAAATTCCACTAATCTACGATTCAAAATTGAAATCTAATGATACACAAAAAAAGATTAAGAGGAAAAAACATAGTCTAACCCAAAATTACGCTCAAAATGATCCAACTAATTTACAGATCAAGGGTTTTTCATTTTGCAATTTTAAAGACGAATTTTGGAATTTAAGAGGTGAAATCTCCCTAGTCTTTCAACGAAATCTCACTTTCAACCACTCCTTGGACGTGGAAATGAGTCTAGAAGAGGAAGAAAGTGAGGGATTCAATGATTGAGATGTCTAAATAGTTTGATTACTCGAAACATCCAATAATATATTTTCCATCAAAGAATATGCGTATAAATAGGCAAAATTTGGGTGTAGTCGTTGGATTTGACGTTTCATCTTCGATCAACAGCTCAGATGAAACATCAAGATATAAATCGTCCTCATAAAGTCGCGTCTGTCTGATAAAAAATGGAGTGCCTAGATGAAGCAACGTCTTCGCGTGAAGTTAGATTGTCATGTACTGCCTGCCATTCGAACTTCATCGAACGCTTGAGATGTTACTACGCATCCATGAAAGTCAATCGGGTGCATTTAACTCAACCGTTATAACTCCTCAAATGAACGACTGAGATTAAATCATTTTTAAATGAATCGTCGTCTAATCAGATATCGCTTCATACCCATTTGACTTAAGTGAAGATTGACGTCTTTGATTAAATACGTGAGTTGGATGATTCCCATTGCGCCACTTCACCTGCACATAAAAGAAATACAAATTGTCCCACATGACAAAACTTATTGCGAAATTTGCGATATATAAGTAATGTGTGTTAAGTGGGCTTAGCAAATATCTTGAAAAAGGATGATCAACCCACTAATCTCATGTGTTCGCTGATAACATGCTATTTATACATGAATTTACATGATTATTAATACAAATAAAAGCATTAATTATTCCAACTGTATGCATGTTATCATATTTTAAGTATATTTCTATCACTTTACATAATTTCATGTTATGATCTAAAAATACATTATTTTATGGATAAGTATGCATAATTAAACATTATAATTTTAATCCTAATTATATTTGAGATGATAAATATGTTTTAATGATGAATATATAAGAGAAAAGATCTTTATTTATATTCATGTATTTTTCTTAAGTTATTTTAGAAAATAAATGAATTTATTTATTTAATTAAAATTCATTATCTTACTATTTTAATATTTTTGACTTTTTATAATGATAGATTATTCAATTTCTAATCTAACAAAATAAATTTGAATTAATTTGGAGTTATATTTTAAAAGTTATGATTATTCTAATTTTTAGGAATTTTCTAGAATTTTTCTGAATTTATTTTATTTTAAAATGATTAAAAAAGAATAAAAAAATGTTTATATCACCGCGCGCTGACGTGGCGGAGCGCTGCCACGTGGCGACGCGCGGACCCACGGACGTGTGACACGTGGACACACATGTGTGGGTATGTGTGTGACGTGTGTGTGTGACACGTATGCACATATATTATAATAGGTTATAACCATCCGTAATCGGATTTAAGCTAACCGCTTAAATCCGTGGATATTATAAACTCGTATAAACGCATTAATTTACTCCGTGTGGGACTATGTGCTTTTGTTTTTTATTTTAGATGACGGGGCATTATTTAAGACAACCGATCGCCTGATTTAATCACGTGCGTTAGATGTCACTTACTCGAGGGGTACGTGGCATCATCTCATTAAGCACCGATTCAATTAAATGGACATCAATCGCAACCATCCATCAAGGGAGTTATAACGGTCACGATTAATCACAATCGGTGGACCTTACGATTCATCGCGATCGTCCGATGAAGATCCAAAGAACGCGATGAAATGATGCATCTCTTCTTCGTGAGACGTGGATGCATCATGATGTTCCATTTGCGATTGCATGCTCATGACTTAATCACACTGATTCACCAAACAACGCGTCATCTCAGCTGTTGATCGCGATCAGACCGTTGATCCGACGTTTACGCCCAATTCTTCTATAAAATCGAATGTTCTTCGCGACGATAAAACTTACCCTTGTATTTTTGAGTGAAATCGAACTCTCTAGACACCACAATTCGAGAGTCATTTGATTTCTTTCCCTTTCTGACACGCTTCCGCGTCCGAGGAGTGCTTGAAATTAGAAATTGATCGAGGAAGTAAGGAGAAATCACATCTTGAACGCGATCTTCATCTTTGAAATTGCGGAATGAATAGCTATGCATCCAGCGATTAATTGGATCATTTTGAGCACGACTTTGGGTTAGATTGCGTGTTTTCATCTTAATCTTTCGTCATTTAGCATTAGATTTAAGTTTTGAATTTTAGATTAAGTTTAATTTCAGTTTAATTTCGGTTTTACATCAATTTCGCAATCAAATTTTTTTCCATTTTCAAACTTTGATTACTCTACGAATTCTAATCCAAATCACTCGATTTTTGATTCCGTGGATTCGCAATTGAGTTATCTTTCTTAGTATCTTAAATTGCCTAATTTCTAATCTCAATTCATTGTCTGATTTGATCGAATTTCAAAGATATCTCTCAAATTTCCCTAATTCTCTGTGTATTCGACCCTTATTTACCATTATACCCTTTAATTTGTGAATTAATCTTTAAATGGGTAAGTTTGGACTTTGTTTTGACACGACATCGTGTGTATTCAACGACCGCACGTATTTGTTTTGTCGTTCGTCATATGACACATATACACGTCGTCACGTGACGACATGTCATTCGCCCGCCGCGTCAACTGGCACGTTAGCGCGTGATAAAAATGACAATTTTTTCCATTTAAAAATCCAAATAAATCCAAAATTAATTCAGAAAAACTTAAGAAAACTTCTAAAAAAATCCCTTAAAATCATAAAATTCATAACTTTTAAAATACAACTCTAAATTAATCCAAATTTATTTTTTTTGGATCAGAAACTAGATAATCTATCATTCTAAAAAAATCAAATTTAATAAATAATAAGAGCATAAATTTTTATTTAAAAAATATACTTATTTCTCTTAGAAAATTAAACTTAGAAAAATAAATGAGTGTATAAAAAAGTATTTTCTCTTATTATTTAACATTAAAACCCAATTATGATCTCAAATATAGACGTGAATAATCTACAAAAAAATATATTTATTAATTATGCATAATTATCCCTAAAATAATATATTTCATGAACTTAGAAGTTCATGAAATGATAGATATGCATTCAAAGTATGATAACAAGCATAAGAATGGAATAATTTGTGCCTTAATTTTCATTAATCATCACATAATTACATGTATAAATTGCATGTTATCAAGAGACACCAATTATAGATAGTAGGTGCTCTTTAGAGAAATAGTTGATTGAATTGATCCGTATGAATTCCTAAATAGCATTATACCTAACTATGCATAAGGTTGATTCATGTCATGGTTGTGAATGTAGTTGAGATGTACGAATCCCTAACCATGGAATCTCCAAAAATTCATATTAGATATACCATGAAGTCCTCAAAAGCGATTGCGTGGTCACGAGGGAATCATTCACCCAAGGTATTTGAGGAGATTGAATTAAGGAAGGAGATCAGATGAAATCTTAGGCCAAAGTAGCAAAAATATAAGAGGAGTTCTTGATGACTTCCTTCACGCATCAATACCAGTTAGAGTGGCTGATTAGAGTTTGACAATTGACTATATCCTAAGTCATTCATGAGTCTCGTGTGCACGAAATATTATATGTACATGGTAATTGATGTAAGAGGTTCCATACAAGAGTTCTTATACACTTCTTATCTCCTAAGGCACCCAATGGGTAGGCAAATCAACTTATCGATTAGAGTAAATCAATCATTAATTAATTAATTTATAGATTGATAAAGATTATTAATAAATTTGACTGAAAAGGTGTTACTAGATCTATAACTTCTTAACTAATAGGATATATGAATATAGAGTCTCACACACGTAAAGTCCATATATGTTAGTGGATATAAGTATAATTATGATGATTTTTGTAAAAAGTGTACATACCCAACGTCTATAAATCAGATGAAAATGATCACAACTCAAGTCTTGTGAGAATTCTCTTCTTTCTTCTCTTTCTCTCTTAGTGAAGAACATTGAAGACGAGATTCAATCAGTAAGTAATCGTGTGGATATCACTAGAGGCTGGACACTTGGACAGCTTCAAGAACTTCTTCAATGAACCTTATAAATATGAATTTAAATACATAATATATAATAGGTTTATTGGTGCCTCAATATTTTGAATGTGCAATTTAATGTACTCCATTTTGTTCAATGTTTGATTGAAAGTTTGACAATCTATCAACCATCAGATCCAAACAATAAGAGCTTACTGATGGATTGTTTTCGTGCGTCGTTAAAACACAAAAACGTTGGTCAAAAAAACAAAAAAAAATTTATAAAACCGAACTCACAAAGATAAGATATAATAATCAAGTATTGTGTAAGTATCGGGTCGATCCACAGAGAGCAGGGTTGACTATAATCGTAGAGTTGACTTGGTCAAACTTAGGTTTGAAAGGGGTTTTAAAGAAGTAAAAATAAGATGTAATGAGCGGAAATGATATAAATAGACTAAATAAGAAGTTTTAAGAATTTAATTCTCAGGTTTGACAGAGAAAAGTCAAAAGTCAAAGCATTGACTTTGACCAACACTTAAGTGTTCTGTAAAATCAGATAATCAAAAAGAGTCAAAAAATTACGAAAATAATATATTTGGAAACTAGAGAAAAAATGTAACTTATTGATATATAATTCGTGATTTTTGGATAAGAAATCGATTTACTATGAATTATTGAAAATCAAATATCAGAAAATCCCCGAAATGAACACCTCAGAGGAAATCTTCAAATTCACCGGTCAAATGAAATCAAAATCTTGAAATTTATATGTCAATGAAAATCTAAGAACCAGAGGAATCTAATGAGACCAAAATGATCGAATTCTGATTTGTAAATTAAAAGTAATTGACCCCAAAAGTCAACATTTGACTTCTAATGAAAGATGAACAGTGCTTGGTCAAACGTTAGATTGAAGGGCCAAATGAACTCGGAATTCAATGAATTTTCTATCCATGGAAAGCTGATGAAGGAGGAATCCAA
The DNA here is from genome assembly GCA_024174645.1 of Lemna minuta. Taxonomy (NCBI): domain Eukaryota; kingdom Viridiplantae; phylum Streptophyta; class Magnoliopsida; order Alismatales; family Araceae; genus Lemna; species Lemna minuta. The sequence continues at coordinate 7,619,380 of CM044102.1, read as the reverse complement.
TGAAACCAAAATCAAGGATTTAGAATTATAATCATAGAGATATCTTATTTTCAAAATCAGGGATTTTTCTGACTCGAATTTCGGGAAAATGAAGAACACTATGAACTAATTTGCAAAATTAAACTTCTAAATCTAATAAAAACTAAAATTACCTCTAGATAATCGATCAAATCTCACTACTAACCCGATTGCCGCAAGAATGGGGCTTCAATTCTCGTGGATTGAAGCGAATTTGCTCGGATTCTTCCTCGTCGACGTTCGAAATTCAAGGGGAAAATTCGATGAAATCAAGGAGAAATTCGCGATCAATCGCGCTCCAATTGATTCGCAATCGAGTCTAAACTCAGGGGGATCACGATGAACTAGAGATCTTCCTCGAAATTCGCTTACTTCCTTCACGAATCGATCAAAAGTTAAAAACAAAGGGAGAATACATGGGTTTTTTAAAGGGAAAATTAGCCCGAAGATCGTGGGCAATTGAAGCGGTCGTGGGAGCGGATTTGAGGGGTCGTGGGAGCGATTACTTTGGCATAGGTCGTGGCTTCAATTCCCCTCCGATTTGGTGGTGAGTTAGCTTCAATTTCACTTCAAAGAGAACTACGATCACGCCACGATCGGGCCACAATCGTGTCGTGATCGGGCCACGATCGCGCGTCGATCGTGGTATTGATGCTCCAAAAACCGCCATCCGATGATCGTAGAGGTGATTCCACGATGAAAGATGCACGATCGCGGCTCGATCGAACCGCGATCGTGGAGTTCTTCCACGAATCGTCTGAGCCGTCCGATGGAGATCCAGGTAAGTCGGATGGTCCCGATCGCACGATCACGCTTGGTTTGATGCGCGATCGTGGTCCGTGCGATGAGGATCATCGTGATGTCCGTGTGATGGAGATCCGCACGATCGTGATCCGCACGATCATCGTGGTCCGCACGATCCGCTACTGTCCGCGTGATGGAAATCGGACGCACCGGAAAGCTCCGCGCATCTCCACGGTGAGCCATAGATCATGCTTCATTCCAGCTGTCCGATGATGATCGAGGAGTCTTCCCTTTGATGAAAATCAGTGCTTCTCATGACGCCACATGGCGATCGGCGAGCCTTTGGATTTGCAGCGACTTACTCTTTCTTTTGGGCACGCGCATTGATCCAACGTCTGTGCGGTCACCACGTCACCTGAACATTAGAATCGTGTGGGAACATAGTCCCACACGGAAGAAAAAACAAAGAGAAGTGAGGTTAAATAGTGGGGCGCGGTAACGCATTTGCGTTACCACCCCCAATTCCTAACCAGGGGCCACTATACCCGTGGGCCCTCCATCTGCCGACCTCACCTGCCACGTGGCGCCCCACACGGGCACCCACGTGGACTCGCGTGGATGCGTGGCCCCCTGCCACAAGGCCGCGCCATGTGCGCCTCCTGCACCTCGCGTGGGCCACCCACGGCTCTGCCACGTGGCCTCAGCGCCGCGTCGCACCCGTGCAGTGGTCCCGCGCACCACGTGTCAGCTTGTTGTCAGGCCCACTCGCCACGTCACCACCTGCAGGTAAATACCCCTTTTGTAATTTTTTCATAAGAAAAAATTAATTTAAAATAATATAAATATCAAAAAAAGACATAAAACTTCGGAAATTCATAATTTAAAATATACAACTCCTTTTTAATCCAAATTTTCTCCATTGTATCACAAAGTTCTTCCTTTTAATATTATGCCATTGAAAATATAATTTCAAAGAAGAATTTGAAATGAATTAAAAATCACTTACTCCTTTCTACAGAATTCTTCTTAATTATAATTTCATCTTGAAATTATCATACTCTAAAGTCAAAAGCAATTCAAAAAGAGATTAACTTCTATTAATTTTAACTTGCAAAAGACTAATCATCCATCAAGCATGAAATTATCCCTAATTTATGCATAAATATCAAATTTAGTGAAATGATATACCAATGAAGAAAATTCCTAAAAAGTATGATAACATGCATCATATTCTCATAAAATAAGCATTAATATGAGTTAATTAGGATAAGAATTTAAGTTATAAATGCATGTTATCACTTACCCAATTTCTAAGTAAACTCTATCCTTAGGAAATAATAGGTTGTTTACCAATCTCAGGTCGTAAAGTGTTGATAAATATAAGCATTGGTGGCAGAAAATGCACACCTCATTAATTTTTTGTCAATAAAGTGTCATCAATATAAATGGCTACAAAAAATGGTCTTCTGCATCACAATAGAATCTATAGTGTATAAGTGAAGTCATAGATGGTGAAATATGTGATATAACTTCACAAATAGGCCAAAAAGCAAGAAAACCTATCCAGTTTTCCCTTGACAAAGGTATAATCAATTTTATCCACAAAGATCATTGATAACATGCATATTTAACTTAAATTCTTATCTTATTTAACAAATATTCATGCTTATTTTATGTGATTATGATGCATGTTATCATAGTTTTTATGAATTTTATCCATTGGTATGCCATTTTACTAAAGTCCATATTTATGTATTATTTAGGGTTAATTATGTTCTTTCTGGATGTTTAATCTTTTGCAAGGTTAAATTAATAGAAATTAATTACTTCCCTTGATTTATTTTGACTTTAGTAAATGATTATAAGAATTAATGGATGATATTAAATACACTTCTTAAAAGGTTACTTAAATTTATTTTAAATTCATCATATATCCTTCTTTTAATTTATATTTTAAATGACATGATATTAAATGAATATAATTGTGAGCCAATGGAGAAAATTTGAGTATGAAAGGAGTTATATTTTTAAAGATATGGATTTCTGAATTTTTTGGATTTTTCTAGATTTTTCTAGAATTTATTTTGATTTTAATTCCTTTAAACATGGCAAAAGGGGGTATTTTTCCGCAGGAACCGCGGGCCAACGTGGCGCGACGTGGGACCCGCATGGATACGACATGGCACGCAAGGCTACGTGGCAGTGCCACGCGGACCAACGCAAGCGCCTGCGTGGCGTGGATGTGGCGCGGACGCGTGGCGGGGCCATGCGTGCCCATGCGGATGCCCGGGTGGCGCCACGTGGCATGAGCAGTGACAGGCTGACAATTGATGGGCACATGGGTATAGTAGGCCCAGGTTAGAGTATTGCGGCGGTAACACAATTGCGTTATATTGCCCCACCTTTTATACTTGAACTTTTGTTTATTTCCTCCGTGTGGGACTATGTTCCCTTTAATTTTAAATTTGCAGGATACATGACAGCACTACAGACGTTGGATGCGATCGCGCTAAATAAAGCGCGTCAATCGCGTAGACCGGAGTCCACTCTATCGCCATCAGAAGCACGTGCGCAAATGGGAGCCGTTGATCACGTAAGTGAACATCAGACGATCGAGATTTTATTGCGATTCGGCGATCGTGGGCGACATGAGGACGCATCAGAGGTTTCCGATCTTCATCGGACAGGTGAAAGATGACGAGATCGTGGGACCGTGGCCCACAATCATCGCGCGATTGCGGCCGTCGATCAGTCTTTACCGAATCAGACGGCCCGCGATTTTCGTGCGACATTTCCTTATAAAATGGTGTTTGATAATGTGCCATTCATGCATTCATTTTTATCATTATAAATGGGTTTTAACACATAATTCTTAATCATATAATGCACGTTATCATATTTTTATGGTATTTTTGCACTCATCATTTCATTCCACTCATATACTCAACTTGAATCTATTTAATGCTAATTTGGTAAAAAAATAGATATGTCCTATCATGCACCATTCTTTTCAATTACTTATACTATGAGACTAACCCCATTTGACTCTTTCAAAGTCATGTGATTGAATTTTCACATTTTCTATGAGTTATGTGGATGTAGGGACATAGGTGTGCAAGTAGGAAAGCATGGATATGGATGACGATAAGAGGAAACAACTCTCTACTAAATTTGAACACTAAGGCAACCATATTTTTATGAAATGTGGTAAATGAGGTTTGGACTTGGTAAAGGGATCATCATAATATTTTTAGGTTAACCCAAAATTGATTTAGAGTGAATATTGGGCCAATCTCCTTATTTTTAAGGAGGTTGGACCAAGCTTAATTTTTATTAAATGAGACCTTAATTTTTTCTCATGATTTTAGATATTTTGGGATGAAAATATAGAGGATTAAATTCTAGATCCAATGGAGAAAATTTCATGAAAAAAGGAGTTGTGTTTTGTGAGATATTCAATTTCTAAGTTTAGGGATTTTTCTAGAATTTTCCTAGAATTTTTCTGAATTTTTTAGGGACTTTTTAGATTTTGAGCATATTTACGAAAATCTCACTACAATTTTTTAAGTGAAAATTTACATAAATGCCCTCCAATTTTTTAAGTCAGAAATTTACAGAAATGCTATTCCGATTTTTAAAGTGAAAAATTACATAAATGCCCCTCTGATTAACAGAAATTTTCAAAGTCAGAAATTAACAAAAATGCCACTCTACACTATTTCAATCAAAGACTATGATTTCTCTAAATTAAAATCATGATATCTCATGATCTAGATAGAGTTTTGAGCGCAAATTTTATTCCTAGATTCATATTTTAACCCTCTATCCATCCATACCTGGATCAAACAATAAAGCTTGAAAAAAAATAATTTTAATAATTTGACTCTTTTACCTCTCTTTACACTCAAACCCACTATAAAAGCCTTCATTTTCTCTCTCCTTACATTTTTTGGCTCTCTATTAGCATCAGACTACCAAAAGGAAAGGGGGAGGAGGTCAAGGCCCAAGGAGGAGCATGACGAGACGAAACCACGAGGTCGTCAATTTCACGCGGTATCGCATCAAAAATAATTCCAAACTTACCAATTTTAAGAATTAATCACGAATTCAAGGGTATAATGGTAAATATGGGTCGAATCCACAGGGAATTAATCAATTTCTTGACCTAATCTTCAATTTTGATCAAATCGGACGAGAAATTGATGGTAGAAATTGGGGAAAATGGTATTTTAAGAAAGTAGACTTCAAATCGATTCCACGGAATCAAAAATTGTCCAATTTGGACTTGATGCTTAAGAATCTCACTCGGATTGTCCACGGAATTAGATTGAATCTCACTCGGATGCTTAAGAACGACGAAATACATCTTGTTTTATAGTGCTTTTAGGCGTAACCGTCCGATCGAAACGATCGACGGTTACGATAAACGGTCCACGATGGACCGTTTTCGAATAAGTCGTGATCGTCCGATCGTGGATGAAGCGCCAGGATGATCTCTCTGATAAGCGTTATAAAAACGCTTGACTTTTGCTCCTTGGATCGCGATCCAACGGCCAAGATGCGATCCGCGCCAATCAATCGCAGCCGTTATAATCCGCTGAATTAAGGCACGTGCGATTGATCTTCCGGTGGACCGTAGGCGCACGCGATCGACGCGCGTCGATCCATCGTTCATTTGATCCGGCGCTCCTCATCGCGCCACGTCACTTGCATCGTAACGCATCCTTTAGTCCCACACGGAATTTATTTTATAAAACCGTCGGGTTTATAACACCCGACGGTTTAGAGGGTTGATAACCCTCCCCATATAGGGCAGGCTAAAGACCCCTTTCATATAGATTAAATAAATATATATACTATAAATATCACGCGCCACGTAGGCGCTGCGCAGGTCCGCGTGGCGCTGCCACGTGGCCCAGAGTGCCACGTCGCATCCACGCGGGCCCCGCGCCCATTTTTTTATTTTTTTATTTATTAAAAACGGGTTAAAAATCGATAATAAAATAAGAAAAATAGTTTAAAAATCCGGAAAAAATTCCCTAAATTGTAAAAATCATATCTTTTAATATATAACTCCAAATTAATCCAAATTTCTTTCATTTGATCCAAAATTTAATTATCTATTATTCTAAAAAGTCAGATTTAATAAATAATAAGAGTTAAAATTATTATTTCAAAAATACATTCATTTATTAAGATTTTAAACTTTAGAAAATAAGATGAATGTTTATAAAAAAAAATTTTCTCTTATTATTTTAACTTTAAAAACAGTTATAATCTCAAGAAAATATGGGTTATCAAATTATTAAACTCTAATTTATCAAAATTAACCCTAAATTAAAGTATTTTGAGATTATAATGACTTTTTAAGAGAATAATAGAAAAATACATATAAGTATAATAACATGCATGGAAATGAAATCATTTATACTTAAATATGCATCAAAAATCATGTTTTATGATGTAAATATAGCATGTTATCAGAGCATTATTTGATGCTCAACCTTGTAGTAGAGAAGGGAGCAAGCAAAGATCGTCATCGGAGCGGATCGAGCATTACCCGGCCTAGGACGGGCACATCGACGGGGTTTGTGCGATGATCTGGATTGAGTTCTTGCTTGTGTTCATCATCTCCATAAACAGTAAAGTTGTATTTTCCTTTTATTTTTATTTCTTATTTTCTTTTAATATAGTGGCTTTGACATCATCGAGACTTGCAACTCTCTCTCCCTATCGCTACACATTGATTCGTCGATCCATCGCTACCGCCGACCACTCTTCTTACCTTGTCATCATCTCATCCCCATTGGATTTCTTTGTACAATGTTTTTCCATTGAAATTCATCTTTCTCTCCTAATTAAAAAAGAAACCTAAAAACTATCACTCATATTCATCTCTACATGCCGCATTTACATTTGCACTTCTTTCCAAGCTCTCACTTCTTCCATGCTCTCTCACCTTTCATTTGAATATCTAATCTCATTACCTCAGCTTCATGTGGATTCGACCCTTGCCTACACTATACTAAGTAAGGAAATATAAATTTTATTGCATGAAATCGATACACAACAACAACAAAAAACACGCGTAATCGAGATCATCAGTGTACTCTCCCTTTGTAAACTTAACTCTTGATTGAATCGTGAAATAATTAAGTGGTTTTTGAGCAAAATCCTAAGTTCTTCGTTATCTCCCCCGCGTTTAGACTCGATTGCAATCCAATTGGGGCGGGATTGATCACGAATCGTTGCTTGATTTGATCGAATTCTCCCCTTGAACGCCGAACGTACGCCGAGGAAGAAACCGAGCAAATACTCTTCAATCCGCGTTAATTGAGACCAAATATTTTCGTCAATCAGGTTAATAGTGTGAATCGATCATTAATCTTATAAAAATTTGTATTTAGATTAGATTTAGGTAGTTAATTTTATCATTTTAGTCGTTTTGTTCTTCATTTTTGCCCAAATTTAGTTCAGATTTTTGCTGATTTTGAAACAAGGATTTCTCCCTGATCTTAAGTTTGAATCACTCAACTCTAGTTTCATTGAATTCCTTGTTTCATCAACTTTTCGTGGATATAAAAATCGTAAAATTTCATCATCATTTGACCCCTCAATTGAACGTTTCACCATCTACTATTCATTTTCAATCCAAATTTGGGCGTTGACTTGCAGGATCAATTACTCTTAAAATACAAAGTGAAATTTGACATTTTGTTCTCTTTGGAATCCTCTAGCTGCTAGGTTTCCATTCATATGTGAATTGAAAGATTTGGATATCATTTGGTTAGTCAATTTGAAGATGTACACCGAAGTGTTCATTTGGAGAGTTTTCTGATCTTTGATTTTCACTAATTCATAATAAATCCAGTTCTTCTCTAAAATTCATGATTTTTATATCAAAAAAATTTATTTTCTCTCTAGTTTCTAAATAGTTAATTTTCATAATATTTTAAGCTCTTTTAATTCTTTGATTTTACATAAAGTCAACTATTGTCAAAGTCAATGCTTTGACCTTGACTTTTGATATTTCTTCTTAAAAATTAGTTTCTAAGTCTTAAAATATATTATTTGGCTTTCTTATATCATTAATATTAATTAAATATCATTTTCACTTCTTAAAAACCCTAATTAAGCCTAAGTTTGACCATGTCAACTTTGCGATCAAAGTTAACCGTGTTTTCTGTGGATTGACCCTATTTTTACACTATACTTGATTTTATATCTTTGTTTTTGTGAGTTCGGAATTGTAAATTTTTTTTGATCGATGTTTTTGTGTTTCAACAACCGCATAAAGCGCTTCGTCAATCATCTCATCCAGGTCTAGATATAAAAGGAATTAAACATATCATGTTGGAGAAAGAACTAGCTTTGTTTAACCACTTGACAAAGAAGAATGTGGATAGACTTCAATGAAACCATTGGATGGCCTAGGGGAAGTCACAAACCACCAACTGAGCGTGCGGGGGGCTTACCTTGCCATTTGAATTATAGATGAGAGTAAATTTTTGTTTGCAAGTCAAAATGTTGGCATCAATGAAGTGTGAACCGAATTTCACTAAAAACGCACGAGCTCCGGGGACGTCTCCCAGACTGCTCGTGCAATTCGTGGCGCCAAATCCATGATACTCAAGTTCCAAGGTTGCCTTCCACTCAAGTATTTGAAGCTATTCAAGATGTGTCATGAGTACTTTATAATATGCATTCATACTTACAAATATATGCTTAATTTTCAAATAACTTATATGAATTATAACATCTTTAATGCATGTTATCATAATATTTCTATATTTCTATGCATATCACACCATTTTACTGAAATTCTCCTTTTTACTTTATTTGAATGTTAATTTCAGAATGTGATTGACCTTGTAAAAAGGGTCAAACACCTTAAATCCAATTCTTCTATTGAGTTTAATGATAGCGGAATTTCGTCAATTCAACAAATTAAAGAAGACATAAGAAAGTGGAGAAATTCATGATTTTCATATTTATTATTGATTAATTTTGATTTTTAAATTAAAATTTTGATAAAGAATTAATGCTCTCCTTATTTTATTTTTTAATTTTAAGATTATAAATGACATGCTAATTTTACCTATTTAAGGCTAAAATTGTCAATTTTGGGGGCCCCCTAGATGGGTTGAATTGGTAGAGTTGACATGGCACGAGTGTACATGTGGTTCCAAGTAGTAGCAACTATGGGTGTCATGTAAAACACAAGGGGCCCTTGCATGGTGCGAGCACGAGGGGAGCATTAGTTTTATTAATGTGCATAATAGCCCAATGGCAATTACCATTAACATGAAATATATTTGTAAGTTAAACATGAATTTGATAATTTATCCTCTATTTTTATTAATATTATAAAATATATTTGAGTTTAGCCAAAACTGTTAGAGGAAGGTATATTTTCATCATTGCACGTACTACCTGCTTGAGCAAACAATGGCTCCTCATAACATATGTGAAACCCTAAAAACCTGAGAAAAAACCTTTCTAATTTTTTTCATTTATTTTGAAATTAAACAACTTCTAGTCCCATATTTGCTCATATGAACTATCTCAATTCAAATCATGATTAACATGAAATTTATTTTAGTTGTATCTATATCTTCATACTCTTATTTTTTAAAATTTTAATTTCAACTTTAATTTTAATTTTTATATTACATTCTAATTTTTTTATCTTTCTTATTTCAGGTACCAAGATAGATAAAAAAAAAAAAGTAAAACCCTCTCAACACACAGACAACATGACTCTCTCTCATTGAGGCCGTGAAGTGACTCTCTCCTCGACACTTTGCAAGTTCTCACATTCACTGTCGCCAACCTCTCTCTTAAGCCATCAATTGACTCTCTCTTGCAACGATTTCTCCTCACCCTAGTGCTTGAAACGATCTCCTACGAAATCGTCTAAAAAAGGCCTTGGTTTGAAATTGATTTTTTATTTTTTTGGTATTTGAATCGATTTGGGTTAGTTTTAAAATGATTTTTGGTTTTAGGTGAGCAGGTAGATCGAACCTTGATTTTCCATTTTTATCAATTTTCCATTTTACATTCTAATCGATTTGGGTTATTTTAATTTTCCATTTTATTCTTCTCTTTGATTTTTATTTTGTTTTCCTATTTTTAACATAATCTTCTATTGTTTGGTTTCATTAATTTTCTTCCTAAGCTAGAAACTAGATTACTTCAGTTTGATTTTCCATTTCATTTTTTGTTTTTCAGTATTCAATTTTTCGTTCTCTGTATGTATATATAGATATATATATATATATATATATATGAATATATATGTATTGATTTAAGTTTATAAATCAGATTATAATGAGATTATATTTGTTTAAGATTGAAATCCGATTTTTTATGTGAACCCTCCTTGTTTTCTTTCAATTTTATGTTTGAATTTTATTGCATTTTCTGAACATTAAATTATGGATTAATTTTCTTCTTAAGCTAAAACCTTTCAATTAATCCAAATTTGTCTTGTTTGATCATAAATTAAAAAATCTATCATTCTAAAAAGTTAAATTTAAGAAGTAACAAGAGAATACATTTTTATTTCAAAAATACACTCATTTTATTTTTAAAAATAAAGTTATAAAATAATTGAGTGTATAAAAAGTAGTTTCTCTTATTATTTAATATTAAGACCTAATTATAATCTCAAATATAGATGATTATAATCTAATCTTTGAATATTTCTCTTAATTATCCATGATTATCCCTAAAATAGAGCATTTTGAGAGTATAACTTAAATTTTCATTGAATGATACATATATACTTAAAACATAACATGTTTAAGAATAGAAATTTTTTATGCCTTGATTTATATTACTAATCTTATAATTTCATATATACATTGTATGTTATCAAACCCCCCAACTTGAATGATTGCTAGTCTCTTAGAAATTTACTATATAATCCCTTTAGAAGGTCCTTCCACTTCTTAATCCTACCACTAAAGAGGTGAAGTGTATGATTATTCTTCCTAATAGTGTGGACCATAGATATCTAGATTTCATCTCTAGGTTGACTTCTTTAGTGTATATTAGGGTACTGCTCATCGACTATTGCTCGAGTCTAATTCTTGATTGTGATCGAGGTGAGCATATCTAAGGTTTGATGCTATGGGGATAAAAATATCATCACACTCTCATGAGTGGATGTAATTCTTTACCGTCTCAATAGCTACATCACTCCTTCACTCAAAATGGAGGCTAATTAGTGCATTAGAATTCCCCTCAACTTGTCTTCCTCTTATGAAGAATTCATTTGTAAAGGGATTTCCTATCTTTGGGATGCAATGTGTGAGGTGGCTAAAAGAACCAAAAGACACTATATCTAAAGGAATGACCTGGTTAAAAGCAAATATGCACGTAAGCAAGATGGATCTAAAAACAAAGGTGGTACCACATATGATAATTTATACTCCCAAATGACGTGGATGATGATGGATGAGAGGAATAGATGTAAATGGTAGAGATGGTGGTGGAAGAAGAGAAGATATTCCCCTAACTTATTCTCCTTTTTTTTCACTTCTTCTTATTTCTCTCTTTTTCTTTTTCTCCTTCCTTTTTTTTAAAGATACTTCAAAATTTTAGAAGAATTTACATGAAATAAAGATGTGGAGGAGTTTCTTTGTTTTTGAAGAGAGTATGCAAAAAATGTGAAGTGTAATGTGAAGGAATATGTACACGTGAGGGAAATGTGAAAGAGATATGATAGATGTGTGAGTCACTTGGGAGTATGATTATCATGAGTGAAGCTAAAAAATGGTAAAAATACTAAACTGAAATGGTAAAGATAGAACTAAATTTCTAACGGAAAGATAGGTACATCAAGAACTATGGCTCATTTGTACTCTTTTAAGGGGAAGTTCAGAAGCGAGGAATTTCCCACACCAGGTAGGTTCAATTGATGTAAGATAGGGGATATGAATGTTGCTTGAACTTCACTCAAAATCTCTCCATTTTAATCCCATAGCACTTCAACCTTCAGACTACTCATTTTTCCTCAGTTCCTTTTAGATACCCAACCCCAAAGAAGTTAACCACTAAATATAATCTCATGGTGTCTCGAGATCACTTGGCTTTATTACTCAAAATGTAATCATATAGGCTATAAGCCCCTCACTTCTACATCTCTAGTAGATAGGATCTCAAAATTTCAAAACTTCTAAGGTGAGGTAGAGTGGCAAAAATTAAGAAAATAGGAGTTTTTAGAATGTAGAATTTTCAAATTTTTGAAAAATTGTTGAGCTTTTCTAAGTCCTCATCCCCCAACTAAAAATTTTCATTGCCCTCAATGAAATAATCTTGCTCAGAAAAAAGATAGCAAGAATATCAAGCATGGCATGAAAATACAAAAATGTGGTGAGTAGAAAGGGTTTAGAAAAACTCATTTGAAGTCTTCAAAAGCTTGTTCATAGGATTTTTCGCGCATGTGCCCTTCATAATGTAGTTCTTCTTCAATGGTTGCAAAAAATAATAATTAAAATTACAAAAGAAAAGAAAAATTTAGATAATCTTGATGTGCCTCCCAAGATGCGCTAAGTTTAACATCTTCAGCCAAACGAAAACCTAATAAAACTCATGACTACCGATGAGGCGAGGGTGATACCAACGTCACATCCTTGGGTAGATGCAGATTCACCATACGTGCTAGTGCGGGTAGCCCTACTGTCAAGAAATGCTTTAGATGATGGCCATTTACCAGGAATTGTCTGCCAGATTTGATGTCTGAGATAAGTACGAATCTACCCTCAAACAACTCCAGAACCACATAAGGATCGTCACATCGCGGGCGCAACTTCTCTGAAAAGAGCTTAAGGTGAGAATTTTAGAGCCACACCTTATCATTGACTTGAAAAGTTCTTCTTTTGATGTTTCTATCATGAAAGGTCTTGGTCTTCTCTTTTTAGATCTCCACATTCTCGTGTGTGTCGTGCCTTAGCTTCTATAACTCCTGAAGTTGGAGAAGTCAATGTTTCCCTACTTTGTCTAGAGATCAATTGAGTGTTTTGATAGCCCAATATGCTCGATGCTCAAGCTCAAATGGAAGATGGCATGCTTTTCTTGAAGATGAGCTAAAAGGACATCTCGATGGGTGTCTTGTAGGCCGTTCGGTATGCCCATAGATGATCAAGAAGCTTGTGTCCCTAATCCTTCCCATCTGGTCGAATGATTTTCTTCAATATGTTCTTGACCTCTCTATTGCTTACCTTGACTTGCCCATTCACCTGGGGAGGGTATGGTGTGGTGACGCCATGTTGTACTCCATACTTATTCAACAATGCACGAAAGTGTGTATTATTAAAGTGTGAGCCTCCCTTGCTGATGATGGCCCTCGAACATCCATATTGGGTGAAGATATATCTTGTGAAAAATTTGAGCACCTCCCGATGGTTGTTTGTCCTAGTGGGGATAGCCTCACCCACTAGGACACTTAATCTACCGCTACCAAAATGTACTCTTTCTCATCTAAAGATGGGAAAGGTCTTGTGAAGTCGATCACCCATAGATTGAATATCTCTACTTCAAGGATAGACCTCATTGGCATCTCATCTTGATGGGAGATGTTTAATGTTACTTGGCATTGTAGGCAATCCGTGTAGAAACGGGGGGCATCTTTGAAGCTGGTGGGCCAGTAGAAGCCACTCTATATGATCTTGTTTGCGGTATTTCGCGCAACAAAATATCATTTGCACATTGATGAGTGACACATCGCTAAAATGTCTTTGTGCTCCTCCTCTGGGATACATCGCTGAATGATCTGGTTGTATTCGAGATGGAATAGAAGTGGTTCTTCCCAAAAGTAGTACTTGAGTTTATGGAATAACTTATCTTTTTTATGTCAATTCCAATGCTCCAAGATCGATCTAGTCACAAGGAAGTTGACAATGTGTGCAAACTAAGGAAAATGACTCGATATGGCAAGAAGATGCTTGTCCGAAAATGTGTCACTAATATCTCCCATAACTAGAATGTGAAGAGCCGATAAGTGATCTGCCACCGAATTTTCGATGCCCTTCATATCTTTGATCTCTAAGTTGAACTGTTGAAGAAGCTGATGGGATCTAAGGTCGATAACTTTCCAAAATTTTGATCAAAATATCAAATGCAGCAGAAAACATTGAATCGAACATTTCAAATACCAAGCCACCAAGAACAGATGATCCTATCATCTGGTATGAATGAGAAAACATACTTACAAGATTTCCTTGAAGGAGTTCTTGAAGCTATTCAAGTGTCTAGCCTCTAGCGGTATCCACACAGTCTCCGGATGGTTGGATCTCCTCTTCAAAGCTCTTCACCAAGAGAGAAAGAGAAGAAAGGAGAGAATTCCCACAATACTTGCATGGGCACCTTCACTTGTGGTCATTCTCCTCCTATTTATAGACATTTGGAATGAGGTTTTTTCATAAAAACCCTCATAATTATGTCTATATCCACCAACATCCATAAACCTTATGTGTGTGACCCTCTAGGTCCATATATCTCACTAGTTAATAACTCTATAGACCAAATAACACCTTATTGGTCAACCTTAATTAATTATCCACATTCACATATATATTAATTAATCAAGGATCAATTTAACCCAATCGATAGGTTGAGTTGCCAGCCCGTTGGTTGCCAAGCTACACCACGTACACTAGGAGATATGAAGTATATAAGAACTCATTTATGGAACCTTTCCATCATCGATTACCATGTATGTATAATCCTTCATCCACATTAGACTCATGAATGACTTAGGGTATGGTCAACTGTCAAACCCTAATCAATCACTCAAGTTAGTACTGATGAGTGTAGAAATCATGGAGAAGTCCTTCTCTGATATTTCTACTGCCTTGGCTAAGGATTTCATCGCCTTTGAGTCAATCTCCTCAAATACCATGGGTGGACGATCCCATCTTGATCACACAATCATCTTTGTGGACTTCATGTCGTGTCCAATATATGACATTTTAGATATCCCGTGGCTAGGGATTCGTAAGTCATAATCAAAAAATGATCATCCATCCAGAAGATGTCTTTGATGTCTCAAGTCAAAGGACCACATACACAGCCATGACATGAATCAACCTGATTGACAGTTAGGTATAATACCATTGAGGGATTTATACGGATCAATTTAGTAAACTCTTTCTCCAAAGAGCACCCGCTATCTATCCTTAGTATCTCCACACTGATGGCTATAGGATCAACCATACTCATCATATGAGATGGATTAGATAGTGTTATTCTTTCTGGATAATTCGATGTCCTTCTCGAATATCCCATGAATAGGAATGTTTAGAACAGATGTTTAAAGAGTAGTGATCACTATATTATGATCTCATCATAATTCACTAAGTCATTGCATATTCTCATGGACATCATTGCAAACATCACACAAGAATGACAATGAATAAATTTCATTTCAATGAACATAAATACGGTACATGAAAGTGTGATTGGCTTATAGGCCACATAATATCTATCAGAAGCAGCACCCATCGTATCAATTGTGGCTTCGTCTCCTTCTTAGAGAGCAAGTAATTTAGTGCCGCGTGATCGGTGTAGATGATGATCTTGATCTCCAAGATGTAAGGCCAGAACTTCTCTAAGGTGTAGACCACTGTCAAAAGCTCTTTCTCCATCTTCGTGTAATTTATTTGAGCTTTGACAAGGATCTTGCTCATGTAGCATATGGCAGTTGGCTTCTTCTCTATTCGTTGTCCCAAAACTGCTCCCATTGCATAGTCTAAAGCGTCGCACATGATCTCAAAAGGTAAGTCCTAATTAGGACTTTGTAGGACCTCAATCAGTGAGTGCTTCAACATCTCGAATGCGCGCTCTCCTTCTTTGTCAATGATGAAGTCATTATCCTTGCAAAGAAGGGTGGTCAACGGCTTGGAGACTATGACAAAGTTTCTAAAGAACCTCTGGTAGAAGCCAACGTGCCTGAGGAAGCTTCGTAAATCTAGTAATGTGGCCGGGAGAGGGAGATTTTAGATGAACTCAATCTTGGCCTTATCCACTTTCAGTCCTTAACCCGAGACAAGATGTTTGAGCACTACTCCCTCTCGTACCATGAACTTAGAGTTATCCCAACTCAACACCAATTGTTTCTTGACGTAGACTTTGAGGATCTTAGTTAGGTGAGCCGTTCATTCTCAGATGAAATACTTAGATACAAATTGTCACAGTAAAGTCCAGTCCATTCAATCAAAGATGGAGCACTCAGATTTTGCCACGTTGCGCATGAAGATGAAGTGTTGTGTAACGTTTGTCATTTGATCTTTATTGAGCGCTTGAGACAGAATTACGTGCCCACAGAAGTCTATCGAGAGTGTTTAATCTCAGCCGTTATACCTCATCAGATGAACGGCTGATATTAAATTATTTTAGAAATATTCTATGACAAACCGTTATGCGCCACTTACCCCACGCTTTAAGTGAAAATTGACGATTGCGATTGATTCACGCGATCGTACGCTCCAGAATGTGTCATGTCACATGTGCATAAAAAGAAAGAAAAATAGTCTCACATGGCAAAAAAAATTGAGGCAAAAAGAGTGTATATATGTGGAGCGATCTTAGTGGATTAGCTTATATCCATTAATGGATGCTTAACACACTCATGACATGTGCGCACACATGCACGTGTACATCACATGGTGTGTGCACATTTCATCATGTGGCAACATGTAAGCATGCTTTGCCACATCAGTTGCCACATCATCGCACAAAACTAATTTCTTTTTATTATTTAAATTAAAAATAAAATATAAAATAAATCCAAAAATTCATAAAAAATTTCCAAAAATCCCTAAAAATTAGAAAAATTCATCACTTTAAAAATCTTACTCCAAATTAATCCATATTTATTTTTTATCTGAAATTAAATAATCTATCATTCTCAAAATTCAAATTTAATAAATAACAAGAGAATAAATTTTATTTAAAAAATATAATCATTTATATTAGAAAATAAATTAACATATAAAAATATTTTCTCTTATTATTTACCATTAAAACCCAAATATAATATCGAATATAAAATGAGAATAATCTAATCTCAAATATCTTTCGTTACTTATTTATGATTATCCATAAAAATAGTACATTTTGATATTATAATTTAAATTTTCTTAAAATGATAGATATGTACTCAAAATATAAATTGCATGTCATCGCATATCTAGTATGAGCACTTTGGAGGTTTGAAAATACTCTTTTATCTTTTGGACCAAAAGGGTCATAGTGAATCAAAATTATACATTGTGGATATTTAAGAATCCAAGAGAGTGAGGCGGATCCTAAGTAGGTTGTAAGGTCTCCAAGTGAGATGTAGGTACTAATACTTGAGTAAGATGTCAAGTGTTCCAAAAGCTTCTTGAGTCATATAATGCCCTCAAAGATGTGGCTATTGACTATGGTGTTCTAAGATTTCATAATGGCACTTGACTTAAGAGATTTGGGAGCATTATGTATCAATAATGCTCGCCCCTTGTTATTTTAGTGTTACACAAGAAAGGGAGAGAGAAGAGAGACCTTGTAATGCTTAGAATTTGTTTACTAGATAAGGTTCTGGGTTGCACTAGAATAGGTTCTCATGGATAAGAGTTTAATACACCATGCATAGAGTTCCTCACTACTAGACATAGGGTATATTAGGTCATTTGACTAGTAGAAGTAAAATGTAGCATCAGGTAAGTGCTCTATTTATTACTCCATGAATAAAAAATACATCTTATAAAAATTTACCCTTCTTATATATAAAGTCACTTACACAATGTGCTTTGACGAGACGAGACCGCGAGGTCGTCGATTTCACACGGTCTCGTGTCAAAAATTAAGCATAATTTACCAATTTGGGGAATTAATCACGAATTGAAGGGTATAATGGTAAATAAGGGTCGAATCCACAGGGAATTAAGATATTTTTGAGATATCTTTTGGAATTTGGTCAAATTGGACGATGAATTGAGGTGAGAAATTAGGGAAAATGGTGGTTTTAGAAAGATAACTCAAAGATCTATTCGTGGAATCAAAAATCGCTCGATTTGGATTAGTAATCACGGAGAAATCAAAGATGGAAGTGGGAGGAAAATTTCAGAATCGCGAAGAACACAAATTGAAATTAAAAACGAAATTGAACTAAATTAAAATCCTAAACCTAAAATTGATGATACATGACGATAGATAAAAGGAATAACTTTTTTCTAGCCCGAGATAACGATCAAATCGATCCAATTGATCGCCGGATCGACAGCTATTCATTCCGCGAATTCAATCGTGAACATCGGTGTTCAAGAGACAAATTCTCCTCGCTCGATCGACGAAATCTCACTTATAAACACTCCGTGGACGCGAAATTGAGTCTAGAAGCGATTACAAGTGAGAGATTCAAGAGAGGAAGGGTGTAGATGGGTCGATTAAGAGAAATCCTCCTCGAATGTCTTACAAAATTGAAGAATGCCTCAATATATAGGCCAAATTGGGTGTGACCGTTAATTTATTTTAATCAACGGTTACGATGAAACGGTCCATCGTGGACAGTTTCGCTTAAGTCGTGACCGTCAGATGTTGATCAACGGTCCAGATGCGTCCTGATGAGATGCGTTATAAAACACATCATTTTTTCGCCGTTGGATCGCGATCCGACGATCGCGATGCTCCCCGCCAGACTTAATCACGACCGTTATAACTCTTTAAATTTTCGCACGTGCTTGATGATCTCCGGTGCACCATGCGTCCACTCGATCGACGCATCGGGTTCCGCATCGTTGATCCAACGTGTGTGATGCCGCCACGTCGCATAAAATCAGGGCCGTTATAACTTGATTTAAAAGCACGTGCATTTGATCTCTATCGGTGGTCCACATGTCCATTCGATCGACGCGTGTCGATCGAGCGTCCATTTGATCCGGCGCTCCTCATCAAGCCACGTCACCTGTATATTTAAAACATAGTATGGATTAGTCCCACACGGAGAAGGATAAAGAAGATCATCGGGTTTATAAGACCCGACGATTATATAGGTTGAATACCCTTCCGGTCTACGGAAGGCTGAAATGCCTATATATATTTTATAATTATATGAATAAATAAATATGTACAATGCGCCACGTAGGCGCTGCGTGGGCCGCGTGGCTCTCCCACGTGGCCTTGCGTGCCACGTCGCACCCACGTGGGACCCGCGCGATTATTAGCCCCTTTTTACTCTTTTTTTATTCATTTTAATTAATTTAAATCGAAATTAAATCATAAAAAATCCAGAAAAATCCCTAAAAATTGTAAAAATCATAACTTTCAAAATACAACTCCAAATTAATCCAAATTTCTTTCATTTGATCTGAAATTTAATTATCTATCATTTTAAAAAGTCAAATTATTTAAATAACAAGAGATTTAATTCTTATTTCAAAAATACATTCATTTCTTTAAGATTTTAACTTTAGAAAATTAAATGAATGTTTATAAAAATGATTTCTCTTATTATTTAACCTTTAAAAACACTTTTAATCTCAAGTAAAGATGGTTTATTAAATCTTTAATCTTTAATTCATCATAATTAACCCTAAATTAATGCATTTTGAGATTATAACATAAAAGTGCATAGAATGATAGAAATGCACTCAAAGTATGATAACATGCATATAAATGGAATGTTTTATGCCTTATTTTGCATTAATAATCATGTTTTATCATGTTAAGATTGCATGTAATCATGCTTCTGAAAATAATTATCACATGGGAGGACTTACATCTATGAGACAATGTATACATTTTCTCACATTTGGTCAACTCACATGCATGCTATAAGGTGATGTGACTTCATATCTAGTTTTCTTATGAGGCTAAAATTTTGATAAATTTTCTTAATTAAGAGATCTTAATTATATAAAATTTGCATGATTATTTCACACAATGACATGTCTTATCCCCTTTAACTTCACAATCCTCTCACAAACACTTTCAAGATGGTATGACTAAATTTATAAATTCATTATGCTAAATTTATTAAGTATTATACATCTATTAATTATATAAAATTTTTAAAATTAGAAATCATTTTTCCCAACACAATGAGTTAAATGGATGTGGTATCGAATTTGTTAACACAATCTAGTTTTCTTATTCAATTGTATTGTTTTTCAAAGAAAAAATTCAACTTTTTTTTAGAATTATGAATTAAATGGATGTGGTATCGAATTTATTACCACTAAAGAAGTTTGATAAACAAAACCTTTTCTTGTGAAAATTTGACGTGATACATTTTTATTCATTTTTCAGGATGTTGATAAAATATTAGAAAACTTGGATAAGAATAATTAAAAATTAATAAACCCAATTCAACTTCATTTTGTTTCTTAGACTAGTTAATCTTGTGAAAACTGCCTAATCTTATTTTTTAAATATGTTTTTCTAAGACTAGTTTATAGAACAAGGAAATATATAAAAAATAATTATTAAAATAAATAAAATAATCAGTATATTCACAAATAATAACATGATTACTATCATTGACCCTTAATAGCATTTTAATTGATCAAACATGGTAAATAAATATTATTCATATCTCACAGGCATATATGACTCGAATTATATTTATTAATTAAATTCAAATAATAGTTCATTAATCTTAACATAGTAAGAATTTTTCAAAATTTCTTCACATCATCCTAATAAGCTAAGTCATGCAAGAAGATTAGGCAACACAAATTTTCCCTCTACCATGGCTTCGTTGTGAAATGGTGCAATAAAATGTCAGGGTAGTTTCTCTATTGTATAAATGGCTTCAAAATTTTTCATTTTAAGGTCATAATCCGTATAACTTGATCATTCATTGTATTTTCTCAATTCATTGAATTATGTTTAGCTGGCGTCAAGAGTGATTCCTTCTTGCAATGAACCAGCCTTATTAACTAGTTGAGATATCCTCGTCCAATCATTTTCTTTGAGTGGTACTTATGAATTGCTTCCCATATTTCATTCATTTAATCTGATGAAAATTATGTAGCTTGCAAGCTAATCACAATTTCATCTTTTGTTTATATTCATTGAAATGAACTTTCATTCATTGTCATTCTTGTGTGATGTTTACAATGAAGTCCATGAGCATATGCAATGACCGAGTGAACTATGATGAGATCATAATAAAATGATCATTGGGTTTTAAACATATGTTCTAAATATTCTTATTCGTGGATATTCAAGAAAGACATCGAATTATCTAGAATGAATATCACTATCTGATCTAACTCATGTGATGAGTGTGGATGATCCTATGGCCATTAGTGTAGGGACATCAAGCACATATAATAGGTGCACTTTGGAGAAAGAGTTTACTTAATTGATCTATATGAATCCCTACATGGTATTATGCCAAACTATCAGTCAAGTTGATGCATGTCATAGTTGTATCCATGGTCCTTTAACTTTAGACACCAAAGATATCTTGTGAATGGATGATCATGTTTTGACTATGACTTACGAATTCCTAGAAACGGGATCTCTAAAACGTCATAGATTGGATACAACATGAAGTCCTCGAAGGTGATTGAGTGGTCAAGATGGGATCATCCGCCCTCGGTATAAGAGGAGATCGGCTCAAGTATAGAAATGTGGTTAAATCCTTGGCCAAGGTATTGGAAATATTAGATAAATTATTCATGATGATTTTTTTCTGGTATCAGTACTAAATTGAGTGACCGATTAAGTTTTGATAGTTAATTATACCCTAAGTCATTCATGAGTCTCACACGGATGAAGAATTATATGTACACGGTAATCGATAATGGCAAGGTTCCATGAAAGATTTTGGATATACTTCATATCTCCTAGAGCATGTGGTGTAGCTTTGCACTGACGAGATGAGACTGCAAGGTCGTTGATTTCACATGGTATCGCGTCAAAAATAATCCTAAACTTACCAATTTGATGAAAATGTATCGAATTGAAGGGTATAATGGTAAATAAGGGTCGAATCCCCAGGGAAACAAAGAATTTCTTGATGTAATCTTTGAAATTGATCAAATCGGACGAGAAATTGATGGTAGAAATTGGGGAAAATGATATATTGTGAAAGATAACTTCAAAAAGAATCCACATAATCAAAAATCATCGAAAATGATCTTGATTTCGTGGAGAAATCGCAAATTGAAGTGGAGAGAAATTTTCGGACGTTAAAATCACGATTTTAGCTAAAATTCGATAAAATTAAACTTGAAATCCTAATCTAAACGAAAATTAAACCTAATTGGAAGATTAGGAAGCAAAAATTGCTTCCACTAACCCACGATTGCGATCAAATTATCGTGATTAAGCCTCTCAATCACCGAAAACGAGAAGAACGCGATCGTTGGATTCAACCGGCAATTTCTCCTTCGATTCTCCACCAATTCTTGACTTCAACCCCTCCGTGGATGCGGAAATGAGAGAGGAAGAGGATAGAATCAAGAGAAACGAGAGAGAAGGTGTCTAGACAGCTCAATTAGATTGAATTCTCAACTCGGATGCTTACAAACATCGAAGAACATGTCTTTTTATAGGGCTTTTGATCGTAACCGTCCGATCGAAACGATCGACGGTTACGATGGAACGGTCCTTCGTGGACCGTTTCAAATAAGTCGTGGCCGTCCGATCTTGATCAACGGTCCGGATGAGTCCTGATGAGAGGCGTTATAAAAATGCATCTCATTTTTGCCGTTGGATCGCGATGCTCCCCGCCAGACTTAATCACGATCGTTATAACTCTTTAAATTGAGCACGTGCTTGATGATCATCCAGTGGACGCGCGTCCATTCGATCGACGCGCGTCCATTCGATCGACGCGCGTCGATTGAATGGACGCGCGTCGATCGATCGTTCGTTTGATCCGGCGCTCCTCGTCGCGCCACGTCACCTGCATCTTAAAAATATCGTGTGGATTAGTCCCAATGGAGATCGTCGGGTTTATAAGACCCCATGGTTTATAGTGATCGAAAACCCTTCCGATATACGGAAGGCTGAATACCCATTTATATACTATGTAAATAATAATAATAATAATATATATATATATATATATATGTAACGCCGTGTAGGCGCCGTGTGGGCCCGCGTGGCGCTGCCACGTGGCCCGAAGTGCCACGTCGCATCCACGTGGGTCCCGCGCGAAAATATAAAACATTTTTGCATTTTTAAATCGTATTTTTAACATTAAAAATCGTAAAATAAATCAAAAAAATCCGGAAAAAATCCTAAAAATTAGAAAATTCATAACTTTTAAAATATAACTCCAAATTTCTTTCATTTGATCCGAAATTTAGTTATCTATAATTCTAAAAGATACAAATTGATAAATAATGAGAGTTTTAAATTTAATTTCAAAAACACATTTATTTTTAAGGATTTTAAACTTAAGAAAATATTAATAAATGTTTATAAATCGTTTTCTCTCATTATTTTCACTTTAAAACATTTATAATCTCAAGTAAAGATAGGTTATTAATTATTTATCTCTTAAATCATCATATTTAACCCTAATTTAAGGTATTTTGAGATTATAATTACTTTTTCATGGAATGATAGAAAAATACACATAAGTATGATAACATGCATGGAAATGAAATCATTTATACTTTAATATGCATCAAAAATCATGTTTTATTATGTTAATATAGCATGTTATCATGCACCCACTAGGCTAGCAACTCAACCCTCTGATTGGGTTAAATCAATCCTTAACCAATTAATCTATATGTTTCTATAGTTAATGGAAAAAGAAGACCAATAAGAATTATTGGGTTGATAGAATCATTAATTGGCAAGCTATATGGATCTAGAAGATCAAACACATAAGGTCAATGGGCGTTGGTGGATATAGACATAAGTATACGGGTTTTTGTGAAAATTTTACATTCCTAAAGTATATAAAAGAGTGAGAACGACCATAATAATGAGTGTTCAAGAAGAGATCCGATCGTTTCAAGATTGTGTAAATACTGTTAGAGGCCGAACGCTTGAATGATTTGAAGAACTCTTTCAAATGATCCGTATAAGTATGAATTTTATTCAATACTAGATGATGGGATCATCTATTCTTGGTGCTTCATATTTGTTGAATGTTTTCATTCAACATCTTTCAATCCAAGCAATATTTTGATAAAAAGAATTGGAGAGCTTGTGGAGCATCAGATCCCAACAGAATCATACTCCATGAATTTGTTTGAAAGCTCATGAGTTCTTGAGTCTAATATCTTTGTGTAAATTAGTTCATCCTCCATTACCTATTTGTCGTATCGAGGATTTTTAGTTTCAAGTATGGATTTGTTGAGATGATCAACTAAGATCCTTGGTTGAAGGAGAAAATTGATACTTGTGGCCCATTGGTATAAGTTAGGGTTAAGGAACTAACTATAAACAACAACTATGGGTATGTAGTTGAGAACTAACCCTCTCAAAATAACTATCTCCACCTCTAGGACTGATTCTCCATTGTCTATGGGTCTAGTTTGTCCATTCAGTAAAGAGTAGATAACCCCTTTTAAAAACTGACTCCCCCTTTTTGATCTTGAAAGATCTAGAGATACTGATGACCAATAGCCTTCACTATAACTTGTTATCAAGCATATCACATGAAGAAGATAAAATAAAACAATTGCACACTTAAAATTTTCTCTAATACCATGTATAACTTTAATCCTTTAAGAATGTAGCAAGCAGAGCAAGTACATGCACATTTGGGAGATGACCAAGGAGGGGGAGTGGAGTGGATAGTGGGCTTGTAAAGCTGGGTTATGCATGAACCCTAAGGGTTTATTTATGTTGGAAAAACTCAAATATGCCCTACTATTTGGAGTCATGTATCCATGACATGGGAAAATGAGACTTGAAACTTATTCTAACACAATCTATGAAAGTAACAAAGGTGATAAAAAATCTACCATCACAAACTATATCTCTCTTTCAAGAAATCTAGTTACCTACCAAAAAGAAGAATCTGGTCATGGTACTCTTGCTTGGGATATTCTGATAAGCTCTCACATCCCATGTAGTGTGATAACCAAACCGTCATCTTGTCAAAGAAATTCACACATATATATATTCACCAAAGGGCTAAGATGTAACTACCATGACCCTCTCTACAACAAGCTGAACATTTTGGTCATCTACACTCCACCATGAAGGGGAGTGAGTGGAGCCTTACGAGGCCATTTGGGCCAGACAACATTCTTTGAAATTGTATTGTTTCTCACTCTTGTCTATGGCCTCTCCTCGCTAAAAACTGAGTGGAGGCCATTCTTTGATACTTGAACTTTCAATATTCATGTGCTTTGATTTATGAATTTTAGGGCTTACTCATCACAACTTGTGATCATTTGACAAAGAATGAAGTGACTTGTTTTATAATCTCCTCCTCCACTGAATGATAAATCTTTGAAATCAAATATCTTGATGCGAAATAAATCAATAGTGATAAATGACATTGATATTCACATAGAAAAACACCATCCTAGGTTTCTAGCTGATGTTTTTGTATAGAAATGGGGAAGAACTGATATTCATGCAAGATTGATTGAAATGAAGGTCAAAGCAGCTTCAATTGGCATCATAAATTTTGTAGCATGTTATGGGTATTTGGTTATCGTAAATGAGATTCTGCCACATAATGTTGGTGAAATAAATACAATTTAGCATAGAAGTTTCAACTAGGTTGAGTGCATTGACCACCATGTACTTGATATTCTTCATTTAAAGGTGATAATAAAAACAGTTCAACTAATAAGTTTTCACTACTCTTTCTCTCTCTCTAAATCTCATACTCATTTCTCTCTCGCACTTTCCCTCTCTAATTCTCACATTGTCTTATTAAAACTCTCTCTCTCACTCACTTTCTCTCTTTATAT
>CM044102.1:7263031-7593228 GCA_024174645.1 Lemna minuta | reverse complement strand
CTAAATGAGTGAAAATACATGATATTAGGTGACAAGGTTTGAGGACTGTGAGAGGTAGACTTGCCTGAAGTGGAGTGGGGAGTGGTGCATAGAGCTTTGCGGGAAAGGCGACAAGCGGCAGAGTACCAAAGGACAACAACAAGGTGTGGTTACTAATTGAGAGTGTGAGTCGGTCACATTGGACATTTGTAGTTAACCTTTGATATGACTAACTTGGCTAGTTAGTCATTGTTGAGATTTGAAGTCAATAAACCTTTCAAAATTTTGATCGAGTGAAGTAGAATACATTGAATAAAATATTTAAAACATTGAGGCACCAAGAATATATGATCATATCATCTAGTATGTATGAAAAAATATATTTATAGGGTTCACTTGAAAGAATTCTTAGAGCTATTCAAATTTCTAGCCTCTAGCGATATCCACATGATTGTCGGATGGTTGGATCTATTCTTCAAGGCTCTTCACCGTGAGAGAGAGAGAGAGAAAAAATAAATGAGAGAATTTTTACATGGTTTGTATGGGTACCTTGAGTTATGGTCATTCTCCCCCCATTTGTATGCATTTAGTATATGAATTTTTCATAAAAGCCCTCAAAATTTTGTCAATATCAACCAACATCGATAGACCAAATGTGTGTGATCATCTAGGTCCAGATATATTATTAGTTAATAACTATATTAACCCAATAACACCTTATTGGTTTACTTTTATTAATTATCTACATCAATATATAAATTCATTAATGAAAAATTGATTTAACCCAATTGACAAGTCAAGTTGCCTACCCATTGGGTGCCAAACTACACTATGTACGCTAGGAGATATGGAATAAATAAAAACTCTCAAATGGAACCTTTCTCTTATCGATTACTATGTATGTATAAACCTTCATTTGCACAAGACTCATGCATAACTCACGGTACGGTCAAATGTTAAATCCTAATTGGTCACTCAAGTGTATTGATGTGTTGAGGAAATTGTGATGATTTTATTTTGGATTTATTTAAGGCTAAAATCAAATGATATGGGGTACTCTTTGACTAGTTAATGTGGTAAAGTAATAAATATAAAATAATAAAAAACATCCATACGTCATATATCACGTTTAGGTTCCAGTTTAAGACTAATGATGAGAATATCAATTTTCTCATGACTTAATATGGTGTAAATATGAACATGTTAGAATAGGCATCATTATTTACATTTCTTCTATAATATGAGACTAACCCCACTTGACTTGTAAGAAGTCTAGTAGCTGATTTCTAACAATTTTTACAAGTTTTGTGGATGCAAGGATATAGTTACACATTGAAAAATATATATGCAAGGTACAATGAAAGAGGAGGAGGGAATGAACTCACATCCTTTTAGAGCAAAGTCAACTCTATTTTGATGGAGTCAAAGATGGTCAAAGGAGGTCAAAGGAAATTCATAAAGGAGTGAATGGTATTCAAACAATGTTTGAAAGTCACTAGATGAATCATCCTTTTCTTAAGAAGTCAAAGGGTGGTCAACTTTCCTAGTTTTTATGAAGGCTAAATCAACACTTGACTCAGCCAACCCATTTTATGGGGAGCAACTTGAATTCCTTACAAAGTGGGGGTTTGACACCATTTAGTAAGCATTAAAGAGGAGAAACAAGGGTGGAGGCATCTTCACCCGTGATCCCAATGGTGGATAATCTATATACTTAGGTACCGTCAAACCCTTAAGCCTATATCTATAAAATTACCACTTTCTCTCTCCTCACATTTTTTTGGGCTCTCTTGGTATCAAGCTACTAGAAGGTAAAGGAGAGGATTACGCGCAAGCTTTGCATTTTTTGGTGTTGAAGATTTTCATGTAGGCCAGATCAAGCATAGGAACAAGGTCGAACTAAGTATAAAAACTAGGCCTATGGCTACATTAAAAACAAGGTTTGTGTAAGCGTTCAAATTTGCTTCTTACTTGTAATCCCCTTCATCGATAGTGTAGACCCTATTTCCATATTTATATTTTATTTTTTGTCATCGTTTTAGTAGAGAAATCATTATATTTTCCTAGTAACATAAATTTTTACCCATTTCATTCTTTATTCTATAATGACTTTAAAAAATAATTCACATCATTATTATGCATGTTATCGTGTTTTGATAATTATTTTTGCATATATCATACCATACCATATCGTTAATAAATAGATTCATATTGAATTGTGGTTTGTTTTATATATGTTTTTACGTTTAACCATTTTAAATGTCAAACAAGGATAACTGAATCGCGTGTGAATGAGTTTTGTGATCCTAGGCATGAATGATATAAGATGAAGAATGAAGAGGACAAAGAATTTCTATTGCAATTTCTACACAGACATTTCCCTTTTTGTCATTTTTTATATTTTTTCAGGTAATATGATGAAAAATAAGGCAATACAATGATCACAATGGCGAAAACGAGTTTTCTATGATAAAATATGAATATTTTAAGTTTTAGAGATTTTCTATAATTTTCCCTATTTTTCAAGATTTTTTCAATTTTTTCTATTTTTTAGACATTTTCCTGATTTTTAAAATATTTTTCTAGTTTTTAGATCTTTAGAGTTTTCAAGAATTTTTAAAATAAAAATATACGTTTATTTGTGTATGTTGTTTACTTGTGTATGTTGATGTGGCATCGTGTATGTGTATCGCAAAGGCATGGTACCACGTGGCACCTAGCCAGTGCACAAGTGGCGCCATAAAAGGGGAGTATTAGTCTCTAATGATTATTATTGTTACTTATTAGTCTTAATAAGGTAGACCTTATAAATTTTAAATCTACCTTTTTTTGTCAATGTCAAACTAAGTCTTTTTTTGTCGCAGCATAGGAATGTTTGATCTTTTTGAACGAGTCCATATGATCTCCTTAACCGTAGTGTGATACGTGGCAGCAAAAGAACTTTAGGATATAGTGGACCATGCAACTATCAAATCCGATGGCCTAGATCAAGCCCAATATACTCAAATTTTTCTCTCTTCCCGCTATGAATCACAATGTGACGCATGGCACAGTCATGTGCATTCTACACTTATGAAGATTGATTTGTTGGCCAGTGCTTAATCCTCTCTTTCTCTCTCTTCATGAAAAATCACAAGCTGAAATGTAGCACAATAAGAGAGCTTCCAACAATCAAGTTGATGAAAAGCAATATTTGTTATGAAATCAAGAAATTTTTAAGGAATTTTTAATAGCTAAAAATGTTCCAAATTGAAGTCATAATATCTCATGACCCGAAGGATTGGGGCTAAAATTTTTGGGTATGATTGTCATTTCAAGCTCTAAAATCCACCAAGTAGATCTAAATTTTGAAGGAGAAAACTTAAGGTTTTTATTATTTCATTTTATGTATCTAGAATTGGCTAGCCAAGAGGAAAGAGGGCAGTGATCGATCATTTCTCGTGTATGGAAAATCATTCCTAGTGAGTTTTTCTCTTTTATATTCATTTCCCATGTTGGATGCAAGATGTCAAAATATACGGGCTCTCAAAGGTATGTTTTGATTAGAGAGTGTCTCTAGAGTATGTTTTTGTCGTGAATCTTTATGTTATAATCATTTTACATTGATATTTTTCATTTTTCCCATCTTTTTCATCAATATTTTCATATTTTCAAAACCCTAAACCACATTTCTATTGTCGATCAAGGGTTTTATATCTTTGAAAAGAGTTTGGAAGCATTTTATTAGTTCATTTTATTTCCCACATATATCTTCTTTTTATCGATCATCTTCGCTTTATCAATCTAAAAATATCAAAAATATTCTTTGATCTCAATCTTTTAATCTTCCTCCCTATGGATTTGACATGGACTCGCCATTTTTTTAAATTTTAAAATTGAATTTGAAGAGTTTTGTATAATTTTGAATACGTAAATGGGTGCATTCAAAGACTATAATTTTACACATATCATCATCCTCTCAGAAATTCAATTTCATCATTCTCATCTCTCTATTCCATCAATGTCATTCTCTTCTCATTCTCATCCTTCCTCTAAAATATTTTTGTGAAGCAGATTCCAAACAATGACTAAAAACACCCATAAATAGAGATTATCACCACCATCATTTTTCATAAAAATAGGATATCCTATAAATAGGATTGTCACCCCCTAAAACTAGGTAATAGGCTTCCAATGTAATATTCTTAACCTATTTGACCTTTCAAGATTGATTTTTACCACCTTTGACTTTTCAAAAATCCCTTTGACTATGGTTGAGTTTCAAGACAAAGGACTGAGTAATCTTTTACAGTGGTAAAATAGGTTGACTCTCCAACTGACGTGGTTGACCATTCTCCTAAAAGGGTGGAATGTCTTGACCCCTCAAGAAGGTGGTTCACTAACCTCATAAAAAGGATGGAAGGTTTTGACCAGCCTCCTTTTAAGGCTGATGACCCATTTTCTTCCTCTCCTTTATAATTTTTCATCCATGCCCTCATTTTATTGTTCCCAAGTCCTTGCACCCACATCATCTAAAGAAAATGTAAAAATTGTATCACTCGTCTTCAATGAATCCGTATGGGTTTAGTCTCACTTTGTAAACAATTATAGAAAATGATGCATGGTAGGACTCAAATACTAAAATCATGTTTAGTTCATATCGAAACATCAAGAAAAGAGTATTTTATTCTGTTTAGCTAGTCATAGGTACCAAAATATGAATTTGATGCATTGATGCAATTTATAATTAAAGCTTATCATGTCTATTTGTGCAACTCATTCCCTAGTTGGCTTGCTCACTACATGTTATGCTACCTTTGCATAGGTCCCACACTTTTTTCCCTTTTTCATTAGAAAAATAAATTCCAAAAAAATTCTAAATCATTAAAAAAATCCAAAAAAGATAAAATCAATATCTTTTTAATATAAATCCTTATTTTGAAAATTTTTCTTCATTATATGTAGGAATTTAATCTTCTATATTTTTATGTATTTAATTCCAATTATACAAAGAGAATCAAAGGATTCTTCTAGATATATCACTTTATTACTGTAGAAAATCAAATTAGGTAGACAAAGACAACATCTAAATCAAGTGATCCTCATTTTTTCTCTTATTTTCTTAAATAATTCTTCTCAAGTTTCAAATTCAAAATTATTACCAAATTAGGCAAATAAACAAGATATTTGACCTTGAAAAATCTCAAACTCATTAATTACATTGAGTTATCCTTAAAAAGTACATTTCAAAGAACTTGATATAAATGGCATGAGATTTATAATTACAAGAAAAATTATTATATGCATCATAATAAGATGAATTATGCATTAAAATTCCTTGAGAATATTATATTTCCAAAAACACAAGTACATATTATCACAAACCTAACTTAAATATTTTTAGTCCCTTAGCAATGAAAGTGCATAAGAATAGAATAGAAGCAAAATATCACTTTTGGATTCATGGGCTATGAACAAAAAATTTTCGTACGGTCGCTAAATATATACAAACTCATTTCAAAAAAATTTCCAAACTCACCAATTTAAAGATTAAATCCCTAATTAAAGATTATAGTGGTGAATAAGTGTCGAATCCACATAGAAATAAGGGAAATTTTGAGATATCTTTGAAATTTGATGAAATCAGATAATGAACTGAGGTGATAAATTAAAGATTGTACTATATTTGGAAAGAGAACTCCAAGACGAATCCATGGAATAAAAAATCACTTGATTTGGATCAAGATTCATGGAGAAATCAATGAGCAAAAATTAGGTAAAAAATTGATTGCGAAGAGAGAGAAAAACCAAAATTAAATCTAAAATTAATCTAATCTACTATTCGAAATTAAAATCTAATGCTAAAGGAAGATAGAGTAGTAGAAAAACAAGTAATCTAACCCAAAGTTGCTCTCAAAATGATCTAATTAATTGCCAGGTTCAAGGATTTTCATTCCGCGATTTTGAAAACAAAGTTCGGTGTTCAAGAGGTGATTTCTTCCCATTTTCTCCAACAAATATTGATTTCAAACCTTCCCTAGACATGAAAATGAGTATAGAGAAGGAAAAAATCAGGAGATTCAAGGACTGATTTGTCTAAATAGTTTGATTTGATCAAAACATCTAAGAATGAGTTTTTCCGTCGAAGAACATTTCAATTTATAGAGAAATTGGGCACGACCGTTGGATGCGTCTCTTCATTTTTTATCAACGGCTCAAATTAAACGCCTATTTATGAATCGTCATCTTTAAGTCGCGTCTGTTCGATCAATGAAGCGCTTAGATTTTGTCACGTCGCACATGAAGAAGCGTCACTTAGTGTCCACCATTCAATCTTCATCAAGCAATCGAGAAGAGTCCATGTGTCTATTCGGGTGCATTTAATCTCGACTATTACAATTCTCTAGATGAGCGGCTGAGATTAAATCATCTTAAAACAAATCGTTGCCTAATCAGAAATAGGCATGTTCCCCCTCGAGTAAGTGAAATCCAACGATCGCCATTAAATCACGCGATTGTCCACTTGAGATTGTGTCGCATCACCTTCGAATAAAAACAAAGATACATAGTCCCACATGATAAAAATTCAAATGATTTGACAAAAATATAATGTATATGAGTCTGATGGGCTAGCGAAAATCCATAATGGATGCTTAACCCACTAATTACTCACACTCGCACACACGCGCACGCACACGTTATCACGTGGCATGTACACACTTTGCCATGCCAGTGTGTGATATTAAAAATATTTTTATTTTGATTTTAAATAAAAAATAAGTTTTAAAAAAGAGAAAAATTCTAGAAAAATCCCAAAAAATTAGAAAATTCATAACTTTCAAAATACAACTCCAAATTAATTTAAATTTATTTTTTTGAATCAGAAATTATATTATCTGGCATTATAAAAATTTAAATTATTTAAATAACAAGAGATTAAATTTTTATTTTAAAAATACACTCACTCCTCTTAAAAAATAAATTTAGAAAAATACATGAGTGTAAATAAAGAATATTTTCTCTTATCATTAAATCATGAAATTAAATTATGATCTCAAGTAAAAATGGGCATAAAACTATATTGTTGGAATTATGCATAATTATCCCTAAAATGATACATTTTTAGATCATATCTTAAAATTGCATAAAATTATAGATATGCACTCAAAATATGATAACATCTATAAAAATAGAATATTTAATACCTTAATTTGCCTTAATGATCATGTAAATTCATGTATAAATTGCATGTTATCAGCTATGCATTTCGCTTTTGGACTAGAGTTGATGAAGCCTAAAAATCAAGCTATTCCCTTAGCCATCTAAATAGGTACGCTTTCACTTACCAAAAAACTTCACTACTATGATACCACATATAAGATAATTCACCACAACCCCAACTTAAGTCATCAACCCCAACAAAATAAAGATAATGGATGGAGCAGGAAAAATAAATGAGTCATCCCCAAAAAAAATAAAGGAATAAGGAGGAAAAAATTTTTACAATGCATGAGCGGAGCTTAAATTCGTGAAGATAGCTTGAAATGAATCAACATTTGATTTTTGAATTTCTGACATTTTATTTTATTTTTTAAACATTTTTCCTTGCTTCCATTTCTTTGCTTGTTTCAACATGACATTACAACCAGCTTGCTCCATACATACATGGTTCTTATCATATACTCTAAATTTTAAAAATTTTATGCTCCAAAATTTAGAAGTTTCAATGCAAAACATTAATGAGCAGCTATACAAGGCATAGAGTATAATTATGCGTGAACAATTTTAAAGTTTTATGTGATTTCAAAATATCATTTTCTAGCTTCACATGTGAAAAATGACAATATCATGCATAATATATGAATAAAATTGGATCCAACCAAGTTTCAAAATTTTAAAATTTTTGAAAAAGTTTTTTTTGTAAATAAATCACATAGTTTTTTTTGTAAACAAAAGTTTTTTTGTAAACAAACCTTTAATTTTTGAAATTATTCTAAGTGCTCACCCCCAAAATTAAACATTTTCTTGTCCGTAGTAAAACAATAATGCAAAATTATATATTTTGGTTTGTCATTTGACCATCCCCTTAGTCATTTGAGAAGTGTTGTATTGATGAGGGATTATACATATACATTAACTACTTATAGAGAAAATCCTTCTATTGATATCGAATTGATAAATTGGACATGCCAATAAAGAATTATAGGGCCATTAATACAATGTCTACTTAGGTCTACATGGTCCCCTGTATAAGGTTCTTTGGTGACAAAATAATTTAATGTGTAGGGTTTTATGAAAAAGTTTATCATTATATAGGAATTTTAAGGGATAGGTTTGGAGGAACCCTAGAGCTCTATTCTATATAGCCAACCCTCTCTTCTCATCTCTCCTCTTTCCATCTCCATTACATTTTTTTGGGTTTTTCATGTTAGTTTCACTTTTTTTCATCACAAGATCCTATTGATTTTTTATGCATTTTTTCTTAAAAAACAGATTTTTTCGAATATTTAATGAGATTTATGATGATTTATGTGAAAAGATAAAATGATAGAATGAGAAAATACACTAGAATGGTATGAGGGTTACACGAGGAGGCCCTTATATAGATAGATCTACACAAGAATTAGAATATAGAGATAGGTAAGTGTTGGGTTCTAATGGGCTAAAATATGCAAATATTGATTAAATAGTATAGGTATCCTATATATCCTCCAGCCATGAATGTGTATACGTAAGATATACACACAATATTCCAACTCTGATAACAAAGGAGAGCTATGAAATAGAGTATACGAAGAGTTAGATAAGATTTGAGAAATTTAGAAGGTTGAAAGAAGTTTAAAGGAAAATAAAGAAGAGAAAGGGACACTGGTTTCTTGAGACAAGATGGTGTGCCTTGATCTTCTTCTTGCTCTCAACGTTGTAAGCTCAGTAGGCGTCTTAGATTGAATACATGGAGATATTTATGCTTAATCACCATAAGCTCCTTGGAATGGTCAAGAATCCTTTATTTGATTCGCGGATGACAGCTCTTGATTTTGATTCATATATCAAAATCATGAGAAATTGAAGACACAAGGTATGACTCTTTTTAGGTTTAAGTGAAAGTACAGAACCAATTCAAGAGGAAGAGTAGAGGCGTCCAATTTTACTGCCTAAGATATGACTTATGAGCAATTCGATATCATGGACGTTTCACTGAAGCTCAAGAGGAGTGTAGCATCCCCCCACAACACGACGACCTTCAATAGAAATCCCACAAGTTATAAATTCATCCATCGCAGATGTGTATCTGACGCTTCGTCAGTCTTTCACCGCCAACAATTTTAGAAAGAACAGACGAAGAAGATACTATTTTTATCCAGCATTTTTTGTGATCTCAACCGTGAGGTTTTCCATTCGAGAGTCGCTGACAGAAATTTATACGATACTTGAAACGCTATCCTTGGAGGTTGCTTCAATCGCTTGAAGTTACCGTTCTTTCTGTTGGCCTCATCCAGTCCACAAGTAGAAGCGGAGACTCTTTTCCTGAGGAAGAAGTTCAGCTACGGCATGATCTGGCAGTCACTGCGCAAGTTTGAGAACAGCGCCCCGGCCATGTGATAAGATTTAATGAGTCAAACTATTGTATTCTTTCTCCAAACCCGTTAGGAGCGTCTTCTCTCTCTATCTGAAATGCGTTTGGTGGTGGAGGAAGAAGGAAGATTAGAAGAAATGGTGAGCCACGTGAGAGGCCATACAGGTTCAGGAACCTTCCAACTGAGATCGCAAGAGCTCACTGAGCAGCCATGAATGCAAAACCTGTCGCTTTTTGCCACGAAACATCTCTTGATGTGTGCCTAAGTACGCTTCCTAATTTTCTAGTTTTAAAAATCCCTAGGCGATCGCAGCCTCATAAATGTTTTTCGTTCATCGGTAAAGATCCCTGATTTTGGTAAGAGATCTCGATTAAACTAGAAGCAAACAATGCAGAATCAGAAGCCTCTCTCTCTCCTCTCTCTCGCTCTCTCTCTCTCTCTCTGAGTAGGTCTACGTCTATATATTCTGAGAGGGAACTTTCAACCTTGCATTAGATAGCCATGGCTGGAAGCTCGCCGTGCGCCTCCTGCAAGCTCCTGCGTCGGCGCTGCAACAAAAGTTGCATCTTTGCTCCCTTCTTCCCCTCGAGCGAACCCCAGAAGTTTGTCATTGTTCATAAAGTTTTCGGTGCAAGCAACGTCAGTAAAATGCTACAGGTCTCTCTCTCTCCCCCTCTCTATATCCCTCTTCCTCTCCCTCTCTTTCCCTTATCTGGATTTCCATGAAATAACGAAAGATTGTCGTGGGTTTGTTCAGGAAATTCCGTTTCATCAGAGAGCGGACGCGGCGAGAAGCTTAGTGTACGAAGCGAGCGCGAGGATGAGAGATCCAGTGTACGGCTGCGTGGGGGCAATATCGTACTTGCAGAAACAAATTTCGCAGTTGCAGATGCAGCTGGCAATAGCCCAGGCGGAGATCCTCTACTTGAAGATGCAGCAAGCTGGGAGTTTAGGTTGCCAGCGTCTGAGCGATGAAGATGATAGGATTGCTTCTGTGGCCGCGATTTCTCGACCCGTAGACCTCACTTCTACTGGTGTTGTAGTTCAGAAGCCTATTCAGAAGAGGGATTGTGTCCGCGCGTAGAACTTTCGATGTGCATTGTCCGACGGAACACGCAGTACTCAGAGTCTGAGAGAGAGAGAGAGAGAGAGAGATAGGTTGTATTCCTCGGGAGAAAGATACGATATGTTCTCCAAGATCTAGAGAGAGAGAGAGAGATAGGTTGTGTTCTTCGGGAGAAAGATGCGATATGTTCTCCAAGATCAAGAGAGAGAGAGAGAGAGAGAGAGAGAGAGACGGGGAGTGTTGTGCGAGAGCGAAGAGATATGGGTGTGTGTGTGTGTGTAAGAGGAGAGGGAGAGAGAGAGACTGACAGGTATACAGAGATGGGTGCGTGTATGTGAGCGAGAGAGAGAGAGTTTGCGTGCGACGAGACAGGGTGAGAGATGCGTATGTGAGTGAGAGAGGCAGAGAGATAAAAGGGGGCTTGTGGCGTGCGTCAGGCGGTGAACGAGAGAGAGAAACGGGTGGTATGTGTGTGAGCAGCAGAGAGATAGACGGGTATGTGTGAGGGAGAGAGATATGAGCAAGAGAGATAAAAAGAGGGTGTGGGGTGCGTGTATATGAGCCTTTTCTCTCTGCTATCTTTCTATCTCCACTTTTGGAAGTTATGAGTTTCGTTGAGAAATTGGCCTGGAAAACTGCCCTCTTTGTTTTGTCTTTTATTCTTCTTTCCAAATAAAATATTACAAGCCAAGCCCAACAAAGATGAGCTCCCAACATGGAATCCATTCTTTTTCCATCGTACTCTTCTCCATTCCGTCAAGTCTTCTACTTTTCTTCTTCTTGCTACTGACGACACTCTTAAAAGAATCTCTTCCTGGTTTCCGTGTTCTAACAGGGGTATGTCATGTGTGTTTATGAGAGAGAGAGAGAGAGAGAGAGAGAGAGACGGAGAAGGGGGGTGAGAGAAAGAGACAGAGAGAGAGAGAGATAATTGGTAGGGTAAGAGGGGTGGCAGTCTCTGGAGACGTCGCTGTTTAAGTGATATATAGATAGAGAGAGGTCGGATGAGCTAGCGCCTAGCGGTTTCTTTGACTTCCCGGTTTCCAACAGCTACATTTTTCTATTTCGAGATCAAATCTCGAAATAAGACAGCCAGGAGGCAGGAATTCTCTCTCTCTCTCTCTTCTTTGACTTCTTTACAACCTTTCTTTTCGAATATCGAATCTCCCAACAAGACAGCCCGGAATTCCAGGAGTCCAGAACTCCCCTCTCTCTCTCTCTCTCTCTCTCTCTCTCTCTCTAATTCTTTGATCTTCTCTTACCAGTTTCCCTCGGTCAGCCCGATCGGACTCTCGGTGCGCTCGGAACCTCCCTGTCTCCCTCAGCGGCTCTACGCCACACGCTCTCGGAGTTGCCTGGGCATCAAATGTCGGCCCTCATTCACGAATCCTTTCCTGGTATCTCTCTCTCTCTCTGTGCCTCCCTGGACTCCCCCTTTTTGTCACTCTCTCTCATTCATCCCTGCAGATAACTCTGCCAGTGGTAGCGACTCCGACGCGAGCTCGGAAGCTGCACCTCACGACTCTCAGTACCAATTGGTCTCCTCCGGCGTCGACCCTGAAGACAACAACGATGATATCACCGGCAGCGATGAAGATTCCGAACACCAGCCGCACTCGAACGGCGGCGATCTCTTCCATCTCTCCCTCCCAAATCCCAGCATCTTGGATCTAAATGGTGCCGCAGATTGCGAAACCCAATCCAGCGAGGAAGAAGAACACGAAGAGGAGGAGATGGAGAGAGAATTGTCCATAGCCAGGGCATTTCGCGACGACGAGAGCCGCAGAATGGCTCCTCTAGGGCAGGAGAACGCGGCGAGAGTAATGGACGCCATGAGAGGCGTGGCCTTCCCAGGAGTCCCCCCCAATTGGTCAACTCAAGTCCCTGAAGAACAGTGGCTCCGTCAGCTTAGATCTATCAGAAGGGATCCACCTGATTTATTTTAGGGTTGCTTCTTGAATCTCAATCTTTCTGGTTTATGGCCCTGTTGTTGGTTCCTGTCTCTCCAATTCGATAATCTTCAGCTTTTTAGGGTTCTTATACAGTGATGAGGAATCAAATCCTACAAAAGTGAGTATCCAAAGTCAAAACCAAAAGTAGAACTTTATAAATTCGTTTAATGTTTGCAACATTTCTCTAAGTTCGTGACCAAATTAAAGGTAGAAAATCCAGATTAATGACATAATGGCGTACTCGTATGGTGTCTGTTGACGCCATACGTGGATCATTACATGGATCCGCCAATCATCTGCAGAGCATTCATTCATCAATGGATGATGATCATGAAAAAACATATGAATAATAGGTATTGACAATCACCTTGAAAATGTCGCCAAACATCCCCTGAAATCCTCCTTTGCGCTTTACATTATAAAAGACCTCCCCAATGTCATCCAATAACTGGAAAACAAAACTTTTAAAACATGACCAGTATCTTACTCCTACTCTGTTCTTTTCGGCTACCTTTCTAGAGAGAGAAAGAACATAAAACTGTGTAAACTATGGTTCAAAATTTACCGCATCGAAAGAAGACTCTCGATCAATACTCGTTTTGTACTTTTGTCTTAGAATCCTAAAGAGCGGCAGCGCATCTCTTTCCAGCCTGCATTAGGATAAGTACAGGATGAGTGATATTATAGGGGAAAGTTCCATCTTAAGCAATGAAATATCGTTGATATTGAGCTGATAAACAGGGCGGAACATACGTCCGAAGAAGGTACACAGTGAATTGCATCAAATTGGAATGGGGAAATTCGAGGTGAGATTGATGTAGATGCTTGCTCAGCTCATCTATTAGCTTGTTAGCATCCCTCAGATTCCCCTGGGAAAGGTACCTGCCAGTGATTGAATTATAAGAAACTTGGCCGATAGAAGGTTCCATATCTCTCTCTCTCTCTCTCTCTATATATATATATATATCTCTCTATCTATCTATCTATCAACGATCTTTCTCTTGTATCTGCCCACCAATTTCCTCGGAGCTCTCTAGGATGGGAACAATTTCAGTAACATAATACAAATACTTTAATAATAATTCTGATGCGGCTTTACCAGTAACAGATCACATTCAAATTACATTTTCACTATTAAACAGAGTGAGTCAATACTTTGAAAAAGAGACTAGATGATACTAAACACACGTGATAAAAAAAAACAATGTCAATCTAGACAAAGAATCGAAGAATTTTAAATAGCCATTGAAAACAGAGAAATGCTCATTTCATCATTAGATTTCAGGAATGCAAGAGTTAATTAATTGCACAGAGTATCTTACAGTAAGACTGCCCTTGAAATAGCCAAATCATCTTCTCCCGGATAGCACTGGATTGGAAAAGAGCTCTGTCAGAACTTTCTGATGGATGAATCAACTTGGGAATAAATTCGAAGGTTAATTTGAAATTTTGAATAATCTATAACACTACTAAAAGCAAAAAAGACATGGTCAAGTTAAAGTTAAACCCAAAAAATTATAGAAATTTTGAACACGGACACTAGGAAATTCTGACCACCATAAGAAGCTTAAAGAGAGAAACTCATACTTGGATCAAACAGCAAAGAATAGTATTCGTTGTATACTTTTATGTATGAACTGACAAGCTGTATACAAAAGGATCTGCATAATAGGCCAGTGAGAGCCTAACCCATTAGTTTGTAAGTAATATATTTCAACAGGACATCCATTGTAAGAAAACTTTGTGACAGCAGCTGACGGTGACCAAGACAAAAATTCATTCAAAAGATGACAAATGAAACACACCCAGTCAAACCTTGCCCATAAACTTTATTAATGTCCATGCAAACTTCTTTGGATCATTCGCTCGAATATAATAGAGCGAAACCTTTGCCATTTCCTGCATATATCCATCCATTATACAGATGTCAGAAACACTATCAACATAAGGGGAAAAAATTCCTTTCAAGGGAAAGGAATTTAAATTTCTGAGGTGTAAAAGACGAAAATTTCTGTTGTAAAAATGTAACGGAAAAAATACAATTTCAACCTGTTTTTATAAATTTAAGCAAAAGACGTAATAAGATTCTGAAGTAACTTGAAGAAATAAATCTACTAGCTCTCTCTCTCAGTATGTTTGGTAGTGGGTCGACCTTTTACAAAACCTTCTCTGTGTTTTTGGATATCTCTTTCCCTCTCCTTTATGATTTCTATTTTCCTGATATCTACTGTTTTGCTACCCAAGGAGCTTATGTATAAACACTAAGGGCTTTACACCGCCGATTAAGAGGGATTTTATCTTCTATTCTTCCCCTGATTTTCCTCCTCGGCGCAGGTCTTCCACCGTAAATCCCCACATCGACATGGTATCAGAGCTTCTCTGATATGCTTTCCTCCACTCCACCACCCTCTCCAGCAATTGGCAATGGCCTTTGATGCTGCAGACACCGCTAACCCAGGTTCTATTGCCGGAGATGTTCTCTCTATCTGCTACGGGGAATATCACCAGCACCTCAGCAGCCGGTCACATCGGATGTAGCAGCTGTCACTGGCCCCTAGCTAATGACCTGTTGTTGATGCTTCCACTACCTACCGGTGCCATCACCGCTGTCCAGAAGGTATCACACCCCTACTCAGAGGCCGCCTTAGCAGGGCCACTGGTAATCCTTCACCTCCACGTCCAGTCATGACGATTCCATCATGTCGACAATACCTCTGATGATGTGCCTCTGAACTCTGACACCTATTTGGAGAAGAGAAAAAATGGATTCAGCAATTGCCCCTACCAAAACCTGCCACGGATCCCTCAGCAACACATATTTCAGGGCTAGAATCTTCTCAAATAGAAAAAATATGTACAAATTACATTGGAGGATGATCCATGGTATGACCCTTGACTTGAGGAGGAAAGTTTTATCCATTGATAGCATCCATCCCGACATTTATGGGAAATTTCTTCCTTCAGACTCAGCCGAGAAAGTATGGAGAATGCATGCTAAAAGTCAAACCAAACGGCGCAATGCTACTCTCTTCTATGACCTAATTATGCGCTCTGTCACTTGGACCCATGGAGATCACCCTGTCTTGGCATATGGCAGTGAATTGCAGGAGCTGTCATGCGAGATTTTCCGTCAT
This sequence comes from Lemna minuta, assembly GCA_024174645.1. Taxonomy (NCBI): domain Eukaryota; kingdom Viridiplantae; phylum Streptophyta; class Magnoliopsida; order Alismatales; family Araceae; genus Lemna; species Lemna minuta. The sequence goes on along the minus strand of CM044102.1, from coordinate 7,577,540 downwards.
CTACATCTGGTGTCGACTTCCTTGGATTGAACCTTCACCTCGCAACTCTGCCTCCTCCCATTTCTCATGGGACATATTCCTAGAGTATGAGTACCTTTAATGAGGTATTCTCTGTTGTCTGTTCCGTGAGAACTGCCTCAAGCTCATGATGCTCGTGGTAAAAATGTGTTGGCCGTGAAATTCCAAAGGAACCATCAGAACCACTACCTCTCCTACTATCACCGGCTCCATCAAGTCCAGCCCCTCAGCTCCTCATTGACCCACACCTACTCCAAGGATGGTCTCATCTGTTGGTACTGCAAGAAGCCTAGACACACAAAGGATGCATGTTAATAGCTCATGAGTCATGCCACCAGCACCAAGGCCTCATCTCTACCGAGCCCTCTTCTTTAGCAATCTTTCCATCACTACCTACCCTGTCAGGCTCCTTGATCATACTCTTGTGTTCGCTGTCGACATCTCATCCTAATAATGTCACACAGCTCTGGGAAGAACTTACCAACCTGGAGCAGCTGATCTAGTCCCTCCAGCATAAGGCACCCACTCATTCGCCCAAACTTGTATGACTGCTTTCACTCCAGGCACCTCAGATGCTTCGTCCACATCTCCCTGGCTTATTCACTCTTTGTGCCACCTCTCACATGACACCCCACTCCTATCATTTGACTTTTTTATGAACTGTGACCTAGTACCCATTACTGCCACTATCACCTCATTTATGGTCACTGGCATACATTGCCCTTGCTCATCTACCTTTCCTCTGTACAATGTCCTACAAGTCCCCGACCTTTCCATTAACCTCATCTCCATTCATAAACTTATCTAAGACTTTGGTCATGATATAATGTTCTTTGAGACTGCTTGGTTCTGTCGTCGCAAGGTCTCCGACCAAATCACTTTATCTTACAAGGCTGAAGGGAGTCTCTATGTGGCACTAGACTCTCCATGCACCCTTACTGTGCACGACTAGCCATCTCCTCCTGTGTCACCTGCCAACTTGACCCCGACCATTTGGCTTCATCATTGTTACCTTGGAAATTGATCCTTTTCTACTTTAACGACTATGTTTGGCCACTTGTTTTGTGGGGTTGGTGTTAAGTCTCTTGTCTGTGAGTTGTGTTATTTAGCTAAACATTATCAGAGTTCTTGTCCCTCTTCCGACTCTCCTTCCCTACTGACATTTGATCGTGTTCGTAGTGACATTTGGGGTCCTGCCATGATCTTTATTACCTCCAGAGGTTGCTAGGAGTCTTTGTCGACAATGCTACCTATTACACCAAAGGTCTGACATGGCCCAACCTATCATCAACCTCTACACGGTAGTTCAAACCTAGTTTTCCAGGACCATCAAACAATTCTGATTGGATAATGCTCGTGATTACATTAACACCTCCATGGCCAACCTCTTTCACTGTTGTGGCATTCTTCGTGAGATGTCTCACCCCTACACTCTGTAGAAGAATGACATTAAAGAGGACATATTTCACAATCTTTACGAGACCATCGGAAGCCTTCTGTTCCAGACAAATATACCCACATATTTTTGGGGTGAGGCAGCCTTGACTTCAGTTCCCTTGATCAACCGATTTCCCACTTCTCTGAACCACCTCTCCCCCTGAGTTGGCTATCTCACCATTTCCCTTCTGCCCCTTCCTCATATGTTTTGGTGTACTTGCTACCTTCATCACTCAGATAATTGTCACAAAATTGACTCCAAGGGACTCTGATGTGTAATTTTTGGCTTCTCATCTGCACAAAAAGGCTATAATTGCTATCATCCTTCCACTTGTTGCTTCATTGTCAATCAAGATTGCCCTTTTGACCAAGCCTGCCCCTGCTATACTCCTTCCTCTGACTCCATTATGCCATCTGAGTGTGACTCCTTTGATGCCATGGGATTCATTGACCATGTAACTTCCTCACCAGCCTCGTACTCACCTCCACCCACACCTTCCACCCTCAATGTGCACCCCCTATTGACCCCAAACCATTTCGTTCCCTCCTAGCTGCCTTAACAATTCAGTCGCCAAGTCTATGTCCAGTGTGCTCCCCTTCCATCTGTGGACTCTGGCCAAATAATGCGTGTCGCATTCAACACAAGTTCATCCATTCCTTCACCCTTGCTTCCCCCCCCCTAAGCCCCACTATCGAATGGCACATTAGATCTCCTATCATCACCTTTCTCCTTCCAACAGCACCCTCCTCACCACCCTTGACACTGTCCCTATGCCTAAGACTTTGGAAGAAGCTTTGAAATCTTCTGAGTGGCAGGCTATGGCTAAGGAATTTCAATCTCTAACAGAAAAAATCAGACCAGGACCCTGCGTGCTCTTCCTACTGGCCACCATATAGTGGCCTGAAAATAGGTTTTTACTGTTTATAGCTCTGATGGCTCTATGGAGTGCTAAAAAGCTTGCTTGGCGGCCCAAAGTTACGCTAAGCAGTATGGTATTGTCTATCTAAAGACCTTTGCCCTCGTAGCCAATATGAAAATCGTCCACATTCTTCTTACTTCAACCACTCACTTTGGCTGGGTCATGCAGCATTTCTAGGTCAAGAATGCCTTCTTGCACAGGGACCTTAAAATAGGATATATATAGATAGATATTGAGCTTTCTCCCAAATACTAGGTTCCCTCGACCCCTGTTGTATGTCATCCTAACAGGGCAATTTGGCCTCAAACACTCACCTTGCTCCTGGTTCTCTTGCTTCATTATCTCTGTGAAGTCCTTCAGTTATTGACTGAGTAAAGGCAATCATACTATTTCCTAAAACCCTTCCTCGCCAGGGGGAGTCACTCTCCTCTCATTATGTGTGGACGAGATCATTATCATTGGGAATGACTTTGCTGAGGTTCAATCACTAGCTTGCCAATTAGCCTTGGAGCTTGAGATCAAATATTTGGGCTTACATGGTATTTCTTGGGACTTAAAGCGGCTTATATATCCAAGGGTCTCTATATCTGCTGGCAGAAGTACACCTTGATCCTTCAGCAACTTGGCAAAATTGACTTCACAACCTTTGGACACCCCAATTCAAGATGATTATTGTCTAGCAGTTGCTGTGCAAGCAGAACCTATCGATCAAGGGTTCCATCTGAAGTTGGTGAGAAAACTCGTCTTCCTCACCTACACTTGACCTGAGATTTTTATATGGGGTCAATGTTTTGATTTTCAGGATTTCTTCTCCACCCCAAAGCTCCTCTTATACATAAAAGGGACCTTTCCATGAGCTTTGTGACAAGCTGGGCATTCATTCACATCCATTCACATGCTTGAGGGGGAGTGTTTTTGACTCCCTCTATCTCTATCTCTTTCTATCCCTCTATTTCCTTGTTATTAGTGCCTCTGTCCTGCGGGCTTATGTATAAACATTAAGGATCTCACAGCCCAATTTAAGGCTGACTTTATCTTTTCTTCTTGTCCCGATTATCCTCCTTAGTGTAGGTTTTCCATCATACCTACTGACTTCAACAGTCTGCAAACCCTAGTATTAGCCTAAGAGGCACGTTTAGGGAGATCATATGAGCAATGGAAGCATAGATGTCTGTAAGATCGTTAAGATCGTTTTAGGTTCTAGGTTTTGGCATCTTAAGATCGTGATATCTCCCAGGGTCTTACAAAAATTTTACTTGGAATGACAGAGAGATTTCAATATATTCAAGGAAAAGAACCAACACCAAGAGTTTTAAACGTCAATTAACATGAACTGAAGCAAATGAAAACAAATACCAACTCAGGAGACTCTGAACATATATATTCAGCCAACATAGAATACAGCTCAGGAGACCCATGTTTTTGTGCCCCGTTCTCTGCTGACCACCTAGATTGAAAAGATGATATCAGAAATTGATTTCAACATTCTGAAAGCATCATAGAAATATCGAATATGACAATCGTATTCACATACAAAGAGAGTATCCATTAATAAAGATGACTAAGTACACAAGGGAATGACAGAAAGATTAATCTAATCATGTAAGTTTTTTTTAATCTTATCATATAATCGTGTAAGTTATAGATTAACCACTACATTTCTTTAGAGACTGTTGATCACATAGTTCCAGAAGTTCCTAACTAAAATCAATAATAATTAAAGGGCGATAGCTTTTGCATTCCATGAGAAGCCTAGGTTGTGACAGTCTGGTTATACATGGAGCAAATATCGACTGTGAGGAAAAAGTTAATACTGCACTGTTAAACAAGAGAATTTGCTGAAAAATTGAGGTGGGATTATGGTAAGACTCTGATTAAGAAGAGCAAAAATGGTGGTTGATAAGGAGTAGACAAAGTACAAAACAGCTGGAAGATAACTAGAATGCGATTCAGAGTGATGCATCCCAACAGGTCATTTCTGGTTTGGCCTAGATGGCCCACTTCATAGAGCCTACTGCCAAGGGGACAATCAGCAGGTCGAAGAATGGCATTGAATGCTTCTTTACTGCTCCAAGAATTGGCAGTTAATGATTCTTTTACATTTGCTAGAATCTGCCTAATATCTCTGCCGAGTACTATCAGAGCCTAGAAGCTTCTTTATTCTATTGTCAGTTGTCCCCTGACACATGCATGTTGTTAGAATTATATTTTTTTCAACATTTTTGAGTTGCCTTTTTCAACGGTTTTGTCTTTTTGGACGACCCTTCTTTTTGGGGCCTATATAGGCCACATTGAAACCCCTTGTAGATCCAACGGTTAAAGAGATTCATTCTGTGGATCCAAGGGTTCAAGGCTAGTAGATTCAAGTCACTGATTCAGCTGACTGGGGACAGGATTCGAGAGCCTAAACCCTAAATTCTCCTAACTCCTCAAGATTTTCCTGCCTCTCCTCTTCGATAGTCCTACTATTTAAAGAGGTTCCGTGGGAGGCTTGTTCATTGTCTTGTCTCCAGGGAGGGATGCCTTCCCATCTGTCAGTGCCCCCTCCACTGCTCACGCTGAGTGAGTTATCGCTGCACCAACTGCTTTGCCCGCTTGACTTGGGGCTGAGCCAGTATTTGACTCAGCTGCTGATCTCCTCCTTCCATGCCTATAGGTGAGTAGTGGGCCCTTACCAGATTATAACAAGAACATCGCACAACTGGTCACTCGAGGCAGTGAAGAGATTACAGAAGTGCTAAATGCTGCAGTCATTCAGAAAGATATATGGTGAGGAAATTCCCTGCCTGATGGCATTGGGGAAAGCATTGAAGATACAGAATGTGACAGCCTGCTAATGCAAGAGTGAAGGAGACCTGGGCATCTAACTCCCCCCTACCAATCCCACTCAATGATTAACTGTACCAGATCACATCAGAGTTTTATCGTAATTACTGGGCATGATTTAATAATACCATACATACAAAGCACCAAAAGGGTTTGATCCTACAGATAAAGAATAGCATAAATCAAAGATACTCACAAAATAATCATTGAAAGACAAGAGAGACTGACTTAAGTGCAGCCTTCAAGAAGGAAGAACAGCTATCAACCCTCGTCTTTGCAGCCACCACAGCTTCTGAGAGCTTTTCCGCATCATTATCATCTTCAAAATTCTGTGGCAGAGGTATTCGAGGAAAGTCTTTATAGATCTTCCTTATACGGTCTGCATATTTAAGAAATCATGAAGGTTATTTGTGAAAAACAACATAAGATAAAAAGAACCTATCAAGAACTGCAATAAAAATGTATGCATTCTGACCACTAAGAACAGAGAAATAGTAGGGTTTAAATCATGATTTCCTGAACTGATCAAATATTATTATATAAAAAACTACTTTCCAGGTCAATTCCTGAGAGAAAATTATAAAGAAACGCAAAGATACTTTACATCCAATTAGTTGACTGGAAAAAGAGTAAAAAACTAGAGTATTCGCATCCTAGAACACTAACAACAACAACAACCATGAAGCCAGTCTATGTCCTCAATATTCTAGCTCAACAATTTAAAGCACTCAATTAATACTAACAACATTTAGATAATTTCCCTCATAATGAGCTGATCTACTAACTGAAATGAAATTTCAAGACCTCTAGCAGAGAATTAGTCAGATTTACAATTGAGAACCAAACTACATGCCGCCAGAGGACTATAATAAAAAATTTAACATGAGATAACAATCTAATCACATGCATACATAGTCATCTCCTTGAACCATGGATATTGCAATTGCCGCAGGGTTATATATCCAAGTTTCATCGTGTTGTCTCATGTGACACTCTGGGAACATAACAGATGATTCACTAGCCTGAGGAGCCATGGTCATTGAAGGAAGTTTTCCAGTAGATCAATCGAAGAGATCCTCGTTCTGCGAGACATTGTTTAAGTGTTTATCATCCTTGTTTATATGGTTGAAGAGATCCTCCAAGAGATCCTCCAATCGAAGAGATCCTCCAATTTGAAGCAAAAAAGGCTGCCAAGTGGAGTATAACCAACCGTCTACAAAACAACTGAATCTAGGAACTCTTACCACGATAAATCAGAAAACCCTAACACTCGACATAGCTGGTCTCCAAAGAATAAGCCGAAAACCAATCAAGGAAAGGTCAGATCATATTTCACTGAAGTAATTAATATAGTGATCATCGTATCAAAATACATGTTGATTTATCTCTTCATTGTTCACCTGGTTAATTTGTTCAGTGATAATTTTTGTGGGACACATACAATGCAATTTAAAGATCTTAACAACAGGACAAGCATAAGTTTTGTGCATCATAAGATGCAGATTTATTGGCTGGAAGCTCACCAAGAGTTTCTTCATTGACAGGAAGTTTCCGATTTGTAAGTGTCTCAACAAGTAGCACTGCAAGTTCAGCGCCACAGGTGACCTGTAGTGATAATATGTAAATAGCAATACCAAAAAATCCCTTTAACTAAATATGAGTGCATGATGGAAGAAGGACGGAAAGAAAGACGACACCCTAACTGTTTCTTTTAGAATATATCCCCTTCATGTTTTAAGAATCTCCTAGCTATGCATTTTGTTGTTCATCTATCTGATTCAGAAGGGAAGAACTCGCATCAGTATCTCAGTTTCAATTCAAACATGAGTTTGATTCACACTCCATGTTCTGAGAAATATTTACCATCCAGAAAGAGGAAAAATGAGTCTTTGTCTAAAGAAATGCTTTACCAATAGTTGAGACTCAATCGGGAGACGATTCAGGTCACGGCAAGATGAGCCATTTATTATTACGATAGGTGTCAAGTGGAAGTGCAGTGATGTATGCAGCTGAGGCATCCTAACAGACCGAGAGATTTGAACCTTGTTCCTACATGACCCGATCAATTCGATCAGGCATTCGCCATCTATTTTCATTGTTCAACTATTTTCATTTACTTTCAAAATGTTCCCTTATATCCTTTCATGTCTCCATGGTATGCCAGAAAAAATCTTGAGCAATTTGCACATATGTTCTCAGGAACCCTGCATGGCCCCAACAGGAAGGTCATGGTACTCCTTAAGGATGCCTCAAATGAGAGCCGACTTGGATCAGATGACCACTCTCCCTTAGTACGACAACAGCCCATTTATTACAGTATAATTACTAGGGCCGCTCAGATCCTCTGGTGTTCTCTCTGATTATCTGTAATTTAGGATCACCATTATTTATGCTCTTGAGGTGACCATGACTTAAAGTTCTCTGGTCAAGGCGCGCAATAGAGCACCTGCACCCACATTTTGTCTGCCTGGCTTGTACTGGATCTAAAATTGATAGGTCATGGCTTTAGAACCCATTTATATAGGGGTCTTGAACTGCCTTCAGCAAGAGTAAGTATTTTAGGTTCATTTGATCAGTCTTGATGATGAAACGCATATGACTTTAGTAGTGCCTCCACTTCTTTACTACGAAGCCAATGGCCATCAGTTCTCATCCATATGCTGATTTCAATTGAGTCCTCTTGGGCAATGCTTCACTATAAATAGGCAATGGTTTTTTTGGCTTGCAATAGGACTGCACGCACCCCAATGCCTGATGTGTATGTTTCAGTCTCAAATAGCTTGACAAAAGCAGGAAGGGCCAGAACTGGCATGTGGGTCATAGCCGCTTTGAGCGTGTTGAATGAATCTTCGACTGAATCATCCCTCTTAAAGCCATCATTCATGAGGAGGAAGTGGATAATTTTGGATGAATATCTGAAAATAGCCTGAAAGTCCCCAAACCCTCTCAATCCCTTCATTTTCCATAGCCTTGAGCTTTGACTTCATCTACTAGATCCCATGGCCAAAAAGAATGGTATGAGACCCAATTGATAAGATAGAAGGCCTTAATAAAAAGGGAAAGTCCAAGAAGAGAAGGGGATTCCAAAGGTAGAGACAGATTCGAGAGCCTGCCTTGTGCTCTCCTAGAGATTTGCCTGAGGAAAAACCTACCTTCCTCCTCCAATGCCCATCCACTTTATGGAGAGGACAGATGCCTTTTGGCTCCTCTCTTCCCACCATCGCAGAGGAAGACGAGGCTTCATCTGACACCATGTTTCTTGCTCTTACTGAGGATGCCAACTCTGAGCCTGATTCATGCACATCCCTCCTCTTGCAGCGTCTATAAGTAATAAGAGGTATAATACCATTACTCCCTGCCCAAGTTGTCATCTTTTCATCAAGGTGAAATTCAGGGAACCATTCAATGATCACTGCCACAGGTTCCTAAGAAGCTTCTGATTTAGGTAGATGTTTTCAAACCATCAGTACCTTTGTGGCTTGTCCAGTGCCACAAACATTTTTGAGTTCTAGGGGCTTCACAACCCATTCCAATTCTTCTATTAGACCCTCTGACTGGGTCTGAGGCTGATCATTTCCCCGTAAGGCCTCATGAAGCTGAGAAATGTGGAACACAGGATGCAACTTGCTACTGTACTGACCCCTTGTAGTGCTATGTATGGGCCGAAGAACTTGGGAGATAATTTGTCATTTGCTTTGCAGCCTAAGTTCTTAGGCCTAAGAACTTGGGGTAGGATTGTAACTTCAGACAAACCCTGTCTCCCTCACTTAGCTGTACATCACGCCAGCCCTATCTTTGCAGGCCTTCATTGCTGATTGGGCATTGTTCAGCTGTTCCTTGATTGGTGATGGTCCAGTCTCTCTCCTGTAGGAGAGAGACTAATCATTTATAGGAGATTTGGGTGCTCCAAACCTAGTGATTGCTGGGGGTCCCACCATAGACGACCTTGAAGGGATAGGTCTTGACGCTGGAATGGAATGATGTGATGTGACTATATTTGGCCCAAGGAAGCCATTAACTCCATGAGTGGGGTTTGTTGGAGGCAAGGCCATGCAAGTATGGCTCTAACCCTTGGTTGACCACTTCTGTCTGCCCATTGGACAGTGAGTGATATGAAGATGACATGTGGAGTTTTGTAACTTGGATTTTGTGCAGTTCTTTCCAGAAAGAGCAGGTGAAAACTTGTCCTCTGTTGGATACAATTGATGGGGGCACCCCAAGTAGCTTGATAACTTCCCTCATGAACACCATGGCCATTGAAGGGGTGTTTAAGGGGGTATGAAGTGGCTGTATTTGGATAATCTATTCACTGCTACCGAAATGGTGTCAAAACCACTGGACTCAGGTAATGCCTCATAAAGTCCACCCAGATCTCTTCCCATTCTGTTACGGAACGGTGGGGGCCGAAGGAGTCTGGCTGTGACAAGGACTTGCAGCTTGTTCTGTTGACAGATTGCACACTCATTAACAAACTTCTTAATGTTTCTTTTTCAAAAAAAAAAAGAACTTCTTAATGTCCTTAATCCTACCCAGAATAATTGCGATGTCAGTCGTTTCTATGTCTTAAGGTACACTGCATGACCTCCGGTGGGACTATAGTGGAATTCTGCCAATAGATTATTCTGGAGCAGAGAAGTTTTTGGCACCACCAGACAACCTTTGAAAATCAACTGTCCCTGATGGACTGAGTAGTTAGGGTGTGTCTCTGGCCCCCTCCAGCACGGCTTCCTTGATAGCTTTCAGATGAGGGTTGTCTTCCGCTGCTGTTTTAATAGAGGGATGCTTGCAGTGATTGAGCTAAGATGCCCTGTTCCCCCAGTTGGGTAGCATGACAGGGCATCTACCACCTTGTTGCTTCTGGCTTCTCGATATTCCACAGAGAACTGGAATCCCATCAGTTTCCTCAGCCACGTCTCAAATTGAGGGTAATTTCTTCTGCTCACACAAAAATTTCAGGCTATGTTGATAATGAAAGGTTTAAGTACCAGGTAATAGTGTGATTTCTTCACTGCCATGATGACTGAGTAGGGTTTGATTTCGTAGGCTTACTTCCAAGTAGTCGAGGATGGTAGTGCATAGACTGTAAAAAGCGAGTGCTCTACCTTCTTGCATTAGGATGCCCCCAATTCCCACGCTTGATGCATCAGTTTAGATGATGAACTGTTTACTAAAGTCAGTAGGTGCCAGAACAGGTGCTGTCATCAAAGCATCCTTGAGGGCAGTGAAGGTAGCATGTGTGTCTGGTGACCATTTGAAGGCATTCTTCTTCAATAATCATGGAGCCAAACAATGGAGGCCAACCTTCTCACAAACCTACGGTAGTATCCAGCCAGATCCCCTTCTATTACTGGTCCTCTGCCGACAGGTACCAGTCCTCTCTTTGGGTTTCTCTGGGTCATCTGATTCCTCATGAATTAAAATTTTGTCAGGCAGCTCTTTACACTTGTGTCCTGGCACATCCTTATCATCACAGTGGAAACAAAGGCCTCTCACCTTCACAGAAACATCCTTTAGTCTTAATCAGAGGAGGTAGAGTGAAAGCTTCACCAGGTGTGAAAGCTTGGACTTCTGCATCAGCCAAGAGAAATTGTTTCCATGTCAAGGGCTTGGGCATAGTTGTCTGTGTAATGGTGCAATGCGTGGAGTTGGCATTAGGAAGCTTCCCTCAATCTGCTTTGATGATGGGAGATGAGGGTTGGGTCCTGAGCGATTGTTTGCAAGTTGAAACACAGAGCGTTTGGAATCTGCCAATAAGGTTGGATTGACTCGCCTGCTTAATAGCTTGCCCCAGACGGTCTTAATGTGGCGGTCTGCCTTTCAAGAAGTGTCCATGATGCTTACTGGGCCTTTGGGGTTGGGGTTCATCAGTGCAACTTTGGCGTGGACTTCGTGCTTTGAACCTGTTAAATATACCTCCTCCAACAACCAGGGTGGCAGGGTCGAGAGATGCACTGATCGTCGCTCAAATTCCAACAAATATGAAACACAGAATCATTTCTGACGATATCAAGCAGCCTTTGGTATGCTGAGTCTGATTCTAAACATTGAAGCGCTCATCCATCCCCATGTGATCCTCCTGCCAACTGGCAGATTCCAGGTGTTCTTCCTCTCATTGGAACCAATCAAGGACGTCACCCTGTAGGGTTATCAAGGGCCCAGGGCACATTTCCTAGGGTTAACATGTAAAGTATTATCCAGCAAAACCTTGAACAAAAAACTTTCCAGAGGTGCTCTATGTGCTCTAACTGGGAGAAGCTGTAAATGGGTACGTCATCGAAGAGGACAAGCACAAATCACCTCAAATAGGTTTTCAATGTTTGATTCAATAATGACTGGAATGTACCTGGAGGGCTACTGAACCCAAACAGCATGACCTTAAATTCATAGTGACCCTCATGGGTCCTGAACACAGTCTTGCATGTGTCTTCATCCTTCATATGTATCTGATAGTATCCCAATCTGAGATCAAGCTTGAAGAATATATAAGCTCCAAGTAGTTTATCCAGTAGCTCCTCCACCGCGGGTTGGGCAGCGATTTGGACTTGCTGACTTGTTAACAGCCTCATAATTCACAGAAAACCTCCAGCACTGGACTCACAACAGCACTATGAGGAGGAAAATTAACTCTGCCCTCCAACACGTTCTAACTTCTTAAGGCCATTACTTAAACAGGGGATGATTCCTGTTTTTGGCCGCCACACTGTCTCCCCTCGTATGTGCATAACAGCACTGTCTCCTCTTGTACATGTGTATCAGAAGCGTATCAGATTCCCTTGTCCCCCATGAAAGAAAAATGGGAAAGTTTTCATACTGCTATTATTTATTCAGACAATTGACCTGACACAATTAATTAATGTTAACACTCTGGATTATATGGAACCACCGAAACGAGGTGGTGTTCAGGGGTCGAATCCCCTCCGCGGATGCAGTAGTGCACGAAGCGAGGGGACTGGTGTCATTATGGAACCGAGTTGGTTTAGGCATAGCGACCCCTGTACTCCTATAGGTTCTTATTTCTGTTGTTTCAGTCATTAATTCAATGACAATGGGGGTTTCCATTTCGGGGGCCCCTCTTTCTCTTTTCAAAAAAAAAAACAATTAATTAATGTTATGAACAGAGTAGTCTTATACCTAGGAAGTCCCTATATTTATTATAAGTCCAAATCTTCACCTTTTTCGTTAAATCGCTCACCTCACCTATTCATCCCAGTGGAAGGGATTTGGGGACCCCCTTAAGCCAACAACTAAGGTGATTCTAAAAAACTATGAGGGGCCAGTGGCGTTTTTTGATTAAAAATTATTGAGGTAAAATAGTTTGTGCATCATAATCGCTTAAAAATGAATATTGTGCCAGCCTCTCCTACAGAGCAGTTTTTAAAGAACATAAGCTGTAGAAGAGGGGATGCGATCACATCATTTCCATCTAAACCATTGCATTAGCACATAAACGTGTTATCAAGAACAACAGGCTTGAAAGCATGTCTTATCCCTTGAGACAGGCCATTTCATACGTTCCAAGCAGAAGTCTAAGTACTTTATATTAAAATCTCCTAACATAGTTAAATTATAATGGTATGGCCAAGAAAGGAAAAGTAGTCAAAATAACCTGTCCATTCTTCAACTGAATAGAAGCACCTGATTGAAGGATATCCAAGCATTCACTATAATTTTCAGCAGCCGCATATCTGAACAAGTGGAATAAAAAAATTATTTGACACGAACATGTAAATCAATCTCTAGCTCTTCTATGGCAGACTGCAACTAGAGTGATATTCGATTATAATCTGCATAAACCAATCCAAAATTAAGCATACGTGGGAACCAAATCCAATTGGTCAAAAAACTTCGAGCAGTACATATCTTAGGGTGATAACGAATTTGAGCAACAAAAGCAGAGTAACAGCTGCAGAACATGAAGCACAACTAGTGTATGACGGGGAATGCCATAAAATGACGGAAAGAAGGTAAAGGTAAGAGAATGCTTCAAATACTTTGAATTAACAAAATGAGTCAATTGTTGGTTCTCCAGATACCAACCTGTCACATACTTTGACGATGCAATAACTAATCAACCTAAACACTTAGTGGGTTCCTGTGTCTGAACCCTCTAACGATAAAACTGCAGATCATTTTGATCGACGAATAGCAACAGGAATAATGTTCACGTGATGCAACGAGATTAACGTTCTACGACCGAAACAATTGGTAGAAACAGGCCCATTTCCATTCAAGGAGCCATTGAATTTTCCGAATATTCTTATTTTTTCTCTTGAGCTGCCAGCCACCTTCGAGCTCAATTCGTAGAGAAACATAAAAGAATTTTAAAAAATCAATGCCGCCGAGGTTGACGGCGGATACCTCGCGGCGGCAGACTTGTAAATCTGCTGCGCCCCATAGGAATTCCCAGCATTTGCCATCATCTCCAATTTCGATATCGTCTTCCACACGATCACGGATCGCAAATGTCAGTAGAAAAATACCAAACGCGAAAAATATAAAAAAGAAAGAAAGAAGAGAAACCGATCGCATCTCCCCGATTTCGTCTTCCCCTAGAACAGGAATAACGATACGTACCTCCTGAAGCGGGGGCAGAGCCCCCTTCCCGCTTCTCCCTCTCCGCATCCTCCCTCCTCGTTCCACTCTTTTCTTTACTCCCTTCAATGAACTCTTACGTAATGTCGGTATTATGACGGATCTTTAACAGTTACCCGATAACGATTAACCCGATATTTAGATAGCTAATCGAACGGCCAGTTAAAAGGCGCGGAGAATTGACTTTTCTTTTAGCGGTCAAAAGCTAGCTGGCAAGTGGGCAGCCGCGTGCAAGGCAAACGTGCAGACAACGCCCCCACTCGGCCACTCGCCACGCAAGTTGTCTTCTCTGCGCTAGTGGCGGCGCCACCAACGACCCTAATCCACGGCGCCGCCGCCGTGGAGAAAACGAAATAAAGCCCTAGTTATCAGACCTCCGACCTGTAATTTGCAGGCAAGCACTCCACAAGTACCGAAACATAAGAGTAGAAACCCAGCCCTTTAAAGAGAGAGAGGGGGAGAGTGAGAGAATCTATCTATCTGTTCAAGGGTCCTTGTCTGGCGAGATTTTCAGAGATCCGAGCCAACAACAGGAGGTTGCAGCGGACGATGGTGTCCACGAAAACGCAAGTATCTTCCGGCGAGTTCCCCGGCGGCACGTCGACGACGTACGACTCGACGACGAGAGATGCCCCCGCGAGGTCCGGCGACGGATGGAGACTCGTCACCGACTTGTAGTTCGTCAGGCGGTGATCTCCTCCGACGACGCGAAAGCTCAGAACTTTGTGTTCTTCGTCAAGGATCTCTAGTCTCTCGGTGCTGTTCACAGCCGGTAAGCCGGAGACTAGGCTCACCTCCCTGAGAGTGCCGACGTCGCCGTCGCCCGCGATGAGGTAGCAGCTCTTGATGAAGTGCTTGTAAGACTGCGGGTTATCGAATTTCCGGACCAAGGACCAGACGATTGAGATGGGAGCATTGATCTGCTGGATTACAACGGAAGTGCACTGGTTTGGGCCGACGGCGTGCTCGTGGTACTTGACGGCGGATTCGGGAAGCTGATGGGAAGTCATCTTCGTCTTGAGGAGGTGGTGACGGGAAGCCTGGAGAGGAGAGCACCGCATCCTCGTCGCTTCCATTGCAGCGGGCGGGTACAACAAGATAAAAAGTTCCTTTTTGGAGTGGGTTCAGAGAGAGAGAGGAAGGAGTTGGAACATATAGACGGTTGCTGAGGGGAAGCCTTAAATGGAGAGTACGGAATTCCAGACTTCCGGGCTCTTGCCTGCCTTATCGCTACAAAAATGGGAGGAAAGGGGTGTAGGCGAAGTCGGGTTTTCCGGCGCAGGGGACGCCGTGTGATGGACACCTTGATTTTCGGTGGCCAAGTGGTTTGACGATGGAGGGGCTCCCTGATATGGACGAATCTGTCCGGGAGGGGAGGGTGAGAGCAAGTTGTCAGCGGCATGAGAGACAGCCCATTGGACGTGCGCAAATGGGAGTTAAATACAGGTGAACCCACCGCCACTTGCCATAGATCCCGTCACCGCCGGGAGACCGAGAAAGAGAGAGAGAGTGTGCGTGTGCGTTGTTGCATCACTCGCATTTGCCCGTGAGTGCACGAAGTGATGTGCAAATTCGGTAAAAAAAAAAAAGGTTCTAAGAAATAAACGAATAAATAGGGTAAAATTGTCAAGTTGAGAATTTAATGATGAAATAACTTACATTGAAGATCAAGAATCTCCATCTACTTACCAAAATGATAATCATGAGCAATATTTTTATGGCAAGAATAGTGACATAAATTTATTGAGGTATGTCAATTCAATTATCTCATTGGCAAGTAGCTGACATAGTGGAACAAAAATACTGTAAACCAAAAAAGAGGAACTGGTCCAAAGGTGTCTTGTCAATCAATATCACATTCTTGGGAGAAAACCTTGGCTACAACTTTGGCTGCTTCATTTAAATTACCTTTCTATTTACATCTTCAACTTCCAACCACTTACCCCGCTCTCAAATGAAGAGGGACATGATCCGCCAGAGAAAAAGTCTTTTTCTTCTGATTTTATGTGGCAGAAGCATTGTGGGCTTTTGGTTCAAGTGGAGAGCGAATAATAGAAATAGTAGAATTTAACTTTGAGAGAATCGTTAGAGAGGCTAGAAGTCTAACAGTGAAAGTGAGATGTGAGAACTAGATTAGGAAATTGAAAGTGTACTTGTAGGGTACATTAGGCCATAGTCATGATAAAGGTCATGGGTGTAGACGATGTCAATTCATATGCTTTCTATGAGCAAGCATTTTGGAAGGACCAATCACTACTAGAATGAGTCTTTAGAACAATGTGATAGAATTGATGAGTATTATGCCAAAAATGAGTTAACACCTTAATGACGTATTGACTTGAGAGAAATAAGAAAAGATGTCTCCATAATTCATGTTACTAGTGCTTTGGCTTTGACTAATGGATATTATGTGGCCTATAAGCCAATCATACTTTCATATATCTCATTTATGTTCATTTAAATAAAATTTATTCATTATCCTTCTTGTGTGATATTTGTAATGAAGTCTATTTGCGATGACTAAGTCAATTATGATGAGATCATAATATAGTGATCACTAGTCTTTAAACATATATTCTTAACATTCATATTCCTGGGATATTCGAGAACGATATTGATAACATACAACTTACACATGAAATTATATGATTAGTAATGCAAATTAAGGCATAAAATATTCCATTCTTATGCATGTTATCATGTTGTGAGTGTATATATCTATCATTCTATAAAAATTTAAGTTAAAATATAAAAATAAACTATTTTAGGGATAATCATGAATAATTAAAGAGAGATATTTAAGATTAGATTATTCTCATTTTATATTTCAGATTATAATTAGATTTTAATGATTAATAATAAGAGAAATATTTTTATACACACTCATTTATTTCCTGTAACTTTATTTTCTAAAAGAAATGAGTATATTTTTTAAATAAAAATTTATTCTCTTGTTATTTATCAAATTTAACTTTTTAAAAAGATAGATCATTTAATTTCTAATAAAACAAGACAAGTCTAGATTAATTTAGAGTTATCTTTTTAAAGTTATCAATTTTATAATTTTTAGGGATTTTTTATAATTTTTTCAATTTTTATGAATTTATTTCAAATTTATTTCTATTTAAAAAATATATAAAATTCAGTTTTAATTGCACGCTGACATGGCAGGCAAAATGATGTGTCTCCACGTGGCGCCACGTAGCGCACAGTGTGCATGTGCGAGCACGCGTGTGTGCGCGTGTGAGATTAGTGGATTAAGCAACCTTGTTAAAGATATTCACTAAATTGTCTAATCATCTCTAATTATAAACCCATTAGTTTGCATTTATTTTTATGATGTAGGGCTTTGTTTTGTTTATTTAATTGTGTAGGTGATGTGCCACGTTCACGAGCGTTAGATCAATGCGAATAAGGACGTTTAATCTCATCACCTCTTTATCACTTAAGTGAGGGGGTACATGGCAATATTTGAATGGACGACGATTCGTTTTATTAAACAGATCAATCTTGATCATTTATATGTTGATTTATAACGGCCAGGATTTGAAGAGCCATATGAGAATTTGAGGCATCAATTCACGATGGGGCGGACGAGATCGCGCGACGTTTCTTCTTCTATGCAACATGGCAAAATCTGAGCGCTCCATCTTTGACCGAACGGACACGACTTAACGGCAACTATTCGCATCCAAATGTTTTATCTGAGTCGTTGATTGAAGATGAAGAGTGACAAGATGAACCTGTGATGTTGTTGAAAACACACGGATAAGTGTCAAAACTATTTCCAAACTCACCAATTTAAGATTATAATCACGAATTTAAGAGTATAGTAGTGTATAATGGTCAAATCCACGGAGAATTAAGGTATTTTCAAAGTATTCTTCAAATTTGATCAAAATTGGATAAGGCGTTCAGGTGAAAAATTACAGATTTTAATCTTTTTAGAAAGAGAACTCAAGGACAAATCCGTGGAATAAAAAATCAATCAATTTGGATCAAGATTCACAGATAAATCAAAGAGCAAAAAATCGATAGAACTTCTAAACGTAAAGAGAGAAAAACCAAAATTAAATTCTAAAATTCGACGAATCTACGATTCAAAATTGAAATGTGATGTTATAGGAAGAGAGATTAGGAGGAAAACACGAAGTCTAACCCAAAATAGCTCACGAAATAATCCAATTGATCGCCGGATTAAGAGCTCATCATTCCGCGATTTGGAAGACGAGTTTCGCCATTCAAGAAGTGATTTCTCCCCCATTCTGTCTACTTTCAAACACTCCTTGGACACAAAAATTGATCTAGAAGAGAAGGAAAGCAAGAGATTTAAGGATTGAGATGTCTAAATAGTTTGATTACTCAAAACATCCTTAAATGCTTTACATCATCAAAGAACATGTGTATTTATTGGCTAAATTGGGCCTGGCCGTTGGACCTGGCTCTTCATCTTCAATCAATGGCTCAGATGAAACGCTTGGATGTGAATCGTTGCCATTAAGTCACATCCGCTCAATGGAAGATGAAGCGCTCAAGTTTGTCCACGTCGCACGTGAAGAAGAAGCGTCGTGCAATCGTTCGCTCGAGATTGTGCCACATCACCTACGAATAAAAATGAAGAGAAATAGTCCCACATGGCAAAAATCAAAGCGATTTGACGAGTATATAAGGTATGCTTATTAATGGGTTAAGCATCCTGAAAAGGATGCTTAACCCATTGATTACACGCACGCGAATACATATGCATGCACATACACACACATAACTTGCCACGTGGCAACACCCCACCATGTCTACTACCACATCAGTGCAATTTTTTATCTGATTTTTTATTCTTTTTAATTCAAGAAAAATCCAAATAAATTCATAAAAAAATTAGAAAATTCCATAAAATCCCTATAAATAAAAAATTCATATCTTTCAAAATAATTCAAATTTTTCTGTTGTGATCATAAATTAAATAATCTTTCTGAAAAGTTAAATTTAATAAATAATAAGAGAATAAATTTTTATTTTAAAAATATACTCATTTATTTTAGAAAATAAAGTTATCAAAATAAATGAGAGTATTAAAAATATTTTATCTTATTAATTAACATTAAAATCTAATTATAATCTCAAATATATATGAGAATAATCTAATCTTAAATATATCTCTTTACGTATTCATGATTCTTCCTAAAATAGGGCATTTTGATATTATAATTTAAATTATCATAGAATGATAGATATACACTCAAAACATGATAACATGCATAAGAATTGAATATTTTATGCCTTAATTTGATTTATTAATTATATAATTTCATGTGTAAATTGCATGTTATCCAAGAACCAAATCCAACAACCACACCCAATTTAGCCTATAAATACATATGTTCTTCGATGATGTAAAGCATTCTTGGGTGTTTCGAGTAATCAAACTGTTTCAACATCTCAATCCTTCAATCTCTTGCTTCCTCCTCTTCTATATCAATTTCCACGTCCAAGTAGTGTTTGAAAGTGAGATTTCGTGAAGAGAATAGGGAGAAATCGCTTATTGAATGCCAAAGCTTGTCTTCAAAATTGTGGAATAAGGAGCCCTTGATCCAACAATCAATTGGATCATTTCAAGGGCTATTTCAGGTTAGAATTCGTGTTTTCCTAAAACATCATATTTCAATTTAGAATCATATAGTAGTATAATTTTATATCAATTTTCAGTTTCTCTCTCTTCGTGTTCAAAAATTGTACCTAATTTTTGCTCTTTGATTTCTTTGCGAATCTTGATCCAAATTGAGAGATTTTTTATTCTGTGAATTTGTCTTTGAGCTCTCTTTCTAAAATTACTTAAATCCCTAATTCCTCACCTCAATTCTTTGTCTAATTTTGATCAAATTTGAAAAGCACTTCAAAAAAACCATAATTCTTTGTGAATTCGACCCTTATACACCATTATACTCTCAAATTCTTGATTTTAATCTTAAATTGGTGAGTTTGGAAATAGTTTTGACATGTATTCATGTGTTTTCAATAACCTAACGAATTTGTATCATCACATATCAAATTATCCATAAAGAATAACACTATCTAATATAATTCATATGATAAATATGGCTAATTTTGTAGCCATCTGCGTCGAGACACAAAGGATAGATACTGGGTGTTTTTAAGAAAAAAGAGTTTATTGAATTGATCCCGATGAATCTCTTAATGGTATTATACCTAACTTTCAATTAGGTTGATTCATGCCATGGTTGAGTATATGGTCATTTGACTTGAAACACCAAAGGCATCTTTTGGATGAATGACCGTCTTTTGATTATGACTTATAAATCGCTAGCCACAAGATCTCTAAAATGTCATACATTAGATAGAACATAAAGTTCTTGAAGATGATTGTGTGGTAAAGATGGGATCATCTGCCATCAATATTTAAGGAGATTGACTTAAGGAATGAGATGTAATGAAATCCTTGGCGAAGTAGTGGAAATATCGTAGGAGTTCTCGATGATTTCCTATACGCATCAGTATTAACTTGAGTGACTGATTAGGGTTTGACAATTGACCATACGCTAAGTCATTCATGAGTCTCATGCAGATGAAGGATTATACATTTATGGTAACTGATGATGGAAAGGTTCCATAAGAGAGTTCTTATATACTCCATATCTCCAAGAGTACGTGGTGTATCTTGGCACCCAACGGGTTGGCAACTCAATCTATCAATTGTGTTAAATTGATCATTGATTGATTAATCTAAATATTGACGTAGATAATTAATTAAGGTTAACCTGTAAGATGTTATTGGGTCTATCGAGTTATTAACTAGAGAGATATATCGACCTTTGAGGGTCACACACAAGGTCTATGGATGTTTGTGGATATAGACATAATTATGAAAAATCCACATACCAAATATCTATAAATAGGGGGAGAACGACCATAACTCAAGGTGGCCATGAAAGTCTTATGGGAATTCTCTCCTTTCTTCTATTTCTATCTTGGTAAAGAGCTTTGAAAAGGAGATCCAATCATCCGCATACTGTGTGGATACCGTTAGAGGCTAAAGACTTGAATAACTTAAAAAACTCCTTTAAAGGAACCCTATAAGTGTATTTTCTCATACATGTTAGATGATAGGATTATCTGTTCTTCATGATTAAATATTTTGTTCAAAATTTTGGAAGGCTTATCGACCTCAAAATCTAACATTGACTATATGTACCCCTTCTCTTTACACCTGGATTCTACTTCTTGGACTATTGACTTAGGGGCACTTCTCTATATGTATTCTACTACACCGATATTTTGACTACGCATATCCTTTTATCGTGTTTATCTCATCTACAAGATCCTTGATCCATTGCCCTTTTAATCAAGCCTACATGTTCTATCAGGGGACAAGACAGGATCTCTTGAACCACCACTTTACATATCACCATTTCGATCATTAATCTTTATCTATATAATCCATTAATTGTGACTTATTAGTATTTTTATCTTTGTAGAAAGCGAAAACCCTATTTGATAAATAGAAGAAGATAGTGCATGTCTTATATATAAAGAGAAAGAGGTATTAGGAAGAAGCCCGTAACAAGCCAACCGTTTTCAAGCATTAACATCCCCCCTTCAAGTTGAAATGTATAGATCAAACATTTTTTATTTGAAGATATCATCTTGGTGCCTAAGGAGTCATATAAGACATTGTTGACGCTCTTCATGAAGATATCAACTAGGTGGTTAAATAAAGACACATACGATGCAATGATGACCCGTTGAAGTACCTTTGTCATGAATGCAATGGCAATTGATCTCAAAAGGCTTCGTATGCTCAGGGCAAGTAGGATTTTTAAAATGAAGATAGTTGCTTAATTGTCATATTACATACGCATATGCATTTGAGGCATAACACCCAAGCCATGTTGGAGAGATCAAAGTGATACCATCTCACAAGTTGTTTCAACCATAGCATGATACTAGAATAGGAAAAGTCTTTTGTTTCCTAGAGGTCCAAGTGACTTGATTATCACTAACAGATGTGTAGTCACTCATGGTTGATTTCATATATCCTTTGTTCCCTAGTATACTTTGTGATTGTGTAAGCCTCAACCTGAAGATGACCTTGTTGCTTGTAAATGAGCCCTTTTCTAAGAGCTCACTTCATGTGTGCAAGTATCCACAAGGGACAATCCCAATATACCTTTCCAGGTTCCTACATAAATTAGTAAAGAACAATGGGAAGGGAGAATCACAAGAAGAATAGCTATCAAGTATATCAACTCCCTACAAGGAGATGATATTTTGTTTACACTCTCAAACATGAGTGTATCACTATCTAATAACTTGGGCTAAGCCTCTATTGGATAAGGATATGGTTTTCAGCGAAGCAACCCTATTTTACTAAAGAAGATCTAGGGTATTGTTCTTTTGAGAAAGAGAGTAATGGATATTATGTGGCCTATAAGCCAAATCATACTTCCATGTATCTCATTTATATTCATTGAAATGAACTTTATTCATTATCATTCTTATGTGATGTTTGCAATAGAGTCTATGAGTATAGGCAATGACAAAATTGAATTATGATGAGATCATAATGAAATGATCACTAATCTTTAAATATATGTTTTAAATATTTGTATTCATGAAATATTTGAGAAGGACATAGAATTATTCAAAAAGAATTATACTTTTTTATCCAACTCATGAGTATGGCTAATCCTATAGAGATGATGAGACGAATGCATGCGGTCATTGAAAACACATGAAGAAATGTCAAAAAAAAATTAAAAGTCACCAATGTAAAATTATAATCAAGAATTAAAGAGTATAATGGTGAATAAGGGTCGAATCCATGGAGAATTAGGGAGCTTCTTAGGAACTTTTCAAATTCGATCAAATCAGACAAAGAACTGAGATGCGTAGATTTAGAAAGAATAATCTAAGACGAATCCATGGAATAAAAAATCAAGCAATTTGGATCAATATTTCCAGATAATTGAAGGAAAAAATTTTAGAAAGAAAAATCGATCGCGAAGAGAGAGAAACCAAGAAATTATCTTAAATTCAACTAATCTATGATTCAAAATTGAAATCTAATGATACACGACAAAAGATTAGGAGGAAGAAACATAATCTAACCCAAAATCACGCTCAAAATGATCCAATTGATTGCCATATCATGGGCTTTTCATTCTATGATTTTGAAGATGAATTTCAGAATTTAAGAGTGAAATCTCCCTATTCATTTAACAAAATGTCACTGTCAACCACTCTTTGGAAGTAGAAATGAGTCTAGAATAGGAAGAAAGCGAGAGATTCAAGGATTGAGATGTCTAAATAGTTTGATTACTCAAAAAAACTAATAATATATTTTCCATTGAAGAATATGCGTATAAATAGACAAAATTTGGGTGTAGTAATTGGATTTGACGTTTCATCTTTGATCAATAGCTTAGATGAAACGTCAAGATACAAATTTTTGTCATTAAGTCGCGTCCATCCGATCAAAAATGGAGCACCTAGATGAAGCAACGTCTTCTGGTGAAGTTAGATCGTCATGTACCGCCTGTTGTTCGAACTTCATCGAACGCTTGAGATGTTAGCACGCGTCCATGAAAGTCAATTGGGTGCATTTAATCTCAACCGTTATAACTCCTCAAATGAACAGTTGAGATTAAATCATTTTAAAATGAATCGTCGCCTAATCAGATATTGCTGCGTACCCATTTGACTTAAGTGAAGATCGACAACTTTGATTAAATACGCGAATTGGATGCTTCCCATTGCGCCACTTCACCTACACATAAAAGAAATACAAATAGTCCCACATGAAAAATTAAAGTTGAAATTTGGGGTATATAAGTAATGCGTGTTAAGTGGGCTTAGCGAATATCCTGAAAAAGGATGCTCAACCCACTAATCTCATGTGTGCGCCACGTGACACATATACACGTCATCACATGACGACATATCATTTGCTCGCCGCGTCAACTGCCATGTTAGTGCTTGATAAAAATTACATTTTTTTCAATTTAAAAATCCAAATAAATACAAAATAAATTCAGAAATTTTTTTTAAAAAATCTAGAAAATCTCTTAAAATCATAAAATTCATAACTTTTAAAATACAACTCCAAATTAGTCCAAATTTATTTTTTTGGATTAGAAATTAAATAAGCTATCATTCTAAAAGTCAAATTTAATAAATAATAAGAGAATAAATTTTTTATTAAAAAATACACTCATTTCTCTTAGAAAATAAAACTTAGAAAAAGAAATGAGTGTATCAAAAAGTATTTTCTCTTATTATTTAACATTAAAACCCAATTATAATCTCAAATATAAATTTGAATAATCTATTATAAAATATCTTCATTAATTATGCATAATTATCCCTAAAATAATGTATTTTGATATTATAACTTAAAAGTTCATGAAATGATAGATTTGTACTCAAAGTATGATAACATGCATAAGAATAAAATGTTGTATGCCTTAATTTTCATTAATTATCACATAATTACGTGTATCAATTGCATATTATCAAGAGACACCAAGTATAGATAGTAGGTGCTCTTTAGAGAAAGAGTTGATTGAATTGATCCGTGAGAATTCCTAAATGGCATTATACATAACTATCATTAGGTTAATTCATGTCATGGTTGTGAGTGTAGTTCTGAATTACAAATCTCTAATCATGAAATCTCCAAAAAGTCATATTAGATATAACACGAAGTCCTCAAAAGTGATTGCGTGGTCACGAGGGAATCATTCGCCAAGGGTATTTGAGGAGATTGACTTAAGGAAGGAGATCACATGAAATCTTAGGCCAAAGTAGCAAAAATATAAGAGGAGTTCTTGATGACTTCCTTCACGCATCAATAGATGCTAGAGTGGCTGGTTAGAGTTTGACAATGGACTATACCCTAAGTCATTCATGAGTCTCATGTGCACGAAAGATTATATGTACATGGTAATTGATGATATGAAGGTTCCATACAAGAGTTCTTATACACTTCATATCTCCTAAGGCACATGATAAAGTTTGGCACCCAATGGGTAGGCAAATAAACTTATCGATTAGGTTAAATCAATCATTAATTTACTAATATATATATTGATAAAGATTATTAATAAAGTTGACTGAAAAGGTGTTATTAGATCTATAAACTTCTTAACTAATAAGATATATGAATATAGACTGTCACACACGTAAAGTCCATATATTAGAGGATATAGGTACAATTATGATGATTTTTGTAAAAATTTTAAATACCCAATGTCTACAAATCAGAGGAAAACGATCACAACTCAAGTCTTGTGATAATTCTCTTCTTTCTTCTCTTTCTCTCTTAGTGAAGAACATTGAAGAGGAGATCCAATCAGTAAGTAGTCGTGTGGATATCACTAGAGGCTGGACACTTGGACATCTTCAAGAACTTATTCAATGAACATTATAAATATAAATTTAAATACATAATATATAATAGGTTTATCGGTTCTTGGTGCCTCAGTATTTTGAATGTGCAATTTGATGTACTCCATTGTGTTCAATGTTTGATTGAAAGTTAAACAATCTATCAAGCATCAGATCCCAACAGTAAGAGCTAACCCAATTTCTAGGTAAACTCTATCCTTAGGAAATAATAGGTTGTTTACAAATCTCAGGTCATAAAGTGTTGATAAATATCAGCATTGGCGGCAAAAAATGCATACCTCATTATTTTTTGTAAACAAAGTGTAATCAATATAAATGACTACAAAAAATGGTCTTCTGTATCACAATATAATCTATAGTGTATAAGTGAAGTCATAGATGGTGAAATATGTAATATAACTTCACAAATAGGCAGACGAGCCAAGAAAGCCTATAAGTTTTCCCTTGAGAAATGTATAATCAATTTTATCCATGAAGATCATCTCATCGAAGTCTCTATACAAAAGGAATTAAAGATATCATGATGGCGAAAGAACTAGCTTTGGTTAACCACTTGAGAAAGAAGAATGTGGATGGACTTCAATGAAACCATTGGATGGCCTATGGGAAGTCACAAACCACCAACTGAGCTTGTAGGGGGCTTACCTTGCCATTTGAATTATAGATGAGGGTAAATTTCTTTTTGCAAGTCAAAATGTTGGCATCAATCAAGTGTGGTGCCAAATCCACAATAGTCAAGTTCCAAGGTTGCCTTCCACACAAGTATTTGAAGCTATTCAAGATGTGTCATGAGGACTTGATAATATGCAGTCATACTTACAAAGATACGCTTAATTTTCACATAACTTAGATGAATTATTACATCTTTAATGCATGTTATAATAATATTTCTATGCATATCACACCATTTTACTTAAATTCTCCTTTTTACTTTATTTGAATGTTAATTTCAGAATGTGATTGACCTAGTTAAAAGGGTCAAACCCCTTAAATCTAATTCTGCTATAGAGGTTAGTGATAGCGGAATTTTGTCGATTCAACAATTTAAAGAAGACATAAGAAAGTGGAGAAATTCATATTTTCATATTTATTATTGATCAATTTTGATTTTTAAATAAAAATTTGATAAAGAATTAATGCTCTCCTTGTTTTTATTTTAATTTTAAGATTCTAAATGACATGTTAATTTGGGTATTTAAATTTTAACAAGGTCTTATATTTTGAAAATAAATGATTTCCCTATTTTTGGTACAATTTTTTTAATAATTTTTTTACCTATTTAAGGCTAAAATTGTCAATGTTGGCGGCCCCCCTAGATGGGTTGAATTGGTAGAGTTGACATGGCATGGGTGTACATTTGGTGCCAAGTAGTAGCAACTATGGGTGTCATGTAAAACACAAGGGGAGCGTTAGCTTTATTAATGTGCATAATAGCCCAATGGCAATTACCATTAACATGATATATATTTGTAATTTAAACATGAATTTGATAAATTTGTCCTGTATTTTAATTAATATTATAAAATATTTTTGAGTTTAGCCAAAACTGTAAGAGGAAGGTATATTTTCATCATTGCAGGTACTACCGGCTTGAGCAGAGGATGCACATCGAAACATATGTGAAACCCTAAAAACCTGAGAAAAAACATTTCTAATTTTTTCATTTATTTTGAAATTAAACAACTTCATGTCCCATATTTGCTAATATGAACTATATTTATTCAAATCATGATTAAAATTAAATTTATTTTAGTTGTATCTATATCTTCAGAATCTTATTTTCACAAATTTTAATTTCAACTTTAATTTTAATTTTTATATTACATTCTAGTGTTTTTTGTCTTTCTTATTTCAGGTACTAAGATCGATAAAAAAATACAAAAAAGTAAAACCCTCTCGACACACACAACGGGACCCTCCCTCATTGCGGCGGTGAAATGACTTTCCCCTCGACAATTTGCAAGTTCTCACATTCACTACCACCACCCTCTCTCTTCAGCCATCAATTGACTCTCTCTCACGAAGATTTATCCTCACCCCAGTGCTTGAAACCATCTCCTACGAAATCATCTCAAAAAGGCCTTGGTTTGAAATTGATTTTTTCATTTTTTTTTGGCATTTGAATCGATTTGGGTTAGTTTTAAAATGATTTTTGGTTTTAGGTGAGTGGGTAGATCGAACCTTGATTTTAATTTTCCATTTTATTCTTCTCTTTGATTTTTATTTGGTTTTTCTATTTTTAACGTAATCTTCTATTGTTTGGTTTCATTAATTTTCTTCCTAAGCTAGAAACCAGATTATTTTAGTTTGATTTTCCATTTCATTTTTTTTCGGTATTCAATTTTTCAATCTCTCTCTCTCTCTCTCTCTCTGTCTCTCTCTCTGTCTCTCTCTGTCTCTCTCTCTGTCTCTCTCTGTCTCTCTCTCTCTCTCTCTCTCTCTCTCTCTCTCTCTCTCTATATATATATATATATATATATATATATATACCAA
The DNA here is from genome assembly GCA_024174645.1 of Lemna minuta. Taxonomy (NCBI): domain Eukaryota; kingdom Viridiplantae; phylum Streptophyta; class Magnoliopsida; order Alismatales; family Araceae; genus Lemna; species Lemna minuta. The sequence goes on along the minus strand of CM044102.1, from coordinate 7,549,833 downwards.
TATTATTTTATAAATCAGATTATAATGAGATTATATCTGTTTAAGATTGAAATCTGATTTTTTTATGTGAACCCTCCTTATTTTCTTTCAATTTTATGTTTCAATTTTATTGCATTTTCTGAATATTAAATTCTAGATTAATTTTCTTCTTAAGCTAAAATCTTTCAATTAATCCAAATTTTTCTTGTTTGATAAAAAATTAAAAAATCTATGATTCTAAGAAGTTAATTTTAAGAAGTAACAAGAGAATAAATTTTTATTTAAAAAATACACTCATTTTATTTTTAAAAATAAAGTTAGAAAAATAAATGAGTGTATAAAAGTATTTTCTCTTATTATTTAACATTAAAACCTAATTATAATCTCAAATATAGATGATAATAATCTAATCTTCAAATATATCTCTTAATTATCCATGATTATCCCTAAAATAGTACATTTTGAGATTATAACTTAAATTTTCATAGAATGATAGATATACACTCAAAAAATGATAACATGCATAAGAATAGAATTTGTTATGCCTTAATTTGCATTACTAATCATATAATTAATTTCATATATAAATTGTATGTTATCAAATCCCCCAACTTGAATGATTGCTAGTCTCGTAGAAATTTATTATATAATCCCCTTAGAAGGCCCTTCTACTTCTTAATCCTACCACTAAAGAGGTGAAGTGTATAAAAGTATGATTACTCTTTCAAATAGTGTGGACCATAGTTTTTCTAGATTTTATCTCTAGGTTGACTTCTTTAGTGTATATTAGGGAAGTGTTCATCGGCTAATGCTCGAGTCTAATTCTTGATTGTGATCGAGGTGAGCATATCTAAGGTTTGATGCTATAGGGATGAAAAGATCCTCACACTCTTATGAGTGGATGTAATTCTTTACCCTCTAAACGAAAGATGAAAGTGTGATTATATAATATCCATCAGTTACACCATTCATAAGAGTTTCATCTTTTGTTTATGTTCATTGAAATGAACTTTTATTCATTGTCATTCTTGTGTGATGTTTGTAATGGTCCATGAACATATGCAATGATCAAGTGAATTATGATGAGATCATAATACAATGATCGCTGGTCTTTAAACATATGTTCTAAATATTCCTATTCGTGGGATATTCGAGAAGGACATCGAATTATCCAGAAAGAATAACACTATCTAATCTACCTCATATGATGAGTATGGCTGATCCGGTGGCTATCAATGTTCAGACACCAAGGATAGATAGCGGGTGCTCTTTGGAGAAAGATTTTATTAAATTGATCCGTATGAATCCCTAAATGGTATTTTGTCAAATTGTCAATTAGATTTATTCATGTCACAATTGTGTACGTGGTCCTTTGACCTGAGACACCAAAAAAATCTTGTGGATAGATGATCGTGTTTTAACTATGACTTACAAATCCATAGCCACGGGATCTCCAAAACATCATAGATTAGATACAACATGAAGTCCTCGAAGGTGATTGAGTGGTTAAGATGGGATCATCCGCCCTCGATATATGAGGAGATCAACTCAAGGAATGAGATGCAATTAAATCCTTGGCCATGGTAGTGAAAATATTAGAGAAGTTGTTCTCAATGATTTCCTACTCGCATCATTACTAAATTGAGTGACCGATTAGGGTGTGACAATTAACCATACCCTAAGTCATTCATGAGTCTCATGCGAATGAAGGATTATACGTACACGGTAACCAATGACGACAGGGTTCCATGAAAGAGTTCTAATGCTCCATATCTCCTAGAGCACGTGGTGTAGCTTAGCACCCACCGGGCTGGCGACTCAATGATAACATGCTATTTATACATGAATTTACATGATTATTAATGCAAATAAAAGTATTAATTATTCTAATTGTATGCATGTATAATTTTAAGTATAATTGTATCATATTTTAAGTATATTTCTATCATTTTGTATAATTTCATGTTATGATCTAAAAATACATCAATTTATGGATTATTATACATAACTAAATAAATGTGATTTTTAATCCTAATTATATTTGAGATCATAAGTATGTTTCCATGATTAAAAGATATGAGAAATGATGATTATTAACATGCATGTATTTTTTATAAGTTATTTTAGAAAATACATGAATGTATTTTAATATTTTTACTTTTTATAATGATAGATTATTCAATTTCTGATCCAACAAAACCAATTTGAATTAATTTAGAAGTGTCTTTTGAAAGTTATGATTTTTACAATTTATAGGAAATTTCTGGAATTTTTTTGAATTTATTGAAGTGTATTTTCTATTTTTAAATTATTAAAAACAATTAAAAAGGCAAAAATAGGGGGGTGTTATTTATCGCGCAAGACCCACGTGGATGCGACGTGGCACGCAAGGCCACGTGACAGAGCCACGTGAGCCCACGCGGGCGCCTGCGTGGTGCGGAGGTGACACGTGTGTGATATATATATTTATTTATATATATTGTTATTGTGAGTATAAGCATTCCGTTTATCGGAACTGCTAACCTTCAAATACGTTCCACCTTATATACCCGACCATTCCTTTTATTTTTCTCCGTGTGGGACTATGTTTCCTTGAATTTGTAAGTTTGCAGGACACGTGGCGAAGCATGGAGCATTGGATTAGAGAGCGTGGATTATCACGCGTCGATGCGGTGGACTTTGGGTCCATGCGATCTTCATCAAACGCATGTGCCTTAAATAAGATTTAAGTGAAGATCTTGACGACTCACCTGGCGACACGTGGACTCACCTTGACCGCCAGATGAACATCTAGTGGATGCGATGAATCGACGCGCCTCTTCTTCAAGCGAAGTGGATGCATCTCAACCCTCCATAAACGATCGAACGGACGTGACTTAATCGCATCGTTTCGATCAAATGGTGCGTCATCCAGACCGTTGATCGCGATGGAAGTTCAAATCCGACCGTTACGCCTCTTTTGTTCTATAAATAGAACTGTTCTTCGAATGGAAACTAACCCTTGGATTTTCGAGATTAATCGAACTGTTTAGACACCACAACTCAAGCGTCATTCGATTCCTTTGCATTCTTGACACATTTCTGCATCCAAGGAGCATTTGAAATCGAAAATTGATCGAGAGGATAAGGAGGAATCACATCTTGAACGCCACCTTCGTCTTCGAAATTGCGGAATGAATAGCCATACATCTAGCGATTAATTGGATCATTTCAAGGGCTACTTTGGGTTAGATTGTGTGTTATCATCTTAATCTTTCGTCATTTAGAATTAGATTTATATTTTAAATCGTAGATTAAGTTTAATGTGATTTTAATTTTGGTTTTTAATCATTTTCGCGATCGATATTTTCACCCACTTTCAAACTTCGATTACTCTACGAATTCTAAACCAAATCACCTAATTTTTGATTCCCTGGATTCGCAATTGAGTTATCTTTCTTAATATTATAAAATGCCTAATTTCTAAACTCAATTCGTCGTCCAATTTGATCAAATTTCAAAGATATCTCTCAAATTCTCCTAATTCTCCGTGGATTCAACCCTTATTTACCATTATACCCTGCAATTCGTGAATTAATCTTTAAATTGGTAAGTTTGGACTTTGTTTTGACACGACATCATGTGTATTCAATGACCATACGCATTCGTATTGTCACTCAATCTGTCGATTGGGTTAAATCGATCCTTAGTCAATTAATCTATCTGTTGATATAATTAATTGATAAGAAAGACCAATAAATATCATTAGGTTGATGGAGTCATTAACTGGTGAGATATATGGACCTAGAGGATCATACACATACGGTCAATAGAAGTCGGTGGATATAGACATAATAATAAGGGTTTTTATAAAAATTTCACATTCCTAAAGTCTATAAATAGGGAGAGAACGACGATAATAGTGGTGCCCATGCAAGCCTAGTGGAACTTCTCCTCTCTCTTCTCTTCTTCTCGAGGTGACGAGTGTTCAAGAGAAGATCCGATCGTCTGGAGACTGTGTGGATACCGCTAGAGGCCAGACACTTGAATGGTTGAAGAACTCTTTCAAATGATCCATGTAAGTATGAATTTTATTCTATAATAGATGATAGGATCACCTATAATTGATGATGAGATCATCTATTTTTAATGCTTCAAATATGTTGAATGTTTTAATTCAACATCTTCCGATGCAATCATTGTTTTGGTTGAAAACTTGGAGAGCTTATAGAGCCTCAGATCCCAAGAGTAACTACTAAATTGAAATGGTAAAGATAGAACTAAATGCCTAAAGGAAAGATAGGTACATCAAGAAATATGGCTCATTTGCACTCTTTTAAGGGGAAGTACAGAAGCAAGGAATTTTCCACACTAGGTAGGTTCGATTGATGTAAGGTAGGGGATAAGAATTTTGCTTGAACTTCACTTCAACCTTCTTATTACTCATTTTTCCTCTGTGCCCTTTAGATACCCAACCCCAAAGAAGTCAACCAATAAAAATAATCTCATGGTGTCTCTAGATCACTTGCCTTTATTAATCAAAATTTAATCATATAGGCTATAAGGCCCTCACTTCTACATATGTAGTAGATAGGATCTGAAATTATCAAGACTTCTAAGGTGAGGTAGAGCGGTAAAAATTTGGAAAATAAGAGTTTTTAAAAAATTTTTTTAAATTTTTGAAAAATTGTTAAGTTTTTCTATGTCCTCATCCCCCAACTAAAACTTTTCATTGCCCTCAATGAAATCATCTTGCTCATGAAAAGATAACAAGAATATCAAGCATGGCATGAAAAGATACAAAAATGTGGTGAGAAGAAAGGGTTTAGAAAAACTCATTTGAAGTGTTCGGAAGCTTGTTCATGGGATTTTTCGCGCGTGTGCTCCTCATAATGTAGTTCTTCTTCGATGGCTGCAAAAAATAAGAATAGAAAGTACAAAAAGAAAAGAAACATTTAGATAATCTTAGGGTGCCTCCCAAAATGCGCTAGGTTTTCAGCCAACAGAAAACCTAATAAAGCTCACGACTACCGATGAGGCGAGGGTGATACCAACGTCACATCCTCGGGTAGATACAGATTCACCGTATCTATTGGTGCAAGTGGCCCTGATGTCAAGAAAGGCTTTTGACGATGAGAATTTATCTTGAATTGTCTACTGGATTTTATGTCGGAGATAAGTATGAATCCACCCTCAAACAACTCTAGAACTACATAAGGATTGTCCTATCATGACCACAGCCTCCCTAAAAAGAGCTTAAGGCGAGAATTATAGAGCTAGACCTTATCGTTGACTTGAAAAGTTCTTCTTTTGATGTGTCTATTATGAAAGGTCTTGGTCTTCTCTTTGTAGATCTTCGCATTTGCATACGCGTCGTGCCTTAGCTCCTGTAACTCCTAAAGCTAGAGAAGTCAATGTTTCCCTACTTCATCTAGAGATAAGTTAAAATTTTTCTAGCCCAATATGCTCGATGCTCAAGCTCAAATGAAAGGTGAAACGCTTTCTTGAAGATGAGCCAAAAAGGAGACATCTGGATGGGTGTCTTGTAAGCCGTCTGGTATGCCAATAGATTTTCAGGAAGCTTGTGTCCCTAGTCCTTCCCATCTGGTTGAGTAATTTTCTTCAATATGTTCTTGACCTCTCTATTACTTACCTCGACTTGCCCATTTTTCTGGGGAGGGTATGGTGTGGTGACGCGATGATGTACTTCATACTTCTTCAATAATGCACGAAAGTGTGCATTATTGAAGTGTGAGCCTCTGTCACTGATGATGGCCCTCGGACATCCATATCGGGTGAAGATCTATCTCGTGACAAATATGAGCACCTCCCTATGGTTGTTTGTCCTAGTGGGGATAGCCTCAACCCACTAGGACATAATCCACCGCTACCAAAATGTACTCTTTCCCATCTAAAGATGAGAAAGGTCTCATGAAGTCGATCTCCCATAGATTGAATATCTCTACCTCAAGGATAGACTTAATTGGCATCTCATCTTTCTTGGAGATGTTTAATGCTACTTGGCATTCTAGGTACTCCGTGTAGAAACGACAGGCATCCTTGAAGATGGTGGGCCAGTAGAAGCCGCTATGTATGATCTTGTCCGCAGTCTTTCGCATAGCAACATATCCTTTGCCCATCGATGACTGACAAATCGCTAAAATGTTTCCTTGCTCCTTCTCTGGGATGCATCAATGAATGATCTGGTTATATCCGAGATGGAATATAAGTGGTTCTTCCCAAAAGGATTACTTAAGTTTATGGAAGAACTTATCTTTTTTATGCCAATTCTAATGCTCCAAGATCAATCTAGTCACGAGGAGGTTGACAATGTGCGCAAACCAAGGAAGGTGACTCGATATGGCAAGGAGATGATCATCCGGAAATGTGTCACTAATATCTCCCATACCTGGAATGTGGAGACCCGATAAGTAATCTGCCACCAAGTTTTCGCTGCCCTTCTTATCTTTGATCTCTAAGTTGAACTGCGCAAGAAGTAGCATCCATCGCATTAGTTTTGGCTTCGTCTCCTTCTTGGAGAGCAAGTACTTTAGTGCTGCATGATCAGTGTAGATGATGATCTTGCTCTCCAAGATGTAAGGCTGAAACTTCTCTAAGGCATAGACCATTGTCAAAAGCTCTTTCTCCGTCGTCGTGTAATTCATTTGAGCTTTGACAAGGATCTTGCTCGCGTAGCATATGAAAATTGGCTTATTCTCTATTAGTTGCCCCAAAACCACTCACATTGCATAGTCTTAAGCGTCACACATGATCTCAAAAGGTAAGTCCCAATTTGGACTTTGTAGAATCGATACCTCGATCAGTGCGTGCTTCAACATCTCGAATGCGCGTTCCCCTTTTTGGTCAATGATGAAGTCCTTGTCCTTGCAAAGAAGGGTGGTCAACTGCTTGGAGACTTCAGCAAAGTCTCTAATGAACCTCTGGTAGAAGCCAACATGCCAGAGGGTGCTCTGTAAATCTCGTAATGTGGCCGGGAGAGGGAGATCTTGGATGACCTCAATCTTGGCCTTATCCACCTCTAGTCCTTTACTCGAGACAAGATGTTTGAGCACTACTCCCTCTCATACCATGAACTGAGATTTCTCCCAACTCAACACCCAGTCATTTCCGACGCAGTGATAACATGCAATCGTAACATGATAAAACATGATTATTAATGCAAAATAAGGCATAAAACATTCCATTTATATGCATGTTATCATACTTTGAGTGCATTTCTATCATTCTATGCAATTTCATGTTATAATCTCAAAATGCGTTAATTTAGGGTTAATTATGATGAATTAAAGATTAAAGATTTTATAACCCATCTTTATTTGAGATTATAAGTGGTTTTTAAAGTTAAATAATAGGAGAAATCATTTTTATGAACATTCATTTAATTTTCTAAAGTGAAAATCTTAAAGAAATGAATGTATTTTTGAAATAAGAATTAAATCTCTTGTTATTTAAATAATTTGACTTTTTAGAATGATAGATAATTAAATTTCAGATCAAATGAAAGAAATTTGGATTAATTTGAAGTTGTATTTTGAAAGTTATGATTTTTACAATTTTTAGGGATTTTTCTGGATTTTTCTGATTTTATTTTCGATTTAAAAACGATTAAAATAGTTATTTAAATGGCAAAAAGCGGTTTATTTCTGCGCGGGGCCACGTGGATGCGACGTGGCACTCAGGGCTACGTGGCAGCGCCACGCGGCGCCTACGTGGCGTATATACTTATATTTATATAGTTTACATATTATATAAAGGGTATTCAGCTTTCCGTAGATTGGAAAGGTATTCAACCCCTTAAATCGCTACTCTTTTTAAACCCGATCGTTATCTTTAATATTTTTCGTGTGGGACTAAAGTCCCACACAGTTATTTCTATTTCAGGCTACATGGCTGACGGAGGAGCGTTGGATCGGACGGAGCGCAGAAAATCCGCGCGTCGATCACGTGGACAAGGACCACCGATCGTGATCAAAGACACGTGCGATTTAAGATGGATTATAACGGTCCTGATTAAATCGTGCGCTACTCATCTGGACCGTTGGATCGCGATCTAAAGGACGACATTTCACGCGTTTGATAACGCTTATCCACGCGGCGCATCCGGACCGTCCATCCGCGATCTGACGGCCACGACATTTTCGTAACGTTTCACTTTGATGCGTTTAATCTGGACCGTTGATGGAGATTAAACGCATCCATCCAACGGTTTCGCCCAGATTAGCCTATAAAACGATGTGTTCTTCGTGATTGTAAGACATTCGAGGAGGAATTTGCTCAATCGACCCATCTAAACCCTTCCTCTCTTGAATATCTCACTTGTAATCGTTTCTAGACTCGATTTTGCGTCCACGGAATGTTTATAAGTGAGATTTCATCGATCGATCGTGGAGAATTTGTCTCTTGAACACCGATGTTCACGTTTGAATTTGCAGAATGAAGAGCCGTCGATCCGGCGATCAATTAGATCGATTCGATCGTTATCTCAGTTTAGAAAATAAGTTTTTCCTCTAATCTATCGTCATGTATCATCAATTTTAAGTTCAGGATCTTAATTTAGTTCAATTTTGTTTTTAATTTCAATTTGTGTTCTTCGCGATTCCGAAAATTCTGTCCCACTTCACTCTTTGATTTCTCCGCGATTACTCATCCAAATCGAGCGATTTTTAATTCCGTGAATAGATCTTTGAGTTATCTTTCTAAATCTACCATTTTCCCTAATTTCTCACCTCAATTCATCATCCAATTTGATCAATTTCCAAAAAATATCTCAAAAATACCTTAATTCCTTGTGGATTCGACCCTTATTTACCATTATGCCACTCAATTCGTTATAAATTCCCAAAATTGGTAAGTTAGGCTTTATTTTTGACGCGAGACCTTGTGAAATCGATGACCTCGCGGTCTCGTCTCATCACGCAGACCTCGAGGATCTTAGTTAGGTGAGCCGTCCATTCTCAAATGAAATGCTTGGATGCGAATTGTCACAGTTAAGTCCCGTCCATTCAATCAAAGATGAAGTGCTCAAATTTTGCCACATTGCGCATGAAGAAGAAGCGTTGTGTAACGCTTGTCATTTGATCTTTGTTGAGCGCTCGAGTTGCACTTACGTGACCACAGAAGTCCATCGAGCGTGTTTAATCTCAGCCACAATAACTCCTCAGATGAATGGCTGAGATTAAATCATTTTAGAAATATTCGATGACAAACAGTTATGCGCCACGTACCCCACGCTTTAAGTGAAAATTGACCATTGGGATTGATTCATGCAAAAAGAGTGTATAGATGAGGAGAGGTTTAGTGGATTAGCTTATATCCATTAATGGATGCTTAACCCACTCATGACATGCGCGCACACATGCACGCGTACGCCACATGGCACGTGCATATGTCATCACGTGGCGACATGTAAGCATGCTTTGCCACATCAGCTGCCACGTCATCACACAAAATTAATATCTTTTTTCTTATTTAAATTAAAATATAATATAAAATAAACCCAAAAAATTTATAAATATTCCCAAAAAATCCCTAAAAATTAGAAAATTTGTAACTTTAAAAATATTACTCCAAATTAATCCATATTTATTTTGTTTAATCAGAAATTAAATAATCTATCATTCTCAAAATTCAAATTTAATTAATAAAAAGAGAGTAAATTTTATTTCAAAAATATAAAGATTTGTATTAGAAAATAAATGAACATATAAAAATATTTTATCTTATTATTTATCATTAAAACCTAAATATAATATCAAATATAAAATGAGAATAATCTAATCTCAAATATCTCTCTTTAGTTATTTATGATTATTCATAAAAATAGTGCATTTTGATATTATAATTTAAATTTTCATAGAATGATAGATATGTACTCAAAATATAAATTGCATGTCGTCACATATCTAATATGAGCACTTTGGAGGTTAGAAAATACTCTTTTATCTTTTGGACAAAAAGGGTCATAGTGAATAAAAAATATAAATTGTGGATATTTAGGAATCCAAGATAATGAAGAAGATCCTATTGTAGGTTGTAAGGTCTCCAAGTGAGATGTAGGGTACTCGTACTTGAGTAAGATGTCAAGTGTTCCAAAAGCTTCCTGAGTCATATAACACCCTCAAAGATGTGGCTAATGACTATGGTGTTCTACGATTTCATAAAGGCATTTGACTTAAGAGATTTGGGAGCATTATGTATCAATAATGCTCTCCCCTTGTTATTTTAGTGTTACACAAGAAAGGGAGTGAGAAGAGAGACCTTGTAATGCTTAGAATTTTTTTACTAGATAAGGTTATGGGTTGCACTAGAATAGGTTCTCATGGATGAGAGTTTAATACACCATGCAGAGAATAAAAAATACATCTTATAAAAATTTACTCTTCTTATATATAAAGTCACTTAGACAATGTGCTTTTGAAAATAATTATCACATGGGAGGACTTGAATCTATGAGACAACGTATATATTTTCTCACATTTGATCAACTCACATGCATGCTATAAGCTGATGTGACTTCACATCTAGTTTACTTAGGAGGCTAAAATTTTGATAAATGGTCTTAATTAAGAGGACTTAATTATACAAATTGTGCATGATTATTTCACACAGTTACATGTCTTTTATCCCATAACTTCACAATCCTCTCACAAACACTTTCAAGATGGTATGACTAAATTTATAAATTCATTAAGTATTATAAATTTATTAATTATATAAAATTTTTAAAATTATAAATCATTTTTCCCAACACAGTGAGTATTCCTCTTGGATTGTGTTGTTTTTCAAAGAAAAAATTCAACTTTTTTTTAGAATTATGAATTAAATGGATGTGGTATCGAATTTATTACCACTAAAGAAGTTTGATAAAAAAACCTTTCTTGTGAAAATTTGAATTGATACATTTTTATTCATTTTTCAGGATGTTGATAAAATATTAGAAAACTTGGATAAGAATAATTAAAATTAATAAACCCAATTCAACTTCATTTTGTTTCTTAGACAAGTCAATCTTGTGAAAACTGCCTAAACTATTTTTATATGTTTTTCCAAGACTAGTTTATAGAAAAAGAAATTATTTAAAAAATAATTATTAGAATAAATAAAATAATCAGTATATTCACAAATAATAATATGATTATTATCATTAACCCTTTGATGATCTTGATTACACGTATGTTTTCCGTCGTTGTTGTGTATCAATTTCATGCAATAAAATTTATATTTCCTTACTTAGTATAGTGTAAGCAAGGGTTGAATCCACAGGGAGCTGAGGTAATGAGATTAGATATTCAAATAAAAGGTGAGAGAGCGTGGAAGAAGTGAGAGCTTGGAAAGAAGTGCAAACATAAATGCGGCATGTAGAGATGAATATGAGTGATAGTTTTTAGGTTTCTTTTTTAATTAGGAGAGAAATATGAATTCCAATGGAAAAAAATATAGAAATAAATGCAATGGGGATGAGATGATGACAAGGTGAGAAGAGTGATCGGCGATAGCGATGGATCGACGAATTGATGTCCAGCGATAGGGAGAGAGAGTTGCAAGTCTCGATGATGTCAAAGCCACTACATTAAAAGAAAATAAGAAAGAAAAATAAAAAAGGAAAATAAAACTTTACTATTTATGGATATGATGAACACAAGCAAGAACTCAATCTGGATCGTCGCACAAATCCCGTCGGTGTGCCCATCCTAGGCAAGGTGATGCTCGATCCGCTCCGATCACGATCTTTGCTTGCTCCCTTCTCTACTACAAGGTTGAGCATCAAATAATGCTCCTCCTTGGGCCTTGACCTCCTCTCCCTTTCCTTCTGGTAGCCTGATGCTAAGAGAGAGCCAAAAAATGCAAGGAAAGAGAAAATGAAGACTTTTATAATGGGTTCCTAGGGTTTGAGTGTAAAGAGGGGTAAAAGAGTCCAATTATTAAAATCATTTTTTTAAAGCTTGATTGTTTTATCCAAGGGTATGGATGGATACAGGGTTAAAATATGAATCTAGAAATAAAATTTCAGCTCAAAACTCCATCTAGATCATGAGATATCATGACTTTAATTTAGAGAAATCATAGTATTTGATTGAGACAGTGCAGAGTGGCATTTCTGTAAATTATTGACTTCAAAATTTTACGAAAATTGGAGTGGCATTTCTATAATTTTTAACTTAAAAAATTGAAGTGGCATTTTTGTAAATTTTCACTTTAAAAATCGTAGTGGCATTTTCGTAAATATGCCTAAAATATAAAAAGTCCCTAAAAAATTCAGAAAAATTCCAGAAAAATTTCAGAAAAATCCCTAAACTTAGAAATTGAATATCTCAAAAAAATGCAACTCCTTTTTCACGAAATTTTCTCCATTGGATCAAGAATTTAATCCTCTATCTTTTTATCTCAAAATATTTAAAATCATGAGAAAAAATTAAGGTCTCATTTAATAAAAGTTAAGCTTGGTCCAACCTCCTTAAAAATAAGGAGATTGGACCAATATTCGCTCTAAATCAATTTTGGATTAACCTAAAAATCTTATGATCATACCTTTACCAAATCCAAACCTCATTTACCACATTTCATAAAAATATGGTTGTCTTGGTGTTCAGATTTAGTAGAGAGTTGTTTCCTCTTTCCTCTTATCGTCATCCATATCCATGCTTTCCTACTTGCATATCTATGTGCCTACATCCACATAACTCATAGAAAATATGAGAATTCAACCACTTGACTTTGAAAGAGTCAAATGGGGTTAGTCTCATAGTATAAGTAATTGAAAAGAATGGTGCATGATAGGACATATCTATTTTTTTTACTAAATTAGTACTAAATAGACGCAAGTTGAGTATATGAGTGGAATGCAATGATGAATGCAAAAATATCATAAAAAGATGATAACGTGCATTATATGACTAAGAATTATGTGTTAAAACCCATTTATAATAATGAAAATTAATGCATCAATGATACATTATCACCCTTAACAGCATTTTAATTAATCAAACATGGTAAATAAATATTATTCATATCTCACAGGCATATATGACTCGAATTATATTTATTAATTGAATTCAAATAATAGTTCATTAATCTTAACATAGATTGGTATACTGAGAATTTTTCAAAATTTCTTCACATCATCCTAATAAGCTAAGTCATGTGGGAAGATTAGGCAACACAAATTTTCCCTCTACCATGGATTCGTTGTGAAATTGTGCAATAAAATTTCAGGGTAGTTTCTCTATAGTATTAATGTCTTCAAAAGTTTTCATTTTAAGGTCATAATACTTATAACTTGATCATTCATTTTATGTTGTCAATTCATTGAATTATGTTTAGGTGGCCTCAAGAGTGATTCCTCCTTGCAATGAACTAGCCTTATGAACTAGTTGAGATATCTTCATCTAATCATTTTCTTTGAGTGGTACTTATGAGTTGCTTCCCATATTTCATTCATTTAATTTGATGAAAATTATGTGGCTTTCAAGCTAATCACAATTTCATCTTTTTTTGTATTCATTGAAATGAACTTTCATTCATTGTCATTCTTGTGTGATGTTTACAATGAAGTCCATGAGCATATGCAATGACTGAGTGAACTATGATGAGATCATAATAAAATGGTCACTGGGTTTTAAACATATGTTCTAAATATTCTTATTCGTGGATATTCTAGAAAGACATCGAATTATCCAGAAAGAATATCACTATTTGATCTGACTCATGTGATGAGTGTGGCTGATCCTATGGCCATTAGTGTAGGGACATCAAGGACATATAATAGGTGCACTTTGGAGAAAGATTTTACTTAATTGATCCGTATGAATCCCTATATGATAGTATGACAAACTGTCAATCAAGTTTATTCATGTCACAATTGTATCCATGGTCCTTTAACTTTAGACACCAAAGACATTTTGTGGATGGATGATCATGTTTTGACTATGCTTACGAATCCCTAAAAATGAGATCTCTAAAATGTTATAGATTGGATACAACATAAATTCCTCAAAGGTGATTGAGTAGTCAAGATGGGATCATCCGCCCTCGGTATAAGAGGAGATCGGCTCAAGGATAGAGATGTGGTTAAATCCTTGGCCAAGGTATTGGAAATATTAGAATGATTATTCATGATTATTTCTTTCTCGTATCAGTACTAAATTGAGTGACCGATTAAGGTTTGACAGCTAACTATACCATAAGTCATTCATGAGTCTCACACTGATGAAGAATTATATGTACACGTTAATCGATAATTGCAAGGTTCCATGAAAGAGTTTTGATATACTTCATATCTCCTAGAGCACGTGGTGTAGCTTTGCACCTACTAGGCTGGCAACTCAACTTGCTGATTGGGTTAAATCAATCCTTAGCCAATCAATTTATATTTTTATATAGTTAATGGAAAAAGAAGACCAATAAGTATTATTAGGTTTATAGAGTCATTAATTAGCAAGATAGATGAACCTAGAAGATCACACACATAAGGATCAATGGGCGTTGGTGGATATCGACATAAATATAAGAGTTTTTGTGAAAATTTTACATTCCTAAAGTCTATAAAAGGGGGAGAAAGACCATAACAATTAGTGTTCAAGAGGAGATCCAATCGTTTCGAGATTGTGTGAATATCACTAGAGGCCGGACACTTGAATGATTTGAAGAACTCTTTCAGATGATCCGTATAAGTATGAATTTTACTATATACTAGATGATAGGATAATCTATAATAGTTGATGAGATCATCTATTCTTGATGCTTCATATTTGTTGAATGTTTTCATTCAACATCTTTCGATGAAACCAATATTTTGATAAAAATTTTGAAGAGCTTGTGGAGCCTCAGATCCCAACAGAATCATACTCCATGAATTTGTTTGAAAGCTCATGAGTTCTTGAGTCTAATATCTTTGTTTAAATTAGTTCCTCCTCCATTACCTATTTGTCGTATCAAGGATTTTTAGTTGCAAGTATCGATTTTTTGAGATGATCAACAAAGATCCTTGGTTGAAGGACAAATTGATATGTGTGGCCCATTGGTATAGTTTAGGGTACGTAGTTGAGAACTAACCCTCTCAAAATAACTATCTCCAACCCTAGGACTGATTTTCCATTGTCTATGGGTCTAGTTTGTCCATTCAGTAAAGAGTAGATAACCCCTTGTCAAAAATGACTCCCCCTTTTAGATATTGAAAGATCTAGAGATACTGATTACCAATAGCCTTCACTATTACTTGTTATCAAGCATATCACATGAAGAAGATAAAATAAAACAATTGCACACTTGAAATTTTCTCCAATACCATGTATAACTTTAATCCTTTAAGAATGTAGCAAGCAGAGCAAGTACAAGCACATTTGGGAGATGAGCAAGGAGGGGGAGCGGAGTGCATAGTGGGCTTGTAAAGTGATAACATGCTATTTGTGCATGTAATTACATAGTTATTAATGCAAATTAATGCATTAATCATTACAAATATATGCATGTTATCATCTTTTAGGCATATTTCTATCATTTTGTGTAAAATCATGTTATGATCTTAAAATACATCAATTTATATGTTATTATGCATAATTAGACATTATAATCTTTAATCCTAATTATATTTATGATCATAATCATGTTTTAAAGATGAAAATATGAGAGAAAAGACTTTTATTTACATTTATGTATTTATATGAATTTATTTTATATAATACATAAATGTATTAAATTAATATAAACTAATTCTCTTATTATTTTTATAATTTGACTTTTTAAATGATAGATTATTCAATTCTGAATCCAACAAAACAAATTTGACTTAATTTGGAGTTATAATTTGAAAGTTATGAATTTTACAATTTTTAGGAATTTTCTGGAATTTTTCTGAATTTAATTTGATTTATTTTCGATTTTTAAATGTTTTAAAATATTAAAAAAATTAATAATAATAACAAAAAAATTGGTTTTAGGCGCACGGGCCCCACGTGGACGCGACGTGGCATGCAAGGCCACGTGGCTCTGCAAGGTGGACACGCGCGACTGCCTGCGTGGCGCTGATGTAACACGTGGAACCTTATCGATATTACTTGAATTTAGCTTAATACACTATATAGGGGTCCCCCGTGTATAAGGGGACAAATGATTAATATCTCATGTTCGTCAGGCTTTATATACGTGACATTTCCTCTCTATTTTCTCCAAGTGGGACTATTTAACTTTCTTTTATTTTATTTCAGGGCGACGTGGCGAGCTGTGGAGCGTCGGATGGGATGCGCGATCAATCGCGCACGTAGATCACGTGGAATCGAGGTCCACGGGATCTCTGATTAAACACGTGCTTCAAATCCGGTTTAAGTGAAATGATCCTAGCCCTCCATCAAGGGAGTTATAAAGGTCCACATTCAAAGCATCCGATGGACCTTAGATCTAATCACGATCGTCCGATCAAAATCCGACGAACATGAGAAGCCGCACATTTCTCTCTTCAAGAGATGAGGACGCATCTCAGCCCTTCAATCGCGATCCAACGGCCATCAGAGGAGGACGACGATTCATCAAAGGACGGCTCATCGCGACCGTCCATCGCGATCAACCGTTTCATCCGACGGTTCAAAAGCGATTTCGTTTTTTATAAAACGTGTTATTGGCGACGAAGAACACGTTCGCGTTCAATCTTTGAATACTCCTTGTATACAACTCCAAATCGCGTGCCGTTTGTTCGAGAGCATTCTTGACTCATTTCCGCTTCCAATGAATGCTTAAGATCAAGATTTGATTGAAAGAGAAGGAAGAATTTACATCTTGAACTCCATCTTCGTCTTCGAAAATTCGGAATGAATAGCCTTGCATCCGGCGATTAATTGGATCATTTTGAAGGCTACTTTAGGTTAGGTTGCGTGAATTCTTCATAATCTTTCATCATTTAGTGTTAATTTTAGTTTTAGAATCGTAGATTTAGTTTAATTTAGATTTAATTTCGGTTTTCAATTGTTTTTCGAAACGAAAATTTCTTCTATCTTCAAACTTCGATTTCTCTTCGAATTCTTATCCAAATCACCTGATTTTTGATTCCGTGGATTCGATTTTGAGTTATCTTTCTTAATATTCTAAAACGCTTAATTTCTAATCTCAATTCATCGTCCGATTTGACCCAATTTCAAAGATATCTCTCAAATTTCCCTAGTTCTCTGTGGATTCGACCCTTAATTACCATTATACTAATTAATTACTTTGATTAATCATAAATTGGTAATATTAGGACTTTATTTTGACACTAAATTGGGTGTAATCAACGATCATACGATTTAGTCTCGTCATAAAGCTGGTTTATGCATGAACCCTAAGGATTTATTTATGTTGGAAAAACTCAAATATGCCCTACTATTTGGAGTCATGTATCCATGACATGGGAAAATGAGACATGAAACTTATTCTAACTAAAGCTATGAAAGTAACAAAAGGTGATAAAAATCTACCATCACAAACTAGATCTCTCTTGCAAGAAATCTAGTTACCTACCAAAAAGAAGAATCTGGTCATGGTACTCTTGCTTGGGATATTCTGATAAGCTCTCACATCCCATGTAGTGTGATAACCAAACCGTCATCTTGTCAAAGAAATTCACATATATATATATATATATAGGGCTAAGATGTAACTGCCATGACCCTCTCTACAACAAGCTGAACATTTTGGTCATCTACACTCCAGCATGAGGGGGAGTGAGTGGAACCTTACGAGGCCATTTGGGCCCGGAAATCTTCTTTGAAATCGTACTGTTTCTCACTCTTGTCTATGGCCTCTCCTCGCTAAAAACTGAGTGGAGGCCATTCTTTGATACTTGAACTTTCAATATTCATGTGCTTTGATTTATGAATTTTAGGGCTTACTCATCACAACTTGTGATCATTTGACAAAGAATGAAGTGACTTGTTTTATAATCTCCTCCTCCACTGAATGAGAAATCTTTGAAATCAAATATCATGATGCGAAATAAATCAACAGTGATAAATGACATTGATATTCACATAGAAAAACACCATCCTTGGTTTCTAGCTGATGTTTTTGTATAGAAATGGGGAAGAACTGATATTCATGCAAGATTGATTGAAATGAAGGTCAAAGCACCTTCAATTGACATCATAATTTTGTAGCATGTTATGAGTATTTGGTTATTGTAGATGAGATTTTGCCACATAATGTTGGTGAAATAAATACTATTTATCATAGAAGTTTCAACTAGGTTGAGTGCATTGACCACCATGCACTTGATATTCTTCATTTAAAGGTGATAATAAAAACAGTTCAACTAATAAGTTTTCACACTCTTTCTCTCTCTAAATCTCATACTCATTTCTGTCTCACTTTCTCTCATTTTGTCCCTCTCTAATTCTCACATTGTCTTATTAAAACTCTCTCTCTCTCTCTCCCTTTCTCTCATTATTTCCCTCTCTAATTCTCACATGGTCATATTAAAACTCTCTCTCTCTGTAAATCTCATGCTCATTTCTCTCTCTCACTTTTTCTCATTCTGACCCTCTCTAATTCTCGCACTGTCATATTAAAATTCTCTCTCTCTCTCTCTCTCTCGATCGATGATCGATGATCGATCGATATATATAATCTTCGTCTGCAAGTCAAAAATTCTGGAAGTAAAAAATTTAGTGACGGGAAGACGAAGGGATGTGCTCCCTTAAAACTGAAGACGCAGATCATGCGCTCCACCCGCATCCATCTACTAGCATTGAAGTAGCAGTCTTCGAAAGCGACTTTAATCTTCTTCTTCAGACCCCGGCCTCTGTTCCCGGAGTCCATGAAGTCATCGAGCGGCCGGTCGATGAGGTATCGCATGGGGGTTTGTACGGCGCTCGCCTCCCTCCTCGTGCTCATCACTCTTCTCTCCGGCGAGCGCAAGGAGCTGGCGGCGGAGAGCTCCTCCCAAAATCGCTGGCTTGATGGAAACGTCGAACTACATTCTTCGCTTGAATTACCCTTCGAAATGAACTCGTCCACGATCTGTACTTCCTCGCGAGCCTACGGCGGCAGGGTCTCAATGAGTTTGGTGGCGCCGCCCGGACGACCTGAAGCGCCGCCGGAATGCGATATCTTCTCCGGCAAGTGGGTCTACGACGGGGACCATTATCCTCTCTACGGAGATGGGGAATGCCCGTATATGTCTGACCAGTTGGCATGTTCCAAGCACGGCAGGCCAGATAGGGAGTATCAGAGATGGCGCTGGCAGCCTCACCAGTGCGACCTCAAGAGGTATGCTCCCTTTTCTATATACCTCTTTCTCTCTCTTTTGTGTTCGACTGAGTAGAGGGGTTTTATGGGCTTCTGGAGAAAAGGTGGAATGCGACGGAGATGATGGAAAAGCTGAGAGGGAGGAGGCTGATGTTTGTGGGCGATTCCCTGAACAGAGGACAGTGGATTTCAATGGTGTGTCTGTTGCAGTCCATAATCCCTCAAGGAAAGAAATCCATGTCACCCAATGCCCCGTTGACCATTTTCCGGGTAGAGGTGAGAGGAAAAAAACTCTTAAATTTTCAAGCCAGTACAAAAGAAGTGATCTTTTGGGAATGTAATCAGGAGTACAACGCTTCCGTGGAGTTTCATTGGGCACCGCTTCTCATGGAGTCGAACTCGGATGACCCAGTAAATCATAGACTGGATCACAGGATCATCAACGCTAGATCTCTCATGAAGCATGCGGCGCTGTGGGAGAAAGCTGACATCCTTGTCTTCAACTCCTATCTTTGGTGGACAAGCGGCAACATAGAGCTGATGTGGGTGTAGTATCATTCGGTATCATTATGACAAAGATAACTATGATAGCCATGACTGTGATCATTATGATGTTTATTCAGGTGGAATCTTGAAGGGGCATGCGAGGATGCAGACGAATTTGAGGCCATGAGCCTGGCGTTGACTAACTGGTCAAAGTGGGTTGAATCCAGAGTTGACCCGTCAAAGAAGCGCGTGTTCTTCGTTACCATGTCACCAACACACCTCTGGTGAGCCTGCTCTAACTTCATCTATCAATATCGAGAGAAAAATGCGGATCGATTTTCAAACCCTTACCCAGGAAGCGCGAATGGAGCGATGAAAGCGAAGGGAACTGCTTGGGAGAGAAGGATCCGATTGACATCCAAGGCTACTGGGGAAGTGGATCGGACGTTAAAACCATGAATGTAGTGAAGAAGATAATGAACCGTTTGGGGCCGAAGGTGACTGTTTTGAATGTCACCCAATTATCAGAGTATAGGAAAGACGGGCATCCTTCTATTTATAGAAAATTCTGGGAGACCTTGTCGCCGAATCAGCTTTCAAACCCCTCCAGCTATGCTGACTGTATACATTGGTGCTTGCCTGGAGTGCCAGACACTTGGAATGAGTTGCTCTTCAATCTACTTTAATGTAATTTCCTCGGGTGCATGAATGAAATCCCAAAAGGATTCGTTGGAATTCACTTCTACGTATATCATCAAATGAGTGGAATTCATTTTAAGAGCAAAGAAATGGGAGAGAATAATTACATCACGAAGAACGCGCCCCTCTGAATCCTCTTTGTTGCCTTGACCATCGGTGAATTCAATCAACATCACTCGCAAACAATTTGAGAGGATCAGGTGTAATCTACGGCCTCCAGACCAAATAGGGAATCTTTCTGGGTTCTTAATACTCTCGCTTGGTTGTCTACAATCTCCAGAACCTGTAAAAACCATAATTCTTCATTCAAGAACGGTTTGATTTGTGGAGAGAGAGATGAAGATAGATAGATAGATAGAGAGAGAGAGAGAGCAGGCGAGATAGAGACCTCTGGGCTCGAATTGAAGACCCCACTGGACATTCCCACATCAATGCACCAGACTCTCTCGTCACATTTGCTTCACAATATGAACAAGATAAGGCCATGAGAAATAAATGGTACTCTAATAATTATTACCTGTTTGCCCCTCCAAGCTGAGGAGTATGTCCAACTACAATTGCCTTAGCATTCAAGGACTTCAACGTTTCCACAGCAGTGGCACAAACCTGTTGGTTGAGAAAAATGATGAAGTATCAAACTATTCTGTAATCAATACAAGTTCAAACTTCTAAGAGACTTCAAAGATACCTGAGTTTTAGAGAAGTTTCTATCGGCTGGATCTCTCGAATAGAGGCGGTTCCAGACAATGCTATTGTAGCCATGGGTAGCCAAAAATGGAATTTCTAGTTCATCTGAAGTTTCATCAGATTTGCCTCTCATCCAGCGCGAAACCTCCATGTTTAATTTTTCAACACCGTATGCAACTAAGGAGTGATAGAGTTAGTCAGAGAGATGCTTTTGATTTACAGGTTATTCCATGATTGCTATAATGAATGATTCAAATGTTATGATTGTGGACACAGAAGCACTGAAGAGTGATGAGTAACTAAATTTTAATGACTGCTTTAAAATTATGATCCAAAACACATAGAAAGGATCCATCCGTTTCAAACATTCTTATGATGAATGATTAAAATATTATAAGCTGAGAAATAAAGAAGCACCAGATGAATGACAAAAAAAACTTTTTGATCGCCAACCAAATTTTAGGATCGAAGACAGAAGTAGCTGATGAATGATGAATGATTAACTTTTGATAGCTGATTTGAACATTAAGTTTCTATGACAATGAAGAGATGTGGTACGATCACAATCAAGAGAGCTAAGAGCTTCTTGCATTGCCAAAAGAGAAGATTAAAATGAGAAGAAAATAAAGGGGGAGATCAGACAGCGACTGAGATCCTTGGGAAGAGGTAAGGGAGGCTTCCCTGTCTCTGCCTGCTCGAGACTCTCAGTTCCAAAATGCCTATTCTAGAACACCTCCCTTTTCTAGGTGAACTCCTGCCCAATGTCTCCTTTCAGCTGCCTACTTCTTAAACCCGGTTCATCATCAGTATTTACCGACTGACCCTGATTCCTACTGAACTGGTTTAGACCCTTTCCTTTGATGCCTACTGTAAGGGATTCATGGGTCTCTTACCATTACTCCCCATCCCTTAAATTCAGCTAGTCCCCAACTTGGAACTCTGGGAATTGTTCTTGGATCAATTACACTGATGCCCAAGTGGATTCAAACTCAGGCAAACTCTTCCACCATATCGACACTTCCAGTCCTTGCTCCCCTTGCCGGTATGATAGATATCTTGCAGTTCCACCGTCCAATTCAATTCCTCTGTGAGCTGCACATGGATTTCCTGTGAACAATTCAGAGGCTTCAAGTGCCTTGTGCAGTTGGGAGACTGGATGTAGCCGGCAAATGTGGTATTATCCCTCCCCAACACTTTCAGTAATCATGTATGACCTGAAATTCTTCGGGGAGAGGGACTTCATCTGGTAAGACCTCAATTTGATGTACACTCTGGCCCCAACTTCCAGATTCACATCATGGCAGCCCTTTGTCCTTGTGAGCCTTCATACTAGACTGAGTGTTGTCCACTTGCTCTTTCAACGGGAGAAGAGTGCAATCTTGTTCCTTGAGATACACATCCAATTCGCCTGGCAGTGATTTTGAGTTGCCATACTCAGTGATGGTTGGTAGATCTCAGCTGTAAACCACCTTGAATGGGCTATTGATGGTAGTGCGGAACAATGTGTAATATCTATACTCCGCCCGGGGAAGCCACTTGCTCAATGAGTTGGGCTAATGAGCCAAGCCCTTATTCACAACTTCAGTCTGTCTGTCAATCTGTAGATGATTTGATGAACTCATATGGAGTTCAGTCCCTTGGAACTTATGCAAGTCTTTCCAGAATTGACTGACAAAAACCCGTAGTCTGTCAGAGACAATGGACTTGGGTGGTCCATGCAGCCTGATCATGAACACCTTTCATCCCCTAGCCACAAGTCATCCCCTGTATTTTTCCACATACAGGACAAAAATATAGGGTGTCTCAGGGGTGTGAAGTGACAATAATTGGACAAATTTATAGGCCATCACACAAATTCGATCAAACCCTCTAGACTTGGGAACCCATTGATGAAATCCGTGGATACATCCTCCCATACTCTGTGAGGAATGGATAAGGCCTGAAAGAGGCCCATGAGGGGCTACGTAGTTAGATTTGTTTCTCTTGCAGAAGATGCATTTTTTCACATATTTCTTAATAGCTTTCTTCATGCCCATCCACTAGAAAAGTCACCACTAGCTTATATGTTTTGGGATAACCCCTATGTCCACCTATGGGGCTGTTGTGTGACTCAGTTATCACCTGGATATCATAGACAAGCATTGGGGCAGCAATACTTGGCCATTTGTATAACAGATGTGCCTGTTGCAATGAATAATTCGGACAAGCATCCAATCCTTGGCAATATCTTGGGCATAGCTAATCATAATGCCATTGAAGACTGCATTTTGGTGATGTGGGCATCAGCGCCTTTATTCGTTATGCCTTTTCCATATTCCACCATAAATTGGAATCCCATCAACTTTGTTAAACCACTTTGCATATTGCAAAGATATTTCTTTTTGTTCACACAGGAACTAAAGGCTATACTGATTGGTTTTAATGACAAAGAGCCGGAACCACTATCACCAGTGAAAACAACTCAATTCATAAGCTGATTTCTTCGAAGATGATACTGGCAATGCTTGACTGTAGTGTGCAAGTGGCTGATTGTCCTGCATGAGTACCATGCCAATTCCTTGCCTGGATGCATCGGTCTTGACCACAAAGGATCTTGAAAAGTCAGGGAGGGCTACCACTCAGGGTCTGGTCAAGGCCAATATGCGGGTCTCAAAAATCATTTGAGCCTCCTCAGTTCATCTCTTCACATTCTTCTTAAGTGGCTGAGTTAGAGACCCTAGCACCAACAATGCCAGGCTAGCACAGGGACTCTTAGAAAATCAAATAACACCTGCCACTTAAAAGTTCTTGTACCAATTTTTAATTTCATTCTTCTGCACATAGAGTACGGATACAGTTTTCTATTCACAGATGAAGCCCCAATGATTAAGTCAATTGCATAATCCATGTCTCATGAAGGAGGCAGCTCCTTGGCCATGATAAAAATGCAGGAAACCTTGTGATGTCTCTGAACGCAAGACACTAGCAGCTAACCTTGTCATTTATCTAGGTTAACTCCACCACTGGTAAATCTCCACTCTTCAACTCCTTGCATTTCCATGTCTTTTTCAGGCCACGTTTCCCCTCAAGACGTGCACTGTCAACAACTGGAAACTTCATCAATAGGGCCTCAAAGCGCAAACATGACCCACCCAAAGGTGACCAACCATTGTATCCTCATTATGAGATCAACAATGCTGAGCGAAAGTAGAAGAAAGTCTTGTATCACAACTCCTTGCATTTCCATGGGTATGTTATGGTAGATGCTACTGCCATTCACCGCTAGACCATCTCGGAGTCGAATATTGTATCGTTTCCAAGTCACATATGGGCAATTGAATCTCTCAGATCAACTTCTTACAGAGGAAGTTAGGGGAAGGCTTGTTTATGTGGTCCTTGTGTATCATTCAATTCCGTAAGAATATTTTCATCAACTTCCACTATGAAGCTCAGAGGACATCTTCTGGGGATAGACATCATAGTGCTGAACTGTTTTATTTCCAACTGGTGCCCAACCTGCCTCAACCTCATCCTCGGCATTTTTGCTCCCTGTCATTCACCATGATAATGTTATGCTTCATCATGCATTTGTGTCCTGGACCAAATTTCTCATCAAAATGGAAGGATATTCCCTTTTCCTTCCTTGCCTGAAATTTTGCATCTGTGTCATTAGCATGGTAGGGCTGTCAGCACTGTCTGTCGGAGATCAACTGATGAAGGGCGTGGAATCTCCCTGTCGATGTGGTCCCTTTTCTGCAATCCACATGTGTAGAAGAAATTGTGCATGGGTAGGCAAATTGTTTTGCTCCCACGGTGTTTG
The DNA here is from genome assembly GCA_024174645.1 of Lemna minuta. Taxonomy (NCBI): domain Eukaryota; kingdom Viridiplantae; phylum Streptophyta; class Magnoliopsida; order Alismatales; family Araceae; genus Lemna; species Lemna minuta. Next base: position 7,524,974 of record CM044102.1, on the reverse strand, counting down.
TGTCATTGCCATATGAAGTATGCTTGGAGGTAGAAGAACTGGGAGCTTTGTAGTGCATGGAAGAGAGTTTGAATCTGCTTCTCCATATCCATGATTCGTACTAGTACAACTGGATTTCAGCAAGTCAGTTTCCAACAGAATTGCTGGCTTTAAACCTCTTAAGAACACCTGTTCTAAAACTTATGGTGGAATGCCCTGCTAACTGAGACAACACTCTGAAACTCTGACTGATATGTGAATACAGATAAGCTGGCGAGAGCTCAGTTTAATTGAAGAGCTCAATGAGTTAATTCTTGAATTGCGCCCAAGAATCAAATTTGACATGTTCTTCTGTCCATAGGAGCCAGTCTAATTCATCTCCATCTAAGTATAGCATAATGTTCTTTATCTGAAATTGAGTTCAGTCAGAAGTACTTTTCTGCTTGACATAGCCATCTTTCAGTGCTGTACTATCACTGGAGATAGTTAGCAGTTCTCCTTTCCTCATTGTCTTGAAATGTACACTTGAATTTGGGACAGATCCTGACATCCCAGCCTCACTAATAGGAGGTGACAAATACTTAAACTCTCAAAGATTCTGGAGGCAGAGCAAGATTTTCACAATCATTTCTTGCTTTTGTTCCATCAGTGACTTTTATCGCTGCTACTTGGCGTGGAATTCCTACACTCGAGCTTCAAATTTTTCCATTCTTGCCATAGATGCTATTGTGACAATGCAAGGATCGGTGGCTTTGATATGAAATTAGTAAGATCCCCATTAGAAGAGAACTAAGAACTTATTGAATTGCCAAAAGAGAATATTACAATGAGAAGAAAAGAAAGGTGGATAAAATCAGTAAGAGTGACTGAGATGCTAAGGAAGACATTCGAGGTACTTACCCTTCTCCTTGAGACTCTGCCAATTCTGGCATGCTGATTCATGAACCCCTCGTGCATTTATTGGTGAACTCCCACCCAATTTCTCCTTTGGTCTGACTGCTTCTTCAACCTTGTTCATCAGCGATAGTTACTCATTTAACCCGGTTCCTCCTGAAGCAGTTTAGACCCTTGCCTTTGATGCCTATGGTGACTGATCATGGGTTTTGTACAAAGATGCCTTCAGTTAAATATTCCTCACTTCAAGAATTGGCTTTCAATGAATGATTGGCAAATTCTGATATGATTAAAAAGAGGCATTGGCAGATGACTTGAGACTACTTGCTGTTTACTGGTAAGAAATTTCCAATCGGAGGCACGCATAAAAGATAATTAGGATTCACATATTTTTCCCTTCAGAAACTAATTTTTGTGGAATGGTTATAGATCGGGTTCCAGAGTCTAGGGGTCAGGTCTGGATCCGGTCCACCTTGGGTAAGCCAGACTCACATATTAAATTATGGGTGGACCTCAGACCCATACGTGTACAGCCAGACATAATATTGAGACAAAAAATCACAGACAAATGATGAATGACCAACTTTTCATGACTTGTTCAAACATTATCGTATCAGATGCAATAAATAGACGAGTCTGATTGATACATTCTTATGATCAATGGCAAGCTTTTGATGAACGACATCAATATTGTGATATGAAATACCAAGGAGCACTCATAATATGAATAAATAACATAAATCAAATTAAACTTGTAAGTAAATTATGCAGGAAACTAAGGGTTTAAGAGGTTCCATGGTATAAATTGTAAATCTGTAACATTTAATTTGCTGAGTAGTTTCACCATCATATATTGCAAGATGTGAAAGAGAAATTTGACAGCTTACAGGAAATGAAACAGAATTATTTCAACATTTCAATTTTTTTCATATATAATTCAAATGTGATATTGGAATACCATGATGAGGAAGAAGTCCACCATGACAGAACAACCAATCCTCAACTTTCAGGGCAACACTGTGGCGAGATAATTCACGAGCTAGTGGACCACCTGGTTGGAAAAGAGCTGATCTCGCAGCAACACCTTTCTGCCTCTGCCCTAATTGAACACATCTGTCAGCATAGAAGTCAACATCTCAGACAGATTATCTATTTCCCATACACCCAAATTATTATGTTTAAAAACAAATCATCACAAAAGATTCATTACATGGGCATAATTGTTGAGACCTAAAATAATCAAACATGTGTAAAAGAGACTTTTGTGATTATCTCCTTAACTGATCAAGATTAGGTCCCTGAAAGAAGAACAAACGTCCACATATTTGTACCTGGAACAGATTCCAAGGTCCCCAACTATTTTGAGATGCTTTACGATCCTCTTTCCAGCTTTCAGACACATCAATCCAGCTGATGAAACCTTCCTCCCAGTTCCATTCATGAGCATCTAGATGCTCTAAGAAGTCAACACATTCGTCAAAGGCGCCGGGGTCAACATACCGGAAATCACCTTCGACGTTCATGGTTTCATGATTTCCATTGACCTAATTTAACAAAAAAATAACAACATCTTAAGAACACTGAAAACGTTAGATGAAAAATAAAGAAACATGCAATTATTTTTCCCGACCTGGAAAACAGCGCCCCCTTCTCTATGTGCTTGTACATCCAAAGAGCGTAATAGTGACAGGATAGCAATTTCATCTTCTCCGCGGTCAAGAATGTCCCCCAGTTGAACCAAAACCTATGAATAAACAAAATTTTGAATGAAGAGCGTTTTTTAGCTTGTATCATCGTGGCGATTTTAGCAATGAGGACCATGTATTTAACATATTGATTTAGAGGTAAAATATGTAACAATTACGTATCAATCAAAATCCTTCATAGCGTCCTAAGAATAATTCATACCGTACTCCCACCAGTCCATGAATCCTGACCATCACAGCTCAAAACGCCAGCCGTTTCTAGGGCACATCTAGCCTGAGCAAGATCTCCATGTAGATCACCAACTGTAATTCAGGATAATTAAGTTGACAACGCCCCTTAAGAACAATAATATTCAAAAAGACAAAAGCAGATGCTGTTATCCAGATTTGTATCAATTGGTTTTTATGTGACGTTTGTTTAATATCAATTTATTCGCTAAATAAATAGAGGAAAACTTGAGTTATGCACGCTCATAGATTATAGAGTTAACTGAAACGAATTTCTGAAGAATATCTATTTAGAACTAACGAAAAGTTCTTTACGATTTTCGAAAACTATTCTTTCGGGAGAATCGAATAAAGGATTTTTCTCTGGCCGTCGAAGCGTCCAAACCTGCCACAATCCGGCGACCAGGTGCCGAAACAAAGGTCGGGGGGTCGCCACGGATGATGATAGGCTTGAGTGCGGAAGACAACACTTTCCTCGACTGCGAAGGAGGCAGCGTCAGGGAACTGAAGAATCGCGTACCCATTTCCCTCGTTCTCCGGAAGCTTCTCTTTCCGTAATCCGCGCGTTTTTTTAGTGTTTCGTGGGGTGTACTGCAGTACTGCACCCCGTTTTTCGCTGCGTCCTCCTGGCCGATCAATCAAGATTACTCATTCGACGCCATACTGCGGTGCAAATAACGCCACATGCCCGCATCTTCCACCGACGGGCCCAAACGGTAACAGGTTGACTCTCCCTAGCTCTTCTCTCACACACAAAAATCGTATGCAACGTCCCTTCGGTCTGAACATCGACGAGAAAATATAATAAAATAAGTTTTGAAAGATTTCATCTTTACCCTTATATGTTACAAAATATTGAAAGAATATAAGTAAAAGGATGAAAGAAATATAGGTTTAAGAGAGAGAGAGAGAGAGGAAGTTGAAGAGAAAGCACAAGACAAAAGGGGACAGCTTGAGATTTTACATAATATAGAGCCCTAGGTGTTTATAAGGCTTCTATTGCCGACATTGCCTATCGATAGATCTGCTCTTTTGATTAGGAAATGTAGATAGAAATTATGGATTTTGATTTATTTTTTTTGGCAAAGAAGACTCGAAGATGAATCCACGGAATCAAAAATCTATGAATTTAGATTAAGATTCGTAGAGAAATCATTGAATGAATAAGAGAAAAATTATTAAAAAAATAAAATCACGAAAAACTGAAATTGAAAATTGAAATTGACTCAAATTAAGATTCGAAATTGAAATCTAAAACTATACGAAGGAAGATGAGGATGAAACACAATCCCTAACCCAAGATTGCGCTCGAATTGATCCAATTATTCGCCGGATTCAAGGCTTTTTCATTCTCAAATTAGGATTCAAAGCTATTGATGGATCTGCTCTTCAAGTTGGTAATCTCTCATCCACTACGATGCGCCTTCTTACTCCTCATGTTCAATTTATCCCCATATTTGCATTGTTACTATTGTCTTGCTAACTTGTATACTTGTCGCCTCATGTGCATTCAACTACAAGACGATGATGACTCACGAAGCAATACCGCGAGGTCATTGAAATCACACGGTCACGTGTCAAAACAAAGTCCAAACTTACCAATTTTATGAAATTAATTCGAAACCACAAGGAATTAGGGAAATTCTTGATGATCTCTTTGAATTTGATCAAATCGGACGATGAATCGATGATAGAAATTGGGGAAAATGATATTTTATGAAAGAGGACTTGAAGAGGAATCCACAGAATCAAAAATCAATAAATTTGACTTTGATTTTGCTGAGAAATTGAAGATTGAAGAGAGGTGATTTTTCTGAAACGTAAAATCGAGAAATTATTGAAATTAAGAATGAAATTTATTTAAATTACGATTCTAAATTGAAATTAAACTCTAAATAAAAATAGATTAGGATGAAACACGATCCCTGACCCACAATTGCAATCGAATTAATCCAATTAATCGCCAAAATCAAGGCTATTCATCAAAATTTGAAAATCGCGATTCGTGGAGTTCAAGCGTTGATTTCTTCCTCGTCGATCGTTGAAATCTTGATCTTAAGCACTCCTCGGATGCAGGAATGAGTCTAGAAGTGATTGGGATCAAGAGATTCAAGATATTTGGTGTCTAAATAGTTTGATTTACTCGAATTGCTCTCGAATGCTTTACAATCTCAAGAACATTTCAATTTATAGGCAATTTGGGGCGTAACTGTATGATGAAACGCATCAACGGCTCTGATGAAACGCATTAATGCGAATCGTTAGCGTTAAGTTGTGGCCGTCCGATCACCGATCGACGCTCGAGATGAAGCCACGTCGCATGCGTTATAAAACGCATGAAAAAAGCATGACATTGGATTGCGATCAGACGCTCTCGATGCGTTTTTCGGTCGATTTAATCTCGACCATTATAACTCATCTTGATCAACGATCGAGATTAAAACGCATCCGATGAATCCGATCTCGCCACGTATCCCCCACTAAAGTGAAGATCAACGGCTCTGATTTCATGTGCGATTGGACGTCCCACGATGCGCCACGTTGCATCGTGCTCCTGATCATCGATCGCGATCGATCGGACACTCCAGATTGAGCCACGTCACCTGCGCTCTTTAAATAATCTAAAAAAATTCGATTTTTAATTCCATAAAATCCTTAGAAATTCATTAAAAATCCAAAATATCCTTAAAAATTAGAAAATTCATAACTTTCAAAATATAACTCCAAATTAATCCAAATTTCTTTCATTTGATCAGAAATTTAATTATCTATCATTATAAAAATTCAAATTTACTAAATAACAAGAGATTTAATTTTATATTTCAAAAATACATTCATTTCTTTAAAGATTATAACTTTAGAAAATTAAATGAATGTTTATAAAAATGATTTCTCTCATTATTTAACCTGAAAAACTACTTATAATCTCAAGTAAAGATGGGTTATAAAATTATTTATCTTTAATTCATCATAATTAACCCTAAATTAAAGTATTTTGAGATTATAATGACTTTTTCATAGAATGATAGATAAACACTCATAAATATGATAATATGTATAGGAATGAAATCTTTGTATGCCTTAATATGCATTAATAATCATGTATTATCATGTCTAATTAGCATGTTATCAATGACCATGATTATGATGAATATCAATTGGTTTCAAATCAAGAGTGATATTAAATCCGAAGAAACAATGGAATTTAAGACCACAACAAAAATCAATTGTGTTATCTGAAATCCAAACAAAAACCTTAATCAACAATCACTATTTTATTTAAGAAGATAGGAAAAAGAGATATCAAAACCTGTCAAAATCAACGTTGTCAAAAGCTTCATCCTCAATGTCCTCTTTGGTGTCCTCGTGAAATGTTCAATAAATTTGATGTCATTTCCACCGTCCTCACATTTCCCCTTAGTTCCATGAATTGAGTTTAAAAAAAACTTATCTTGCTCCTCTCTTTGGTGTCATTAGTTCCTTCATCTTGGTCCTATCATAAGTCATTCATGAACTCGATTTTGGAGTATTTTTTGTTGTTGTTTTAAATCATTATTTTTTGGGGTATATATATATAGTGTGTGTGTGTGTGTGTGAATATATGTGATAAGCATAACATATATCAAGATTGTTGAAAGCACAAGTTTATGGATCAAATATTATAATCAAATCTTCAAATTTGGTTTTCAACTTTAGAATAGTGACAAGTCAAGGTTTAATATAGAGGGAGGATGGTTAAAATATCGATATCAAGGAATATCTTTGGTATTTTTAGATTAATAAAGAAAAATGATTGATGGAAAGGAACTGTATGCAGAAGATGCAGTGAATTTCTCAAACCCTTCCAAAAAAATTTCAAAGGTTGAAAAACCTTGTTTAGATGGTAATAATATGATTTAGGGTTTGAAAATATAAAAGTATGGATGAATATATTGAGACAATAGAAAATATTGATGGAAAATGATTCTAATCTAATGATTCGAGATAAAAATGCAATCCAATCAAACAATACCTTCGAGAGCTCATACATTTTTCTGAACTTGGCCTCTTACATCCAACACAATGAATGAATAGAAAAGAGAAAAAACTCACTAGAAATGATACTCCGTACACAAGGAACGATCAATTGGTGCCCTCTTTCCTTTGTAGCTAACCAATACTAGAGGCACACAATAAAATGTTTAAATAATTAATTTTTCTAACTCAAAATTTAAATTAACTTCAATGAAATTGTAGATCTTGAAATGACAATCGTACCTATAAAATATTAATTGGTGGCGTACGACCCCCGCCGCCACCAAGGCATGACACTACGGCGCCGGAGGAGCCGACACCCGTGCGCGTCCAACCCCCTCGACAGGCGAAGACGAAGGATGCCGAGTTTCACTACACCAATTGAGGACCTCATCTCGCCACGACACATTTCACAGGGCTCGCGCGAGCGTGGAGTTATCTTTTCCAGTCTTTTATTTCATTATGAACTTTATTAGCCCGCACGTGTTTAAGCTGGGCCTTTGCATATCTTCTTCTCTCCCTTTTAGGCTTGCGGGTGGTTCTTCCCTTTTCTGGGATCCCATTCGTTAAGCCCCTTCTCTTTGTGGACCTTTTTATTTTTCTATGATTATGTTAGGTGTGGGTTGTGGGCCTCAAGTGGGCCCTTTCCTCTCTCGGCCCACTATGGTCTCTATAAGAGGGAAGGGACCCCCACAAACCCTAGCCGTCATTTGAAGAAAAGAAAGGATCATCATCCCTCTCAAGTGGCTGCTCAAGGAAGAACAAGGAGGGAGACCAACCGCCGCCTCCGCCGCCGCCGCACCACCACGTGCCGCCGCCGCCACCGCCGCCGAAGCCGCCGCCTCCCCCTGTCTTGTTCGCTGGTTATCATCGTGCAGCCCTCCCGCCGCCGCCGCCGCTGCCGCTGCCTCTGGCCGCCGCCAGATCGCTGCACCACCACCTCCATCTCCTCCACCCCCTCCATTTCAGTCGCCCGGACCCTCTCCTCCCCTGCCCTCACCACCACTCCTTGTCCGACCAAGTTTCCCCATCGTCATCCTCTACCGTCTTCCCGATCTCCCCTTCACTGCATCCCCATGCCTTCCGTTTCTTATTTTTTCCCCTCCATCCCCCCTACAACAGCCAACCCCTCCCGCCCAATCTCCATTGCACGACTCGTTTCCTTCCGAGAACGCGCTAATCTTCCCCTTTCCAGATTTCCCGGACAATCCGTCTTCCATCCCACCAATCCAGTCAACGATAATCATCCCCCTTTCCAGCCATCCTCAACTTTCTACCCTCTCGATCCACGCCATTCCCTCCAACAAACCCCGTAAAATCAGCCTGTCCTCCTTTCCACTCTCCTCCCCGACCACCGACTAATTTCTCCACTCTCGCCCGCGAATCGCCCCCACCTTCACGCTCCAACTCCCATCGGACTCCCTTTTCGGCTAAATTTTTGTCGATTTTGCCTCGACCGCCACTCCCTGCCTCTGCTATCACCGCCACCCACTCCTCTGGAATTGTTCGACTCTTCCTTCTGCATCCGACGATCGTCCGCCAATCCCGCATTCGTCCGCACATTCCGACCATCACCTGCGTGTTCACGTAGCGCCACCCCCCCCTTAATTTCCTGATGCAAAGTACCACTCCCTAGGACACCCCGTCCTCATTCCACATTCCCCATACCCCATCAATCACCGATTCTGACCCCCCTGTGCGTCCCGTATGTTCAACGCTCCAACCCGAATTCATATTTCTCCACGATTTGGACTGACCGCGGAGTCAAACACCGCGTTGTGGCTCTTCTGAATCGCCGCATCTACTCCCCCGGAGCCCGCTCATCCAACCTTTGGAGGTACATCCTGATGCGTTCAGTGTAGACTTCGTATCGACAACTGGGTGAACGAGGGTATAGTTGGGGGGGAAGTGAACGTCGGCGATCTGGAGGGTGGAGAGGGAAGGGAGGGAAAAGGGTCGAGCGCCTTCTCGGCGACTCGTCGCAGCTTACCCAACGCGGGGATGCCTTCCCCTCGAGGAGCAAAGTGCCCGAGACCCGATGTTCCCGAGAATAGAATTCGGATGATAAACTTTCTCATACGAAAAATAAACTCAAAAGGGTTGCATGTCCCCCGACTATCAGGTCCCCCCACCCTATTTAACGACCACTGTCCTCTCTCTTCTTTCGCGACGCCCCTCCCTGGAGTTTTCTAGAAATATACGAATTCGGTTGGGCGCGTCGTCGACTTGCCAGAGCGCCGCGGTCGTTCCGTACGTGCTCCTGCATCGTCGTCCTCTGCATCTGTGTCCGCGAGGACTGTCCTTGAGGAGTCGGCCATTTCACCTTTGCGGGCCCTATCATCCTCCCCGGGTTCAAAAAAACTCGACTCCGGCGAGTCAAGGGGATGACCGGGTTCAGCGGGGACGGCGAGCGGTCCTTGATACGGCACGAGATCGCAAACGTTGAATGTTGCGGGAATTTTCCAATCCGGTGGGATGGCTATCTCGTAGGCGTTGGCATTGATCTTCCGACGGACCTTGTAGGGGCCGGCGGCACGAGGATGTAACTTATGAGCATTTTCCATGGCGTATCGTTCAGGACGTAACCTTACCATCACCATATCCTCCTCTTGGAACTCACGGGCGCGGCGATGTTCATCGACGGTGGACTTGACTTTAGTGTTGTACTCTGTGAGCCGGGTGCGCACTTGTTGGTGGAGTGCTGTGAGATCTGTGGCGAAAGTGACGGCCTCAGTGGATCCCGCTCCCGGATTTGGTAGAGGGAGGAGGTCTAGCGGTAAGTTAGGTTCCATCCCCGTAGTAATGTGGAAAGGGGAGTAACTCGTGGCGCGGTGTTCGGAGGCGTTGTACGCGAATTCCGCTCGAGGTAGTAGTTCGTCCCAAGCCGCTATATTTCCTTGGACGAGGCATCGCAAGATGTTTCCCAAGGTGCGATTGGTAACTTCGGTTTGTCCATCCGTTTGCGGGTGAAAAGCCGTCGAGAACTTGAGTGTAGTTCCCATTAGGCGCCAGAGAGTCCGCCAAAAATTACTGGTGAAACGCACATCACGATCGGAGACGATGCTTCGGGGGATTCCGTGGAGACGAACCACTTCGTTGAAGAAGAGCTTGGCGGTGTGCGCAGCGTCGGTCGTCTTGGAGCACGCGATAAAATGAGCCATCTTGCTAAAGCGGTCCACGACCACTAGTATGGAATCCTGTTTCCGGCGAGTGCGAGGGAGACCCAAGATAAAATCCAGACTAACCTCTTGCCAGGGAGAAGCTGGGACGGGCAGCGGTAGATAGGGACCTGAATTCTGCTTCGTGAGCTTGCCAATGGTGCAGATGGAGCAGCGGCCGATCAGGCGACGAACGTCGCGTCGGAGCCGCGGCCAGTAATAACGGTCTTCTAAGGCCCGGAATGTCTTTGTGACGCCGAAGTGGCCCGCGAGCCCTCCTCCGTGCAATTCCCAAATGAGAAAATCCCGAGTGGAACCGGCGGGGATGCAGAGACGATCGTGGAAGAAAAGGAACTCCGATTCTTTCCGGTATTCGTCACGGAGGGTCGTTGACTGGGCCATGTTTCTCCATATCTCGCGGAAATCCGGGCAGTCGGCGTAGAGTAGAGGAAGCTGATCAAAGCCAATAATTGCTGCTTGAGAGATCTGCAGAGCGTGGCGGCGACGGCTGAGGGCGTCGGCGACGCGATTCTCTCGGCCAGGACGATGACGGAGAGAAAATGTGAATTCCTGTAAGAACTCCATCCAGCGTCCGTGGCGCGCGCTGAGTTTGTTTTGGGAGTGGAGGAATCGGAGCGCATCATGATCGCTGTGGAGCGTAAACTCCTGATGGACAAGGTAATGGCGCCAAAACTTCAGAGCTTGTATCACGGCATATAACTCCCGATCATAATTAGAGTATCGTCCTTTGGCATCGTTGAGCCTCTCGCTGAAGTAGGCTACCGGGTGCGTATCTTGTGAGAGGACCGCACCAATACCCGTACCTGAGGCGTCCGTAGCCACATCGAAAAGTTTGCCGAAATCGGGAAGTCGAAGTATGGGAGCTGTCACCAGGGAGATTTTGAGCTGCTGGAAGGCGTGCTCGGCGGCGGAATTCCAATCGAATCGGGTCTGCCGGAACACTTGGAGGTGTTGGCGTACAGCTGCTCCGCCTGGAGCTTGCCGCAGACGGCTCGGAGATGCTCCTTATGTTCGTCCACTGATCGGCTGTAGACGAGGATATCATCAAAGTAGACCACCAAGAACTTACCCGCGAAAGGTCGAAGCACCGCGTTCATGAGCCGCATGAACGTGCTGGGGGCATTAGAAAGTCCGAATGGCATGACGAGCCATTCGTAGAGCCCCTCGGCCGTCTTAAACGTCGTCTTCCATTCATCGCCAGGGCGAATACGGACTTGATGATACCCGTTCCGGAGGTCCAGCTTGGAGAAGACGACGGCCCCGGAGAGCTGATCCAGGAGGTCGTCGATGCGTGGAATTGGGAATCGGTATCGCACCGTGATGCGATTGATGGCCCTGCAGTCGATACATAGCCGCCACGTACCGTCCTTCTTGGGGGCCAGGAGGGCGGGGACCGCACATGGGCTATGGCTTTCACGTATGAGACCGCGCCGGAGTAAGTCCTCTACTTGCCGTTGGAGTTCCGAGCTTTGGGTGGGGTTGAGGCGGCAGTGGGGTAGGTTGGGCAGGGTGGAACCAGGTACGAAGTCTATGAAGTGCTGTATATCCCAATCGGGAGGTAGCGAGTCGGGTGATTCCGTCGGAAAGACGGCGGCGAATTCCTGCAGGAAATCAGGGAATTCCCTGGAGTTGGGAGGCGAGGTCTTGGAACGTACCTGGACGGCCCATACGGGAGCGTCCTGATTGATGTCTTGGAAGAATTGTCGGGCTGACACAATTCCGAGATACTGCCCGGGTGTTCGTGAGATTTCAGGGGATTCCGTGGGTTCTCTATTGTCCGGATTCGGCGGAATGAAGGGCTGCCAAATTTGCTTGACGCCCCTGAAATGAAACGTGCATCGGTTGGTCCTCCCGTGTTGCGCGACATCCCGGTCGTAGAGCCATGGTCGGCCGAGCAACACACTCCCGACGCCCATGGGTAGGATATCGCACCAGATATCCTCGCGATATCCGGCCACCTTCAAAGGTACCATGCAACGTTTAGTCACAGATAAGGACGCTTCATTGATCCACATGGCCTTGTAGGGCCGCGGATGTGGCCGTGGTAGGAGTCCCAGGGTGTGGACGGAAGCCGCCGCCACGGCGTTCACCACACTCCCACTGTCTACCAGGATTTTCACCACCGTGGAACCAATCGTCGTAAATGTTGAAAATATCGCCGAGCGGAGGGGGTCCTCCATGCCGGGCGTGACTCCTTCTGCGTCGGCCGAGAGATCGGTTATCATAGTGCCTAAGGGGGCGATGAGAGCCTGGGCGTGTTCGGCGGCTGTCAGTGACTTCACTTCTTTGATAATGCATCCAACGATTGTAGGAGATCCTTCGAAGGCAAGGGCGAGTTCCGGGTCAGCCTCATATGTTTCTGCGTAGGCATCATCGCAGGGCGGGGGCGTAAATTGTTCCTCGTCTTGAGCCTCAACCATCAGTGTGCGCGCCGGGCGCGGCGTCTGCCGGGAAGACGGGCACTGAGCTGCAAAATGCCCCCAACCCTGGCATTTATAGCAGGCGACTCGTGCTCCCGTACTGTGCATGGGAGGGGGACGGGGCCGCGGTCCTTGCGAGATTCTACCCGTCGGGGCGAACTCGTTAGTAGGAGCTGGTAGCACGCCCACCCGGGGCGAGTATGGGCCGGTGGGATTTCCCGTGTTGGTGTGGGGGATCATCGGTGGGTTCGTGGAGGGGATAGGCAGAGGGGAGGACGTGGAGGTGATAGGACGAGGGGAAGATACGGCGCTTGGTCGGTGTGCTGGGGGTAGGGGAACGGGCGGGGGAGGCCGGGGGCCCATATGGTGGTACCGAACCGATTCCGTGGTTGCGAGCCAGGGTGTGGTTCCTCCGTGGTTGTGGACGGAATATATCTCCATGTTGGTGGCGTACCGGTAAGCTTTTTCTAACGTAGAGACCTCTTGCAGCACCAATTCCCGCTGGAACTCCGATCGCAGCCCGGCCCGAAATCGAGCAAGGGTGGCCATAGGTTCCTCGTCGACGTTGCAGCGTATCATCAGGTCGTCGAAGCAGGCGATGTAGTCGGCTACCGATCCTTCCCCTTGGTGAAGATGTTGCCATTCGTCGAGAATCATGGGTCGATAACACGTGGGAACGAATTTTATTCGTATGCGGCTTTTCATTTCCGCCCAGGAGGCTATCATCGGTTCGTGTCGTCGTTCCGTGGTAGCTTGCAAGTTCCGCCAATAGATCCGCGCCTGTCCAGTAAGCTTCATTTGAGCGAATTGGACGCGGCGATTCTCCGGAAGTTGGTACCAATCAAAGTACTCATCTAGTCCGGACTCCCAATCCATGTACCGCTTAGGATCTAAGGAGCCATCGAAGGCCGTAACCTCGGGTTTGGATCCTTTCTTGGCGGCGTCCCAGTGGTGCTCGGTCGTCTGTTCGCCGATGACAGGAGGTGGAGGGGAGTCCCCTCCTACTGCGTTGGCCAGGGAGTATATTTCCGTGGTCTTGGCCGTCTTGAGCTCTAGAAGTTGCGTCATGAGAAATTCCAGTTGAGTCTTCGTCTCATCTTGACTCCGGATGATGGACTTCGCCCACTCGGGCACGTCGTCCGGCAGCATAGCTGCACCGCCTGCGCGGAATTCGACTCCCGAACGGGTCGACATGGAGGTAGTTTTGGTGGCTCTGATACCAAAATATGATGCGTTTAGTGTAGACTTCGTATCGACAACTGGGTGAACGAGGGTATAGTTGGGGGGGAAGTGAACGTCGGCGATCTGGAGGGTGGAGAGGGAAGGGAGGGAAAAGGGTCGAGCGCCTTCTCGGCGACTCGTCGCAGCTTACCCAACGCGGGGATGCCTTCCCCTCGAGGAGCAGTGCCAAGGACCCGATGTTCCCCCGAGAATAGAATTCGGATGATAAACTTTCTCATACGAAAAATAAACTCAAAAGGGTTGCATGTCCCCCGACTATCAGGTCCCCCCACCCTATTTAACGACCACTGTCCTCTCTCTTCTTTCGCGACGCCCCTCCCTGGAGTTTTCTAGAAATATACGAATTCGGTTGGGCGCGTCGTCGACTTGCCAGAGCGCCGCGGTCGTTCCGTACGTGCTCCTGCATCGTCGTCCTCTGCATCTGTGTCCGCGAGGACTGTCCTTGAGGAGTCGGCCGTTTCACCTTTGCGGGCCCTATCACATCCCCTCCCCACGAGCATCCTACAGCCGGGTTGCTGTTGTGCTCACCCCATCCTCCCCAGGCAATCCTGCCTGACCGGTCGCCTCGTGACTATGCACGCTACCCGAGCCGCGTGCCCCTGCGACCAGATTACTTGAGCTCGCCCAACGGATTACATTGGACATCCGGCCAACGACTCGTCATTCGGAGCTGAAACTACCACCCTAACTCGCTGCGCCAACCTCATCCTGGCCGTGCAGCCGTCCCAGTATCACGTACGGCGACCTCCATCACCACGCCAGACCCGGCTCGCGCCCGCAGGTCAGGCACACATCCCCCTCCCTCTTACTTCGAAGTTTATATTTTCTTCAGTGTTTCCCGCACTTGTCTCCACCACCATCGGAACTTAGACTAGGAAGAGTGTTTAGACGACCTGATAGGGTTCTTACTGTGGTTCAACCCATCGGGTTGACGGTCGAGCTCCCCTCGACGACTCACGACCCATTGCCCTCGAGGATGTGGATCGGAAGGACTCCTGGACGAACTCTACTCGGCGCACCCCTGGGCCTACGGAGGCGACACCCGAGACGGCACGTTGCTTGAACGCCTTATTAGTTCATTATCTCATCGTAGGTCACCCTAGGATCTCTCTGCCTTAGTTTCATACCTTATAGTGCGGTGAGTGATCGGTGTTGTACACCGGTCCTGCATCATTAACCCCTAACCTGGTTAGGATCATGAGATATCATGATTTCAATTTGGAGGATTTTTAGATATTGATTTTTCCATTAAAAATATTTAATTGATCACTAATCGTTGATTGAATCTCGATCAGCTCATCAGGGAGTTATTTTAATTTATTTTCATTTTCAATAGTCGTCTTTTATATAACTTACCTCTTTGATGTTTAAATTGTTTGTCGTTGGTTTTCATGGTTGGTTAAGTCTTGATGTAGGACGCGGTTGTGAAAACCCTCGTTCCTAATCAATAGGACTGAGGATGACTGGCAATAGCCGATCAAACCTAACCTAACCTACCGGTAGCCGATCCCCTAAGTATGAGACCTACCCTAAACCTAAGTACAGGCAGGCGTGCCAATCAACGGAGTCGACTCCGGGTGACCCGGGGAAACTCGCGATGATGGATAGGGTGAGACCCTCTCGACCTACGTCCGGAGGCGTGGAAGTCGCTCATCGGGGAGTAGCGGGGAGGCTGCAGCCCACGCTCGGTACCGGACCTGACGTACGCGTCAGAAGTCTCAAACCTATACTCGTACTATCCTATCTACGCCGTCCAATGGCGGTGGAGACGAGTAAAGGAAACGCTTCAAAAAGTAATTAAACTTTGAAATGAGGGGTCGAAGCTAACCTGCGGGGCAGAGTGCCCGGTGGGTCATGGCGTAGTGGAGAGCCGACTCGGCAGCGACGACCGGAGAAGGGGAGGCGACAGCTCGATGTCGATCTTAGTAGCAGCTTGCGGATGAGGATGCCGAGCGATCAAGGACATGGGCGCAGATGTGTCCCAGGGCGGGGTAATCCAGTCGGCACGCGAGCGTTGTCTGGACCGGGCACAGGTACACGGGGTGGTCCGACGTGGGTACGGGCCAAGCTGATGGCGGGCTTGACCTTGGCAGGTGTGGACTTAGACCAGGTGAGTGCGGGTTCAGGCCAAGCCGGGTGTGGCGCGGTCCAGGCTGGCCGGGTGTAAGCATGATCCGGGTCGGGGCGATGGCGCGTCTTGGTGCGGACGCGATCCGGAGGCCAGATCGCAGGCGCGGCCTCCTTTACTAGCGCGGATTGGAGATCAGAGCGCTGGCTGGGAGTTCAGATCGCCGGCACGTCCAAGTTCTGATTGCAGATGCGATCGCAGGATATGGTGCTTGAATTCGGTGCGTGAGTGGCCTACGGATCGCACAAGTCGGGCGGCTGCCGGCGGCTCGCGGGGAGTGCAGGTCAGCCACGCGACCAGGACGCCGGAAAGATGACGCGGACGGATACCCTGGAGCGATAATCGGGTAGGATGCGCGAATGACGGATATGACACGTGAAATGATTGTTTGACTTATTAATTTCCGTCTGGATTAAATTCGGCAGAATGCCGACGTTTGGTAGGCCGAGGGCGGGCTTCGGCTGGAGGAGGGGGGGAGTCTAGGCCGGCGGTGAGGAAAGGGAAGTGCGGTCTAAATTCGGAAATGTGGATCACAGGCGTGCGGAATTTGAATCGCGACAAATTCAGATAGGGGGGCGTGTGATAGGGAGGGGGTTCCGTGAATGGAGGGGTATATTTGAAGGAAGAGGACGGGGGCGTGGAGTTGGTTCAGCTGGACGAGGAGACGCGGGCGGTCAGAAGAAATCAGCCGGGCAGAGGCGGTGAGGCGACTCAATGACGGAGAAGGATAGGGATGATTTTGTGACACCGTAGGTGTCGTGAATTTGGAAGCTCGAGTTTGTGAATTTCGTGAGTCCGCGGGCTTTCGAATTCGGGAAGTTCGTGAAGGCTACGGGACAGTATTCGGGAGAGATGGGGAGAGTTGAGGGGATGACGCGCAGGTGAATTCTGGTTGAGAATGAATGGGCAACGGGATTTCGGAGGGTAGGCAGACGGGCGATTGGGACGCGAGGATGCGGAGAGTTCGGGGTTTGGACTAGCGAAATTGGGGAGGAGTCGGACGCTGGGAGAATTCTGGCGGGGTGAAATGCAGGAATTCGTGCAGGAAGGGGAAGAGGGAGGGTCGCGGGTGTCAGGCAGTTAGAGAGGGGAATGGAGAGAGGCGTGGTCTGCAGGGAAGGCTCGGCGGGGGTGAGTAGGCTGAAAGTGGTGTGGCGATGGCAGAAATTCGACAAGGCGTGGGGCTGGAATTTTCCGCAAGGAAGGGAAGGGAAAACTGGGCGGTAAGAAGAGTTCCGCCAGGTCGAGGGGTAGGGAAATTCGGGTGATAGCGTGGGAGAGGAGGGTGTGAATCGGGAGTTGGGAGGGAATTCGGGGGATGGCTGGCGGTGGACAGAGGTGAGCGACGGGATGGGGCTAGTGATGGGTCACGGAACGGCAAACGGGAAGTTGGAGGAGGGAGAAGGCGTTGATGTGGGAGGGCGTGGGGGATGGTCGGGGAAGTGGGGAAGATCATGAGGGTTGAGAGGCGAACTCTTGGCTGGTGGAGGGAATGAAGGAAATCGGGGAAGGAGAACCTGGGGAGGAGGAGGGGTTCACCGGAAGTGGAGGAGAACGGAAAAATCGGGGAATCCGAGGGGAGATAGGAGGTGGAGGATCGACGGGGAGGACGACGGAGATGTTCGTGGAGGGGAGCTCGGGGAGCAGGTGATGGGGAGCAGAACGTGGAGGGGATGCAAGGAGATGGAAATGGAGGGGATGGCGGCGTGGCGGTCCGGAGGCGGCGGCGGCCTGAGGCGGCAGCGGCGGCGGCGGCGATTTGAGGACGGCGGCGTCGCGATGACAGTGGAGAAGAATCCGTGGCCGGGGCAAGGAGTGGCGGCGGCGGCGGTTGGACTCCTTCCCCGGCCTTCCTTGAGCAGCCACTTGAGAGGGAGAGCACTCGTTTCTTTCTTCAAATGACGGCTAGGGTTTGTGGGGGGTCCCTTCCCCTCTTATAGAGCCCATAATGGGCCGAGAGAGGAAAGGGCCCACTTGAGGCCCACAACCCACACCTAACATACTCATAGAAAGAAATAAGGTTCACAAAGAAGGATGGGCTTCGCGAATGGGATCCCGAAAAGGGAAGAACCCACCCTGGAAGCCTAAAAGGGAGAGGGAAATATGCGAAGACCCACTTAAACACATGCGGGTCAAAAGTTCATGATAAAGAAATAAAGATAAGCGGATAGATCCGCGCAGACAAAAGGGCTCCTCCGGCGCCATGGTATTGTATCTTGGTGGCGACGGGGGTCGTATGCCACCAAGTCTTTAGTATTCTCTTTATAGCTTTCTAGTTTGTAAGTTTAATTTACGAACAAGGGAAAATTTGTTATACCATCATACTTTGCATTGACTTTTGGTGAGTCATACTTACTCGTGAGGGTAAGGGGGATATTCCTTGGGAATCGTAGCAAGTCGGGACGAATCTAGGGAGTTAACTAGAAAGTCAACTCGAGGTATTTTCTTCATCTTGCAAGATTACTTGGACTCTGGGACAAGTGACTTACTTAGAGAACTCCATATCGTTACCGAAAGATCGAATACCGAACTGAAACTAACATCGTCGGTGTTGAAAAACTGGGAAATTTGAAGTCCGGTTTTCTTCCGGTGTCGGTTTTGGTTTGGGGTTTCGGTGGAACCGTACTTTCTCTCTCCTATGATAGGAAAGAGAGAGACGGAGCGAGGGAGGGAGGGACGGAGGGGGAGAGAGACACACAGAGACAAAGAGAGGGAGGGACGGAGGGAGAGGGAGAGGGAGGGAGAGAACTTTTAACGGCGGAAGAAAATTGTTTTTTCTTCTTTCGCCCTGCAAGAGAGAGAGGGTGGCGGAAGGGAGGGAGGGGGAGAGAGAGAGGGACAAAGGGGCCGGGGGGAGAGAGAGCGTGGGAGGGACGGACGGACGGACCGGGGGGGGGGGGAGAGAGACAAAGACAAAGAGAGAGGGAGGGAGAGAAATTTTAATGACGGAAGAAAAAAAAATTCTTCTTCCGCCCCGCAAGAGAGAGAGGGTGGCAGAAGGGAGGGCAGGAGGGGGAGAGAGAGCGAGGGAGGGAGGGAGGGAGGGAGGGGAGAGAGAGAGTGAGGGAGGGAGGGAGGGAGAGAGAGAGCGAGGGAGGGAGTGACGAACGGAGAGGGAGAGAGAGAGTGAGGAAGGGAGGGAGGGAGGGGGAGGGAGAGAGAGCGAGGGAGGGAGTGACGAACGAAGAGGGAGGGGGAGAGAGAGAGAGCGAGGGAGGGAGTGACGAACGAAGAGGGAGGGAGGGAGTAACAAACGGAGAGGGAGAGAGAGCGAGGGAGGGAGGGAGAGAGAGAGGGATTGATAGACAGATAGGGAGATAGAGGGAGAGAGAGAGGGAGGGAGAGAGGTAGAGAGAGAGAGGTAGGGAGGGAGGGAAGGAAGGAGAGAGAGAGAGAGAGAGAGAGAGAGAGCGAGGGAGGGGAGAGGAGCTGAGAGCGATGATTTCATGAAATTTTAATGTCATTTTTTCCCTAACTATATTTAATGGATAAAGTTTATCTACTTATGCCTTTTATCTTAAATTCTTGATGTATGGTATTGATGTGTTTTAGGAAGTGTTAATCTCTTATCATTCGTTTGTGAAACATGTGTTATATATATATATATTTTATGAATAGTGGTGTCACAAAGTTTTTTAATATTTTATGTTCAATTCTAATTATGTTTCACCGAAAGTATAAGTTTAACCGAACCGACACCTAACAACACCATTACCCACACCGAACCGAAGTTAGGTATAGGTTTAGGTTCTCAGAACATACCGGTACCGACACCGGAACCGGAGAACCCTAGACTTACTTGGTGCATACATGGATTGGTGATGAGGCTCAGTGATTTCAAAGAGGCCAGCCAGCCCAAAAATTAGAGTAGAGAGCGGTGCGTGCAGCTCTAGGAGTTGGCCCGAGGGACGGGATGAGCGGGTTGGTACCGAAGGATGGTGAAGTAATGTTATTAATTGAGAGCGTGAGTGAGTGAGATCAACAGATAGTGTTAGAACTTTGATCAGATTATCCCGGCCAGCTAGTAGTTGCTACTACAAGATTAACCAGGTGAGGAGCGACTCTGGGAGGACTGAATTGATGCGGTCGTTAATTTGGACACTGATTTGTGTAAAAAATTAAAGCCAAACTCACCAATTTAATGAAATTAATACGAATTAAAGAGTTTAGTGGTGAATAAGGGTTGAATCCACGGAGAAACAAGGGATTTTCTAGAGATCTTTTGAAATTCGATCAAATCGGATGATGAATTGATGTGAGAAATTAGGGAAAATAAGAGATTTGGAAAGAGAACTCAAAAAAGAATCGACGGAATAAAAAATCACTCGATTTGAATCAGAATTCACGGAGAAATCAAAGAGTGAATTAAATAGAAATTTCCGAACGCAAATTAAGAGAAATCCAAAATAAAAGACTAAATTAACTAAATTAACGATCCTAAATTACAAATTAATGATACATGACGAAAGATTAAGAGGAAAACATATAATCTAACCCGAGATAGTGATCGAAATGATACAATTAATCACTGAATTTAAGGCTTTTCATTATGTGATTTCGAAAACGATCTTCGGTGTTCAAGAGGCGAATTCTCCCTATTCGATCGATAAAATCTTACTTTCAACCACTCCGTGTATGAGGATATGAGTCTAAAAGAATTTGAAAGCAAGAGATTCAAGGATGGTGGTGTCTAGATAGTTCAATTGATCGAAATCATCCCGAAATACATGAAAATATCGAAGAACATCTCAATTTATAGATAATTTGGGCGTAACCATCTGATGAAACGCTTCATCTTCGATCAACGGCTCTGATGAAACGCATCAATGTGAATCGTTATGGTTAAGTCGTGGTTGTTGGATCGGAGATGGACCGCCGAGATGAAGCCACGTCGTGCGCTTTAGAAATAACGCTTGAAACGTCATTCGTCTGATCTTGATCTAACGCTCCGGATGCATTTTCGTCGGTTTAATTTCAGCTGTTATAACTCTCTTAAGATTATAGCATTTTTAAAACGATTCGTCGACGAGTAATAAGGCGCCACGTACCCCCTACCCCCCTCCCCCCCGTCTTTAAGCGAAGATCAACGATCGCAATTTAATCGCGCGATCGGACGCTCCACATACTGCCACGTCATATCTCATTTTTTATCGTCGATCATGATTGATCGGACACTCCAAATTTTGCCATGTCACCTGCGCACTTATAAAAATCCAAAAAATTGATTAAAAATTCAGAAAAATCTTGAAAAATTTCTAAAAATTAGAAAATTCATAACTTTCAAAATATAACTCTAAATTAATCCAGATGTGTTTCATTGGATCAGAAATATAATTATCTATTATTATATAAAGTCAAAATATTTAAATAAAAAGAGAATACATTATTATTTAAAAAAATACACTCATTTCTTCTTGAAAAACAAAACTTAGAAAAATAAATCAATGTATATAAACATTTTCTCTTATTATTTAACATTAGAACTTAATTATAATCTCAAATTTAGATGGGCATAATCTATTCTAAAATATATTTTTAATTATGCATAATTATCCCTAAATTAGTGCATTTTGATATTATAACTTAAAATTGCATGAAATGATAGAAATGCACTCAAAGTATGATAACACGCATAAAAATGGAATGCTTTTATACCTTAATTTGTATTAATAATCATATTTTTGCGTGTTAAGATTGCATGTTATGAGTCTCCTCCGGGGATTGGCGCAGGGGCTTTGGATACCCGTATCCATGATAAAAAAATGAGGCATACGAGTGATGTGAGAAATTTGAGTGGATAATCAACGAATTCAATAAAGGATTAGAAAAATATAAATATTAAAAAGAAACAAATTCAACCCCCCCACCTCTTAGTAATTTCACTATCTCATTAGGGAATTTCAAATCAATTAATTTTTTATTATGTTGACTCGTCTTAGAGTCTTCTTTCAAAAAATACTAAAATCCCTAATTTAATAACTCATTTCGTCATCTAGTTTGATCAAATTTCAAGAACACCTAAAAAATTCTCCTAAATCTCTGTGGATTCGACCATAATTCATCATTATACTAAAATCTTAAAATTGGTGAGTTTGGTATTTATTTTGACATGCATTCGTGTGTTTTCAATGGCCACACAAATTTTTTTGTCATTTGCCCTCTATATAAGAAGAGATCGCCTTAGCCAAAGTAGTGGACGAACTAGAAAAGTTGTTGTCGATGATTTCCTACTCGCATTAGTACTATATTTGAGTGACTGATTAGGGTTTGGCAGTTACCCATACCCTAAGTCATTTATGAGTTTTGTGTTGATAAAGGATTATATGTACATAGTAATTGATGACGTCAGGGTTCCATAAAGAAGTTCTAATATACTTCATATCTCCTAGAGCACGTGGTGTAGCTTGGCACCCACCGAGCTGGTGACTCTACCCACTGAGCTAGACATTAGATTAAATTGATCCTTAGTCAATTAATATGTATATGTTGATATAGTTAATTGATAAGGAAGACCAATAAGTGTTATTGGGTCAATTGAGTTATTAACTAACTAGATATATGGACCTAGAGGGTCACGCACATCAACTCAATGGGTGTTGGTGGATATAGACATAAATATAAAGGCTTTTGTGAAAATTTCACATTCCCAAAGTCTATAATAGGGGGAGAACGACCATAATAAGGGTTTCCAAGTGAGCCTAGTTGAAAACTCTCTCCTCTTTTCTCTTCATCTCGTGATGGCGAGTGTTCTAGAAGAGATCCAATCGTCCAATGTTCGTGTGGATACTACTAGAGGTCAGACGCTTGAAGGGCTTGAAGAACTCCTTCAAATGATCCCAACAAGTATAAATTTTATTTTATACTATATGATAGGATCATCTAGAATAGATGATAAGGTCATCTATTCTTGACGCTTCAACTTTATTGAATATTTTGATTTAACATCTTTCGCTGTGATTGATGTTTTGATCAAAACTTTGGAGACATTTTCGAGCCTTAGATCTTTGCACAAATTATATAAATAGGGGGAGAAAGACCATAACAAGGGTGCACATGCGAGTCTAGTGGAAAAATCTCCTCTCTCTTCTCTTCTTCTCGTGGTGACGAGTGTTCTAAAGAAGATTCGATCATCTAGAAATTGTGTGGATACAACTAGAGACTAGATTCTTGAATGACTTGAATAACTCTTTTAGATGATCCTTATGAATATGAATTCTATTCTATACTAGATGATAAGATCATCTATTCTTTGGTACTTCAACTTTGTTTAATGTTTAATTCAATATCTTCTGCTGCAATCGATGTTTTGATAAAAAATTTGGAGAGCTTGTCAAGCCTCAGCTCCTAGAATCTACTACATTAGATTCAATGGTCATGAGATCCATCACATCCAACCCACCGCAGTATGCCATGCGCCACGTCGATAGAGAAGAGATTTGGTGGACTAGGTCTACTAGATATAGCAAATTGTAGGCAATGGTATATACAAGGAGATTTCAAATGTCTATTTTCCACTAATGGCATACAATGACATTTATATATTCCCATATCAATGGGAGTGATAATTATCACTTGCACCTCTACATTTCATGCCTCAAGGAAATTTCTTGGATAATGAACTCTAGAACCTCCGAAAACATGTCAAGTACATGTTCCTTGTTCTCTATTTGTCCTCATCATCTAACCATTCATCAATTTACATTGCCAATGGACATTTTATGATGAACATGCATGATGAACTCTACAACCTTTCATGAGTCTATCAGGCATGTTGAGGTGGATTACTATTTTATTTGAAACATGATCTTATATGGTCTCATCTCAACTTCGTGTACTTCTACTATGCAATAGATAACATATATCTTCGTTTAAGGCTGTCTCCAGGGAAAGTCTTATGATTTACTTTGCAACAAGCTCGACATGATCAGAATTTGTGCACTATCTTGAGAGAAGTTTTACAATATGTGTTTGTGTGTGTGAGTGCTTATCTCTTATGTCTTTTGATACGCGTAAAATCACAATCCTTGAAAACATAAGTTCACGTATAAAAAATTATACTCAACTCTTTGAATTTAATCTTAAAATTTAGAATAGCAGCAATTCAAGGTCAAATCCACAGGGAGGTAGGTTTAAATATTAAAATAAAAGAATATTTTGATATTTTTTGTTTAAGAAAGCAAAAATGATTGATGAAAAGAGAGATGTATACAAAAAAATGTAATGAACTAATAAAATGTTTTCAAACTCCTTTAGAAGGTTAAAAACCCTTGATTAGACAGTAAAAATGTGATATATGTTATGAAATTATGAGAAATTTGGCTGAAAATATTAAGAAAATAGCAAAGATTGAAAAGAATAAAACTCCATTTAAAGGTCCATTACCAAAACTTACTCTAGGAATGCTATCCGATCAAGAGCCTGTATATCATGCCCGGACTTGGCGACTTGTTGGTAATACATGATATTTAAGAGAAGAAACTCACTAAAAATGATATTTGGTACACTATGTATCATCAATTGATGCCCTCTTTCCTCTTGGCTAGCCAATGTATGATCAATTGACTCATGAATGACAGTTATGCCTACAAAATTTTAGCTCCAAGCTTTAGTAGGATCTTTAGATATCAAACTTTTTAATTTAAAGAAATCTAGGGCGGTTGATTGAGTTTTCTCTCTCCTCATCACTCCCTTCAATTTTTTGCTCTGTGTCATAGGCTCTCCCGTGGTCAACCTTAAAAATCAAAGTTCCGTCTCTATTCTCTCTCCTCTCTCCTTATGACAACGTATGAGAGAGAACAGAGCGAGGTGGGAGAGAAATGCAGGACAATAGAGATAGAGAAAGTGAAGAAAGAGCGGAAGCAAGAGGAGATAGAGAAGAGCGTGGCACGCGTGAGAGAGAAGGGCACATGCGCGCACAGGAGAGAGAGAAGGCAGCGCTAAGAAATTCTCTTCCTCGCGAGCGGACGATAAGATAGAGAAGATAATGATGCGGTCGACGGAGAAGAAGCGGCTGAAAGGAGAAATAGAGGAGCAAGAGATAGAGATGAGGAGCAAAGAGAAAGCAGAGAGCGGAAGAAGCGACGATAGAGAAGATTTTTCTCCACCACGCCCGTGAAAGAGGAAAAAGAGAGGGGAGCGAGAGGAGAAGAGAGAATTTATCCTCTCTCTTTCTCTCGTGATGAAACCGACACGATAGAGAGAGGAAAGAGCGACGAGTGGGGCGAGAAGAATAGAGAAAGAGGTGGGAGGGAGGAATGTTTTCTTCTGTCTGCTCGTGCGTGCACTCACTGCGAGCAGACGTAAGAAAAAGAAGAAGAGGAAGAAAAACTGCAGAAGAAAAATTCTTTACACGAGAGAGAGAAGGGAGAGATCAGAGCGACGTGACAGAAATTATTTTCCGTCGCGCGCGAGAAAGAAAGAGGGAGAGGAGCAGATGTGGTGGCGGAAAAATGGCGAGGAGAGGAGAAGAAAGAGGAGGAAGTGGAGAAGAAAGGAAAGAAGGAGAAGAAGAAGAGAAGAGGAAACGCTCTTCCGTCATGCGCACGCACGTGGGTGCGAGAGAAAGAGAGGGAAGAGAAGATTGACATGGGGGAAAGAGAGGAATGGGGAGAAGCGAGGAAGAAGGAGAGGGAGGCGATTCCGTAGAGAGGGCAGTGACGGAAGATGTCAGGCGCGATGGAAAGAGGGAGACGAGAGAGAGCGAGAGAGATCTGACGGCTATGATTGTGCCACGTGGCGCAATCGAATAAATCGACCAAAATTAAATAAAAAACATTTCTAAATGAAAAAATACGAGAAAAATCTCATGTCTCAATGATTTTGGCTTTAGAAAATTCTTAAAAAAACCATAGAAAAATCTATAAAAATCATAAATATCTTATAAACCAATTTAATTCATCTTAATATATTATTAATCATGTATTAATAAATATTTGTGCGCAAAATAAATTCATTTAAATTAGATATAAATAGAAAATCAGAAATAAATCATGTCATAAATTCTCATGAAATGTTATGAAAAATCTAGGAAAAGCTTTTAAAGATAAATATTTTTTTATTTTTAATCATTTTAAACCATGAAAACATACAATTATGATCATAATTAGAGGAATAAATATATAAAATGCGTGATATGAATGCATGAATTTGTATATTATCATCTTTGTTATCGGATCTTGCTTTTATATTCCTTGTTGGGCCTACTCTAGTGTGGTTATCTCTCTCAACTTTGGAAGAGTTAAACCTTCATTTTTCCTTATTCGCTCTTCTTGTTCAATCGACATTCAATCGATATTCCATTTTATCTCCGCAATACCAGCAACTTGGTGTGGTTTCAATCTACCTCACTGCTTTGAGTCTGGACCTGATATCACCAAAATCAGCTGCTCTTTTTGCCATGTTTTGGCTGAATTATTAAAATTTTAGTCGTTTATAATATCTATTTATGATTATTCGATTCATCGCATTCTAAGTATATAACTGAAATATTAATATAAAAGCTTTCATTAGGCATTTGACCAGGGAAATGGACATTAAAATCAGCCTCTGGTTGCCATATTCCCATGTGCAAAAGCTTGTCGATCAAGACCTTTCATCTCTTCTTGAGATCCTATCTCCATGGAATCAGATCATGGGAGGTCTCGAGGGGAGTTGGCCTTTTTGATGTTCCCAAGATTAGGTAATGAGAATTAGTAGTAGAATCCTCTGAACTGAAAATTTGACCGGATGTTGACTTCTTCAGAGACATAGACTGAAATTATTGACTGCGAATAGTACACAATTTTCTCACATGAATCGTGTTGACAGATTCAAGATGATTTATGAAACTTTTGCTGAATGTTTCTTTCCTGAATATAGTCCAAGGTTTGGGAGCCTCGGAGAAAAAAAGGCTAAGAGAGAAGCAACCTAGAAAAACAAATGAACTTTGAATGCCAATGCCCATTTTTAGTCTACTTGACTATCATCATGCATGAAACTGATGTTTTGTAACGATGAATTTATGAGCATACTGCAGATTTAATGGTTATTAAAGTAATAGAAATGGGCAAGATCGTAGTATTATTATTATAATTATCACTTCTGATTTTGATGAAGTGAAGGACGAGGTTTTTGCAGAAAACCTATCAATACCATGACTGCTGATCTCTATCGTCGCTCATGATCTCCATCTGTTTGACCTCCTTGCGGCCTTATTCGATCAAGATCCCAAGAGAGATTCATTCTCACAAGGGCGAAGAAGAAACAGGGAATCGTCCCAAGTCCGAAACTAAAATCACAGCAGTAGGTTTGTTTTATGCACCCAAACCATTCTCCGTGATTCGGACTCTTCAGTGCGGTATCATTACACGTTCAATAACGATCTCTTCGTTCCAGCCAAGAACTCATTTTCCGAGGCCAGTCGTAATGAGGCCCAGCAAGCTTCGATTTCGAAACACCCCGACTCTGCTCCCTTTTTGATCCATAAAATCAGACCCAAACGCCGCATGAGGGAGTCTGGAAGCGGTCAAAAAAGGTTGCTTTTCCAAGGGGGATGAAAAGGCGGCATTTTTCTTTTTCCGCCCGTGGGACGACGTCTCCGGATGTGACGGAAGGCGCGTAGAATTCCGGGAATGAGACGAAGACGGCGGCATTTACTGCGCGCATCTGCGGCCACCTCCCTGAGAACACTCCCCGTCACGGCAAAGGCGCCGCCTTTCTCAATGACTCGTCCCCTAATTCAAGAACACTAGCTTACACTAGCTGGTGATGAGAAGAGGTGGCTCGAAGAGCCCGCCTTTCTCGTGGGTTCGATCTTTCTTTCACTTGTCAGAGGGCATCTCGATCAGTGTAAAGAGAGAGAGATGAAGATGGGACTCTAAAAGAGGGAGAGCGAGAAAGTGATTCCCGGGAAGCTTGCCATAAGAAGGGGAGAGGAGAGGATGGCCACATGGTGTTATAAACACGCGGTTGTCAGAGGAGGAGTGACTCTGCGTAGCAGTCACTGCGGAGCTTAAATGGCGGAGGACCTACAGGTCTGAGGTAGAGAGGACTAACGTAGAATTTATCGTCATCTGCGTCGCCTCTGAGCCTCTGCTGTTGCAGCAGCTGCTGCAAAGACCTGCCCTGACAGCCAAGTTAAAAAAAGGTTCCACTCCGCCGTCCGATCATGCGATGGACGCCAGGTAGGGTAGTTTTCTCGGTTTAGCATGGGTCCTCTGTGAAGAGAAGTAGATGCGGATAGAGAGAGTAGAGGTCTATACCCTCTCTCCTTTATCCCGGGCTACTTGCACCATGGCAGGGGGTATTGTATGGGGAACTGGTCCGCGAGTTAAGAGCGGGAATCATCAGCCGGAGCACCAAACCTCTCTCTCTCTCTCCTCGTATTTACAGTCACCGCAGTAAAGCCAGAAGACCCGCCATACTTCCTCCTATAAATACAACGCTTTCGCTCAGCTTTCCCCGCATCACCCGCAGTGCACATCGTCTTTCTCTCTCGTGCTGTGTCTGTGGAGGAGGTAGCAGAAGAAGGCAGGGAAAATCCGTCAAAGCTCAGGAGGGATAGCGCCAGGAGGGGTACAGGAGGTGGTTCTCTCTCTTCCAATGGCGCTATCTATCCTGAGTTTCATGGCTTCTCCCTTGTCAAAGCATCCGAGGACGATAGTTTTAACTTATCTTTCTCATCATTTCTATAACCCCGTCTTTCTCTCAGAATTTGATTTGCCAGAAAACGGAAGAGTGAGAATCGTCGACCGCGTAGCTCAAGTGAGAAGGGTTACAGAGCAGGGGGACCGCGATGCAGTAATGCGGTGTGCAGCAACGAAAGCAGCTCCTTGTGCCGGGTTTGCTTCTTCCTCAGCACGCGGATATAAGCGGAGAGGCCCAGCCACACGGTCTCCGCCTTCTTCAACCTCAGCACTGGCTCCGGCTCCATTTTTCTCCTCCCCACCCCGTACATCCTCTTCTTTATGAGTCTATGCATATAGCTGATGAAAATCGAAAGTTAATACACCGCGAGAAAGAGAGAGAGAGTGTGTGTGTGTGAGGTGTAGGTCTCAGTAACCACTCCGCAGGAGAAATAAAATCGATAGTTATCCTAAGAGAGAGTTCACAGAGAGAGAGAGGGAGAGAAAAGAGTATTACCCACTTCCAGAGATCATCAATTACAGGTAGATTAAGTAGATTAGTTAGAATAGGGAGAGTGATGAGAGAGAGACAAATGAAATCATCAATGATAAGTAGGGAGGGGCAGAGAGGGAGAGTGATGTGAGAGAAAAATTGGAATGTAATTTCCACTGGATAAAATTTTCTATGATAGGCAGATAAGAAGAGAGAGGCAGAGTGGGAGAGTGATAAGAGAGAGATAGGAATGCATTAACACACTTCATGACATCATCAGTGATAGTTAGATAAGTAAGACAATGCCAAAGTGATGAGAGAGAGAGAAAGAGAGATTTCAATGAATAACTCACATCATGAAATCATCAATGATAGGTAGATAAGTAGAGCGAGGTTGAGGGAGAAAGCGATGAGACAGAGGAGAGACTCTTGCCTGTAGGATTCTGTAATGATGTGAAGGCAGCGAGAGGGGGTAAGAGAACAGCCTGGAAGTGCGCTGAAGCAACAGTGAAACTTCATGGCGGAGATAAGGAAAGCTTGATAGAGATTGAGCAGGACGATAGCGGGGGAGTTTATATTAGAGTCATAGAACAGAGGGTGACACTTGGGCCTCATGTAGTTACAGAGTTTCTCCCTTTAGATGGTCCTCCACATCCGACTGACCGTGAAGAGTGATCGTCGACCTCAGATGAGTACCAAGGTACCTACTTTTCATCAACGAAAGATCAAAATAAGACACAGACGGAGATGTAAAATATTGTTTGCTGACCTCGTGTAGTCTGCCTGTATTTCCAGCGTGAGACAGTTTATGAGGACGCCGCTCCAAGGGAGAAACGGAATGCCATCAGCTCCCACGTATTTTCTGTTGGCCTTCAGATTCCGTTGACCACTCAACTCAAAGCTAACACCAAATTTTTCTCTGTTCATGTAGCAGTTGTACTCCCTGAATCCTCTCCGAATCCGGTTGAAGAAACTGGTCGCTTGCTCCTTTGACGTGGATATGAAGAGGAAATCGTCAACAAGCCTTAGTAAAGTGTAATGGGGGTGGAGAGAAGAGGGATCTTCTCTGACATCTGCAGAGTTGGGGATCCTTTGAAGAAATGGGAAGATGATTTTCCTTTCCACGTGGCCCAAGTAAAATGAACAAAGGAGAGAAGACAGTAAGCTGCCCTGGGAGACACCCGATTTTTGAATGCAAAACTCCTTGCCCAGTTGTAGTACGTTGTTCTTCACGTGCTCGCAAAGAAGATTATGAATTTCCGCACGGGTTATCCTTTTAAAGATGCCCTGAAGGTAACCAAATGGAAACTTTTATGCAATCAATGGTTGTGAATTTCAAAATCACAGTTATTGAGCAACACAAAAACACAAACCTGATCAACAATGATACTGTTGGATGAAGAAGATCGAATGGAAGCCAAAGAAGTAGCCATATCGTTCTCAAGGCACACATAGCCATATCTGGTACTCATGGTCTTCTTGGTACAGCTGATTTGAGCATATTTTCTGAGAAAGTATTCATCCTTCATAATCACAGCCTTCATGACATCAAGAAGTTTGTCCTGGTCAATGGAGTCAAATGCCTTTGACACATCAGCCACGACAATGAACACCTTGACCGTGGCCATTGACCCATTCTTAAACTTTACAAGAAACCCATGCAAAAGCTGATAGACATCATTGTAATCAAACACGGATGCTCCTAGCATCTGAGGATTGTCAATTTTTATCCTTTTGAGAACAGAATGAACTTCGTGGAGGGCAGAGTTGACTGATCTGAAGTGAACAAGTTTTCTTTCATTCAGGGGTAACCATGCTTTAGATGGAGCTTTGAGATTGGCTAGAAGCCTTATACCTTTCTCCTTTGGGAGAAACCTGACTCGTGAAAAAAACCAAAATGGCCCTAGAATTGGTAACTTTCATGAAATATGTTAAGTCAATGGGTTGATACTTCAGTTTCTTCAAACTGTTCAGTGTTTTTGCAAGCATATCATTCCAGATGGGCTTTGGGTAATAAAGTGTTTCATGCTTCCCAAACTCAGTTTCTGTGACATAGAAGTTAGCACGGAGGAGGGGAACCACCATATGAGAGAAGAACCAATAAATCCATAAGTGGAGAAACTTTTGCTTCATTGCTGTGCAATCTTCATTAGATTTCTGACAGTTGCAAGGAGGGATATTGGATAGGAAGGGGAATTTTGATGTTTGGAGCCGATTTATGCATTGGTTGATGGAAAACATTTCAAATCTGTGGAGTCTAACAAAGTTTGAGATGTTCCCTCTCAGTGCCCTCCAGTTAGAATGATCCCCAAGGAGATCCACAGGGACTATACTCCTAGTAGCAGCCCAAATGAAGGAGACCACCTCTTTTTGTTCACAGTAAGAATTTTCTCTGCTGCTCCATGAATGGACTTTTTTCTTATGACCAACATTTTTCTCACGACATGACAGCTCTGGACAAGGGGCCTGATCATTCCAGAGAAGAAAATAGTCAACTATGAGGCTATGAGCTTTTAAAACATCATGGAGATGGAATTAACAAGATGAGATCAATAGGTTACACAGGTGATAAACAATAGTGATACTTATATGACCAACATTTCTGGTTCTGGCTGGTGATCGCGACAATCAGATCAACTGTTGCTCTATTGTCAGATTCCATTATTCATTTTTTTGAGGAATGAAATGGAGGCCACCTGAGATCAGTGATTCTCCAAAGATTATACAAACAGATGTGATAGCAAAGTGACCATAAGAGTCGCCTCTCCCCCCTCTCACGCCCTTCTAGACCACCATGATACAAATACTTCCGTATCATGGACTACATTGTCCATGAGCGTCACCCTCCCCTGAATACAACCTCATTCCAGTACAGCCATAGTGCCCATAGCACTGCAAAGAGCCTCCCCTCCTTTGCCCCTCTCATGTACTCACCTCCCGTGAAAGATTGTGAGAAGGCCTTGGCTGATGTGACATCCACTCTTCAGGTCCTCTACTTGGCCCATACTGCTTGGATGAAAAAGGGTGTTGAAGAATAGGTGAGAGCAATCTTCCTCACTTCTGGTACATAGAGCACAGTCTTTTGAGGCATCTGAGAACATTCTCTTTCTGAAGCCAAGCATCGCTTCTGGTTGCCTGACAAGAAACCATCCAAAAATCTACGCCGTTAGCCGAATCTTCTGCCTCCATATTAAATGGCACATGAAAATGGTTGCCAATTCCTCCTCTATGTGGCTGTCATATCTGCTCATAGACACCCCAAGCCATCAACTTGGTGCCTGCCCACGGCCAACCATCTCGTGTGCCAATCATCAGCCATAACTATATCAAGTAATGTTGCATTTTCATAAACTCCTCCACCCTCATATCTGAAAAACTATCCTCCAATAATGGGTTCCATGTACTGTCCCAAGAATCCCTAACCATTGCCCAAGGCCAAATAGTTGTGGAAAGTCCTCTTGGAGGGTACTTTGAGCCGACCATCCGTCCAGTCAGAAACAAAACAAGGATCTGTCCCCCCACTTGGAGTAGAAGAAATCCTGGAATCGCAGAAACACCTGCTTCAAATTGTGACAGAAAGCAGATGGCTTTCTTACAGAAGCCATACTCCTCTCCCAGTCCATCCATGGACTATAACTGTCCTGGTACCATCTCAGTGCTCATAATTCATTATGAGCCATTTTAGGATTCATTATGAATCCCGTAACTCTGCCTCAATGCCAGTTAACTCATCTGCCAGCTCAATCCACAAATTACTACGCATGTTTTATAATTTTAATTCGTTTTCTCTCTCCACTCTATTTCACTCCTAGCGGACGAGTTGAGTGTCAAGACTCAGTTAGCCTGTGCCCTATTTTTTCTTTGTTTGGTTTGGACCATTTCTTGTTTGCTCTATCTCCCTTTCTCTCTCACACACACCCATCTGGGTTCTCTGCCTACCCCCTCTCTCCATCTTTCTCATGGGTTGATCATAGCAATCAGGTGGTCGATCACCACGAATAAGACAGCAGATTTACTCTTTTCTTCATAATTTCTTTTTGAATCAAAATGGGAAGATGACCCAAGGTTGTTGAACTCCCCGTTAATATTTATATACACACATATATATATGGTTATTTACACGTTCTTCTATACTGGCCCCTGCCAACCCTACAACCCCAACATCACACCCCCCTTTTCTCCCCCAACACATACACCAACTTGCAACCAAACCCCCTACATTGTGGTCAAATACATTACAGTGCAGCCAGATTGCCCGTAACACTGTGACCATACTTCCCCGCTCTGTGTCCCTTCTGAATAATCCACCCCTGAGCAAGCCCCACAAAGACCACGTGAATTTATTCATTATGCAAGGGTCACTTGAAATAAATGAAACAAAATCTGTGGTCAAAAAGCTTCATTTGTGAACTTACTGCTTCCGGTCACCTCAAATGAGATATCTGATCTAGTATGGCGAATTCTTTTCCCAAAGAAATGGCTAAACTTTAAATAAGTTTAAAATGAATCAACTTGGTTCAAAGAGACTTCAAGATAACGAAAGTGATGTAACAATTATATCAAGGTTAAGTAGTGACCTCAAATATCATGCCAGTTCTACGGCTAATGCCCCAGTAACTCAGAACAGGACAGTGTTTCACGTAGAAGCTCCATGTAATGACACTTGCGAGAATTGCGAATCAGGGTTTTACAGAGTCTTAAAAGTGAATGGTGCCTAATTAAAATAAATCCAAAGAAATTAATACATAACTATTGATATTCCTGGCATTTGTGATGCACAAAATCTGAAACTAATGACAGATGAATTGAGAAATATGTATGAATGATCCAAAGCAAAGATTTGTTCTTTAAAAGAGATCCTATGATGATGAAGACATAATAAAGGCTCAGATTAATATAACTGCCAAAGACCAGTCAGGCATAAGTCATACAGCAGTTGAAAACCAATATGGAAATGATTAACAGGTAAACATAATGACGGGGATAGTTTTTTTTAAAAAAAACTGAACCTGCACAGACTGATAGAGCGACTTTAAACTTAGTCCCCCAAGAAACGAGGGGAAAATAAAACTGATCCAACAAATCTATATGTCTGTACATTATTGACTTCCAGTTTTCCTTAAGTTAGACCACTTACAGACACCCAGATGTCGGGAGGCAATGCTTTTTCACACATGACAAAAATGTATGGTATGCTTCTAGGCCTTCTCCAGATAGATTAAAAATATGACGTAGAAGAGCATCGGCACAAGAATTATTGGGCTTCAGTCCGTTGAGAATATCTCAAAGTTGTAAAGGTAAAAACGTTACAGATGATAGTACAGACTCCATGATTTGGATGCCTGTCATTATGATTATTATTCTTAAAATTAACCACCGGAAAAAAATGGAAATATATGTGTGTTTGTGCGTTCATTAAATAAAAAATCTCAAGTTATATACGTATAAGTGCACCTCATTAAATAAAAAATAAAAAATTACTAAGGTACATCTACTGCAAGAGGAATTGTCATATCAGGAAAACTAGTTGAAGATGCACGGGAAAAACTGATTGCACGGGAAACCAATGTTAGCTACAGTTCTTATATGGCCACAAAAAGCAGATAATTTATTGGTAGAACTCAGTGCTCCAAGATGGAAGTGGGTGTGACTTTCAAGTTTTCAGAAATTGAAAAAAAAAAGACTGAGCAGATCAAATGGTATTATACCCATTGTACACACAAGTAAATTGATTCTATATCTTTTATAAACACGTAATCCGTGCTTCAAAAAGTTCATTAGGGCTTACACTGGGGAGACAAGATATAGGGCTCATATACCTTTAAAAGAACAAAGAGAGTCTTACAACTGATAGACACATTATTACCACAGAAGGCATATGTAACTTAGCAAAGGGCATAAATAGATCTATTGAGATGGTCCTTCAAATATCCAACTGATCTATTAATTATAAAGAAATTTTTTAAGCCTTCTTACTTGACTACCCTTTGCTCAGTAAGATCAGTCTGTACTAACCTGAGAAGACAGTGCGAGAGAGAAAAGATTGCATGACGAAGAAACATATAATGTCTCTATAAAATTTCCTTAAACCTAAGTCATCACACTTACACACAAATATAAAAGTTTAACATTGCAATTTCAGAGGTAAATATACATGATAGGAAATGACTTGTCCAGCCCCTTGAAGGTAGCTAAATACATTCACAAAATAGTACAACTAAACTTCAACTAACAGTTAGATCTATGTGCACCATTAATAGTGCGCACGAGTCTAAATACCTCAGAGTTTGTCAGTTTTATATTTGTGACACTAACTTTTAATATACTTAACAATGTGGATCATCTGCATATAGATTACTGATCTTTCTTATAGACTGAGGTTATTTGACTCAATCCAGTAAATTGGAATTTCGAGGGAGCAGAATTAGGAATCTCTCCAGCAAGCTGAAGAGAGGTGGCAAAACTAGAGGAACTTATAATGGGGATCTGACAAGCCCATTTCAAATAGGTGGATCAGATGGGATGAAAAAAGAGAAAAGAGAGAGAGAGACAGCATAGAGAGACTGAAAGGATGCATAATAAGTGAGTGAGCTGTGGAGACAAGACAGGAGTGATCGTTGAAGACTAAGAAGACATGAAGAAGATGAAGGGAATACGGCAGGGAACAGATGGACTACATTGTCTCTTCCCTACTTTTGGTGACATCGTCTTTCTAGATGCACATTACCTTTCTCAGCCAGGATCAGGTTGGCCCACTTGATTAGGGCAGGGTCTCATCATATTTAGACAAGTTAAATTACCTTGAATATTAGTTCTTTTTACCTTGAATGCAATTTCATTTTCACTAGAGGTTGGCAACAAAAAATACTTGTCTGGCACTATTATAGAACACAGATTCTGAACTTTAAAAAAAATAAAAAATGCAAGGGACGATCACGTGATGAAACGGTGACTGACCCACAAGATTAGAACTCAGTTACAATAGGCCACCACTACCCCTTGGTTAGGAGAACCAGGCCGCCACAAAACCCTCCACAGCATAGGCGACTCATTCAGTGGACACCACCCTCCCATTGAATAGCTTGTCGTTCTGATGTAGCCATATGGCCCAGAGAACTGTAAGTATGCGCACCCCTTCCTCCTTCCCCCTTCTGCCACTCCTCTGGATTGGTTCCCAGAAGGATGTATCTGAGGCCATGTCTATCATTGATATGGGTTGTTGGTTCCATATCGTCCTAGTGAAGGGGCATCTGAAGAACAGGTGTGCGCAATCTTCCTCGTCCCCCAAGCACATAGTGCAATCTGCTGAGGTCTCTAGGCACAATTGTTTATGGAGTACTCGCGTCTTAAGTTTTCGTTGGAGGAGAAGCCAACTGAAGAACCGCACCTTGAGGGGGACCTTTTGTCTCTATATAAACCTGCATGCTCAGAGGATTGACGGGTTCTCCTCATGATGCCCCCCACATAGTCTCTTATACGCCCCTCGTATTGAGAATTGTGTCCCAATCCAATCCCATCCATCCTAAGCCCCGCTCTGTGGCTGCTTATGTACTATCCCCTCACAGATTCTGAATAATAAACATTTATCAGCATTCCTTCAAGTATGTGTATATATATATATGTATGTATTTGTGTACATATATAGATATATATAGAGCTTAATAAGACCAAGATGTGCATTCACTGCTATCTATTAATGAAGTAAATAATGATAATTTCAGGAAAATCACCAAATGAAATCCTGAGAGAATGTACTCCTTACAGGAAAATACGAATGAAACTACAGTAACTTATGAAAAAATAAAATGCAAGAAGTACACATAAATTCGGAAGGATACGATTCCCAGTAAAAATAGAATATGAGGGGTCTGAATTGTAAAACATGTGCTTTTTCCTAATCTCAGCCGCTTCGGATATTTTTGGTGCAGATCTCAACATTAAACAGTTCAAGCACGGCGGCATAAGCTGTAACACAAATAATATAAACAAATATCAAATAGTTAAATAAAGGAGGCAATGAGTCTCAACAGTTCATAAAAATCATCCTTGCTAACAATAATTAGCATCTATGCGCACCACTTCGCACAACATGAGGATCCCACCACCATAGGAGCAAATTAGGGCAAACAACTAACTCATAATATTCAACTATGAGGATGCCTTTGATAGGCTTACAAGGAGAGAAAAATTACATAAAAGTCCCTAAATACCAGTCCTGATAAAGATACTCTAACTTCTAACACTCCCTCTCAAGCTAAAAAGGGGAGGCCTTCACTTTCAGCTTGCCTTGGTGCTGATAAGATGTTCCTTAGCACTGCCTTGGAACCCCCTTGATGTTGATCTGCTCTGCTCTGATGGTAATACTGCAATCGATACCGCAGCCACGAACAGCAGTCCCTGCTGAGGCCAAATCCATGAATAATCTATGCTGAAACCCATGACAAAATAGCTTAAAATGTCAAACGCAGCCAGAACCAAATGCTGCTGCCTTAAAGACTGAATGTGGTCACGTAGATATCTGCATCACCATGCTTAGGTTTGGGTACTTTCTGGGATGGCCATTAAATGACCTTTACCCTTATGTAATGATGTCAAAAACAGCTGAAGAAGCCAATAAGACACCAACAGAAGGTAGGTCTTGAGTGCCAAATGCCTGCAGAGCCAGAAGTTGAGGCACATAGGAAGGTTTGGATGGAGAGGCAAAACAGTAGCAGACTGAAAGAGAGCAATAGCAAAAGGGGAGACAGTTGAGAAGGTTCACCATTGTGAAGGAGGCAAAGTGGCATTGAGGAGACATGGTGTTGAAGTGCTTGGGTTGTAAGGCCATCGGAAAAGAGATCCACAGTAAAAAAACTAGCAGAGGGTCAGTAGCAAAGAGGCAAACAAAATTGATCGATTGCCAACAAGGCAAAGAGGGCTGGCAGGAAGGAGAAACTGGCAAGGCTTAAAGGCGTACAAGGCTGAGAACGGAGGCGAGAGAATGTGGCACAGACCGAAAAGGTGCTATCAGTTAGAAGGTTGGTGGATGATTGCTGGCAAGGCAGCAAGGCTGGCAATGACAGATTGCATTCAAACATCTGCAAACCATGTGATTGTTCTCTCAGAAATCTATCACAAACATAGCCAACATCAAGGAAGAAAAAGAGATGCTGAAGAGGACGCCATTGGCAGCAGAAGAGAACATTGTCAATATTGCCGAGGAGCCCAGAGATGTTCATCGACAAAGAGGAAATCGGCCAGACTGATTTGTGCTGGAGTCGCACGCAGCAGAATCACCCACATAAATAATAGCTGCCCAGAAGAGTCTCATGCAGAAATTGAAGACACACAAGTGCAGCACAAAAAATGACTGGAGAAGTTGCCACCTGGACAGAAACCACCTGGCGAGGGCAGCGTCTGCTTTGTAATAGATATCACCAAGGAGAGCAAATGTGCCATTGCAAATGCACGGGTCCAAAAGTCAAATTGTCAGAAATCACTAATGCAATATCCTGAAAAATTACCTGAGAAGAAGAGAGAGGCGTTGAGAAGACAAAACGCTGGAAAAGAGTGTGAAGCCTGTTAGTGCAGAAGCCATAAGAGAGTAACGGCTCTGATACCCTGTTAAACTCTAAGTAGGTTATGGAAGAGGATCAGAAGGCAGGGCTATGGGAGGCACCCTGCCTCAACAGAAGCAAGTGATGGCAAACAACTAACTCGACATGTTCAACTTTAGCGAGAAGAATTCTCCAGTAACTGTGCTTGGAAGAGAGAGAGTGGTAGATGTATCCTTTGGACCAAGATTTAACACAGAAGGAATAAGAAGAGAAAATATTCATTCATTGATGTTTGTAGGACTACTTATACAAATTTAAGTGACCATTGCTGCTCAACAGTCACTTTCCCACTGGTAACCAGTGAGAGGGAATAAGTACACTTATAAAAAGCACACAAAAGTAACTATAAAAAATATAGGAAAAATAGGTATTAGTCGTCATTCTTCAACACTTCTTCATTCTTCATTCTTCAACAGGAATGAATACTTCTCATTCCCAGCTTGGAGATCAATCTTGAGAATTGTTTGGTGGGCAATCCCTTGGTGAGAATGTCTGCACACTGCTCAGTTTAATGAACATACTCTATGTATAGAATCTTCTCCTTGAGTTTCTCCTTGATGTAGAACTAATCAAGGTCTATATGCTTGGCTCAATCATGATTCACTGGCTCATGTGCAATGCAGATGTCTGCCTAGTTGTTGCAGAATATTTTGATTGGTTCTTCATAGGGAACTTGTAGATCCTTTATAATTCCTCAAATCTATAGCACTTCATCATTTCCACTGGACCCAGCTCAGAATTCTGCTTCAGTGCTTGACATGGAACAATACCCAGTAGTAGTAGACTTGTGATCAATCGACGATCCACCATAATCAGAGTCAGTATATATCGAAAGGTTTAAGTTACCTGTCTTCTTGAATGTAAGACCGAGTCCAATGGTCCCTTTAAGATATCTCAGTACCCATTGAGCTGCCTAGAAGTGTGACTTTCATGGACTATGCATGAATTGGGCTAGAACATTAACAGAATATGAGATATCAGGCTGAGTGTGGGAGAGATATAACAGCTTAGCCATTAACCTCTGATATGAGCCTATTTAAATTTCAGGGTCACCTTCTTTTAGGCTCAGTTTATGATTAATTTCTACAGTAGTATCATTAATCCTACCTTGCAGCAGCTTGGTCTCATTTAAAAGGTCTAGTATATACTTCTGTTGTGTCATTGAATACCGTCACTGGGCTGAGCTATCTAAATTCTGAGGAAATATTTTAGTGTTCCTTGTTTTTTAACATAAAATTGAGAAATTTTTCTAATTTTGTAGCCTCTTCATCATTGTTTCTTGTAATAATAAAGTCATCTACATATACTATCAGGATATGATCACTATTACACTGTTTGTACACTAACATTCTTATAGTTTGCGTAAATTTACCAAATCATGCCCTAGGGGATTGTTTCAATCCATATAATGTCTTTCTTAATCTACATAATTTATTTGCATTCAGGTTTTCCTCATATCTGGGAGGAATTCTCGTGTAGATCTCCTCATCTAGGTCTC
Organism: Lemna minuta; assembly: GCA_024174645.1. Taxonomy (NCBI): domain Eukaryota; kingdom Viridiplantae; phylum Streptophyta; class Magnoliopsida; order Alismatales; family Araceae; genus Lemna; species Lemna minuta. The sequence continues at coordinate 7,484,995 of CM044102.1, read as the reverse complement.
CATGTAAGAATGCATTCTTGATATCATATTGCCATACTTTCCAATCCAAATTAACACCCGAAGATATGAGTATTTGGATGGTATTCATTTTTGCCACAGGAGCAAAAATCTATGTCGTAGGTTTGAGTATACCCCTTTGTGACTAATCTTGCTTTATACCTCTCTAACATCCCATCTGAATTATATTTAATAGTAAACACCCATCTATATCCTACCAGCTTTATTCCCTTTTCTAATTTTACCACTTCCCAAGTTCTATGTTTTAATTAAGGTTTGCTTGTCTGCATCCATAGCCTTTCTCCAATGAGGGTATCGAATTGCCTCTTCCGCTGTGATCGGGATAACCATCTGATTGAGTTTGGTAAGAAAGCTCCTATGCTTAGTTGAGACCTTTTCATAATTAAGATAATTTGTTATAGAATATGGTATAGACCCTATACGTGTTCGTGTATTCTTTCTCAATGCTATAGGTAATTCTTCCTCCTACTCATTAGCAGAAAAATCATCCCTAGAGAAGGAGGATTGTGTTGGTGGTTGATTTTTCCTCCATACGTAGTATTTATCAAAGGTAGTAACATGGGATTTACTTCTGAGTCCCAATTCGAAGCGTCTGCCTGAGTTTCAGGGACCTGGGATTTGTCCATGTTCAAAGAATTCTCGCAACTCATTGTTACAAAAATCTTTGGCGTTATCAGTACTAAATCCTTGGAACTTTACTTCTGACTGCCTTTTAATGGAGTGGCAGAGGTTCTTTAGTAGTTTTGTTACCTCTGCTGTATGTTTGAGTAGATACAACCAACAGAAACTGCTATGATCATCCAAACACACTAGAAACGATCTAAAACTATATCTACGTGTGGAGAAGGCCCCCAGATGTCACAGTGTAAGTTTAAATGGTCCTTGGCATCTATGATCCATAGAGGGGAATGATTATCTCTTTGACTTGGCAAGTTGACAAGCTACACATATTAGCCTATCAATGGACAACTTTTGGAAAAACTGGGGATACATAGTTTGTAGTAGGAGAGAGGAAGGATGTCCTAGATGTCTGTAAAATATAATCATTTTCTCCTCCTCAGAGGTGTTAGCTACTGTTGCTAGTTTGGAGTCAGTCAATTGTCCAGTATTTGAGGGCATGCGAGGCAAATAATACAGGCCATAATGGACTTTACCAAGTCCAATCCTCCACCCATGGACTGTATTGCATAGAAAGGCATCAGTACCATCGAATATAATCCTATATTCATCTAATATAGCTATCCTTTGGACTGAGACTAGACTCAGAAATAACTTAGGTACATGCAGGACTCGTGATTATATACTTCTTAGCTCTGCATGTATGCTACCAATTCCAGCTGCTGCAAGTAGCATGCCATCGGCTATTTGGACATTTTTTCCTGGACATGGTTCATATGACATGAATGTGTCAGACATCAGAGTCATGCAATCAGTGGCTCCAGAATCCAGGAGTTCTGATATGAATTAGACACTGACAGTGATGACAGAGCCGATAAAATTGGGGTTTTACCTGAGTTTGCAAGAGAAGTTGACCCCATGGCTGATCCAGATGAGGTAGAGGATAGAAGGTTCTGCATCTGCTGCAGGAGATTTTTCATTTGCTGCATCTCCTCCCGTATCTTCTGAATTTCTTGAAGATGATGAGAGTTCAGTTGAGCGTGAGAGTTGATGTTGGTCGATGGTTGCCCTCCATTGGAATATGGTGGAGGTATGCAATTCTGCATCCACTGTTGTCCTCCCTGCATTTTCCCTTGAGCTAAGTATGGATGTGTCATCATATGTACTTGGGGTGGTCTACCATGAAATTTCCAGCAGGTTTCTTTTGCATGGCCCTTCCCCTTACAATAAGTACACCACATATTCTCTTTATTTTTCAGTTGCCCTCTCAGGTGTTGTTGGAGTTAGATGATGGTGGACCTTGCTGACTTGTTGTTGAAGCTCCTGACTGAGTAACTGTAAGGATGAACTTTCTCCCCCTCCCGTCATTTCTTGTAATGAGCTTTCTTTGCTGAACAGCTGAGATACTGCATCATCAAAGGTTAGGGAATTCTCTCTATTGTACAAGTGGCTTCTGATTCCTTCAAACTCTGGTCTCAGCCCTGTGATGTTTACAGACTCTGTCCATAAGAATATAATTTCTGTCTCCCGAGCTGTGGACAGGGGTTTTATTATGATCTAATTCACTGAAGATGGAGCTTAATTCATTTGCATAGGTGAGTACAGATCAATCACCTTGCTGTAGTACACCTGCTCGGTTCACAAGTTGAGCTATCTTGGACCGATCGTTCTTTTTGGAATGGTATTATGGGCTGCAACCCATATCTCTTTCATTGTCTCATTCAATAAACCCGTTGGCCATTTCAGTTGACATGGAGTTGAGAATCCAGGTGTATAGGACTTCTTCTTCCACTATCCCTTTTTAGACAGTGGATCCCTTTACGTTGGTGCTTTAATTGTCAGATGATCAAGCAGCTTCCTTGGCCTTAGAATGGCTTGACTATGTTGTGCCCATAAATGTATATTGTGACCGGTAAATTGACTTCATGAAGCTACTACCGGTGATTGAGTGAACCATCTGTCACTTTTAGATATAGAAATCCCAGTCATTGTAGATGTAGCTGTTGTTCTGCATATTCACAGAGAAATCAATTTCACCGGTCACCAACAATAAAGAGATTGGTTCCTCTTCCTGTGCCATATGGTCAAAGGGTAAGGTTCTGCAGTGAGAAATTCCCTCCTATTAAGTTCTAAACAAGGACTTAGCAATAACTGGCCGATGGCTTCCAATAATCTCCAAAGGATACTCCTTTTGGCTTAGCAACAGTACAGCTCTGATACCATGTGAAGAATTCTCCTGTAACTGTGCTAGGAAGAGAGAGAGTGGTAGATGTATCTTTTGGACAGAGATTTAACACAGAAGGAAGAAGAAGAGAAAAAAAAATTTCATTGATGTTTTTAGGACTCCTTACACATGTTTAACTGACCATTGCAGCTCAATGATCACTTTCCAAATCTAAATGGTTATAGGGCATAAGTACAATTATAAAAGTACATAAATGTAATTATAGAAAAATATAGGAAAAATATGTAGTGTCTTAGAAATCTATGACTCTGTATATTAAGAAGCCCCAATTCAAAGTTGGAAGACTCATTGTGTTAGCCAAGGGAAGTCCTCAAGAGAACAGATTTCCGCTCCTTGCTATGGTTTAACGGAGCTCTTGTTCTAGATTGATTGAATGAACATAAGACAAAAGCTGATAGGCTGAGATATCAGTAAACAGAGAGAAGTGATTATCAGTTCTCAAATTTTTTATGCGTTCTTCAGGTATCAACTCTCAATCTAAAATATGCACAAAGGATTAAATTTCATGATAACGTCTGCTCAAGGATAATTATTATAAGAATATTGCTCAATCAATACAACGAAAATAATACAAGTGAGTCAAAAGCAACATTACAGTGGCATCTAGATGCTTCACATTGGATTCCTGTTCGAAAGCGCCATGCATTGCTTTCTCAATAAGTGGGTTTGGTTTTGCCAAATAGGTGGAATTTTGATTTGTCCCTCTGTACTTTTGTATTATAGAAGAACAACTCGTTTCCATCATTCTTGCAGTAGATTCACACTTGACTTCTGACTCTCCTTGAAAGACATTGTCACGCCTTTCCTTGTCATTCATAAAACTACGACAGCTCTCTGACCTATCTGTTAAGTCATTTTTTCTCTTGCATCTTCTGTGTCGCTGCCAACTGTATAACCTTTTTCGTTTTCTAACTATGGAACATACTTCTATGGTAGTACTTTTGAAGACACCTGATGAAAAAATGCCCATTGTAGTTGGTCAGAGAAAGTGAATCAAAGTTGATCCAATATGTGATATAGCTGAAGAGTAAGATTGCTACATCTCATTTTCAAAAGGAATGCTTCAGAAACAATGAAAGAAAACATGAGAAGGAAGACCTCTCACTCTGGAAATGTGTGCAACTATTTAGTGTAAATCTTCGAATTTCAATAGCTAAATTTCATCGCTGGTGCAGAAAACAGGGAAGAATAACTTGAGAGCAGCAGAAGAGAGTGGTATCAAGATTACAGCATGGGGGCAGTCAATGGAAACACAAAAGTCCAGAAAAGAATTCTTGGGAGAGAAAGGTAAATTCTCAGGAAGACACACAAATCTGATAATTAATTAAGATATTCTGCCATAGCTCACAAAGGAAACTGGCAAAGACGATCTCATTTAGGTCAAATTCATCCCTTTATAAAAGAGGTTACAATGTTTTTGTACCAGACCCGAAAAACAATGAGGATTCACTGAATGGCACGATCACAAATTTGAAAACAAGAAGGTGCAGAGAGCGGAAAAACAACCAGAATCTAAACATACAAATCACTGGTACTAATCAAACTCCATTTTACCTTCACTTGAAGAGGAATAGAAGTCCAAGTTTTTCAAGTATGAAGGGGACAATGATGAGGCCTGATCCCGCCAGATAGAAAACTCAGAAGAATATGAAAAACCAAAAATGCAAATCGCCAAAAAAAATGGGCCGAGTCTTCCACGTAAACTAAAGAGAAAATAGAGTATATGAAGGGATAGTGAAAATGCAGGTGAGAAACAGTGTATGTGTGTGTGTGTGCGTGTGAAGGACAGGGAGAGCGAGAATGAGAATGATGAGATATTATTTCAAAAATTACCGCAGAATTAAGAAAACTCCAGTGCACACTATCCCCCACCTTCTTGAATGCTACCATACCCTCAAGTCCTCTTCTCCACACGTCCCCAACTTGCCACACAATATATGACAACTACAACACCCGACACTCCATCAAACTCTTACCCAACTATCCTCCATGAAACACCTTCTAACACCACCAACGATGTGTTCTTCTCGACCTCTCTTCTCAAGCTATGCTCTGGCCAACAGCTGTCAAGTGTCATTGGAGTCCATCCCAACCCCCTGGCAGGCTAAGCTCTAATGCTCTGCTTCAGCATTGCTGACTGATGTGTCATTGTCTCCACCTCCAATTAAGGTGCGTCCCTCTTCTGGTGAACCTTCACCAAACCAAACACCACCTGCCTGAACATCTTCTACCTTTCGCAAGATTGACATCTTCTACCTAAATGTCATCGCCAGCCTGAATACCGTTGCCAGCCAGAACACTGCTGCTTTCTGCCTGAGCATTCTCGTCTCCTGCCTGAGCATTGCCACAAACCCTTTTGGTATTGTCTCCACCCTGAGCAACGCCCCAAATTCTAATGGTCCACCCTCTCCCAGGGCTCCTCTCCACATTCCTCCTGTCCTCCCCTTCGGCCGACAGTACCCAAGGGACAGGCATTGTCAGCCAAAAGGGAAGACTGGGCCAATTGGCTAAGTTGGGCCTGCTGGCATGATTGGCCCCTTTAGAATGATTTTTCCCCTTGTCTATAGGTGATGCCCAGCCAAGCATTATCAGAGAATCAGTGGGCCAACTATCTCCGATACAAAACCTAGGAGCTCCACTCCCAACACCTCTAACTAACTCCCTCTCGCCATGACAAAGCCCATGTGCCCATTTTTTGAGGCCCATTATGAGCTTATTGGGCCAGATGGAGAATCTTCTAGAAGTTGACACCTAGAACCTCACAAAATCTTCTGAAAATTTCAGGAATTGTCAAAGTAAAGAAAATTTCTCTGGTGAAACTTTTTAGAGCCCAGAATCTCTCGTTTTGTCTGTTTCAGTTATGCCCATGGACATCACTGCTGACAAATGAAAGTTATCATACTATTTTGAGTTGTCTTTTAAATGGTGCATTCATTTTGGAAGCCCCTTCACTTTTTTAGGGCCTGCCTAATGGCCCCATCGTAATCTTTGAAGATGCAATTCCATTTACTCCTTTTTGAGAGTACTAATTTTTGTTTTGAGTGTTCTCCTACATAGAAAGTCATCTAGTGCTTAATGGACTCCAGCACAACTCCCTTTTGGATTCAAGGGCAGAAGAGGCTAGTTTTATGGATTAATGACTTTTCTTCTTCCGGGGGAACTAAGCTTATGGATTCAAGTCTGTGTTCTGCTTCATTCTTATGCTAAAGCTACGTCACCTAGTATTTTGGGGTACCCACAAAGGGGCAGTCTTGGACCCTCACATGCATTTCTGGTTCACCCTGTGCTCAGTTTGATCACAGGCTCATTGCAAGCATGCCCTCTGTCTTGGCATGCAGCTTCTGCGAAGATCCCAGTCACATGATAGGTCCTATCAGACAAAACTCCATCCTCAAACATCATGCCCTCGGAATATGAACCTTTACAGATGAAGATTGCCATTGATAAACTAGGAATTGAAATATTCTGGTGAAATTCAGTGGAAGGAAGGAAAATGCTAAAAAAATAAAGCAGTAGCGAACAAGCAAGTTGATAGAGATGATGTGTACAATCCTGACCACTTAGAATGGTAGATTGATTCATAGTATCAATGTCAAACTTAGTGATGGAACCTAGGATAATTTGAGAAATACATTTGATATCTGTAATTTTATTCTTGCAAAAGATCACATGAAAACCACGCATATTGACTGTACAGACAAGGCAGTCCAAAGAGTTTTCTAAATGAAATATAATAAATAAAAAAATTTGAATAGTACGAAATAGAATAAATATATATTTAACCTCAAGAAAATACATGTAACAGAGAATATGAATATCAAAAAGAAGCAAAAATTACCATTATCTGCAGGCTGTCTTTCTGGTAACCGATCTTTGGATAGTGAAACAGGTATCTTTGGATTATGCAAAAGATCAGGTGTTTGAAGAACTTTATTTAATGGGAGACCGGTGACCTGATGGTGATTATTAGTAGGAAGAGGAATGAAGATAGAAGAATATTTAAGAAGAAACATCATTGCTGATTCTCCAATCTGAGCAGAAAATAGGAATCAGGAATTAATGAGGATGTTAATTGAAAGGGAAATTAGCCATATAATACCTAAAAATAGAGTCAGAAGTGAGAAATCTCGGCATAAGAAACTGAGAACCTACCCTTGTCAAAAGAATATTCCAAGGAGAATCACAAAGAAATCTCTCACTGATGTTGGCACGGCTTTGCTGAAGAAAGAAAAAAAAACCATTTCTTTCAGGACAAGAACTAGAAGATCTTTCCTGGCATGAGATTTCTTTGTAAATTTTACATACACATAATACATATGAAACAATTTAATAGAATCTGAAGGGACTTTCTTCAAAATAGATCAAACCAGAGTACCATCAATATAATTACCATAATACTCTACACATGAATAACCATGATAAGCCCCATCCACCCTCTCCTCCCCTCCCCCGGCCCATGCTGGGCTGGCTAGGAAGCCCATGTCCCCTTGAACTCTCTCCTGCAGGTTGCACCTCCCTGATGACCATACTGATGTTCTATCGGGGTTCATTTTTTTTTAAATGCAAAATCGAGATCACCTGAGATTGGTGATCCTCCAAAAATTATACAAAGAATCCATGCTACAAAACCCTCCATATCATGGAATAGCTGTCCACCACTGCTGCCCATCCCTTGAATGTAACCTTGTTATGGTCCAGCCACACTGCTCATAGCACCGCAAAGATCCATCCATCCCCTGCCTCTATCCTGTATGTGCCTCCCGTGAGAAGTCCCTGAAGCCTTCTTCCAATGTGAAATCCACTCTTCAGATCCTCTGGCAGGCCCATACCACTCCAGAATCCTTGAATGTTGAATTTCGCAGAACTACATTTTTGAGGTTGTAATTTTGTGTGGCTCCAGTCATCTCCTCTGTCCAAAAGAAGAAAAGGTGCACAAATACTTCCTCGACAGTGCTTCATCCATGTTAATTGAATCCATCCATGTCACCAGCAGAGCTGGCGGATGGTTATGACTGTAACTAACCAAGATCTAAAAATAAAGGGAACTGGTCGATGCAGGAGAGCATGGAAAGTGCCTGAACTCCACTTCCATGTTTTTTTTCTCTCTTTTTAAATTCTGCTGAGTTCTTGGTTTCTTTTTTCATATCATTGTTCTAAGAGTACCTAGGTGAGACTGAGTGTCTAACCACAATACGAGTGCAAAATCCATAAGTTCCATGTCTGTATCACATTGTCGTGTACGACTAAAAATTATATGAGTATCTGCACACAACTCCTTCGGTGGGAAACGAGAAAATTAATGCTAGTGAGAATACAATATCACCTGCCAAATAAACAAATAAGGCACTGTTATTGTCAGAAGTTAGATTTCTCAATTACTTCCCTTTATAAAGAGGGACTGCAGTGTAAAGTGTGCTCATGCTTGCGCAGTGCAGGGATGGGTTTGACCTCTTGGGTGGGAGGTACTTGTACTGGCAGATCATTGACTTTGAATGAGCTTCCTTTTAATGTTAAAAAAATAAGATTTCTCACTTACGACTATCACTTATGAAGGGATAGATGGAAAATTTTATGCCAAGCCAGATCTCAAACCTAATGTCAAATTTGATTATTCAAGACTGAAGTTTTGGCTAAATGAATCACTAGATAAAACCCCAAATTCCATCGAAATCTACCATGAGAATAAGAATGTAGATCCATAATAAAAATGTGAATTATTAAAATGTGCATATTTTTTAGTGGCAACAAGTGCCCCGACATGTAACTGATGGAAAAAACACATAATGAGTTTCAATAATGCACCTCGCCATAACCCTTGGGTATTACATTGTCACATGAGGGTAATCTACCCATTAGTGATTTCTCCATGTGCCTCACAATCTGAAGTACAATTAAGTAGAATAATAAATATTTAAAAGTTACAATGGATAGCTGATAAAGCGTGAAGATTTCATCCATGTACGAGAAAAATATTCAAATCTATTACAGAGAGCAATCCATTAGATTGATTCAAGGCAAACCATCAGAGTTTCACCAACTTACATCATTTGAGAAATATCCTAATACAGTAAAGCTGAAATACAAATAATTCTATGATTTTATGAAAACAGCAGCATTGATATTTCGAATCTAAATTAGACGCAGCAGGTGCCATTTGAAACAAATCATATCCTGTAAATTGCATGTAGAAATTCCGGGCCAACATCCATCACATTTTCATTTTAGAAATTTTAAACACATTTTGTTTTTCTAATCGTAGTGTTTTGGCATCGAAGACAGCCTGGCCATCATATTTATGATAAAATGACCATACGTGATTCCGACGAGAATATCCAGTTCAACGCTCGTCACCAAAAACACAAGGTTCACAACGGAGAATTCCTGAGTAGTACAAAATAAATAGAGTGAAAAAAATCTTCTTAAAGCAACATGCAAGGTCACAACGTTTTCTGATTTCTTTTGGGCATCTGGCTGACTAAAGATCGGTCGCAATTTATGCCCAATAATTAACTGTTTCAAATTTACGACACAGTAGAGCTTTGATAATGCGAGAAATACATAATAACTAGAAATAAGTCTTAAGAGCCAATCGAATTGAAAATAAATGCATATGCTAAGACGCCACGTCAATTACCTGCAGTTGTGTCCACTCCCCCCTGTAGCAGAGATCAGTGAGCGTCGGAGCCGCCAGAGAGACGACGCAGAAGCAACGTTCGAGAAGCTGACGATAGTCTGGTCCATCTTCTTGCCGGAGAAGGAACGATGCACCTCCACATGTCACACATCCTCGCCCTCTGCAGAGGCACTCGCCTTCTTTCGTGCATTCTTTTGAAGAAAGCGAGAGGATAAGATCACCCAATGCGCGCGCTCTGTCGTGGAAAGCTCTGCGGAGGACCTCAGGCACTGGACGATGTCTCTTCTTCCCCATCGCGTCGAAAGGAAACGAGCACGACGAGCATGAGTTCGATTAAAAAATGCAGGGAGTAGGAACAAATAGTCCTGAGAATTCTCTATGAGTCCTTTAATCCTTGAATGACTGTCAAGATAAGGGTATGATTGATATTAAAATGCTTCTTGGTATTTCTGACAATATTTTATAGTAATTCGAGATTTTACTACAATATTTTTTTACCTGCATCCTATAGTCCACAGATTCTCTCCGAATCTTCTGTGTCAGGGGTATAATTGTAAATAAAAAACTGTCTTTTCTAAAAAATGTTTTATAAGCCCTTAATAGTCTATTCAATTACAGTTTTACATTGAATGTAGAGTATTCTATTTTTTAAGAAATTTATAACATTAATTTGTTACCGACGCGATATTTTCATCTGTTAAGATTTTTTATAATTTCCTTCCTCCAGCTCCACATAGAACAGCAGTAAACAGATTCTTGTGAATCTTCTCGTCCACTCTCTCCGGCACCTATGGCGGGGGCCGCTCTCGTCTGCCCTTTCCTCGGTCTCCATCTATCCTCCAGAAAGTATCGCTCCACATTTTATGGTTCCAAAAGAAAATCGAAGCCCGAAATCATATTCCGAGTCCAACTCACGACCTCATGTCAAAAGAAACCAGTTCCGGAAGTTAAGTCCGTTGCGAAACCCAAAAGTGGCACTGAGAAGAATCCTGTGCCGGCTTCGGTTAATCGTCAAGTGCGCCGAATTTGGTAATTACTATAGTGAGAGAAATGCGCTTTGAATTTTGTAGAGATATTTTCAGTTTAGTAAATTTTCTGATGAAGAATCGGTGTTTTCTGAATAATTTTGCATGGACTATTGAAGGGAAAATTTCAAGCTGGATAACATCGGTCTGGACGTCATCTCAATTGCATTACCCGCTGTCTTGTCCCTTGCAGCAGATCCTATAGCGTCTTTAGTAGATACTGCGTTCGTTGGTCATCTGGGTGGGTTTCTACTTTGTTTATCTACAAACAACCTTCGAATTTTAAAATGATTAATTTGCATGAATTTCCGCTGCCATACGTGCTGATACCTGATTGTTCTCCATTTTATGTAGGTTCCGCGGAGCTTGCAGCTGTTGGGATATCTGCTTCAGTTTTCAACTTGGTCTCCAAATTGTTTAACGTCCCATTACTCAATGTAACCACATCATTCGTGGCCGAAGAGCAGGCCTTGGAGAAGGGTAAAACAAGTGATTTGATGCGGCTTAATTGGAGTGTAGATCAGATTGACCGTTATTCTTTACTGCTCTGATATTGGAATATTTACTTCCAGAATCGGAGTGTGAAGAGTTTCAAAAAAGAAAGTACCTTCCTGCCGTGTCAACTTCTTTAGCTTTGGCCACTGGAGTTGGGATTTTGGAAGCCATCGCTCTCTGGAATGGGTCAGGTTTCCTGATGGACAGTCTCGGGGTATCTATTGTGCGTGAGATGCCTAAACTGTTTTCTTATTAACCTCTGTTTTTAGTTTATTGAAATTCGTTTTTTTTCATTCAGATCAGCTAGTTTGAATCTTACATCTCTTGAAAGATTTTTTACTTGCGTTCATGGCCTAAAATAGGACTCTCCAATGCGTGCTCCTGCTGAACAATTCCTTACCTTTAGGGCATGGGGTGCTCCTCCCGTAGTAATTTCACTTGCAGCACAAGGAGCTTTTCGCGGATTCATGGATACGAAGACCCCTCTTTTTGCCGTAGGTTAGTAAAGAAGTGCTCTATGAACTCAATCATATTCTTCTCTGTAATTATTTCTCTTTTTCACCTGCATCACTTGCATTCAGGACCTGACAAAAAAACTAAATTGCCTCAAGGCTTAGTTTGTTATTTTGTCTATAATTTAGAAAAGATTCATGTTGATGGCGTGTGGAGGTTATATTGGAATGTTTTCCAGATGATTAACTGAGCTTTCAAAAGGTCTGTTTTTGCTAAAAGGGATGATTACTTTCAGTTTCTATTTGATATGACCCTGCTTGAATGTTATCTCAATGTAATCCCAAGATTTATGTAATGCAGCTATTAGTTTCTATATCTGGGTTGCTTCAGTGGAGATTGAAGGGTTACAGAGAATGGAGATAGAAGAGGAATTTGAGGACTGGATATGTTATATATGTTATATACACAACCCACAAACAGGGAGAGAGGGAAAGGTATGGGCTGTGACCACTAGGGAAAGGAATCAGTCCTCAGATATAGGAGGGAGTGCATTAGTGTGGGGAAAGAGGTAAATGCCAAGGATTGCTTCGTAGGTCTCCTGGACTTGTTTAGGGTTTACCTTGGCCCATAATTTCTTCTTCTGTCGTACTGCATTATATGCAAATTCCTTTATGAAAATTTTGACGCATTGGTTCTGATTTTGCATCTAATACAACATTTGAATGTCTTCATATCTCCTTATCAGGTATCGGCACTTTGCTAAATGGAATTCTTGACCCCATTTTGATATTTGTTCTCGGCCTGGGCATTGAAGGTGCTGCAATTGCCACTGTATTGTCAGAGTATGTTTCCTTTTCTTTGAAAAATTTATTACTCATTTCTAACCTACTAGTGATTCGCAGTGTTCTTATTGATGACTTTTTTTCCCAGATACCTAATTGCATTTATTCTCCTTTGGAATCTGAGTGAAAATGTTTTACTCATTCCTCAGAGCGTTGATGTGAAGAGCACACTGGGTTATTTGCGATCAGGTACCCCTTGGAACTTGTCTTTGTGTATAATTTTTTTCTTAAAGTCACTTAAATGTGCAGGTGGACTATTAATTGGTAGAACTATTGCTGTGCTTACAACCATGACCTTATCCACGTCCATGGCGGCCAAAGGAGGTACTCTTGCCATGGCTGGCCATGAGATATGCTTGCAAGTCTGGTTGGCTGTTTCTCTCCTTAATGACGCTCTGGCACTTGCAGGACAGGTAAAGAATTATCTAGCTCACTCCCTCTTTCTATATTGATAAATCTCATCTAGTGAATTATACCATATCTGCTTTTTACGACAAATTTTCAGGCTATTCTTGCAAATGTGTACACCAAAGGAAGCTTCAAAGAGGCTGAATCTGTAATAAGCCGTGTTCTACAGGTGGGTGAAATTTTCATTGATTCTCACTTCCTTTTTATTTCTTATTAATTATTCTATCATTTATTTCTCTACAGATGGGTTTACTTACAGGAATTTTTTTGGCGTTAGTCTTATTTCTTGGCTTTGGATCATTTTCCACATTATTTACTACGGACCCTGATGTTCTTGAAGTTGCTCAGTCTGGGCTCTTGGTAATTGATTCATTGCCAACTACATGTTTTGTCCAAATGCAAAAAACTCTAGAATATGTGTCATTAACAGGATTATTTCCTTTCAGTTTGTCACAATCTCCCAGCCCGTGAATGCTTTAGCTTTTGTCTTCGATGGGCTGTACTATGGACTCTCAGATTTCTCCTATGCTGCATATTCAATGGTATGTTGGCACATGGGCTGACCTAGTTTCTTTATCACTGTTCGTATGAAGGACAAATTATAAAACATAGCTAAATGATGACATCGCACAGATTCTGGTTTCACTGCTCTCCTCGCTTTTCCTGTTGGCTGCCACTCCAGTGTTTGGTCTTGCTGGTGTCTGGACTGGACTCTTTCTTTTTATGTTCTTGCGAGTGCTTGCTGGTTATTGGAGGTTAACTTTGGTCATCAATTGAATTCTTGGGAAAAAATAGAAAATAGAACAATTCAATTGATGAATTGCATGATTGGTGTTTCAGGTTGCGCAGCAAAAAAGGCCCCTGGAAATTGGTTCAGTTCGAGGAACAGGGAGAAGGATCATGACAATGAATCAAGACCAGGGATCTTTTAGATTTGGCAATCAGGCAGTGAAAAATCAGTATGTTCTGGCCCTTCGATTGGTTTAGAGTCCCTGTTCTTTGGGTTTTAACCCTAAACCCTGACCAGAGGAAGAAAAGCTGACAAAGATATTAGCTTCTCCATGACTTCATTAAATGAAGTATGCGTACAGCCTGGAGACTATGAACGCATTGCTTATCATCATAGTCAGAAATTCTAGTGACTCTACTGCTTCAGAAGTTGGATGAAACAGTGTGAACCAACGCAGTCGTTAACTTTGACATTGAAGGGAAGATGAACAGATGAAGTCAACTCTCACCGTAACACATGAACCTGGCGAGCATAAAAGACCGACAATTCGTGTGCTTGTGGATCACAATCGATGTAAACACTGCCCAAAACCCAACATTGTTCTATCAAGAGTAGACACTTAGTCAACTCAATGATGTCATTGGATTATATGAATAAAATTGAATTTTTAACAGTAATGAAAAAAATTGGAACTCGGGAAATAATGAAATGTTAGGAGTCATCCTACGAGTATCATATTGGAAAAATTGAAATGAGAGAGAGATATAAGTGATGAGAAGATGAAGGACAACGAGGGAAGGGTTCGCAGTTAGTGGGAACACTTTGGGTTCAAAGATGGAGGAGGGTGTGCGCTTGCGAAACAAATTCCAAAAACTTCCCTTCGCTTTCGGTTTCCGGTTATTCGCTGGTGCGCCAGATTAATTCGCTAGTTCACTATTTCGCCGATACCTTTCCGTGCTCCCGAAATTTGTTTGATCTCTCTGTCCTGCTCGTTCAAATTCTTGAGCAGTTGCTGCAACTCTTGCTGGGTGAAACACACAAAATTTACCCCGAATGAGAATGAGCTCTTCATGAGCTCTGACGAGCGACTGCAGTAACTTCTTGAGCACCATTATCTTCCTTGCCAAGTGACCTTTTCAATGCTTGATTGCGCAATGGAAAGGGCTGCTAGCTTATCTCTCCATCGAATGAAATTTGTTAAAGGTCTATGCTCATTGCAAGACTACCCTAATTGGAGTTTCTTTGTATCACTCTTTTTCCTTTCCTTTTTAGGTTGCTATACAATCATCGGTGCATTTATTTGTGTGATCCACCTTGGAATCGGCGCTGAATCAATCTTTTCTAGACTAATTTGAGGCCAATGGCCACTTTTGTTGTGAAGTTTCCTTTCCAAAGATGGTGATTGGCTGAAAGTGGTAGCTTTTGGTCTTTTTTTTTTCAACGTTAGCATTACATTTCCACTTTTTTTTTTTTTGTCTTACCGTTGTTTGGCAGTGCTATCTCCTATTGAACATCAAAAGGTCTTCACTTTTAGTGATAACCCCTTCATTTTCATGGCTTCCACGGAGCCATAGATCTGATAATTTTCATCATCTAGGTTTTGTCTTTCATCAGCCATATGGGGGAGCATAGAAAAGGCCAATTTGATGTTGTACACTTTGTTATCCAATTCATTTCTACCCAATAACATCTTTAAATCGGATTCCAGCCTTCTTTTCCCCTTGTTGGGTCTACAGTGGCCCATTAAGCCTGGTGGAGGGATTTTTGTAGACGAGTTTAAGTTTAATTTTATTGAAATAAAATAATAAAATAAAACGATGAGAGGAATCTATTCTTGCACTTTTTTGGATGCCCACATTAGTTGGACAAATTATGTTCCCATCAAGCTCATATTTTTTTTTTTGTTTGAGTCACCGAATGAATATGGAAGAAGTCATTCTAATGAAAGATGCAATATGTATTAGAAAGCATTCTCTCCCTATGAGAAAAATATCTTAAGACCACTATCAATAAAAATATGGGTTACCATCTCTTGTGATGAGTACATTGGGTTTTCTTGCTACTCGAACACTCGAACATCTATTTCTTCCTCGACAATGGGAGTGTCATTTATCTCAAGTACCTCTGCATTTTATACCTTATAATAAAATTGTTGGATAACTGAGTATGGAGGCTCTATCAACATGTCAAGAGTCATTCTTTTTATGTTTCTCCTCATCATCTAACCATTCACCTATTTACATTATTGGCATGACACACGTGCCTAGTGCCAGGTCAAGGACATGTTTTTTCTACTGCATACCTATCTCTAGAAAATATTCTATAAATACCTTACCATCATATCAACCTTGTATTCATTGGTGCTATAATACCTGATTTATTGCTACATAATCTTTTATCCCTTTCAATGTGTTTTTCATGAAAATTGCAATGTTGTCTCTATACTTGTGCGGAATGAAAACTCTTCATATATTTGTTATTTGAACTATATTAGAGACTCTTCATTTCCTTGGTGTTGACCTTCTAGAATGTCAAAGTTTCAAGTGATTTTTATTTAAAAGAAAGGAGAAATCAAACTGAGAAGTTAGAGAGAGAATATCAATAAGGAGGAGAAAGAAAATGTCAAGAAAATTTTATACTAATTAATCAACTTTGCATATTGGGGAAGAGATTCATGGCTGAATAAGAGGAAAAAGGAGGAGGAAGAAGAAGAAGGGAAAAATGAGAGAGAGCTCAACTCTCTGAGACAATGATCCACATAAACCCGTAATGGGATCTTATGCTTGATAGGAACTAAAAATTTTGATTAAACATCGAGTACAATAGAATATTAAATTCAAAATACCAAGGCACAAAGAACCAATGTTCCTATTGATAACATGCAATCTTAACATGATAAAACATGATTATTAATACAATTTAAGGCATAAAACATTACATTTATGTGCATGTTATCATACTTTGAGTGTATTTTTATCATTCTATGCATATTTATGTCATAATCTCAAAATACACTAAATTAGGGTTAATTATGATGAATTAAGGATAAATAATTTTATAACCCATCTTTACTTGAGATTATGAAATGTTTTTAAAGTTAAATAATAAGAGAAATCATTTTTTTATGAACATTCATTTAATTTTTCTAAAGTTAAAAATCTTTTAAAAATGAATGTATTTTTTTGAAATATAAATTAAATCTCTTGTTATTTAAATATTTTTGAATTTTTAGAATGATAGATAATTAAATTTCAGATCCAATGAAAGAAATTTAGATTAATTTGGAGTTGTATTTTAAAAGATATGATTTTTACAATTTTTAGGGATTTTTCTGTATTTTTCCGAATTTTCTATGATTTTATTTTCGATTTTTTTAATAATATAAATTAAAAAAATTAAAAATGGGCGCGGGGCCCGCGTGGATGCGACGTGGCACGCAAGGCCACGTGGCAGCGCCACGTGGACCCGTGCAGCGCGCCTACGTGGCGCGAATATATCTTATATTATATTATACTTATATATATAAAAGGGGTCTTTGTCCTCCCCATATAGGGGAGGGTCATACCCTTATAAACCGTCGGGTTATTTAAACCCGACGGTTTCATAATTACCTTCTGTGTGGGACTAAAAATTTGTCTCACTTACCTTGCAGGCGACGTGGCGCGACGACAGGCGTTGGATCTCGCGGATGGGTGATCGACGAGCGTCGATCGCGTGAGCTGCGGACCACCAGATCAAATCAAAACCACGTGCTAAATTAAACTATTATAACGGCTTTGATCGATGCGACGTGGCGGCATCACGCGCGCCGATCGCGTGAACAGCGGTCCACCAAAAGATCATCAAACACGTGCGTTTTTCCAGGCGTTATAACGGCCGAGATGCATCCACGCGGACCGCATCTCAGCTGTCCGATCACGATCCTAAGGACGGCGTTTTTCGAGCGTTTTATAACGCCTCACACGTGGCCTAATCTGGAGCGTCCATCAACAATCCGACGGCCACGATCTATTCGTAACGTTTCACTTATTAAACGTTTAATCTGGACCGTCGATCAAGCCTAACGCATTGATCGGACGGTTTCGCCCAATTTGGGCTATAAATAGCCTTGTTCTTCGTCGTTTGTACTCATTCTTGAGAGTTTCGATCTAATTGACCTATCTATTTGCATTCTCTCTTGAATCTCTCTCTTGTAATCACTTCTAGACAAGATTCCGCGTCCACGGAGTGTTTATAAGAGAGATTTCGACGATCGAGCGAGGAGAATTTGTCTCTTGAACACCGATGTTCACGTTTGAATTCGCGGAATGAAGAGCCGTCGATCTGGCGATCAATTGGATCAATTTGATCGTTATCTCGGGTTAGAAGACAAGTTTAACCTCTTATCTATCGTCGTGTATCATCAATTTTAGGATTAGGACTTCAATTTAAGTTTAATTTCATTTCAATTTCAAGTGTGTTCTTCGCGAGTTCCGAAAATTTCTTCCTACTTCCATCTTTGATTTCTCCGTGATTACTAATCCAAATCGAGTGATTTTTTATTCCACGGATAGATCTTTGAGTCTTCTTTCCAAAAACACCATTTTCCCTAATTTCTCACCTCAATTCATTATCCAATTTGACCAAATTCTAAAAGATATCTCGAAAATATCTAAATTCCCTGTGGATTCGACCCGTATTTACCATTATACTCCTCAATTCTCTCTTAATTCCCCAAATTGGTAAGTTCGGTATTATTAATGACACGAGACCGTGTGAAATTGACGACCTCGCGGTCTCGTCTCGTCACCTATCATCTAGCATAGATTAAAATCTATATTTATAGGGTTCATTGAAAGAGTTCCCAAAGCTATTTAAGTGTCAAGTGTTTAGCAATATCCACATGGTCGCTAGACAATTGGGTCTTCTTGTCAATGGTTTTCACAAAGAGAGAGAAAAAAAGAGTTTCCACAAGTTTACATAATTACCTTTAGTTGTGGCCATTATTTATTTATTCATAGACATTGGGTTAATGAAATTTTTATTAAAATCCTTAAAATTATATTTATATCCATCAAAGTCCATAGACTTTATGTGTATTATCCTCTACGTCCATATATCTCACTAATAAATAACTCTATAGTCCCAATAATGCTTATTGCTTAAAATTACTAATTATTTATATCAACATATATATTAATTAATTAAGGATTTATTAAACCTATTCTATGGGTAAAGTTACTAAGATGTTAGGTGCCAAGTTATACCAAGTGCTTAAGGAGATTTGGAGTGCATAAAAAACCTCCGTATGGAACCTTACCATTACCAATTATCATGCGTGTATAAGCTTTCATCCATGTGAGACTTATAAATGACTCAGGATGTGGTCAATTATCAAACCTTAATCGGTTACTTAAGTTAGTATTGATGCATAGAGAAAAAAAATCGAGAACATCTTATTCGAGAACACCTTATTTCAATCTCTTCAAATATCAAAGGTAGACGATTTCATCTTGACCACACAATCACCTTCAAGGACTTCATGTTGTATCTAATTTATGATATTTTTAAGATTCTGTGGCTATGGAACCATAGTCAAAACATGATCATATATCCACAAGACATATTTGGTATCTCATTCCTAAGGTCCATATACCTAACTATGACATAAAGCAACTTGATTGATAGTTAGACATGATACTCTTCAAGGATTGTTATAAATCTATTTAGAAAAATCTTTCTCTAATGAGTTCTTGAAGTTTTTCAAATGTCTAGCTTATTGCGGTATCCACATTAGTTTGTAAATATATGTTCTCAATATTCCTATTCAATAGATATTCGAGAAGGAGATACAATTATCTAAAAACTATAGCTCTATCTAATATTACTCATATGATGAGCATGGTTGATTTTGTGGCATCAATGTGGAGACATCAAGGATATAGTTGTGTGTGTTCTTTAGAGAAAGAGCATACTAAATTGATTCATATGAATCTCTAAATAGTATTACACCTAATTATCAATCTAGTTGATTCATGTCACAGTTATGTGATCTTTTGACTTAAGATACTAAAGACATCTTGTAGATGAATCGTTGTGTTTTGACTATAACTTACAAAGATGATTGTGTTGTCAAGATAAGATTGTCCAACTCGATATTTGAGATTTATTCTAAGGAAGGAGATCCGAAGAAATTCTTGGCTAACACGATAGCAATATTGAAGAAGGTGTTATCGATGATTTCTTCCATTTATCAATGCTTAATTGAGTGATTGATTAAGGTTCGACAATTGACCATATGTTAAATAATTCATAAGTCTTATGTGAACAAAAGATTGTATATATATATGGTAACTAATGAAGGAAAGTGTCAATTAGGTAACTGATGGCCTCTAGGACCATAATGTAAGTCATTTATGATAATTAATAAGGTTGACCCATACTTTATAGATATTATGTGGCCTATAAGACAATCACTCTTTTGTATATCTCGTTTACGTTGATTGAGAAGAAATTTATTCATTGTCATTCTTATGTGATGTTTATAGTGAAGTCCATAAGCATATGCAATGACTAAGTAAATTATGACGAGATCATAATACACTGATCACTGGTCTTTAAACATATGGTCTAAATATTTATATTCGTGAGATATTCGAGAAGCATATTGAATTATCTAGAAAGTATAATTAATTAATCGATCTTTAATTAATTAATTATCACACACAGACACATACACACACACACACGCACATATATATATATATATGATTAATAAATGTTAACCAACAATATATGTGTAAGTGTATAGAGTTATTAACTAGATATTAGTGGATATCTACATAATTATGAAGGTTTTTATGAAAAATTTAGATACCAAATATATATAAATAGGAGAAGAATGACCACAACTTAAGGTGCCTATGAAAACCTTGTGAGAATTTTCTCCTTTCTTCTATTTCTCTCTTAGTGAAAAGCTTTGAAGAAGAGATCCAACCATCTTATGATCATGTGGATACCACTAAAGGCTAGACACTTGAATAGCTCCAAGAACTCCTTCAAGTGAACCCTACAGGTATATTTTTCTCATACATACTAGATAATAGGATCATTGGTTCTTGGTGCCTTGATGTTTTGAATATATGATTCAATGTATTATAGTGTGTTTGATGTTTTGATAGAAAATTTGGAAGCTTATCAACCTCATATCCCATCATAACCATCATTGGGTCTATATACTTATTTACTAGTGAGATAAATGGACCAAGAGGGTCACACACACAAGGTTTGTGGACGTCAGTGGATATAGACATATTTCATCGATATTGTGTGAAAAGTTCACACACACAATGTCTACAAATAAGGGGAGGACAACCAAAACTCAAGGTACTCCTACGTGAGACTCATTAATAACTTACGATATAGTAATAATTAATTGCTTAAGTGAGTATTAAGTGAGTATCATTGAAAACACCTTCTCTCATATTTCCACAACCTTGGCTAAAGATTTTATCGCAATATATTCATTGAGTCAATCATCTCAAATACCAAGGCCAAATCTCATCTTGACCACACAACCTTCTTAGTGAAATCATGTCATATCCAATCTATAATGTTTTGGAGATCTCATAGTAAGGGGTTCATAAGCTATAGTCAAAACACAATAGTCCATCCATAAGATGTCTTTGGTTTCTCAAGTCAAAGGACCACATACACAATAATGGCATAAATCAACTTGATTGATAGTTTTGTATAATACCATTCAGGGATTTTTATGAATCAGTTCATTGAACTCTTTGTCCAAAGAGCACCAATTACTTGTCCTCGATGTCTCCACCTTGATGGTCATAAGGTTAGCCATACTCATTGTATCAACGGGATTTGCTAGTATCATTTGTTATGGATAATTTGATATCCTGCTTGTATACCCTTCGAATAAGAGTGTATAAAACATATGTTAAATCACTTAGTCATTACATATTCTCATAGACTTTATTTATAACATCATACAAGAATAAAAATAAATAAATTTCAATTGATATAAATGAGATATAAATGTGTGATTTGGATCGTAGGCCACATTATATCGATAAGAAATTTATAGAATTTTGTGATGTGAGAATCTTTTATGCCCATAACATTAGACCCTCTCTCACTCATCCTGATACACACTTCCCACATGCATCAAGGAGATTGGAATCTAAACTTGAATTGGGCATTGTAATGTTATATCATGCAAATGATCTTTTGAATACTTTGCATCCTGTCTCAAGGCAAAGAGGTGAAGGGATATCTAAGGAGAACATAAGGGACACTGGTAAGGGGTGGGTATTGAGTAACTCGAAGGCACTTGATAACTCTAAAATGATATCTGAATCCATGCATCATATACCATATTTATGAGTCAATCGGTACTCTAATAATGAAAATGTTCATTATTTATAATCAAATGTGATGTAAATATGACTAAGTCTATCATGCGCCATTTTCTTTACTTTGTTAATACTATGAAACTAACCCCATTTGACTTCTTCGAACTTCAGCGATTGAATTATGACATTTTTATCAGTTATGTAGATGTATAGACATAGGTACATGTATGTAATAATATGGATATAAATTATGATGAAGCGGAAAAAGGAAATCAGCTCTTCACCTTTTTAAGAGCTGAGTTAATCTTATTTCCATGAAGTCAAAGGTGGTCAAAGGATCAAATAAAGGTCAAGTGGATGATAAAGATCAAATAAAATTTAGTTTTTACTTTTCGAATGGATCCAGACAGGTGCATTTATAGGGGTCAAGGCCAGGGAGAATTAGGTTTAAACCATGATGATTTTCTACATTGGAATAAAATTAGGAAGAATAGATGATTAAAAGTGATGTGTTATTTTCATTATTTTCGGTTTAGTTTATACTAAATTCGTAGTAAATTCTTTGATAATTCTTTGATTATTTCATCTCACAACAGGCTTAGTTTAATCTTTATACAGAATTCAGAGGATAAGTTGTGAGTGTGCATTTATTAATAAAAGTTTTATATCATTTTTATCTTGCACGAGATGAAGTTGCTTGCTTCTACATTATTATAATGCACTCGATTATGTAAGATTTCTTGAGCTGATGGCAAAGTTTCGGATAATAAACATTTATTATCTAAGTGGCCTGTTAATAGATTTTAATTTCCCATCGGACGGGAATATATTCTGCTCCCTGAGACTAGCGTTGAGGCTTCAGCATACATTTTAAATAATTCATAATATCAATGTTGAAACCTTCTTGGAGTGTGCTATTTCTTGGAGATCGTACCCCTGGCGCGGCCTAGCAGGCTCACCCTCTCGTCTACAGACCCCTCCCTGGTGCTGCACATTTCAGACTTGATCTTTAGCCCAAGCTTTCTTCGCACGACGGCGACGGCGGAACCTCCCGTTCTGTTGCGTCCCAGTTTCTTGAGCTCCTCCTTGATGGTCGAGCACTCCTTCTCCAACTCCAACACCCGCAAGCGCATGCTATCCATGCCCACCCTAAGCACCTGGTTCTCCCTCTCCGCCGATGCTCGGCCGCCGAGCGTCCTGGATCCGTCGAGGCTTTCGGACGAGAGAAAGCAGCTTGCGATGGAGCTCTTGAGCTGCAGCTGCTCGAAGAAGAGTACCCGAACGACCACCCGCAGCGGCAGGCGCTCGTTCTGCGCGGCGTGGGCGCACGCTTCCAGAGTCAGCTTCTGGCAGTCCATCCCCTGGCATAGCTGCTCCCTCTCCGCCTGCCCCAGCCACGGATGCGCCTGCGTGCAACACAGAACGTCAGCAAGAGATTATTACCATCTTACTCACTTACTCTTCACCTTGAGGTAGACATCGATCGCACGGTACAGTCCGTCGACCAGCGGCCGGGAGTATTCTGGCACGGATGCAGCCAGCGCTTGGAACTCAGCCAGCTTCAGGTTGGGATCCCCCGCGACCTCAGCCAGGAAAGCATCGATCAACCGAGCGACGGCCGCGAGCGGTGCTAGACACGGTGACCCGCAGGCGCCGGCTTGGTCGGCCAGGAAGTACCCGACCATCCTTTGCACGCAGTCCACGTCGTAGAGACTCTCCATGGTGTGGGACAACGACGGGAAGATGATATCTTCCAGCGCGGCATGCCCCAGCTGCATTCCCATTCGCCTCTCCAGGCCACTCTTGCACGCCGCGGTGGCCCCGAGAATCATGCTCGTACGCAGTAAGCCGGCTAGGAATCCCGTGGACACTGCATCCTTTTTCAGCGGCAGCATTGCCTCTATCTCCTCCACGAGAAGCCTCTGCTCCAGCTCGGATACCGCAGCCTTCGTCGTGGAGTGCCGTCTACGTAGTCCGGGAAGGTGCTTCTGCGCGTAGAACACGAGAGACCCGGTAAGGGCCTCTCGTCGGACGCCTTGCGATTGCATTTCGGAGACCAGGCGCTTGAAGAATGGGATGCTGAGCGTGCAAGCATCCTCGCACCACCAGTCGGGACCCGCGCTGCTGATGCCGTTCCAGAGAAGGCTGCTGTCGGCGGCTATCGCGGCCAGCAAGTCAACGCAACGGCGCACGATGTTAAGGTCGTCGGCTAGAGGCAGCAGCCGCTCGCAGGAGCGCAGGGCCACCAGCGACTCTTTCCAGCGGCGGAGGACGACTTGATCGAGAAAGAAATCCGTCTGCGTCACCAGATTGCTCTCTCCGAGCTCCTCCGTCATCTCCAGGTGCTCGGCGGCGCATCGAAGACCGACCACATTGGCAGCCGTGAGCTCCAACTCCATGCCGTAGCAGAACTTGGCCGCGAGCTCGAACGCCGCCGCGCCGCCAGGGAGCGCCGCCAGCCGCACATGGCCGCGGTCGTCGTCTTCATTCACGATCAGCCTCGCGAGCAGGCCACTTCTCGACAACAACGGGAACTGTTCTCCTCGACGATTAAGTTAAATCTCGGAGCAAAGATGCGAGTTTTCGTAAAGTTTTAAGTCAGCACCTTGTGAAGATGGAAGACCATCTCTTCCACCTCGACGGTCACATCGCTGGGGAGGCCCGTGGAACAGAACCTATAGGCTCCCGAGAATGGAAACGTGTGAACATAGATAAATCGGAAACGGGAAACTGGGAAATTAAAAAGAATAATGCCCGTCGACCATCAAAAATCCGAATTTTTGTATACAAATTTGAAGAGTTATCAAAAGCCTAGATGAACAGGTAAATCACAAACCGTTAAGGGTGTGGCCTACCAGGCTTGTCCTTGACGTGTGAAAGCATCGGTCTTTGATCCCAGCTTCATTCGGGACATCTCCTGCTGTAGAGAGATTTGCCGGGGTTGAAGGCCGGAACGTAGATGAGGATCCAAACCCTACGCTAAAGGAATCAATTCCTCGGAGACCGAACGAGAAGAGAGAAGAAACTCTCCACTTGAGCCACCTCCGCAGCGGCTAGTGAGCGAGCGAGAGAGAGGCGATCTTAAGCGGGGAATCACGTTCTTCTCAACTTCACAGCCGCCAAGTGGGAAGACGTCCGTGGTGAGATTGATCAGAAGAAAACCAAGTCGCCGGGGGAGAAACGAGACCACCAACATCCCCTGGGGAAAGAACGACGAGGCGGACAGAAGAGAATGGAAGCGAGGGAGGAGTCCTCCTGCCAGAGAATAAAGTACTCTGCCGCAATAGAGCAAGCGTCGTCGTACACAGAGAACGAGAGAGAGATAGACCCAAGAGTACCTGAGGGGCAAACTGGCAAAGCCTGTGTAGGCTGTCGGGAACCAGAAAAAATTGCCACGCTTCTTTTTTCTATTAACTGCGGCAGCGGGCAGACTGCAGACACTTCTTTCCTTGAAATTTATACTACTTTCCATTGTTGACTAAATTTGCGCGTTAAACGATCATGATACAGAGCAACGGTGTGGATTACTCCACATCGTCAGCCGAGGAACGTAGAGAGACGCCGGTCAGGAAACGTTCGACGGAAGTCAACACTTCGGGTTTCGTCTCCACTCCACATCGCAGTTCGCCGCGCCTGTTGCTTCGTATTCTGCATTCCGAATTTCCAATTTCCCTTCGTACGCTGATCGCGCCTCCTGGCAAATCCAACGGCCGCATCCTCGGGTCTATCAGACGAGACTTGAGAGGGAATTCTTCAGAGGTATTCGAGGAAATAAAAATTGTGGCACAATCAGCCTGGCATGCCGCTACTCTCTCTCTCGTCCAGTCAACCTTCCTTCCTTAATCATCCACGCCTGCGCAAAGAGCTCAATGGCACGTCCATTGAAAATTGCGACTTCTCGAGTCCTCGGCTAGACAGTAGGGTTAGGATCTGGTATAGAAATAGTCAAGTCAATCCACGAATAGGATAAACCTACGACGATCACAATGAGCGAACGGGAGAATCTTTGTTGGCATTGATCTTGTTTTTAATTTGTTTTGTCTTGTAGTGGTCAAACCCTGCTACCTTAGGCAGCGAGAAGTGGCGTAAGTCCTTCTCTTTTAGTGGGAGTTTCAAGGAGACGCGTTCCAGAACGTGAGCAGCTTGGTGAGGTATATGGCAAGATCATGTCATCCAGGTTTTTTGACATGTTTTGTCAATTCCCTCCCCATAAATGGAGGGAGAGCAGAGTCTCTCATACAAATGTTTTGGTTTTGGGCATCAAGATTAGTGCTGTTTTCTTGGTCATCTCTCTCTCTCTCTCTCTCTCTCTTGCCGGAATGCTGTTAGAAGAGAAGGCCCTTGGCTTTTAAATCCAAGTTTAGAGTTGGCACACCACCTTGCTTCGTGCAAAAATTTTTGTCAAGATTAGTGTACCTTATTTTCCCACTCTATTTCATAGTTGACTGTTGACCTTCGATCCTCTCAATTTTATGCACATCAACCTCTCGGCTGAAGAAGACCCACCGCTACCAGTGACTTGGTCAACATTGCAGTGATATCTCGAATCTTCTCTTCTTTGGAATTATCTCAATTTCATTTCCCACTGTCCTCAACGATGACATCCTTAAGATTTATGCTTCCAGGGATAAGGCCATAAGCTTTATAACCTTTGCTTCCTTTTTCATATCATATGAAGATTATGGGCTTGCTCAAAATATCTAGCTTCTATAAGTGTGCACCAATGGTCTTTGCAAAGTGGTGATTGATAACATGAAATTATACGATTATTAATGCAAATTAAGGCATAAAATATTCCATTTTATGCATGTTATCATACTTTGAGTACATATCTATCATTTCATGCAATTTTAATTTATAATCTCAAAATGTACTATTTTAAGGAATATGTTTTAGAGAATATGTTTTAGAGTAAATAATTTTAAAGATATGTTTTAGAGTAGATTATTCTCATCTATATTTGTGATTATAATTAGGTTTTAATGTTAAATAATAAGAAAAAATAATTTTTATATACTCAATTATTTGTCTAAGTTTTAATTTCTAAGAGAAATGAGTGTATTTTTGAAATAAAAATTTATTCTCTTCTTATTTAAATAATTTGACTTTTTAGAATGATAGATAATTTAATTTTTGATCTAATGAAATAAATTTGGATTAATTTAGATTATATTTTAAAAGATATGAATTTTCTAATTTTTAGATATTTTTCTAGAATTTTTCTGATTTTTTTATGAATTTAATTCAATTTATTTTGAATTAAAATGAATAAAAATAATTTTATTATCGTGTGCTGAGGTGGAGCAGACAAAACATCGGTGCCATGTCGAGGCGTATGAGAACGCCACGTGTCACACACGTGTACATGTGCGTGCATGTGTTAGTGGGCATGTTTACACACGTGTGCGCACGTGCGCGCGCGTGTGTGTATGAATAATGAGATAACACCCTTTTCAGGATTTTTGTTATCTCACTATGAAGACATACCTTATATAGGCCCTACATTCCTTTGATTTTTCATCATGTGAGACTATCTTTATGTTTTTATGTGCGCATGTGACGTGGCATTGTGTGGAGCGTCCGATCGCGTGATTTAATCACAATCGTCAATCGTCACTTAAGTGAAGCGGTACGTGGCGCACTCTGGTTCGTCGATGAATCATTTTAAAATGATTTAATCTCAACCGTTGATCTGAGGAGTTATAATGGCTGAGATAAAAAAACAGAAGAAACGCATCTGAAGCGTTAGATCAAGATCAGACAACGAGCGTTTCACACGCGACGTGGCAAAAAATCTCAGCGGTCCATCTTTGATCCAACGGACGCGATTTAAGTGTAACGATTCGTATATATGCATTTCATCAGAGCCATTGATCTAAGATTAAAAGCTCGATCGGACGATTACGCCCAATTTGCTCTATAAATTGAGATGTTCTTCGACGATATAAATCATTCTTGGATGTTTTCGAGTAATCGAACTGTCTAGACACCACCATCCTTGTCTCTCACTTTCTTCTTCTTCTAGTCTCACTTCTGTATCGACGGGGTGGTTGAAAGTGATATTTCTTTGAAAGAATAGGGAGAATTCGCCTCTTGAATGTTGTCGATCGTCTTCAAAATCACGAAATGAAAAAGCCTTTGACCCGGCGATCGATTGGATCATTTCGGTTGTTATCTCGGGTTAGATTATGTGTTTTGCTCCTAATTTTTTTCCTATATCATTAGATTGTAATTTAGAATCGTAGATTAGATTAATTTTAGATTTAATTTTGAATTTATCCTTCTTCGCATTAAAAAATTTCTGCTTAATTCGCTCTTTGATTTCTCTCTGAATCTTGATCCAAATTGAGTGATTTTTGACTCCGTCGATTAGTCTTTGATTCTCTTTTCAAATATATCAAAATTCTTAATTTCTCACGTCAATTTATTGTCTGATTTGATCGAATTTCAAATAATACCTCAAAAATACCTTAATTATCTGTGGATTCGACTCTAATTCACCACTATACTATTTAGTTCATTATAATTATCTAAATTGGTGAGTTTGGTAATTATTTTGATGTGTACCTAATAACGTGCAATCTTAACATGATAATACATGATTATTAATGCAAAATAAGACATAAAACATTCCATTTGTATGCATGTTATCATACTTTGAGTGCATTTCTATCATTTCATGCAATTTTAAGTTATAATATCAAAATGCACTAAATTAGGGATAATTATGCATAATTAAGAATATATTTTAGAATAGATTATTATCATCTAAATTTGAGATTATAATTAGGTATTTAATGATAAATAATAAGAGAAAATGTTTATATACACTCATTATTTTCCTAAACGTGAATAATCTACTCTAATGTATATTCTTTAAATATTTATTATTATCCCTAAAATAATACATTTTCATATAGGGGAATTGCTATATTTGGATGTCATTTTATTAGTCAATTTAATGATTTTGACCAGAATCTCAATTTCGGTAATTTTCCTTGGTTAAGAACACTTAACTTTCCTTGTCGATAATCAAACTCACAAGGAGTCAATCCTTGAGAGAAGACAAGCTGACTAAATTTTGTAAAACATGCACGTGAGCTCTGCTTCAAACCATAAATAGCACGATGGAGATGACATACTTGGGGTAGTCTCCTCTTGAACCGCATACCTAGCTGGTTGCTACATAAAGACACCATAGAGGAAGGCATTAGTAACCATAGAGGAAGGCATTAGTCACATCAAATTGATGAAGAGACCACCCCTGATTCACCACCAAAGAGAGAATAATACGTACTGAGTTAACGTGGACCACATGAGAGAAGCTCTCTTTATAGTAAATCCCGTAGGTTGACGAAATGATTTCGTGCGGTTGTTGAATACTCACGATCTCGTATCAAAACAAGTTCCAAACTCACCAATTAAAGGATTAAATCACTAATTAAGGAGTATAGTGGTGAATAAGGGTCGAATCCACGGAAAATAAGGGAAATTTGTTAGATATCTTTGAAATTCAATCAAGTCAAACGATAAATTGAGGTGAGAAATTATGGAATTTAATATATTAAGAAAGATAACTCCAATACGAATCCACGGAATCAAAAATCACTGAATTTGGATTAGAATTCGTGGAGAAGTCGAGAATTAAAATTGAGATAGAAATCGATCGCAAAAATGATTGAAAAACTGAAATTAAAAAGAAATTAAACTTAATCTATGATTCAAAATATAAATCTAATGCTAAATGATAAAAGATTAGGATGAAAACACGCAATGTAACCCAAATTCGCGCTTGATAACATGCTATTTTTACATTAATTTACATGATTATTAATACAATTAAAGGCATTAATCATTCCAAATATATTTATGTTATCATATTTTAAGTATATTTCTATCATTTTATATCATTTTATGTTATGATCTAAAAATACACCAAATTATGGATTATTATTCATAATTAAACATTATAATCTTTAATCCTAATCATAATTGAGATCATAATCATGTTTTGAGGATGAAAATATAAGAGAAAAGATCTTTGTTAACATTTATGTATTTTTATAAAGTTATTTTATAAGATACATAAATGTATTAAATTAATTAAAATTAATTCTCTTATTATTTTAATAATTTGACTTTTTATAATGATAGATTATTCAATTTCTGATCCAACAAAACAAATTTGAATTAATTTGGAGTTGTATTTTGAAAGTTATGATTTTTACAATTTTATATAATTTTATGAAATTTTCCTGATTTTATTTAAGATTATTTTTTGATTTTTAAGTGTTTAAAACATTTAAAAAATCGCAAAAAGGGTGCGTTTTTCGCGCAAGCCCACGTGGATGCGATGTGGCACGCAAGGCCATGTGGCAACGCCACGTGGACCCACGCCAGTGCCTGCGTGGCACTGAGGTGACATTTACATATATATTTTTATTACATAGGTTATAGTACATTTAAGCCATTCCATAGAGGAATATCACTAACCGCTTATAACCGCCTCACCTTATAAACGTGTGGGACTATGTTCCCTTTGTTTTCTTGTTTTCAGGACGTGTGGCGTGATAAGGATCGTCGGATGGAGATCGCGATGAAAGGTGTGCGTCGATGCGGTGGACGCGAGGTCCACCCGATCAAGGAACAAACACATGCGCTAAAATAGAGTTTAAGTGAATCATCTCAACCGTTAATCTCGTGAGTTATAACGGCTGAGATCGCTCATAATCGGTGGAACTTTCGACATATCACGAGCGTTGGATTAAAATCCAACGGAGGATCAAAAGATGCGTTGTTTCAAATTAAAACAAGCGACTCATCTCGGCCCTTCATCAGCGATCGGACGCTCCTGACTTGATCGTGACGATTTGATCGATGGACACTTGATCACGACCGTTGATCGCGAAGCGTCCCTTCATCGGACGGTTGTGCCCAAATCCGTTCCTTTAAATACAGCTCTTCGCGACGAAAAGAATTGCCCTTGGAATTTCGAGAAATTCGAACTGTCTAGACACCCATTTCATGTGCCATTTGATTCCTAGTGTTCTTAATGCATTTCCGTATCCAAAGACTACTTGAAATCAAAGTTTGATCGAGAGAGAAGGAAGAAATCACATCTTGAACTTCAAAATTTGTCTTCGAAAACTCGGAATGTATCCAGCGATTAATTGGATCATTTCGAAGGCCAATTTGGGTTAGATTGCGTGTTTTCATCTTAATCTTTCATCATTCAATGTTAATTTTACATTTTGAATCGTAGATTAGTTTAATTTCGTTTTAATTTCTGTTTTTAATCAAACTCGCGATACGAATTTTCTCCTAACTTCAAAGTTCGATTACTCTGCGAATTCTCATCCAAATCACCTGATTTTTTATTCCGTGGATTCGCAATTGAGTTATATTTCTTAATATCATAAATTTCTCAATTTCTAACCTCAATTCATTGTCTGATTTGAGCGAATTTCAAAGATATATCATAAATTTCCCTAATTTTTTTCCGTGGATTCGACCCTTAATTACTATTATAATCTTTAATTAAATTGATTAATCATAATTTGGTTAGTTTAAGACTTTGTTTTGATACTAAATTGTGTGCATTCAACGACCATACCATTTAGTCTCGTCAGCGCTCGAAATGATCCAATTAATCGCCGGATGTAAGGCTTTTCATTCCGCGATTTCGAAAACGAAGTTTGGCGTTCAAGGTATGATTTCTTCCGATTCCTTCGATCGTATTCTGATTTCAAGCACTCCCCGGACGCGGAAATGAGTCAAGAAGATGTAGAAATCAAAAGATTATCAGATTGTTGTGTCTAGATAGTTCGATTTGCACGAAAACCCAAGAATGGTTTTCTATCGCAAAGAATATTTTAATTTATAAGCGAAATTGGGCATAACCGTCGGATGAGTTGATTCGATGCAATCAACGACTGAGATTAAACACCGTTTGACAAATGGACGCGATTAAGTCGCGTCCATCCGATCGCAGATGAAGTGTCCAGATTAAGCCACGTCGCGTGTGAAGGGAAGACGTCGCTTCATTTCGTATGTTGGATCTTCATTGAACGATCGTGATAAATCCATGTGTCCATCAGGCGCGTTAAATCTCGACCGTTATAACTCCAAGATGGACGGCTGAGATTAATTGCCGATTGAATTGAATCGTCATCTAATCAGATGTCGCCACGTACCCCCTCTGAGTAAGTGACATCCGACGCACGTGATTCAATCACGCGATCGGACGTCTCACACTGCGCCATGTCACCTGAAACATAAATAAAGAAACATAGTCCCACACGGAATAAATTATTACAATTAATCAACTATATAACATACGAGATATTAGGTGGTTAGCTTAAATCCTTAACAGACGCTCTAACTACTTATTAATAACTTCGCGCACACCTGTCATGCATACACGCGCGTGTCACGCACACACGTCACGCACGCATGTACACGTGTCACGCTGACACACATCCATGCGTTGCCACGTGGATACGCCTTGCCACATCAGCACGCGGTATATTAAAACATTTTTGTATTCTTTTTTAATTATCTAAAAATAAAAAAATAGTTAAATAAATTAAAAAAAAATTCTAGAAAATTCCTAAAAATTGGAAAATTCATAACTTTCAAAATACAACTCCACATTAATTCAAATTTAGTTTTTTGGATCAAAAATTGAATTATCTATCATTATAAAAATTCAAAATATTAAAATAAAAATAGAATAAATTTTAACTTAATAAATATACTCATTTTTCTTAGAAAATAAATTTAGAAAAATACATGGGTGTAAATAAAAATCTTTTCTCTTATCATTTAATCATTAAAATATAATTATGATCTCAAATATACCCTAATTCCATGTGGATTTGACCCTTATTTATTTGAAATAAATTTCCCTAATTCCATGTGGATTCGACCCCTTAATCCACATGATAATTATGATCTCAAATAAGGGTCGAATCCACATGGAATTAGGGAAATATATGATGATCTCTTTCATTTTTGATCAAATTGGACGATGAATTGATGATAGAAATTGGGGAAAATGGTAGATTATAAAAGATAACTTCAAGACGATTCCATGGAATCTAAAAATCATCGAATTTGACTTTGATTTCGCGGAGAAATTGAAGATCGAAGTGGGATGATTTTTCTGAAACTTAAAATCGCAAAAATACCAAAAATAAACTTGAAATTAAATCAAATTACTAATCTAAAAGGAAATTAAACATGAATAGATGAAAGATTAGTGAAAATCGACTCAACTAACCCTCGATTGCGATTGGATTAACCCAATTAATTGCCGGGATTAAGGCTTTTTCATAAAAATCTAGAAATCACGATCATGGAGTTCAAGCTTCGATTTCTCCTTCGTCTTTTGGCCAAATCTCTATATTAAGCCCTCCGTGAACCCGAAATTGAGTCCAGAAGAGGATAAGATCAAGAGATTCAAGAGTATTGGTGTCTAAACAGATCAATTGGATTGATTTGCTCTCGAATGGTTTACAAATTGGAAGAACATCCCTATTTATAGTGTATTTGTGCGTAACCGTTCAATCAGATTTAATCGACGGTTCTGATAAAACAGTTCATGATGAACCGTCACGATTAAATCGTTGTTTTCCGATCATCGATGGAGTGCCCAGATGAAGCCACGTGTCACGCGTTATAAAACGCCTTGAAAACGCATCCGTCGGATCTTCATCGGACGCTTCGGATGTGTTTTGATCGCATTAAATCTTGACCGTTATAACTCTCCATTTAAGACACATGCTTGATCGGTGATCCGGTGGACTTCGAGTTCACGTGATCCACGAGCGATATTCGATTCCATCGCATATGACACTTTTAATGCTGCCACATCGCCTGAAAATAAAAAAGAAGAGTGGAACATAGTTCCACACGGTAAAAATAAATAGAAAGGGTCGGGTTTGTAACTTTTGCAGATTTAAGGGGTTAGCTTAGATCCAATTACGGATGCTTATATGTACTATAACCCTATATTACGAGTAAATATAAATATGCACTCACGTGTCTCCTTCGCGCCACGCAGGAGCTCGCGTGGGTCCGTGTGGCTCTGCCACGTGGCCTTGCGTGCCACGTCGCATCCGCGCGGGTCCCGCGCAAAAAATAAACCGCTTTTTGTTTCATTTTTTATTGTTTTAATATATTTAAAATAAAAAATTAATTCAAAAAAATCCGGAAAAATCTCGAAAAATTAGAAAATTCATAACTCTCAAAATATAACTCCAAATTAATCCAAATTTCTTTCATTTGATGCGAAATTTAATTATCTATCATTCTAAAAAGTCAAAATTAATAAATAATGAGATTTTTAATTTCTATTTTAAAATTAGATTTATTTCTTAAAAGATTTTAACTTAAGAAAATTAAATAAATGTTTATAAAATGATTTCTCTCATTATTTTAACTTAAAAAAACAACTATAATCTCGAGTACAGATGGGTTATAAAATTATTTATCTTTAATTCATCATATTTAACCCTAATTTAAAGTATTTTGAGATTATAATGACTTTTTCATAGAATGATAGATAAATACTCATAAATATGATAACATGCATAGAAATGAAATCATTTATGCCTTAATATTCATCAATAATCATGATTTTATCATGTCTAATTAGCATGTTATCAGTTGTCATATGAGATGCATAAATTTTGTATAGTAGTCTAAACAAATTTAAGAGTATAATCGATGTAAAGAATTTTGGGGGTTTTTAAATATTGAGCGGAGAGCTCTTGAAGAAATTGATAAATAGAGGGTAGAACATTTTTGCATTCTTTGAGAAGATAAACCCAAGAGGCATGAGAGAAATCGTCTACAAAAACTATATATTTAGATGGCACTCGAGAAGGTCCACACATCACAATGAATGAGGTCAAAAAGAGATTTACTTAGAATAGAGTCGAGGTGAGGGTAGGAGGCTCGAAAATGTTTGCCTAGTTGACATGACTCACACTCAAAAGAGGAAATAAAAGTACATGGGAGAGCTTGGCAAAGATTGGGGATACCAGGGTGGCCAAGTCGTCGATGCCACTGGAGTGTAGAATTGGTTGAGGAAAGGAGACAAGAGAGCCCAATTAGAAGATGATCAGAGACAAGCTCATAAATTCCATGTCTAGTCTCATGCCCCAAACCAATCCTCTTCCCCATATGCAAATTTTGAAAGGTGCAATGGTAAGTAGAGAATGAGACGGAGCAAAATAATGCTTTGGTGATGGCGCTGATTGATAAGAGGTTGATAGGGAAATTAGGAACATAAAGGACTTGAGATAACTGGAGTGAGGAGGTCGGATTGGCCTCGCCATGTCCCCCAACAAGAGAGACACAACCATCTGCAATAGAAACAAAAGAAGCTTGTGATAATTTGGATTAGCGAGTAAGTAGGGATTGTGTATCTGACATATGGGAAAATGCCATGAGTCAATGACCCACGAGTTAGACGAAGAGGCAAGTAAGGTAGTACCTAAGCCAGAGGTGGATGCATGATGCGATGAGTGAGCTGGAAGAGCTGCAGGTGTCTCTTGAAGCTTCATAAGATTGTCATAGTCCTCCCAAGATATAATCATCATACTCAAGGATGAAGAGGAAGAAACATCAATATATGAAGAATTGGCAACCCAATCAAGTCTGTTAAAACTTCGCCAACAACAATCAGAACGATGATTAGTCTGTTGGCAATGCTCATATGGAGAGAATGGCTGGCCATCGTGCCCTTGACCACGCTCTTGACCACGCCATCGGGCACCATCTGTGTGGTACCCCTTTCCCTTGGAATTGAAAGATAGCAATGTCGTAGAGTTAGATGATGCAAGTGGGAGGTGCAAGTGATGGTAAAAGAGGAGTCCCGGTTGACACATGGAGAGCGGAAGAGAAGGTCGTGGCAAGAGTCAGAAGGCAAGGCTCGCTCAATGTAGATCCTTGGATCTAAGAGGAGATCGAGGTATCAAGGCCTCAAAGAAAGATAGTAACAATAAGCTCCTCTCGATAACAATGTTGAGTCGTAAGATCAGTCGTATATGACTGATACCTCTCCAATTGAGTGAGAAGTCCACTAATGTTGGCATAATAGTCTTGAAGGCGATGCCCTTGACTGCTTTGCCTTAAACAATTGCTCATATACCTCAACAACATTAGACTCATAGCCATACATGGAAAGCCCATTCGTCCCATATAGCTTTCGCCAATGTAATGAGTTGCATAGGCTCACTAATCGAAGGAATCGCTAGATTAAGCAACATTATGACAGCATGATCCTCGATGAACCACACTATATGAGTAGGATCCCCAAATGGGGGAGGGTCATCTGTGATGAAAGAGAGACAACAATGAATTTGTAGAAAACGATGGAAGCTAGGAGACCAAGTGACATAGTTTTCCCATTGAAGATAGTGCCAGGACTTTGAAGATGGTGGACGAATGTATTCGTATAAGACGATGAGGAAGCAATGATCAGTTGCAGTGCTTGGCTAGGAGTAAAGATCGACGACAACACCGAAGTAGGGGCAATGTTGGTTGCATTACCAAAGTAGAAGTAGGGACCGACTGATTTTCTGGGGCCGACATGATAGAAAGAGAGGGAGGAATGGGCAAAGATGTCGATGGAGAGTCCTCATTCACCATAATCTTAAGGTGCCATTCCCCAAATCAATAAGCTAGGGACCTACTAAGAAATCTATAAGCATGTATTGTGATGTGCTCTAAAATTCAAGCGAATAAATCATTTGTTTCTCCCTTGTACAATCGTCAAATAATTTTTTTTTAAAAGAAAACTTGTAGATCTAAAAATTCCTTATCCAATTATATATAGTATGATCTATTTCATTAAGTATAGAGAGAGATAGGTTTGAACGAAGATTATACGTAAATTTTCACAAATAGAACGTATTATGTCAAAAAATATGAGATTTAGGTCATTGAAACACTTCAAATCCGATTGGCTTTCAAAAAAGATTTGTAGATCATAAATATCCACTTCCAATGATCCCTAACACGAATATTTTCGAGCAAAGAATAAGAAGGTATGATCTTTTGAAGATGATGCTAAGAAAACTAATGTTTTTTCCAAGAAAAGGAAAGATTAAAGATGACGATGGCTCGAAACCGATGTTTTTGATACTCCATAATCTAATGCATTAGGTTTCAAGTCGATCCGACTTCAAATGAGAAAGATATGATCAATTTAAGCTGACTGCACAGAGAGATCCACCGGAGCAATGGAGAGTCGATGCGGAGGTGACAATGGGAAGATCCGGCGCCGCCATGAGGAACCCTTGGTTAGGGCTCTGATATTATGTGGAAAATGGAAAGAGACAATGATATTGATTAAGAATAAGAAGAGAGGAGAGAGAGTAGCAAATCTAAAATTATAAAAGTGCCATTATGGGCCATATACACTCAAAATCTGAATTATGAGTGACTTTGGACTCAATTTTTATACACAAAGGTGTATTTTTTACAATTGCATGATCATGCTCCACCAGGTGCCCATGGGGGAGTCAACACTAGGTGGGCATCAACCTTGAGAGTAGAGGCTCCAGGGGTGGCAGCCACAAGAATGAGGGCAATGGGGGCAGTGGGCTTGTTTGCAAGGCAAGGATTATAGGGGGCAATGACTGTCTTCACTAGGAGGTTGATCCCCGTAGGGAAAGGTGACACTCCTTGCAATGGGTTGAAACCCTCCGAGCAGAGAGGAGTGGTGGCCTCCTCAAGGGCGATAGCCAAAGGATAGGAAGGAGATAGAGTACCTCTAGCCCTCTTAGGAGTTTCTAGCGGTGGCAAAGCAGTAGCAACAATGATAGAGAGGTAGTGGTGAAAGCTAAGGAAAAGAAAGTTTTTGGCTCAAATACCATGTGAACAGATAACAAACCTCTATATATAGAAGAGAAGATAATAGAAACATGGATATTCCCTACGGTGGCATATATTGTCAGAAATAGAGAAGAGAAAATAATAAAAAATTATAGTTTTCCATAACACTACCACTTTTCTTGAACGCAGTGATCATTTTCTAGGCGGGACAGCTAAGAAAATGTTGATTTTGAATTACACTATTTAAAATTTTCATGTGACACATCCAACTAGATCTATATCATTCATCATAAGAAGTCATGTGATTGTTGCAGCTTAGCTGCATTGAACTGCAGTGGAAGTTGTTCATGTCCTATGTAGATGACGATGGACAAGATTGTGCACTTTGAAGATAATGCATTTTGAGCTTGTAAAGTGTTAATGGTGATTATGCTTTCAAGTGTTAATGGAGACACGTATGCGTAGGCACTGTCGTCCACTAGACATTTCGACGAGCAGGTTTATTATAATTGAAACGCGATGGATACTGCGGTCTTTTTCTCCTGAGTTTCTCCCTCCACATCTTACGGGTAGTATAAAACTCGCTTCTGGGTACTCCGAATTCCCCCTGTAGCTTTCACCCCTAGTCTGTGGAGCGTAGCGCGAGGAACGGAGCTATGCCCTGCCTCAACTTATCCACCAACGTGAGCTTGGACGGAGTGGACACGTCGCCGATACTGTCCGAGGCCAGCAAGACCGTAGCCAGAGTTATCGGCAAGCCTGAAGCTGTTGGTTCTTAGAAGTCCTTTCTTCATCAGTTATTGTTTTTCCTGATTTATAAGATCACCATGTTCATTGATATGGTCACCATCGTCTTCCGTGACTGATCTTTCGAGACCATCGTCTTCCTGATTTATTGTCTGATTGTCTGAAACTCATGCTTTCATTTTCTTCCCTCCCCCCTTGATCTTCTACTCGATTTATCGCATTTCGTTTTAACCGAATGTCAGTGATCCTCATGGTCACTTTGTGTTATGATTTTATCCTGTAATTTGCATCGAAAGGGGGATCCTAGGCATACGCGCGGGAAAAGGCTATTAATAGCGCGTATCGTCCCTGATCCTCTCAAATTTGGCTTGGTTTCTTCTCCAATATTCCTGGAAGACGAAAAATTGATCTTCTGATCTGCAGTATTTTTTCCTGAGACATTTCCGTCAACCTTTTTACTCAGTTCTGTTTGCATATCTCTGTACTGTCTGATTCACCTTCTCACTCGTTTAATCCACTTTACTTTTTCCTCTGGTGGGATACGTATATAGAGGCTCATAACTTTTGAAACTCCATTCAAACGAACTGGGCCATTCAAAAAATTGAATAGTAAGTATGATGGTCAAGAATATAATATTTCTGCACTGTTCTCTCGGGGAGCAGGATTTTGAGTCCACTGATCCCTCTGTAATAGTTGAAAATCCATATTTGTGAAATTATCGAGAAATCTATAAACTTTCCATTCCCTTTCATTTAGATTCGTATAGATTATGTAAGCATAAGCCTCATGCTGGATTCGTGACCGAAAATAAGATATAGATCTGAACTTTCTACCCACTTGATTTCTTTCTGTTAGACATAATATCATACTCTGATAAAACTCAATGTCTCCGTCAACAGTATGTGATGATTGTCCTCAAGGGTTCAATTCCCATTTCATTTGGTGGCACGGAGCAGCCCAGCAGCATATGGCGAGCTGGTCTCCATCGGCGGATTGAACTCAGACATCAACAAGAAGCTTAGTGCTGCCATATCCTCGATTCTTGAGGACAAACTCTCTGTTCCTAAGTCCCGCTTTTTCCTCAAGTTCTACGACACTAAGGTAACCGCCCTCTCTCTCTTTTTCTCATTCACCCTCCCTCTCTCTATCCATTGCTCTATCTATTTCACTTCTTCTCCCAACCGTCTACTCTCTTTTCTCTCTTCCCTCTCTTCTCATTTCTTTTTTCGATTTTTCTTAGGCTCACCCAACCCAAGAACATGCTCAGTGTTTACATGCTTCACACCAGGAATAGACATGTAAATATAATGCCCAACACATGAAACTTTTCCTGATCGCTCTCCTTCCTCTCTATCTTCTTCCGCCATATTTCTTTTTCATTTTTTCTATACATCTTATTCTTCGGTTACTCATGGCATTTCTTTCGTCTCTTTTGCAGGGTTCCCACTTCGGATGGAACGGCACTACCTTTTGAGCTTCGACGTAGGACTTCCCATCTCTGCGTTTTATCATGCGTCTTACTCTCTCTGGATTCCTCTTTGTCTCTTAGGATGTGCATGAACAGTGCCGTGTGATGCTTATGTTTCTGCTACTACTCGGCCCTCCTTGGTCAGTAGAAAGAACGTGGGATTTTCCTTCTCTGCCTACTGCTAAAATATTTCTCCCTCACGTCCTTCCAAGCGAAGTAATCACTCGTGACTCGTTGAAGACAGGCTCGTTGAAGCGGGCATGTCGCACGTGTGACGTGATTTAGAAATATACAGTTAATGCAAGAAAAATGAGATTATTACTTTATTTTAATCATAAAGATTACTTGTCGGTGAGGGCAGGATGGTTAGCGCGTTTTCTATGATGTCCCGTGGGCCCCTTTTTAGTCTGGTTTATAGGCCCGTGACCCGGCTCCTTCATTACCCACTGCAACCCCAGATCCTTCTGCAGATCTTCCCTCTTCTTCGATTCTTTCCTAGGGCTTGAAGGTTCTGTCTCCATGGCTTCTTCCCCGCCTACTCTTCCGATTTCCGGCGGTCAAGCCGCTGGTCTCGTGCCGCCAACGGCGCCGATCGCTTCTCCAGCTTTCAGGATCTTCATCTCTCGCTTCGTCGAATCGGTGCGGCGATCGCTCGCTGACCGGCGATCCTGGTCCGAATTGATCGACAGGTCCGCCTTCTCCCGCCCAGAATCCACGTCTGAGGCGATTTCCCGCATCCGCAAGAACCTCTCCTACTTCCGCGTCAACTACATGGCTGTTATAGCGGCCGTTCTGGCGGTCTCTCTGTTCACCAATCCCGTGTCGCTGCTCGTTCTGCTGGGCCTCCTCGCCGGCTGGTGCTTCCTCTACCTCTTCCGCCCGACCGACACACCTCTCGTCATTCTCGGTCGCCATCTCTCCGACTGGGAGACTCTCCTCGGTCTCTCGGCCCTAACCGTAATCGTGGTTTTCCTTACCTCCGTCGTTTCGGTTATCATCACCGCCGTCTTCGTCGGAGCGGCGATCGTCGGGGCCCACGGCGCGTTCCGCGTGCCGGAGGACCTCTTTCTTGATGATCAGGAGCCGGGAGGCGCCACGACAGGTTTCTTGTCGTTCCTTGGCAGCGCAACAGCGGCAACGGCGCCTGTAGCCGCGCGCGTCTGATGCGATTCGCAGGTGGCTAGATCGGAACCTTGCCCTCTTTTTTCTCTCTAAAAACCGGTCTTAGATCTCTTTCTGATCCATGTCAGATTCTCTTTAAGGATTTCAAAATTCTTTTGACTACGATTATATCTTTTGATTACTTTTGTTGAAGTTTGAGTAAGTATAACCTGTTTCTGTGTTGTCATATCTGGTTTCCGGATGGATTTCTCTGCCATGGACAATGTAAAATCTCCTCTTCTTAAGCGATCAGAACAAAGACCCAACTGATTTTTCATCGCAGCCAGATGGATTTTCTCCTCTGAGGAAATCTCGCGGTAGAACAACAATGGGAAGAAATATAGAGAGGCAGAGCAAACATTTATTAAAGTCGATTTCCCCAAAAGGATAATGTACAACACGCCGTATGGAGGAACAAAAAAGAAGACGAAAAAAATAAATGAAAAGCGCCTATTGAGTAATGATCTACTGACTCTGATTTGCATAAGAGCTCGTCTCCTGCGCAACCGCCTCCCACACATCTGTCATCTTCTCCGCGTATCCGACCTGTTTGACCACATAAACCAGTCAATTTATCTACGGCTGAATTCCGGTCAACGAGAAAACGTATCAAAATCTTATATCTATGAAAGGTTAAACATAATTCAAAACCTGATTAATCACGAAGCCTCTCAACATCTGCAAAAAATCATCGCGCCTGTCTCTGTCCAGCCTCTCCAGCTCGCTGCGGTTGTTTTCCTGCATTTTTTCCATAGTTTTTTTTAATTCCAAACGAGCATTCTAGAAAAAAAAACTATGGTACGTTACCTTGATCCGCTCATACTCTTTGAGGGCGACCATCTTGGCGTCCTCCGTCGTTCTAATTGTTTCTTTCATCTCCTCCATCTTGCGAATTCGGGACTTGTCCGCGCCAAATATCTTCGATGATGCGGCTTCGAGCTTCTCATACTTAGACTGTAACGAAGATAGCTCGGACATGAGCGTCTGAACGGTCAGCAGAGCACTGGAGCGATCCGAGAAAGCACTATTGACGGCTAGCATTAACCCGAGATACTCGTGGAGGGTATCCTGAAGAATACCATGAGACCTATCAGCAATTTCTCCTACTTCAAGGAATCAAACCAGTCAACGTTGACCAATTATTACCAGGCGTTTTACAGTGCGCGAGTTTGACTCTCGGAAGTATCTGCTAGCTTTTACCGCAGCGGTGGCGACGCGTCTGATGTCAGCAGCGCGTATCGTCTGAGAGTTATGAAGCGCCTCTTCGGTTTCAAACTTAGTCAACTTAATTAGAGTCAACCCCAGCTCCCCCATCGTTTCTCCGATGTCCTGCTGAGCCTTCACCAGCGCTTCTGCCTAAACTAACTAAGTTAGCAGACACAAAGTTGAAGAAAAATTCAACAGAAATAGCCCAAATTTGAGCAATCGAAGCACCTGTTGAGAAGCAGAGCTGAGGTGTTGCTCCAGATCCTGAATCTTCTCCTTGCTCTCGAGAAATTCCTTGTCCTCCTCCACGGCTAAGGGCTTCGTACCCCCCCAATCGTTCGCCACAGATTGCCTCAGCTCCTTGAAAATCCTAAGAAGATCTCTCCCTCCTCTCGCTGGTTGCACAACATCCTGCGGAGCCAGATGCCCCGTACTTGGCTCTCCAAACAGCTGCTTGGGAAGCCTCACGGCTCCATCCAGCATCCTCGACGCAACATCCGTCGTCGCCGGCAGCGGCAGCTTTCCCTGCACCTGAAGGAAAACCCGTAGCTCGTCGCTCTTACCCACAACCGGATGCCCCGCTAATCTCCTAAGGTACTTCTCCAGGGCGGATCGCCGCTGCTCCACGAATTCCTGCTTTTGCATGAGCTGGCTCTCCATCACGTTCTTGTCCGGCCGCGGGGGGATAAAGAACCCGCGGTAAGACTCCGCGAGACGATCGGACAGCGTCACGAAGTCTCGGAAGCGCCGCCGCACGCTGACCTCGCAGGGACCGCCGAGGTCGGGATCCAGGGTTTTCGAGGTGATCAGGTAGGTCACATACGTGTTCGACCCGGGGACCAG
Organism: Lemna minuta; assembly: GCA_024174645.1. NCBI lineage: Eukaryota > Viridiplantae > Streptophyta > Magnoliopsida > Alismatales > Araceae > Lemna > Lemna minuta. Next base: position 7,441,904 of record CM044102.1, on the reverse strand, counting down.
GGAGTTGGCCGCTTCCTGCTCCTTCAGGGGGTCTGAAACCGCGATTCGGGCATACCCCGTTTCGGGGGAATGCTCGGATCTGGAGGAAGACTCGCCGTCAAGAGACAGATGCCCGGAGAATTGACCATTATGCCCTTCGAACGGGCTGAAAATTACGTCGGCGTACGACGGCGGATCGAGGAAGGACGACGATGACCTAAGGCTTTGATTCAACTGCGGCGGATGCGACCTTAACGGATCGCCGCCGTCGACGGGAACCGCCGAGAGAGGATGTCCGTCCTCCGGTATAGAAGAGGACGCCATGGCGCTGCGATACGTCGATTGATCGTCCTCGAGGATGAGGCTCTCCATTTCTTCCCTGGAGGAGGTCTCCGGGCCCATCATTTTGCTTCCTGATCCCGAAAATTGGCGAGGAGGAGATCGTTTAGAGCTCTTTCCAAGTTCAGCGACCTCGAATCGACTACCGGGAGCTGAAATCGGGTTATCCTGCGCGACAATCGGCGGCTTATCGTACTGGAAGGCCCGAGGAAAAAACCAGGTCTAGCAGAAGGGGGAGGGGGGGAACAAGAAGCATGCAAGGTATGATTAAACTGTGGTGAGACTACCCCAGCTTGGAGTCTGGATATGAGGTTTTTTTCCTAGACTCTAGCCCCTCAGCCATATCAAACATTTGTGGAGATTAACCGCACCATCGGTGACGGTACCTGGGATAAATGATACCATGCGGGAACTGTCCCCTCCTACACGTGCTGAAGCCCAATAAGAAACTTATATTAGGCCTCCATTGAGAAGCCCTCTGAGTTGTTAGGGTTATATCTATAACAAAGAGAATCCAGGGGCAGAATCATTAATAAAAAACAAGCCGGAGGATAAATATAAAAAAGCTCTAAGAGACGGAACTCGGAACGTAACGATCATCTTCTAGCTCGCCATGGCGGGGGTTTCAATCCAGAAGGTCTCGATCTGGGGAACCACGCTCGCATCGGTGATCCAGAAGTTCTCTTCCTCTGCCAGCGATGTCGACGGTCTTCTCCTCGGTCAGTTTGGCCGCCATCTCCCTCCGGAACTCATCGACGACGACGACGACAAGTCTTCGTCCACTTCCTCACCTCTCTTGTCTCCCTTCGTCACCGACTACTTCTGCTTCGGAATGCCTTCGGGATTCTACGACTCCCTTGGCCGTGTAGATTCTCATCTACTTGATCGCGTCCTCAACCAGGATCAGTGGCCAGAGAATTGCAAGATTTTAGGCTGGTTTTCAGCACGTCGAAATTCCGGCCTCCGGCCTTCTATACGGGAGTACGCCGTTTCGGTATCAATTCTCAAATACATGAAGAGTTTCGTCCCTAGCGGTAGTTCGACGGGGAGTTTAATCTTTATGCTCTTCTCGTCATCCGCTGGTAATCAAGCAGTTCACACACATGATTACCGGGCGTACACGCTGGAGTCCAATAGTGAAGGATTTTCACATGTTCCGACGCCGGTAGAGATTGTCAATCTCGGTCCTGCTTTTCGCAGCCAGTACAATCTCTTCTCTCCCGAATCTTCGTTCCCCTGGATGCCATGTGGAACGACGGTTTCCGATATCGTCAGAGATGGGAGCCTTTTGAATATTCGGCGGACTTCGAGGGATTCGGCGGCGTTAGCTGGGCTGACCGAGGGCTACACACTTGAGAGACTGTGGCAGATGGTCGGAGCTGATGCCGAAGGGCACAGATCAGAACTCGAGCAGTTGTACGAGAGCATGCTGTTAAAGCTCGAGGGGCTAACTAAGCTTGTGGAGAAAAGTTCAGGCGGAATTCTTGAACAGGTCAGTTTTTGCACGTAGCACTTGTATTTCATTTATTTTCTTCGTTGGTCTTTGTTCAGAGATCATATATTAATCACTCAGCATTGAAGTCCGACAATCGAGTAATGAGTAAGATTTAATATTCTGGAATGTCATCTTCAAATACCTGATCCGGAATGGAAATATCTTGTGATAATTCCTCAGATGATAATGAGGCTCTATAATCCGGGCCCCTTTGGCGATTGTTCACAAACTGCTGGATTATCTTCTTCGTTCCTCTCCAATACGTGTGCTGCAATCCTCTAATGTATAATGAGAAATTCCCCATGGATTAACTTTGGACTAAAGTCACGTGCACATTTAAAAGTTCTGATGCTATCACTTTAAATTCTTTGTGGCCTTCTGATACACCTTTAGCAGAAGAACACTACAGAATTGAGACTTGAATCTACAAGCCTTTCTCTGCAAGAAGAAGCTTTGTCTTTTATCCGTAGAACTAGCCTTTCAACCCTTGAATCCACAAGGGATTTAGCCTTTCAAACATTAAACACTCTCTATCCGGGAGGACACCTGTACGGGAGAAAGCAAAGCTCTAAAAAAGGGATTTACTGAAATTATGTCCTTAAAGATTACATAAGAAGTCTTATTTAAGACTCAAAAAGTGAGGGGTTGTCCAACAAGACAAGACCCATTAAAAAGCAACACAAAGATTGGCTAACAACTGCTAAGCGTAAGCAGAGATGACAGGATCTCCGCCCGCCATTGTCAGCAGAGTCGAGGGACCATTAGTTCATCTGTTTGGTTCCAACCCCATGTGCCGGGGGAGCATTGTTTAAGGCCAGGCTTTTGGGGTTCTTATTCCTCAGGGTGGCTGGGTCACTCTGCTCGAACAAGACTCTTGCTGACCTTCCCATCTATCTTGGCCAATCAAGGGCCAGGATAAGAGGCAAGGCTAGCTCAGCGCACAGCCCACATGGGATACCAGGCCTATCTTTCTCTCCTGTTGACTCTGGAGATAAACTCGACAAAGAGTAATGTATCCAGATACTTGTGAATCAGCTTGCAGCAATGACAAATCGTTCTCTGGCTGGCATCTGACAATCAAGCCCATCAGATTCAGCCCAGATTGCAGCAGTGGCCATTTCTTTAATCACCGCCTCCAGATGTGATCACCCCTGTCATCAAAGATGTCAGCCTGATCTGCACCTCTATTTTGCTGCCAGCGGATGCAGACGTGCTCTGCAACACATCAGATGTTCAGGGCGGTGAGTAGGGAGCCAAGTCAGAGGCTTCTGCTGGTCTCTGAGCGCATCCAAATCAGAAACCATGGTCTTGGTCTCTGCTCCAAGTTCTTGAAAATTTTCCAATGAGATAGCTGCAGGATGGTTGAAATATCATGCGTGGAGGACTAGATTGTTGCCATCTCTGGCCTCCGTGGACTGGACACTCAGAACAGCTAGGAGACCTTAGTGATGCAGCCAGGATCCAAGAATTCGGCAAAAGGAGGAGAGAGAGTACAACTTATTTGCCAGGTAGACAGTTCCTTGGTCTGAAAGTCAAGAAGAACCGAAATTGCTAATTAATTCTGCGGCCATCTCAGTCATTGCTGTTCTGCTATTTTCCCAGTAATCCATTCCTGCTGTTCCATCCAAGCCTATCTGCACCAGCGCTCTTTGTCCATCAGCATAGGTGATCTGCAATCTTTATCAGAGACCTTGACTGGAAATCTGCAATTTTGTGCCTTTCGGCAATTGGTAGCTGAGAAACTTGGAGAGCCTGTGTCATCTCAGATACGGAAGACTGACTTGGTAATATCCACGGCAGGAAAGTACAAGGTGGAATCATAGAATTAACCTCCAATCGTTGGGAAATTCATGTGTGGGCGGCCTATATTTAAGCAAAATCCATGATGTGAAAGAACTTGGAGGAAAATGTTAAATCAACCTCCAGGTTATTGGGATAGGCATCTCAGATGTGGGAGACCTTGAGGAAGGCAACATCCACAGCGAGAAAGAACTGAGAGGGAGAATGTAATTCCCCTCGAGTTCAATTCAAAATTCAGCTTGCAGTAGTGTAAGACCAGGAAGACCAGGAAGGCAAAAGAGAACTTGCAGTAGTATAAAAACCATCTACATTTTCTGAATTATCCAGACTGAGATATTTATTTGCAAATCTCCATGTAAATATTAAAGTGAAAAATATTCACTATTCAGCTCGATATTTCAGGTACTTTGAAATTTAAAGTTATTTTTATTTTACTTGGTCTAGTTACTGTTACAATGGTAACTTTGTAGAGAGCCCTGTGTAAAGGGCCCTTTTCTATAGTGAAAATACAATTTTCTTTAGGCAGCAGGAGTCTGTCCCCGTCACCCTTCATCTTCATTCTGTTATTCACTCTCTCAAATCTACCTGCCGCTCTAGTCTTGAGAATACCAGTGAACTGACCTGTTCTTTTTATTTTTGGGTCCAGGAAAACAGAAATCTTGAATTAAAAGCCAAAATTGCCGGGTTGGATTCGGCTACTCCATGACAATGTTTCCAGCATTTCTGTGTACCTCACTGCATCCGGCAACAATGGTCTTTCTGAGCCAGATTCTTTCATTGTAAAATGCTTCAACATTTATTTTCTCCAATAATTTGATTTGACCAAACTCCGAATCGGCCTTGACCATTTTACTCGAGCACTTGCCGAAGTCATCGCCTACTCTTAATTAAACTAAGGCAATGGTGTTGAATGGTCAATGCGAACGTCCATGCTGCTCGACTTTTTGGGAACCCGCGTGAAATGGCTTTTTAGTCTAAATATAGCTTTTTTATCGCTGGAATGTTGGTTTGGTAGAGTTTCGCTGGCAGATTCTGTTCAGCAGAGTCAGTCAGACGAAGCTCTTGCTGGATGAAGATGCTGCCTGTTCCTCGAGGACTGGTGGACCAGGGCAGATGCTCTTCTGTTGACCAAATTAATCTTCACGTCAGCAAGGGCAGCTCAACTCTCCGTTAGACTTTTCCCAGCTGGAGGCGTCTTTTTGATGTATTCCTTACTGAATGGGGCAGGTGCTCCTAATTCACATATGCCGATTCGGAGTTTGGACAAATCAAACTCTCCGTTCTGTCAATGTCTTCTTCTTCCTCCAGAATATTTACCGGGTCAAACTCTCCATCACTGTGATGATTCGAATGTACCCGTCTGTCTTTCATAGTTTCATTCGGTGAACCGAGAATGCTGGTTGGTCGGAGCCCTCTCTCTCTTTCTCTCTCTACCGTCTAGGAGCCCGCGTGCGCGGCGGGTTTGATGGCGCACAGTACCAAGGGCACGGGTTGCACGTGCCCCCCAGGCCCGCTCGAAAAGCCCAGCTCCTTCACAGAAAGCCCACGCTTTTATCATAAATTCGCCTCTTCTTCTCTCCCCGCTAAATCATTCCCAGTACTCCCCGCATCACCTCGAGAAAGCAGAAGAAAGAAAAATGGAGCAGGTGCGGAAGAAAGAACAAGAGCAAGAGCCGGCGCCATTGAAGAAGAACCCGGTAAGCTCCCTGTTTCAGCCGCAGACGTCTTTCCGAGAAGATGTCTACCTGGCCCACAAGCTAAGGCCATCGGAGAAGAAGGCGCTCGAAGAGCTGAAGACTCTCCTCTCGTCTTCTACGGTAACCCCGCCGCCATCCCTCTGGGGGGTCCCTCTTCTTCTCGGCGACGAGAGAGCAGACGTCATCCTCCTCAAGTTCCTCCGGGCTCGGGATTTCAACTCCACGCACGCCCACGAAATGCTCCTCCGCTGCCTTGAATGGCGGCGGGACTTCTCCGCCGACGAGATCCTGGAAGAGGACTTGGGCTTCAAGGAGCTGGAAGGCGTGGTCGCCTATCTTCACGGCAAGGACACGGAAGATCACCCTGTTTGCTACAATGCTTACGGAGTTTTCAAGGACAAGGAGCTTTACGACCGCGTTTTTGGCGACGAAGAACGCCTGAATCGGTTCCTCCGATGGAGAGTGCAGATCATGGAGAAAGGCATTTCGCTCCTCCAGTTCAAGCCTGGCGGTGTCAACTCCATCATCCAGGTGACGGATCTCAAGGACATGCCCAAGCGAGAGCTCCGTGTCGCCTCCAATCAAATCCTCTCCTTGTTCCAGGACAATTACCCCGAGCTCGTCGCCCGCAAGGTAACTAACCTCTCTCCTTCTCTCTGTCAGCGGATATTAGTAACTTAGCTCTTGTGGTTTTGCAGGTGTTCATTAATGTGCCCTGGTACTTCAGCGTGCTGTATTCCGTGTTCAGTCCCTTTCTGACGCAGAGGACGAAGAGCAAATTTATCCTTGCCAAAGAAGGCGACGTGGCAGAAACCCTCTACAAGTTCATAAGGCCGGAGTACGTGCCCATCCAGTACGGTGGCCTGAGCCGCGCGGGCGAGTTGCTGAACCCGCCGCCGAAGCCGGCTTCCGAGTTCTCTATCAAGGGCGGAGAGAAGGTGAACCTAGAGATCGACGGCATCGAGGTAGATATAATTTATCTTTGGTTATTTCTTCTGCTCTGCAATTGAGTTTGATGGGAGAATGTAACTGAAACTCAGGCGGGAGCGACGATAACGTGGGAGCTGGTGGTGGGCGGGTGGGAGGTGGAGTACAGCGCTGAGTTCGCCCCTTCCGCCACCGGAAGCTACAGCGTTGCCGTAGCCAGGACGAAGAAGTTCGCCCCCGGCGAGGAGCCCATCCACCAGTCCTTCGCCGTCAAGGAGGCCGGAAAGATGATTCTCTCCATAGACAACACCGCTTCACGTCGGCGGAAGATCGCCGCGTATAGATATTCCGTCCGGAAGCTCTCTTCTGCTTGAAGGAGAGAGAGGACGGGACAACCTGGACTTATGATGAGATAGGGTTAATGCTAGGTTTGCTTTTTTGGAGTGGAAGGTCGCCGCTATTTTTGGGTGGCGTGAGAGAGGAGCTTTCCTTGCTTTCCATCCTGTCGTTGGTCGCGTGTCGTTCTCTGGGCCTTCACGAGGCGACCGGCGGAAAATGCGGCGATCTTTATATCCGTGAGGGAGGCGGCTTGGTACCCTTCTCCAAGGGCCTTGGGATCAGCCGTCCCCCGTCGTCGTCTTCGCCGGAGACGGTGGCCAGCCTGCCCCGCTTTTCTGGCGGATTAACTGAACGGTTGACCAAAACTAATAAGAAGGAGAAGAAGAATGAGGTTTCTGCAAAAGAAAGATCAGCTGTTCTGACGAAGGGGGGGCAAGGTTGCAGGGATATCATTCAAGCGGTCAGTCAAGGTAAAACGTTGCATATACCGAGGTCAGTAAGGCTAGGGTAAGACCAGTATCACTGCACCATGCACTCCCTAAAACTCTCGGGTTTGGTTAACCAGGAGCCTTAGAACAACGACCGCCGCAAGGGGAATGTGACAGAATGCTCTCTCGAAGAAAGGCCCTTGGCCCACCCTGAAACCCGTTGGCGGAATCCCTGGTGCACAAATGCGTGGAAACAAACGAGCCGAAAGAATTGGAGTGAATCTCAACGAGTATCAGAGATGTCTTCTGACTTCGATTCCCATCCACACACTCTAAAGTCAGACCGAATGCCCGTGTCACCGCTGCCGCTGGCACCGGCCGAGGCTGGGGTCACTGTCTTCGTCGCGATCAAACGATCACCAAACCGTTGGTGCTTCTCTTCTCCGGGGACCGCCGTGAAACTATTAAAATAATAATTATGTCAACTCGGTTAAAGGTCTTGAGCTCAGTCAGCTCTGCAATGAATGAAGAGTCAATACTCCAAAGTTTATAAAAAATAATTCCCGATATAAAGGGCCTATAGAACACATCAAAATTAAGGTAAATTTTGTAGATGTCTAATGTTTTGGGGTTATTGATTGAGCAACATCATGTCGGAGTGGAGTGGCTTCCTTGTAAAAATTGAGAATTTCACTATATTCGATGTTTTGAATTTATCTATGATGTCGTCATTAGCTGGCCCAAAGGTAAGTTGGGGATGGATGGCATTATATATGCTCATGATAGATGATAAATGCGTGCAATTCTTCATTATTTTTTCTTGTGGACGGCAATATGATCCATAAATTGCTTGTTATTTGACGAGAACTTATTCTCATTGTCATTTATCTCTCTCAAATATCTCTCGGAATTCATGTCATTTATCTAATAATGATGTACTAATGATGCACCAATGAATTGTTATGAGAATGTACTTAATTGGCAATTCAGTTCCTTGTGTGAGAGATTCTTTGCCCTTGCATACAACCCTACACAAAAATACATCAATGTGGTGGGAAATCGAATTCCTTTACTTAATGGTGAAAGCTTCAAAACTTGGAAGACTGCCAAAATGCTGGCTCTTGGATGCCTTGATCTTGAATATGCTTCACAGACGTGTCAACCTATGTCATCCAATGAGGATCCAAGTATCTTTGAAAAGTGGGAGAGATAAAACAGCTTGTGTCTTATGGCCTTGCAGCATACGGTTCCAAATGCATTCAAAGACAACATTTTTAGGAAGGACATCACTACATTAGAGTTCCTAACTGAGCTTGAAGCCAAATTTTCTAAAAATGTTGGAGTAGAGATAGGCACATTTATACTCAAGTTGGCTTTGATGAAGTACAAGGGAAAAGTGAGGTATCATATCCTTCACATGTTCAATATGCATCAAAAATCTTTGAAATTTGGGCTTGGTCTTAGAAGAGAAGATGCTAGTGCATCCAATCTTCAATTCCCTTAGGGCATACTATGCCTAATTGAAAGTAAACTATGAAGTCAATTGGGAAAAATGGATGATTAATGAGCTTATTGCTCATTATGTGTGCAAGAAAAGGAAAAAAATGAAGCAAAGTGGAGTTGAATGCATTAACTTGACCACCGCATGATATGCGTAAAATCATAATCATTGAATGCACACGTTTATCTATAAAAAATTATACTCAACTCTTCAAATTCGGTTTTAAAACTTAGAACAATAGCAATTTGAGGCTACATTGATAGGGAGGAAGGTTAAAAGATTTAAACAAAAATAATATTTTTGGTATTTTTAAATTAAAAATTAGAAATGATCGATGAAAAAGAAGATGTACACTATAAATGAAATGAATCAATCAAACAGTTCCTAAATTTTTTAAAAATTGAAAACCCTAGATTGACAGTGAAATGATATTTAGGGTTTGAAAATATAAAAATGTTGATGAAAAGATGTGAAAAATGAAAAATATTGATGGAAAATGATTATAATATAATGATTTATGATGAAGACAAGCACCCCAAGTGATGCTCTCAAATCAAAACACATTCTAGCTTGGATTTGACATCTTTCATCCAACACAAGTAATGTATGAAAAGAGAAGAAAATCATTAGAAATGATGTTCCATACACAAAGAATGATTTCCTCCTAGCTGACCAATGGTATAAGCACACAAGGAAACATTGAAAACCCTAATTTTTTTACCTTAGAATTTAAATCGGCCCTAGTGGATTCAGAGCTTAAAATGACGATCATACCCATAAAATTTCAGCCCCCAACTTCTTTGGGATCATGAGAAATCATGATTTCAATTTGGAGTGTTTTTAGCTATAAAAATTCCTTAAAAATTTCCTGATTTGATCAGAAATAACTGATTTTTTATCAACTTGATCATCAGATTGCACCAGATTATGCCACATGTCACATTGTGGTTCAACGGGAGGAGAGAAATAGAATAAGTGAGATATGGGCCATCAGATCAATCTTCATGAGTGCGGAAGGCCTAGATTTGAGCCACGTGTTCTCATATCATTTGCCGCGAGGAGAGAGAAATGCTGGGAAAAATACTAGCCATTAGATCTGATGGACTTGCTGTCCACACCGTCTCCAAGCCCCATGTTTCGCACCAGAAAGGAAAGATCCGGTGGACTCAATTCGCCAGATAAGTAATCACTAATGCGCACCATGTGTCTTGTGCACAATAAAAATGACAATGAGTCCCACATGGGCCCAAATACGAGAAATAACCAGCTATATATACACTGCCCATTTAAGAATCGTACTTTAAAAATTATAATTAATAAAACTAATACTCCCCTTTCGGTGACACGTGTGTGCTAATTGTGGGCCATGGAGCATTGTACTTCATGCCAAACATATACACTTCTATATCAGCATGTCAGCATGTGCAAATAAGCCTATTTTTCAATTTAAAAATATTCTTGAATTTATTAAAAAAACCTTAAAAACTTAAAAAATAGAATATTATTAGAAAAAGTAGGAAAATTTATTAAAATTTTTTTGAAAATAAAGAAAAACAAGGATTTTTAAAAAACCCCTAAAAGTTCAAATATTCATATCTTTTCATAGAAAACTCTTTTTGGATAAAATTTTTACCAACATAGACCTTCTTTAGCCCTCTTTTTTTGTATCACATAAAGAAAAATATGAAAATGACTAAAAGGGTAATTTTATATTGTAATTTGTTTGACCTCTTCATTTCTTGTCATTCCTTGTTTATGTCTATGATCACAAAACTCATCCACACATCATTAAATAATCTTTGTTTGACATTGAAAAAGATCAAACATCAAATATGCATGAAATAAAAGGCAATTTAATGTGAATTTTGGCTTATGAACGATAAGATATGATGTGTACACAAAATTTCCTCAAAACGTGAAAAACATACATAATAATGATGTGAATTATGCTTCAAAATCATGAAAGAATGCTGAATTTAAATTTTAAAAAATGAATGTTATCACCGCTTCAAAGGATAAAACAAAATGAAGATCAAGCGGAAATTAGGCTGCGAATAGACCATTGAAGAAGATAAAGCAAGAAAACGCTTCAAGTTGCTTTTATTGCTAGAAGTGTGGACATGTGAAGAAAGAATGAACTAAGTATCATTCTTTGTGCGCAAAGAAAGGTAATCTGATTACTATTTTTTGTTCTCAGGTTAATATTGCCTATATAACCTTAGACACACAGTGGGTAGATTTTGTAGCTACCATTCTTTTTAATGTGTCAATGCAGGGAAAGATTTATTTACACAAAGAACAACAAACATCATAGGTGAAGGCAATCAAGATATTTAGAATGTAACTAAAGACCTATAATTTTCTATATCTAAATGAGACTTTCATAGTAACATCATTTAAATATGATTTGTTTTCTATTTCTACTTTGATCGATGAGAATTCTGCTTCATTATGGCACAAGAGACTTCGGGTATATTTTTCAAAAGAGAATTAATTTCCCTAAGTCTATTGGAGTTATTGGTCCACTTATGCTGTAAGGACATTGACACTTGTGTCAAATATATCAAGGGAAAATTAACACACTGTTGGGATCTAAGGCTCGACAAGTCCTTCCCTTATCAATGACCCTAAATGAAATTCCCATAACTCCGTCATTTCTAGTCCGTTTTGGACGTTCTATGGATCGTTGGAAAGCTTATAAAGAGCACAACCTGGCTCTGATATCATTGCTCAAATTTGAGGCTAAAAAATCTCTCCAAATTTTTTTACCAAAATAATGATTATAGTGGAAGATGTGGAATCAAAATATTCAACAAAGTTGAAGCACCAAGAATAGATGATCTCATCATCTATTCTAAATGATGTTTATCATACATTATAGATGGTCCTATCATCTATTATATAATAATATTCATACTTATAGTGATCATTTGAAAGAGTTCTTCAACTGTTCAAGCATCTGGCCTCTAGCAATATCCACACAATCTTCGGATAATTAGATCTCCTCTTGAATACTCATCACCACGAGAGGAAGAGAAACGAGGGAAGAATTTCCATTAGGCTTGCATGGGCACCTCTATTATGTTCGTTCTCCCCTACTTATAGACTTTGGGAATGTGAAATTTTCACAAAACTCTTATTATTATGTCTATTAACCTTATGTGTGTGACCATGTAGGTCCATATATCTCGCCTGTTAATGACTATATCAACCCAATAAAACCTATTAGTATTTCTTATCAATTAACTATATCAACATATAGATTAATTGGCTAAGAATTAATTTAACCAAATTGACAGGTTGAGTCGCTAGCCCGATGGGTGCCATGCTACACTACGTGCTGTAGGATATATGTAGTATATGAGAACTCTTTCATAGAATCCTACCATCATCGGTTACTGTGTACATATAATCCTTCATCAACGCAAGACTCATGAATGACTTAGGGTATGGTTAACTATCAAACCCTAATCGACAACTTAATTTAGTACTAATGCGAGTAGGAAATCATCTAGAACAACTTCTCTAATGTTTTCCACTACCTTGGCCAAAGATTTAACCACATCTCGTTCCTTGAGTTGATCTCCTCATATATCGAGGTCACACGATCTCATATTGACCACTCAATCACCTTCGAGGACTTTATGTCGTATCTGATCTGACATTTTAGAGATCTCGTGGCTAAGGATTTTTAAGTCATAGTTGATAACATGCTATTTATACATAAATTTAAATAATTATTAATGTAAATAAAAGCATTAATTACTCTAAATATATGCATGTTATCATATTTTAAGTATATTTCTATCATTTTGTATAATTTCATGTCATGATCTAAAAATACATCAAATTATGGATTATTATACATAATTAAACATTATGATTTTTAATCCTAATTATAATTGAGATCATAACTATGTTTTCATGATTAAATAATAAGAGAAATGATGCTTATTAATGTTTATGTATTTTTATAAAGTTATTTTAGAAAATACATGAATGTATTTATTTAATTAAAATTAATTCTCTTACTATTTTAATAATTTGACTTTTTATAATGATAGATTATTCAATTTCTGATCCAAAAAAATAAATTTGAACTAATTTGGAGTTATATTTTGAAAGTTATGATTTTTAAAATTTTTAGGAATTTTCTAGAATTTTTCTGAATTTATTTAAGTGTATTTTTTATTTTTGAAGTATTTAAATCAATTAAAAAAAATGCAAAAGGGGTTTAATTATCGCGCGGGACCCGCGTGGATGTGACGTGGCACGCAAGGCCACGTGACAGAGCCACGCAGACCCACGTGAGTGCCTACGTGGCACAGATGTGACGTGTGCATATTTATATTTACTCCTAATATAGGGTTATAGTACATATAAGCATTTGATATTTCGGATTTACGCTAACCCTCATATTCACTACACGTTATAAACCTGACTGTTTCCCTCCTTTTTTTTCGTGTGGGACTATGTTCCCTTCTTTTCTTTTGATTGCAGGACATGTGGCAAAGCGTGGAGCGTTGGATCAAAAGCGTGTAAATTCTCGCGCGTGGATTGCCTGGAAGGAGGTGACGAGACGAATCCACGAGGTCGTGGATTTCCAAACCTACCAATTTGATGAAAATCATTCGAATTGAGGGGTACAATGGTAAATAAGGGTCGAATCCACAGGGAAAGAAGGAAATTTCAGATGTTTTCTACGAAATTGATCAAATCGGACGATAAATCGATGGTAGAAATTGGGGAAAATGGTATTTTATGAAAGATAACTTCAAATCACTTCCACGGAATCAAGAATCATCGAAATTGAAGTTCCGAACTTGAAAATCGTGAAATTGACTAAAATTAAACAAAATTAAACTTGAAAATCCTAATCTAAATTGAAATTAAACATGACTGGATGATAGATTATAAAAAAATGCTTCCACTAATCCCAAATAGTGATCAAATTAACACGATTAAACCTCTTAATCGTCGAGAATGTGAAGAATGCGATGTGGAGATTCAAACGTCGATTTCTCCTTCTCTACTCAACCAAATCTCGAGTTCTTGCCCTCTGTGGATGCGGAAATGAGTGTAGAAGAAGCTAGAATTGAGAGATTTGAGAAGGGAGGTGTCTAAACAGATCAATTTGCTTGATTTCAAACTCAAATGCTTACAAATCGGAAGAACATGCCTTATTTATAGGCTATTTGGGCTAAACCGTCCAATCGAAATGATCGACGGTTACGATGGAATGGTCCATCGTGGACCGTTTCAAAATGTCGTGGCGGTTGGATCTCGATGGACGAGTGCATATGCAATCGTGTGATAAGCATTATAAAACGCCTTGATCGTCGTCGATTGATCATGATCCGACACTTGAGATGCTCCCTGTGCGATTAAATCTCGGCCATTATAACGCTCCTTAAAATGCACGTGTTTTTTATGAGATCCGGTGGACCGTAAGTCCACTTAATCCACGCACGACGATACTTCGATCGGTTGATCTAGCGCTCCTTATTTGGCCACGTGTCTTGCACTCAAATAACGCGTGGAACTTAATCCCACTCGGGAAAAATTAGAGGAAGCGGTTGGGTTAATATGATACGAGGGTTATAGGAGTTAGCTTAAATTCCGATTACGGAATGCTTATATGTACTATAACCCCTATAGTTTACGATAAATATAAATAGCAGTCACATCCGCGCCGCGTGGGCCCGCGTGGCGCTGCCACGTCGCATCCACGTGGGTCCCGCGCGAAAATTCCCCCCTTTTTCCTCTTTTTTTTAATCGTTTTAATCATAAAAAATCGAAAATAAATTCAGAAAAATCCAGAAAAATCCCTAAAAATTAGAAAATTCATAACTTTCAAAATATAACTCCAAATTAATCCAAATTTCTTTCATTTGATCCGAAATTTAATTATCTATCATTCTAAAGAGTCAAAATTAATAAATAATGAGAGTTTTAATTTTCATTTCAAAAATACATTTATTTTTTAAGGATTTTAACTTTAAGAAAATATAAATAAATATTTATAAAACATTTTACTCTCATTATTTTAGCTTTTAAAACCTCTATAATCTCAAGTAAATATGGGTTATTAATTATTTATCTTTAAATCATCATATTTAACCCTAATTTAGAGTAATTTTGAGATTATAATGACTTTTTCATGGAATGATAGAAAAATACACAAGTATAATAACATGCATGGAAATAAAATCATTTATGCCTTCATATGCATCAATAATCATGTTTTATCATGTTAATTTAGCATGTTATCACGAGGTCCACTAGATCACCGATCAAAGCACGTGGCTTAATTGGGAGTTAAGTGAATCATTGCGACCGTCCATCTCACGAGTTATAACGGTCGAGATTCATCGCGACCGATGGACCTCTGACTCAATCCAGACCGCCCGATGAAGATCCGATGCATGCGATGAGATGACGCGACTCTTTACACGTTCGACGTGGATGCATCCTAATGCTCCATCTGCGATCGGACGATCATCGTTTAAAAGCATTATTTCGATCAAATGACACTTCATCACGATCGTTGATCGCGATGAGCCGTTAGATCTAACGGTTACGCCTCTTTTCTCTTTAAATAGAACCGTTCTTCGTAAACGGAGGACACACTTGGATTTTTGAGTGAAATCAAACTGTTTAGACACCACAATTCAAGCGTCCATCGATTTAAATATCTTATTGATGCATTTCCGCATCTGAGGAGCATTTGAAATCGAAATTTGATCGAGAGATCGAGGATAAATCACATCTTGAACTCCATCTTTGTCTTCCGTTTAATTGCCATGCATACGGCGATTAATTGGATCATTTCAAAGGCTACTTTGGGTTAGATTGTGTGTTTTCATCTTAATCTTTCATCATTTAGTGTTAATTTTACATTTTGAATTGTAGATTAAGTTTAATTTTAGTTTAATTTTGGTTTTCAATCATTTTCGCGATAGAATTTCTACCCCATTTTCAAACTTCGATTACTCGCGAATTCTAATCCAAATCACTCAATTTTTGATTTTCGTGGATTCGCAATTGAGTTATCTTTCTTAATATCTTTCTAATCTCAATTTGTCATCCGATTTGATCGAATTTTGAAAGATATCTCTCAAAATTCCCTAATTCTCCGTGGATTCGACCCTTATTTATCATTATACCCTTCAATTAATTAATTAATCTTAAAATTGGTAAGTTTGGACTTTGTTTTGACACGAGATCGTCTGTATTCAATGACCATATGATAAAATTTTGTTAATAGTCAAAACACAATCATGCATTCATAATATGTCTTTGGTCTCTCAGATCAAAGGACCATGTGCACAATCGTGATATGAATCAACCTGATTGACAATTTGGCATAATACTATGCAGGGATTTATTCAAATAAATTGAGTGAACTCTTTCTCTAAAGAGCACTCACTATTTATCCTTGGTGTTTCTATACCGATGGAGATAGGATCAGCCATACTCATCATATGAGTCAGATCAAATAGTGTTATTCTTTCTAGATAATTCAATGTCCTTAAACATCAGATGAATAGGAATATTTAGAACATATGTTTAAAGATTAGTAATCACTAAATTATGATCTCATTATAATTCACTTGATCATCACATATGCTCATAGACTCCATTGTAAACTGTTAGAACGATAGTTCTGGTGTAACTTGTATCTTGAATTGTCATTGGTGTAGTTATGGCTTCGGAATTGAGGATCGTAAATTTTATCAATCATTATTGATTTTATTCTGTTATTAATTTAAATCATAAATTTAGATCATTAATATCTTATGTTTTTATAAGTATGTTGGTCTAACTCATCATTTCTTATCTAAGGCTAATGGGTGTGTGTGGTTTTAGAAAAAGAAATAGGAATATCTAAGTTTACTTAAGAATCATATGATGATATCCTTAGTCCCTTATTCATAAATATGCTAGATATCATATTGCTTTACTTATTGCTTATTGATTATGCTTTACTTATTTACTTATTGCCTATTGATTATGCTTTACTTATTTACTTATTGCTTATTTAATGTAAGCAATATCTCTACCTATTGCTTTGATGTTAACACAATATCTTTATTTAGTTACTGTAAAGATAATATAATGTCTTTATTTAGTGTTTCACTTATTTACTGTTGCTGATGGCATTATTGTAATTTGCTCTTTCGAATCCGTCTCTATAAAAGGCATTAGGGTTTCAAACATAAAGGTAGACAGAGAAATCGCGATTTTGGTTTTCTTTTCAAAGAGAAGAACGACATCGCTCTCTGGTGATCTTGAGTTGAGAAGGCGACGAATCCAATCTTTTAGTTTTCCGTCAAAGCGGCAGACGAGAAACGCCTTCTAAGCTCTTCTGATGACAACACGTTGAAGCACTTTCATTCTTCAATCGATCGGAAGTTCTGTCAGTCATTTGATTATATCTTGTTCTTAGATTATTTGTTGTTTTGTTTTTGATTTGGTGCTAAATCGTCTGGATCGAATCTTCCGTTATCGTTGTCTGTTTTTGAATCTGTTCTACTATTCGCGAAATCTTAACTGCAGCAAGCTTGAATCATTCAAAGTATTAATCAGGTTATTGACTGAATCAATCTATTTTTTTCTGTTACAAATTCCTATATAATCTAGTTTGATTAGCTCAGTCTGCTCTAAGATTGATTATTAGTTGTTAGTACGAAGTGTGTTTTACACGAGATCTAAATTTGTACCTATTGAACCCTTCAGTTTTTTCCTGTTAATTAAGATCTCAGTTGGCTAATTTATAACATTAAGATTTAAATCCCTATCTGTTCAATTTAAATAAGCTTTTAATAACTTACTTAAATTTATTCAGAATTACCCCTCTATTAAATTGGTTTGTTTCAATTACACTCTCAGTAATATAGAAAGATATATTTTGTAAACTTCAAAGTCTGTTATTATTGATATCTTATTCCTCTGTGGACTAACACTGATAGTTAGGCTCAAGAGGCATTTCAAGTAAGTTTTGTTTAATCTCAATCCAATTATACATATATATATATATATATATATATATATATATATATATATCGTATAGCATTCTGCAGACTGAAATCAATAGTGACAAACAGGAGGTATTTTGCTTGTTATATTCCTTTAATTTATTTCATCAATAACATAGTTCTTAAATTATCATTCAGGTTGTCTATTGATTAATGTAGTTGGATTAATTGCATCTAATTATTTTCTGCTATCACAATTTCTATTATCTTAACATACATCAGGTTGAAATCCATAGTGACAGACACGAGGTATTCTGATAGTTATACTCAATTAGTTTATCTCATCGTTTGCATAGTCTAAATTGCGGTTCAGTTTGTTCAGTGATCAAGTTAATTGGTTTGTTTGTATCAAATTTATTTTCTGCTATCATAATTTCTACTCTCTTAATATCCAGCGTTTTGAGTCAAGGAAAGTCAACTCTGTCAAGAGTCAACCCGTGTCAGTACGGTCAATCTCACTCAAGAAGTCAATCTCAGTCAAGAAGTCAACCTTGTTAGGAAGTCAACTAGGTCAAAGCTCATTCAAAGTCAACTAGTGTCAGGAAAGTCAACTCTGTCAGAAAAAGTCAATTTTAGCAGAAAGTCAACTCTAGTTTAGAAGTCAACTCGAGTCCAACAGAACTTAGAAAAGTCAATTGTAGGTCAAAGATCATTCAAAGTCAACTGGTGTCAGGAAAGTCAACTTTGTCAAAAAAGTCAACTTTAGCAGAAAGCCAACTCTAGTTTAGAAGTCAACTCAGAGTCAACTAGAATCAAGAAAGTCAACTCTGTTAGAAAAAGTCAACCTTAGCAAAAAGTCAACACTGGTCAGAAAGTTATCATTAGTCAGGAGAGCCACTCATTTAGGTAGCATTGTCTAGATACACACCTCTCTTCATCCACACACGCTGAGGACGGGAACGTCTCAATCGTTGAGACGAGAAGGAGTCTATACTTGGGGAGCGGGAAGATCGAGTGAAGCCGGAAGACAAGGTCTCAACTTACCGGTAGTCGGCGGCATTAGCGGAAGAGGCACGACAAGGCATGAAGGGACGAGTGATCGAGAGGCGATCGGCTTGAGGGAGTCAGAGCGTCCGGGAGCCGAGGAGGTCGAGGCCTAGTGGGTAGTGTCGTAGGGACATGTAAAGGTGAGTGTTAGGTTTTGTCGTAGGGGGAAAATCTAAAACCTTGTATTTGAACTTTTTCCTTCACCCATTTGAGGGGTGAGAGGATTAGGTTTCATTTGGTGAGGAGGAGGCTCCGAGTCTATAGTACTCGGGACTGGATTAAGGGACATTAGGTCCCCCAACCAGTATAATAATATCCAGTGCACCGAGAGGATATGGAGTGAGTGATTAACCCACGAATCATAGTAAACAGTTAAATCATAAATCAATAATTAGAAAAAATAACTCATAAACCTAATTCACCCCCCCTCTTAGGTTAATCTACTACTATATTGGGAACTTCAATTGGTATCAGAGCCTGACTTGTTCATCGCTTGTGACAAATCGACAAGTTGATCTATTATGGGTGGTGATTCTAGACTATTCCCTCCAACTCTGGATGGCACTAACTATGCAGTTTGGAAGGTAAGGATAGAAGCATATACCATGGGAGAGAAGCATGAAGTATGGAGTATGATGGTCAACGGGGTTGACAAGGAGTATGAGAAGTTTACTAAGGAAGAGTTGGAATTCAATGGAAGCGCGAAGAATATTATCTTCGCATCGATTAGTGATAATTTGTTTCATCAAGTGTCGAGTTGTGGTAAGGCTAAGGAAATGCGGGACAAGCTAAAGACCACACACGAGGGCACACAACAGCAGAAAGATAACCAAGTAGGTATATTAGTGAACGACTTCGAGTTGTTCACACAGAAAACTGGAGAATCCATTCGTGATTTGGGAGGATGCATGAATGCATTGATAAATGCTTTGAAGAACATGGGGAAGGAGTATTCGACACTTGAGTTGAATAGGAAGTAGCTGAATGCATTATCAAGTGAATGGAAGATCAAGGTTATAGCTATTGAAGAGGCTAAGTACCTTACTATGCATTATTCTGAGGCGCTTTCACTTGATTAGGGAGATCGTCGCTAGAGGAGATGTAGTGGTGGAAAGAGTTCCACCGACTGACAATATTACAGATCCACTGACTAAGCCTTTTGATCAAGAAGTCTTTGAGCGTCATTGCACAACTATGGGGTTGTTGCACAAGGGCAATTGGCTTTAGTCCAAGTGGGAGATTGATGGATATTATGTGGCCTATAAGCCAATCACACTTTCATGTATCTTGTTTATGTTCATTGAAATGAAATTTATTCATTGTCATTCTTGTGTGATGTTTGCAATGAAGTCCATGAGCATGTGCAATGACTAAGTGAATTATGATGAGATCATAATATAGTGATCACTAGTCTTTATACATATGTTCTAAACATTCCTATTCGTGGGATATTCGAGGACATCGAATTATTCGGAAAGAATAGGACTATCTAATCCATGTCATATGATGAGTGTGACCGATCCTATAGCCATCGGTGTGGAGACATTAAAGATAGATAGTGGGTGCTCTTTGGAGAAAGAGTTCACTGAATTGATCCGTATGAATCCCTGAATGGTATTATACCTAACTGTCAATCAGGTTGATTCATGTCATGGTTGTATATGTGTTCCTTTGACTTGAGACACCAAAGACATCTTGTGGATGGATGATCGTGTTTTGATTATGACTTACGAATCGCTAGCCACAGGATATCTAAAACGTCATATATTGGATACGACATGAAGTCCACGAAGATGATTGTGTGGTCAAGATGGGATCATCCACCCTCGGTATTTGAGGATATTGACTCAAAATAATGAGATGCGATGAAATCCTTGGCCAAGGTAGTAGAAATATCGAAGAAGGAGTTCTCAATGATTTCTACACGCATCAGTACTAACTTGAGTGACCGATTAGGGTTTGACAGTTGACCATACCCTAAGTCATTCATGAGTCTAATGTGGATGAAGGATTATACATACATGGTAATCGATGACGGGAAGGTTTCATAAGTGAGTTCTTACATACTCCATATCTCCTAGAGTACGTGGTGTAGCTTGGCACCCAACTAGGCTGGCAACTCAACCTATCGATTGGGTTAAATCGATCCTTTATTAATTAATCTATATGTGGATGTGGATAATTAATTAGGTTGACCAATAAGGTGTTATTTGGTCTATAGAGTTATTAACTAGTGAGATATATAGACCTAGAGGGTCACACACATAAGGTTTATGGATGTTGGTGGATATAGACATAATTATGAGGGTTTTTATGAAAAAACCTCATTCCAAATGTCTATAAATAGGGGGAGAACGACCGCAACTCGAGGTGCCCATGCAAGCCTTGTGGGAATTCTCTCCTTTCTTCTCTTTCTCTCTTGGTGAAGAGTTTTGAAGAGGAGATCCAACCATCCGGAGACCGTGTGGATACCGCTAGAGGCTAGACACTTGAATAGCTTCAAGAACTCCTTCAAGGAAACCTGTAAGTATGCTTTCTCATACATACTAGATGATTGGATCATCTGTTCTTGGTGGCTTGGTATTTTGAATGTCCGATTCAATATGTTTTTCCGTTGCATTTGATGTTTTGATCAAACTTTCTGGAAAGTTATCGACCTTAGATCCCATCAGACTGTATGTGCACCAAGTGAGCCTACTAATTAGGGAAGCCGCCTAGGCCAAACCCACATCAAATGGCATAGCTAGGTGAACTAGGCTATCCACCAAAATTGAGCAAGCACCAAATGCTCCCACCAAGTGAACCAAGCTAGCCTTATAGGCCAAGCTCCTTCCAAAAGACCCCATCATGTGAACTAAGCTAGCTTCCTAGGTAGAACCTATGCCAAAAGACTTGGCAAGGGTAACCAGCTTAGAGATAATAGTGCCAAAAAGCTAACAAAACAAATTCATGCAGTCGTTGAAAACACACGAAGACGTGTCAAAAAAAAAATCCCCAATTTCAAGTTTTAATCAAGATTTAAAGAGGATAATGGTGAATAAGTGTTGAATCCAAGAAGAAAAAAAGGGAATATTTTAGGTATTCTTAAAATTTGATAAAGTAGGATGATGAATTGAGGAGAGAAATTAGAGATTTTAATATTTGGAAAGAAGACTCCAAGATGAATCCATGGAATTAAAAATCAGTTGATTTAAATCAAGATTCGCGGAGAAATTTAGGAGCAAAAATTCGAGAGAACAATCGATCGCGAAGAGAAAAAAATAAGAGAAATTATGTAAAATTTGACTAATCTACGATTTGAATTTGAAATCTAACGATATATGAAGAAAAATTAGGGAGAAAACACATAATCTAACTAGAAATCGCACTCAAAATTATCCAAATCATCGCCTGATCAAGGCTTTTCATTCCACATTTCGAAAAACAAAAAAATGGTGTTCAAGAGGTGAATTCTCCCGATTCTCTCTACAAAATCTTACTTTCAAACATCCTTGGATGCGGTAATCAGTATAGAAGAGGAGGACATTAAGAGATTTGAGGATTGAGATGTCTAAATAGTTCGATTGCTCAAAATATCTAAGAATGCTTTACATCGTCGAAGAACATGCGTGTATATAGAAGAAATTGGGTGTGACCATTCAATGTATCTCTTCATCTTCAATCAACAGTTCAGATGAAATGTTTGGATGCGAATTGTTACCATTAAGTCATGTCTGTTTGTTTAAAGATGGAGCGCTTAGATTTCGCCAGGTCGAATGTGAAGAAGAAACGTTGCATAACGCTTGTCGTTTCATCTTCATCGGCCGCTCTGGATGTATACATGTGTCTATGGGAGTCCATTGGGCACTTTAATCTCAATTGTTATACCTCCTCAGATGAATGACAGAGATTAAGTCAATTTAAAACGATTCGATGACGAACCATTATGCATCACATATCCCCTTGTTTAAGTGAAAATTGACGATTGTGCTTGATTCACGTGATTGCACGCTCTAGATTGCGCCACGTCACCTGGGCATAAAAAGAAACACAAATAGTCACACATGGCAAAAATCAAGGTGAAATGACAAGTATATAAGTAGTACGTGTTTATGGGTTTAGCGATTATCGTGAAAAGGATACTTAACCTACTAATCTCACACACGCACACGTGTGTGTCACGTGACGGGTATACCGCCACCATGTGATGACACATCATTCGCCAATCGTGTTAGCTGCCGCATTAGTGCGCCACATAAAAACACTATTTTAATTTTTAAAAATAAAAAATTAATCTAGAAAAATTCTTAAAAAATCCCTTAAAGTTAAAAAAATCATAATTTTAAAAATATAACTCTAAATTATTCTCAATTTATCTTGTTTGATCATAAATAAAATAATGTATCATTTTAAATTAAATTGAATAAATAAAAATAAAATAAAATTTTAATTCAAAAGTACACTCTATTTTTTTTCAGAAAATGAAGCTAGAAATAAATGAGTGTATATAAAATATTTTCTCTTATTATTTAACATTAAAACCCAATTATAATTTCAAATATAAAATATGAATAGTCTAATCTCGAATATATCTCTTTAATTATTTATGATTATGCCTAAAAATAGTGCATTTTGATATTATAACTTGAATTTTCATAGAATGATATATATGCACTCAAAATATGATAATGTTAAAAAGAGAGCACGATAGGAGAGAGGAAAACAAAAATAAGGTTTGATAAGACATGTACATGCACGCGATAGAGAAATATATAGAGAGGAGAGAGAGAGAAAGGAGAGAGAGAGATAGGGAGAAAGTGGGCTTCAGCCCAATAGGGGAGAGAGAAGAAGAAGGGGTTTTAACACTCCCCCTCAAGCTGGAGCGTGAAGATCAAACATGCCCAGCTTGGATCCAATGGTCTCATATGCAGGGCCAGGTAGGGCCTTAGTGAAGATGTCTGCCAGCTGATGTGGGGAAGCGACGTGTGGGGTACAGATGGTACCATTATCGACATACTGTCGTATGAAGTGGCAGTCAATCTCAATATGCTTCGTCCTCATATGTAACGTAGCATTACGCGATAAAAGGTAGCAGCCATGTTATCGCGAGTACATCCGCATAGGCCCTTCGGCGGGAAGCCAAGCTCGGTGAGAAGAGAGCGTAGCCACAACATTTCTGCCGTGGTATCCGCCATGGCTCGATACTCGGCTTCGGCACTAGAGCGGGACACGATGAGCCGCTTACGAGAGCGCCATGTGACCGAGGTTACCTCCAACATAGGTGGCATAGCCACCATGTGACTTCCGATCCTCCTTGTCACCGGCGAACCCGAGTCGGAGTAGGCCTCAATGCGTAGATGACCATGTCGCCGATATAAGAGGCCCTTCCCGGAGCTCTCTTAAGGTACGCCGAAGCCGATAGACACCCTCCAAATGGATAGTGCGAGGAGCCTACATAAAGCCCGACTCAAGATACTAACCGCATAGGAGATGTCCGGGCGAGTCACAGTGAGGTAGATCAATTTCCCCACAAGTCGGCGGTAGATGCCTGCATCCTCAAGAAGTGCGGTGGCATTGTCCCACCAGTCCACATTCTGCTCCATAGGTGAGGAGGCCGGCTTGCACCCCAGCATCCCTGTCTCCTCCAGTAGATCCAGCACGTACTTCCGTCGATAAATGGACATACGCCCACGACGGTAAGCAATCTCAAGTCCAAGAAAGTACCTGGGGGGAGACAGATCGCGTGTGACGAAATGCTGAGCCAGATAAGCCTTGGTCGCAGTCACCTCGGCGTCGTCACTACCAGTGATGATGATGTCATCCACATACACAGCCAGGATAACACATCCATGCGGGGTGCGTTTCCGCATGACAGTCGGATCAGATACAGTAGAGACAAAGCCATACGCGAGCAGCTGCGAGAACTTGTGGAACCACGCACGCGGGCTTTGCTTCAGCCCATAGATAGCCTTCTTGAGGAGACACACCTCGAGGTGACTCCCCACGAGCAACGTACCCGGGCGGTTGCTCCATGAATACCTGCTCATCAAGGTCGCCGTAAAGGAAGGCATTGGACACGTCCAGTGATGAAGCGGCCGGGGCGATCCAGGGCAATGGAGAGAGAACCCGGATGGAGCTGAGGCGCGCCACGAGCGAGAATGTCTCATGATAGTCAAGACCATAGGCTTGAGAAAAAGCCACGAGCCACGAGACGCGCCTTGTAGCGAGCGATGGAGCCATCGGGATTATACTTGAGGGAGTACACCCACTTGCGAGGAGACAACATTGGCATCGATGGGCCGAGGAACCCGGCGTCAGGGTCTCCCACTGGATGAAGGCCGCATACTCCACGTCCATCGCCGCTTTCCACGCCGTGCACTGCAACGCCTCAATATACGACTTGGGAATTGACTCGGTTAGAACGGCAAGAGCAAGGGAATGATAGGAAGGAGAAAGGCGGGCGAGAGAGACATGATGAGCAATAGGGTATTGCGTGCACTGTCGAGTACCCTTGCGAAGGGCAATGGGAAGGTCAAGATCAGATACGGGAGGCGGTGGGGAAGGTGGGGGTGACAAGGGAGCCGGAACAGTAGCTATCGGCGAGGAGGAAGATTCCGGCTCAGAAGATGGGTCGAGACGGGAGGGATGCGAGGGGTGGTGACACCTCGGGTAAGGGAATCGAGACGAGTCATAGGGAGGTCAATGACAGGGGTAGCGGATACCGAAGGAAGGAGGGATGGGGAGGAGAGGTCGTCGCCAGATGGAGTAGAGGTAAAGTAGGGAACGTCCTCATGGAAGGTCACATCTACCGAAGTAACGTACTGGCGCCGATCTGGGAAGTACACACGGTAGCCCTTTTGAGTCCGAGAATAACCGACAAACACACCCTTTTGGGCACGGGGAGCCAGCTTGGATAAGCCAGGGGTGTGATCTTGGACAAAGGCAGTGCAGCCGAACACTCGAGGTGGTAGAGAGAAGAGATCAGCGACGGAGTCAATCGGCTGAAGGGAATAGCACCTCCAAGAGCGGCGAGATGGAAGGCGGTTCACCGGGTATGTAGCGATCGGAACGGCTTCGCACCAGAGATGCGAGGTACCCTCATAGCAAGTAGCAGTGTGCGTACCATGTCCAGGAGGTGTCGATGTTTCCGCTCTGCCACCCCGTTACGCTGCGAGGTGTATGGGCGGGTAGTCGATGAACTATGCCATGGGCGAGACAGAGTTCCTCAATCGCCTTACGAGTAAACTCAAGTGCATTGTCCGTGCGGAGGACTTTTGACGATCGTGTCGTCTTGGGTAATAATCTCAATTAGAAAGTGCTGAACGCGAGAAAGTACCTCCTGTCGACTCTTCAGGATATATGTCCAAGTCGCCCGGGTGTAGTCATCAACGAACACCATGTAGTACTTTCCTCCTGTAGGCGATGGATGCGGGGCCGGACCCCAAACGTCACAGTGGACCAAGTCAAACGGGCGATGGGTAGGTAGACCAGTGCGCGATGGATACGACGATCTATGGTGCTTCCCTAGTTCACAAGACTCACAATGAAACTCTGATAAGTGTAACCAAGGTAGAGTTTCTTTAAGTTTGACAAAACTAGGGTGCCCCAATCGACAGTGCCACAGAAAAGAGTCATGAAGGGAACTAGAGGAAGCGAGAGAGTGCAAAAAAAGGGCTTGAAGTCCCAGTAGATGGAGAGTCGACCACTAGCTCGTAGATGCCTCGTCCGTTCTCACGGCCTAGTCCAATCCTCCGGCCCGTGTCGAGATCCCGGAAGACGCAGTGATGGGGAAAAGAAAAACACACCACGGTGAAGGGCTTTAGTGATCGCAATGATGGACGAGTAGATTTGCGAGTGAATCCGGGAATGTACAGGGACGTTCGTAGAGGAAGGGAAGAGGTGGCACGAGGCGGCTGGACCCAAGGACGAGGCGGGAACGGCCGATCAGCAATACGGGCGTCGAGAATGGAGGTTTCAGGCCGATAAGCAGTGAGGACGAGAGGGAAGCTAGTCATATGAGAAGATGCCCCCGAGTCAATAACCCAAGAAGTAATATGAGGAGTTGAGATAGACGCCGTATCACGGAGAAGAGCCCCGTCCTCCCGCATATGACACCAAGCTGCTCGTCGTGCCGCAAGACCGGCTGATGGTGCCGTGGTCGGACAAAGTGAGGAGGCCCGTGATGCCCTGAATGTAGGCCAGCTCCGAGGGAGATAGGGCGAGGCCGCACTTCCCCGATGCCGAGGGAGTAGTCGATAATGACCCGTCCGCCGTGGACAAAAGTCGAGGATGTCTTGCCTCCGAGAGGCAGCCATAGCCCAAGCGAGCTTCGAGAGGATGAGAAGGCTGAGTGACATCGAAGGATGACGACACGGTGGTCGGCTCAGCCATGAGGAGAGTAGCGGCCCTGGGCGAGGCAGCGACGGGCTCGGCTAGACGGGAATGGCCAAACAAAAAGCAGAGCAAGAGCGGGCGTGGCGTTAGCATCGGCCGACAAAGCAGGCGTTGGCGTCGCGCGTCAGCGGTAGGGCGTCAGCGTCCCACGTTCACCGCACCAAGGCGAGCGTCGGCAGCTGGCTTCGTCGCACAGGGGAAGATCAGCGACGTATCGGCGCGAGCAGAGGAAGATGTATCGGCGAAGATCGGCTGCGAGCGCCCAACCTGGCGTCGTGCACCGTCCCGGCTTCGTGAGCAGCGAAAGGCGGCGTCGCAGGCGTCGTAGGGCGTCGTGAGCGAGGGCAGCCGTGCAGCATCATCGAGCAGACAGATCACACCCTCTGGGCAGCAGGGCGGCAGGTCGGCGTCGCAGGCGTCGCAGGGCGATGCTCCGCAGGGCAAGGCGGCGGCGCAGGGCAAGGTGACGCAGGGCCACGGCAATGGCAGGGCGACGCAGAGCGACGATGACCGGGCTTGATAGGAGAAGAGCAGGGCGACGACGAGCGTGCAGGGCGACTGGCGACTGGACGAGCAGTGTGCTGGCAGGGCGACTACTGCCGGGCTTGATAGGAGAAGAGCAGAGCGACGACGAGCAGGTAGGGCGACAGCGACGGCGAGCAGGTGGCTGGGCAGGGCGACGTCGACGGCGAGCAGGACAACTCAGGACGACGGCAACAACGCTGGCAATGGCAGCGCGACGGATGGGCAAGGCGCTGGCAATGGCAGCGCGACAGATGGGCAGGGCGTCGCAAAATCGACGCAGGGCGACGCAGAGCAGAATAGAGCGATCGCAGGACGATGGCAGCTGATGGCGGCTGATGGCGGCGGCGTCGCAGGTCAAGACGGCGGCGCTTGAGGGCGGCGGCGTCTTAGGGCAAACCCTAAGTTTTCCCAGTCTGCTCTGATACCATGTTAAAAAGAGAGCACAATAGGAGAGAGGAAAACAAAAATAAGGTTTGATAAGACATGTACATGCACGCGATAGAGAAATATATAGAGAGGAGAGAGAGAGAGAAAGGAGAGAGAGAGATAGGGAGAAAGTGGGCTTCAGCCCAATAGGGGAGAGAGAAGAAGAAGGGGTTTTAACAGATAACATGCATAAGAATTGAATATTTTATGCCTTAATTTGCATTAATAATTATATAGTCACATGTATAGATTGCATGTTATCACAAGCTCACAAGGGCTAGGGAGAGTTGGATGTGCCTATTTTGACACAACTGGATCTATGATGAGTATGGCTAATCATGTAACCATTAGTATGCAGACACTGATAACATGCAACTTTCACTTGAAATTATAAGACTATCAATACACTTTAAAGCACCATTCAAAATTTTTGTATGCATGTTTTCATACTGAGCAAATTTTCATCATTCTATGCAATTTATATCAAAAATTTCAAAATGCATCATTTAAAGGATAATTATGCACAAATCATGAGTTTAAATTTCAAACTATAAAATTCATTAGATTAGCCTCATTTTATTTGAGATCTTTGAGATTGATAAGAAATATAATAATATAAAATTATTTTTAGATAAAATCTAAAATTATCTACTTTTACCTTTTATCTTTTTTTTTTGTTCTATTAGATTGCATAAAATGATATATTATTCTGACCAAACAAAAAAATTTTGATTAAAAAGGAGTTGTATTTTTAAACTATATGAATTTTATTTTTGAGGTGCTTTTCAGAATTTTTCCAAATTTACTTTTTATGAATTTCTTTTAATTTTTAAAGTTCTTTTTTTATGTGCATGGTGACGTTGCAAGTTGAGGTGGCATACGTGCTTGTGTGGTGGCATGGAGTGTAGGTGGCGCAGGTGTGGCTACCCCTTAAGGGGAGTATTACTGTTTAGTTTTTATTTTAATTTAAACTATTACATCAGGGTGCCACACATGCTAATGGGGAACTATGTTTCTCTATTTGTGCATAAGTGAAGCGGTTTAAGCTAGAGTATTTGATCTCCCTACTTAGTCAAAACCATCAAATTTCACTTAAAGAGGAGGTACATGGCATCATCTCCCTAGAAGACGATTCAATTTGATAAATACAAGTGAATCCTCAATGTTCATCAAGAGAGTTTTTATTGTCCTAGATGTATGTCACAATTCAAAACAATTGATTGAAATTAGTTAGCAATCATTACGCAATCCTTGGTCTTCATGTGATGTCGCCAAAAAATCGAGATACTTTGATGTAGATGAAAGGGACATTGGTTCATCTCCCTTTCGTGAAGCGAAATCATAAACTGCATCTAAAGAGGCAATTTGATAGCTACGACCAAATCAAACTCTTTAAATTTCTCTCTCTTCCACTAATGTATGCATTCTTAGAAATCTTGAGTGATCAAACCATTATGAATAATGTTTATTGACTATCTTTATCTCAACATGTTTTAGACTTGTTTTCCTGCCCATAGAGCCTTTGAAATCAATATTTTCTCTAGAAAATAGGGAGAAATTATTGCTTGAGCTCCGAATTTCCATTTTGAAATCGCCGAATGAAAAGTCTTTGATCAGAGTGATTATTTGGATCATTGCAAGCATGGTTTTGGGTTGTTTTTTGCATATTCTCCCTAAACTATAGTCATTGAGCATTAGATTTTCATTTGAAGAGTAAATTAATCAAATTTCGTAATAATTTATCATTCTTTCTCTCATCGTGGTTTTCTCTCTCTAACTTTGCTATTTGATTTCCTTGTGAATTTAAATCTGATTTGTAAGATTTTGATTCTAAGTTAAACATATTTGAGTCCTCCTTCCAAATTATATTTTTCCTTAATTTCTCAACCCAATTCATTATCTAATATGATTGAGTTCTAAAATACCACAAGCACACACCCTAATTCTTTGTGAATTCAACCCTTTCTCACCTCTATACTAAATTAAACTTGATTAATCTACTTTGTAAGTGAGCTTGGTTTTTTTAATGCGTGATTGTATGCTTTTGATGACCGCGCTATCGCGCTCCATTAGACACCAAGGATAAATCGTGGGTGTTCTTTGAAAAAAGAGTTCATCGAATTGATCCATAGAAATCTCTCAATAGAATTATACCTAATGGTCGATCAGGTTGATTCATGGCATGTTTGTGTATGTGGTCCTTTGACTTGAGATACCAAAGACATCTTGTGGATAGATGACTATGTCTTGATTATGACTTAAAAATCTCTTACCAAAGGATCCCTAAAATATCATTTATTGGATATGGCATGAAGTATTTTAAGGTGATTGTGTGGTCAAGATGAGATCGTCCTTCTTTAATATTTTAGGAGATTTACTCAAGGAATGAGATGCGATGAAATCCTTGGCCAGGACAGTAGAAATATCATTGAAGGTGTTCTCAATTATTTCCTTGATATCCTTGTACTAGCTTAAGTGACCAATTAGGTATTGGCATTTAACCATACCCAAAGTCTTTCATGAGTCTCACAAGGGCCAAGGATAATACATACACAGTAATTGATTATGGTAAGGTTCCTCTAGGGGTTATTGATTACGAGAGTTCTCATACTCTCTATACCTCTAGGGGGCACGTGGTATATCTTGCACCTAATGAGCTAACCATTGAAGCAATCAATAGGGATAACTCAAACCTTAATTAATTTATCTATATGTTGATATAGATAATTAATATGGTTGACCAATGTCATGAGAATATTAAGCTTTATGATTAAAACCTCAAAATGAGCGGTAGCAAGATGCTAATATTTGATTTCTTTGTGTACATTAGCACCACCAATGAGATACTCTCTCTTGCCAGTAAAAACCAACATGTGATCAACAAGATCTTTGCCACTTGCATGACTAGAAATTGAAAGATGAAGATCTCAAATGATGAGTCAGAGCTTTTGAGAATGTTTTGTCACGTCCTCAAGATTTTCTACATCTCCTTCTAGAATATCAACCAAAAAGAGATCTGGTCGTATGTAACATCCTCTACATTATCAGAGGATTAGAAGGTCACATTAATGAAGTTTCCGCACATATCTCAAATATCATCTCTTCAAAGGCATGAAGCGCTTGGGTGTGGAGAAAAATTATTGATGGAAGATGCATTCCAATGAAGAACAATCTGAATTGGTATGCAGAGGTGTTGTTCGCTGATAACATGCATATTTAACTTAAATTCTTATCTTATTTAACTAATATTCATGCTTATTTTATGTGATTATGATGCATGTTATCATAGTTTTTATGAACTTTCTCCATTGGTATGCCATTTTACTAAAGTCCATATTTATGCATTATTTAGGGTTAATTATGTGCTTTATGGATGTTTAATCTTTTGCAGGTTAAATAAATAGAAAAGAATTACTTTCCTTGCATTACTTTGACTTTGGTAGATGATTAGAAGAATTAATTTCAAGAAGAGAATGTTGGGGTGATAAAAAATAGGCCTCTTAAGAGATTATCTAAGTTTATTGTGAATTCTTATTATATTC
Source organism: Lemna minuta (assembly GCA_024174645.1). Lineage (NCBI taxonomy): Eukaryota > Viridiplantae > Streptophyta > Magnoliopsida > Alismatales > Araceae > Lemna > Lemna minuta. Next base: position 7,410,508 of record CM044102.1, on the reverse strand, counting down.
TTATTTTAATTTATATTTTAGATGGCATGATATTAAAAATGAATATATTTTTGAGACAATGGAGAAAATTGGAGTAAAAAAAGAGTTATATTTTTGAAGATATTGATTTCTAAATTTTCTAGATTTTTCTGGAATTTATTTCAAATTTTTAGTATTTTTTCCAATTTAAATTCCCTTTAAAAAAGGGAAAAAATGTTTAATTATCGCACGGGACCCATGGAGCTGACATGGCGAGGCCACACGAGGCCACGCAGGGCCATGCGAGGCCACGTGGATGCCTGTGTGGCGCCTGCGTGGTGCCTACGTGGTGCGAGAAGGTCTTCCGGCTGGCAGGTGATGGGCCCACGGTTTAGCGGGCCCAAGTAAGTTTATTGGGGCGGTAATGCATTTGCGTAAGGGAGCTCCACATTTTTTACTCACGAAGCCCCAAAATTTTACCCGTGTGGGACTATGTTCCCTTTAATTTTGAAATTGCAGGACACGTGGCATCGCATGGCGCGTTGCATGCGATCCCGTCAAATGAAGTGCGTTGATCGCATGGACTCGGTTCCACCCAATCTCCATCAAATGCACATGCGCAAAGGAGGACCGTCGATCCCGTAAGTGAACATCAGACGCTTGAGATAAAATCGAGCTTTCGGCGATCGTGGGGTGACACGTGGACGCATCAGGATCTTTCGAGAAAGATCGAACGGGCGATATTTACGGGATCGTGGGATCGTGGCCCATGACGATTGCATAATCGCGGCCGTCGATCCATCTTCTCCGAATCAAACAGCCCACGATTTTCACGCGATTTTCTTATAAGAACCGATGTTCTTCCTCTTTGTAACTTAACTCTTGATTGAATCGTGAAGGAATTAAGCGGTTTTTTAGCAAAATCCTGAGTTCTTTGTGATCCCCCACATTTAGACATGATTGCGATCCAATTAGGGCAGGATTGATCACGAATCATCACAAGATTTGATCGAATTCTCGCCTTGAGCGCCGAAAGTACGCTGAAGTAGAAATCGATGAAATACACTTCAATCGACGTGATTTGGAGCCCAATGTTCACGTCAATCGGGTCAGTAGTGTAAATAGATCATTCATCTTGTGATAATTGTAAATTATATTAGATTTAGGTAGTCAAGTTCAGTTTTTAAATTGATTTGTTCATCATTTTTGCCCAAATTGGGAGTGGATTTTTGCTGATTTTGAAACAAGGATTTCTCCCTGATCTTTACTCCAAATCGTGTGATTTTGATTTCATTGGATTCCTTGTTTTACCAGCTTTCCGTTGATAGAAAAATCATAAAATTTCATTATCATTTGACCCTCCAATTTGACGTTTGACCATTGACTATTCATTTTCAATCCGAATGTGGGTGTTGACTTGCGGGATCAATTGCTCTTAAAATACGAGGTGAAATTTGACAATTTTAGTCTCTTTGGAATCCTCTGGTTGTTATCTTTATATTTGTATGTGAATTTTAAGCTTTGGATATCATTTGGTTAGTCAATTTTAAGAATTACACCGAAGTGTTCATTTTAGGATTTTTCTGATCTTTGATTTTCAATAATTCATAATAAATCCAATTCTTCTCAAAAAATCACAAATTCTATATACAAAAATTTCTGTTTTCTCTCTAGTTTCTTAATATATAATTTTCGTAATATTTTAGGCTCTTTTTATTTTCTGATTTTACAGAAAGTCACAATTGGTCGAAGTCAACGCTTTGACTTTGACTTTTGTTCATCAAATCAGCTTCTAAATTCTTATAATATCTTATTTAGCATACGTATATCATTAATATTTATTAATATCATTTTCACTTCATGCAAAATCTTAATTAAACCTAATTTTGGCCAAGTTAACTCTTTGATCAAAGTCAATCGTGTTCTCTATGGATCGACTCAATCTTTACACTATACTTGATTTCATATCTTTGTTATTGTGAGCTCGGAATTATAAAATTTTTATGACTGACGTTTGTGTGTTTTTAACGAACACATCAAACGCTTTGTCACTCACCAACAAGATCATCAGTACAACAACATGGCTAGATTCCTTTCATAAGGTATCCATGTTAAAGTATTGATAGGCCAAATTCATGCACTTGTTTAAAACATACCTCAAAAAAAAAGTAAATAACTTGTTTCAAATTAATGTTAATAAAGATTAATTTAGTATACTAGTGAGAAAGGGTCAACAATAGGATAAAACCCTTTGTCGTTGAAAGCGAAAGGTTACGTCTCAAAAATTACTCTCAACTCTTTGAATTTAATTTTAAAATTTATCATATTTTCGAGTCAAGGTTGAATCCATAAGGAGGACAGTTAAAATATTAAAATGAAGGATTATTTATATTTGTATATTAAGAAGGCACAAATGGTCAATTAAAAGAAGGGAGACATACGTGAAGATGCAATGATCCAATCAAACACTTTTGATCTCCTTTTTAAGATCCAAAATTATTAATTGAATGGTGATTTGAGGTTGAAAATGTAAAAATATTGATGAAAATGATTGGGAAAATGGAAAAGATTGAAAAAAAACCCAAATCTAAAGGTTCGTGATCAAAACTCACTCTAGTCATTCTCTCTAATTAATCACTCCTTCGAGTGCCCCGTACATCTTTCTTAGATGTGGTGTCTCGCATCCAACACAACGAATGAAGAGAAAAAAAGGAAGAAACTCAATAAAAATTATGTTTGGTACATGAAGAATGATTAATTAGTGCTCTCTTTCCTCCTACTAGCCAATGGTAAAAGCCACCACTGAAATATTAAAAGAACTAATTACTTTTGCCTCAAAATTTAAATAAATCATTCTATGGACAAAGAGCGTGAAATGAGGATTGTGTCCACAAAATTTTAGCCCATGAATCCATCGAGATCATAAGATATCATGATTTTAATTTGGAGTATTTTTTGTCATTAATTTTTCCTTTAAAAGCACTAGACTTGTTGGCACCCATCTTATAAAATCAGATCTTGATCGAAAGCTCTATGATTGTACCACATGTTAATATTGGAACTTTCGTGAGGGAGAAAGAGTGGCTTCAGAAATACCTATCAAATTGTCTTTGTAAAGTGCATAACACTTTAGTTTGTGCCACATATTGCCTCGAAATTTGTCACGATAAGAGAGAAAAATAGGTAATTTGGAGACCATTTGATTTAGTGGTATTGTGATCCACTGCCTCACATGAAGCAATGCATCATGCCACTAAGAAGTAGGTCCAATGGACCTAGTCCACTGGATCGAGCAATTCTAATTAGCGCCGCCAGTCAAAGTGCCTAAATTCTACCGCATGTCCCTACATAAAAAAAAAAGATTACTACTGATAACATGTGGTGGCGTACGACCCCCGTCGCCACCAAGGCATGACACTACGGCGCCGGAAGAGCCGACACCCGCGCGCGTCCAGCCCCCTCGACAGGCGAAGATGAAGGATGCCGAGTTTCACTACACCAAGTGAGGACCTCATCTGGCTACGACACATTTCACAGGGCTCGCGCGCGCGTGGAGTTATCTTTCCAGTTTTTATTTCATTATGAACTTTATTAGCCCGCACGTGTTTAAGCGGGCCTTTGCATATCTTCTTCTCTCCCCTTTAGGCTTTCGGGTGGGCTCTTCCCCTTTTCGGGATCCCATTCGTTAAGCCCTTCTCTTTGTGGACCCTTTTCTATTTTTCTATGATTATGTTAGGTGTGAGTTGTGGGCCTCAAGTGGGCCCTTTCCTCTCTCGGCCCACTATGGGCCCTATAAGAGGGGAAGGGAACCCCCCACAAACCCTAGCCGTCATTTGAAGAAAGAAAGGAGCATCCTCCCTCTCAAGTGGCTGCTCAAGGAAGAACAAGGAAGGAGACCAACCGCCGCCTCCGCCGCCGCCACCGCCGCTGCACCACCACGTGCCGCCGTTGTGCCGCCGCCGAGACCGCCGCCTCCCCTTGCCTTGTTCGCGAGATACTAGCGTGCTGCCTTCCCGCCGCCGCCGCCACCGCCGCCTCAGGCCGCCGTAGCCGCCGCCGCCGGATCGCCGCACCGCCATCTTCCCCGACCACCTTCTTCCCCACAGCTCCACCTCCTTCCTCCGTCCGCGCCAAAAGCCCCTCCACGTCCACCCCTTCTCCCCCAAATCTTCCCAGTTTACCCCCACGATCCTCCCGTCTACCTCCCACATTCCCATCTTCCTCTACCTTCCGCCCTCCTCGGTCTGCCACACTTTTCACCGCGGGACTCCCCTCCTCTCCCCGCCTCGCCACCTGCAAACCGCCGATTTCTCTTCCCCTCCACGCGCCCTCCAAAACCGACTGTCCCGATTCCATCAATTTATTTCCACGATTTGCCACGGAAGAACGTCCCCTGCATATCCCTCCATCCTGCATCCCGAGCGGATCGGCATCTTCGCGAGACTGCTTCCCCACGTCCGCCGTCCCCTCCAGCCTCCCTTTCCCTCCCGAAACTACCGCGCTACCCTGTCCTCTCTTCCCGTCCTCCCTCCTGCTATTCCCCTATTTACCGATTTGGCCCTACCGTCCAATCTTCCCCACGGAACTCGCACAGCCTCCGTCCCCAGCAATAAATTCCCAGGCCGTAATTTCACACCCCCCCCACGCGATTATCAACCCCCCCCTCTCTCTCTCACCACCGACGTTGCCAACCGCATCACGACCTGTCGCCGACTTCCCTCCATCCGTCCGACTAAGGATTTCTTCCTTCCCCCCCCTCATGTCCTACAACGGCTCAACCTCTCCGCCTGCTCCAGAAATATAACGCCGCTTCAGAATGTCGATGTGACCGTACCGGGGTTATGATGTCAACGCCCTCCCGGGAATCCCAAAGCTGACATGACCTCCTGCACTTCCTGTGAGCTGGGTGATTCCATTTCACTCGGCTGACCGCGCCTGCTGTCTAGCCCGACGTGACGCTCGCCTATTCCGGCTGACTGCACCCGATACCGCCCGCTGCTAGCACCCGCGCCGGAGCCCAACCTCTTACCGGGCCTACCCTATTCTCGCCCATTCCTCCTGCAAGCTAGTGGACCCACCGGCCTTCTCCGCTTCCTGTTCTCCGTCTTCACCGGACTGTGGTCTCCCCGACGCGACGACGCATTGAAGGCCCACGACTGCCGCCCATCCGTGCTGCGTACGATTGGCCTCCCACGACACGACCGACCGGGCTCGCGCCCCGCAGGTTAGGCACCCATTCCCCTTTACTTTCGTCAAGTCTATATTTCCTACAGTGTTTCCCGCACCGTCTCCGCCGCCATTGGGATTTAGTATAGGCGAGTGTTTAGACGACTTTATAGGGTCTTTCCGTGGTCCAACCCCTCGGGTTGACGGTCGAGCTCCTCTCGACGACTCACGGCCCATCGCCCCTGAGGACGTGGATCGGGAAGGCCTCCCGGCGGACCCTACTCGGCACACCCCAGGAGCTACGGAGGCGACGCCCGAGTCGGCCCTCTGCTTGGTTGCTTCATTAGTATATTTCATCATATTAGATCCCCCTGGTCTATCCCTATCTTCGCGGTGTTTGGCCGGTTTCGCACCCGGTCCTGCATCAACATGCCAATTAGACATGATAATACATAAGTATTTATGCATATTAAGGCATAAATTATTCCATTCATATGCATGTTATCATGTTTTTTAATGTTTATCTATCATTCTATAAAAAAATCATTATAATATCAAAATATATTAATTTAGGGCTAATTATGATGAATTAAGGATAAATAATTAATAACCCATCTTTACTTGAGATTATAATTTTTTTTAAGTTTAAATAATAAGAGAAATCCATTTTATACGTATATTTTTCTAAGTTTTAAAATCAAAAAGAAATTAATGTAATTTTAAAATAGAAATTAAATCTCTTGTTATTTATTAAATTTGATTTTTTTAGAATGATAGATAATTTAATTTCTAATCAAATGAAATAAATTTGGATTAATTTGGAGTCGTATTTTGAAAGTTATGATTTTTTTTAATTTTTAGGAATTTGTTTTGAATTTTTTTGAATTTTTCTGAATTTTTAATGAATTTTTCAGGATTTTTTGGAATTAAAAATCAATTTTTCAAATTAAAATCACTTTTTTCGATTTTTATAAGTGCGCAAGTGACGTGGTGCAATCTGGAGCGTCCGATCAAATCGCGATCAATGATTAAGGCGGGAGGTGACGTGGCAACAAGTGGAGCATCCAATCGTGCGTCCAATCATGATCGTCGATCGTCACGTGGCGCGTTCTGATTTGTCAACTAATCACTTTTAAAATGATTTAATCTTAGCCGTTGATCAAAGGATGAGTTATAATGGTTGAGATTAAAACCGACGGAAATGCATCTGAGCGTCCAATCAAGATCCAACGATGTGCGTTTGATGCGTTATTTATAAAGTGCGCGACGTGTCATCATCTCGGCGGTCTATCTTCGATCCAATGGCCATGACTTAAATGTAATGATTCGCATCTGAGCGTTTTATCAAAGCCATTGATCGAAGATTAAATGCTGATCGGACGGTTACGCCCAATTTGCCCTATAAATTGAAATGTTCTTCGACATTGTAAAGCATTCCAAGGAAATTCGAGTAAATCAAACTATTTAAACATCAAATACCTTGAATCTCTTGCTTCCAATCACTTCTAGACTCATTTCCGTGTCCACAGAGTGCTTGAGAGTGAGATTTCGTTAAGAGACGAGGAAGAAATCGACGCTTGAACATCAATGATCGCATTTTCTGAATTTTAATGAAGAGCCTTGAATCCGGCGAATAATTGGATCAATTCAAGTGCAATCTTGGGTTAGGGGTTGTGTTTCATCCTAATCTATCTTTGTATAGCTTCAGATTTCATTTTCGAATTGTAATTTGAGTCAATTTCAATTTCAATTTCGGTTTTTCGTGAATTTTAATTTTAGATATTTCTCTCTTGTTCATTTGATGATTTCTCCGCGAAGTCAGATCCAAATTCGGTGATTTTTGATTCCGTGGATTTGTCTTCGAGTCCTCTTTCTAAAAATATCAAATTGTCTAATTTCTATCCACACTTTATTGTCCAATTTGATTAAATTCGAAGAGATCATCAGAAATTACCCTATTTTCCTGTGGATTCGACCCTTATTCACCATTATACCCCTCAATTCGAGATTTAATCTTAAAATTAGTGAGTTTGGTATTAATTTTGACTCTTGACGGTGTCTTTTGAATGACCTCATAGTCTCGATTCGTCAACTACCACATGGGTTTTATAACCTCATATGTGGGCTTTAAATAGAAAGGCCGATTAAGAGGATAATAACATTAATGGCATGATTTTAAAACTAATACTCTCCTCAATGGTGTCAAGTAGGCATTGATTGGGCATTGCATGGTGCCACCCCTTCATGCCACCTGTCTACTCTGCCACATCAACTTGTGCAAATAACCCCTTATTTTCTGGTTTTTAATTCTTGCAAAAATCTTGAAAAAAGTTAATTGTTTTTCCAACACTATTTGTCAAAACTTTATTCTTAAATTTAGATCATGAACTCATATACACACACTTAACTCATCCTTGTTTGATCATGAAAAAAGTTAAATATCAAATATGTATAAAATTAACTACAATTTAATACAAATTCAGGTTATGAATGATGTGATATGATGATTGCCAACATTTCATTAAAACATGATAGCATGTATAATAATGATATAAATTATGCATTTAAATAATCAAAGATTAATGAATTAATGTATAAAAATGCATAATATCATTCTAATCTACAAAGAATTAGGGGTGATTGTTAAGAGTTTTTTGCAATAGATCATATTGAATGATGAATTTGGATGAGAAGTTACCAAGAGATGTTTATCATCAAATCACAAAAATCATATTTATATCCAAGAGACAATCAAAGGGAAAACTTAAAGAGAGAAAATCATTCATGAGGAGAGAGAAAGTGATGGTTATACATAAAACTCTCTTAATATACCATTCTAAAAATGAAATCTATCACAAAATGATGAAAGATTAATCAAAATAAAACTTAGTACCCCAAAATCATGAAGAAAATTATTCGCTTACTTTTACGGATCTAGGCTTTTCATGCCAACATGTTATTGGCAGAGATTCAAAATTCAAGTAGATAATTCTCATGATTCTTTCAACAAAATATTAATTCAAATGCTTAAAATATGGAAATTTGATTTTATAACACTTCTAGATCAAAGAGATTCAAGGATACAATGTCCAAAGGCTTGATCTATAAAAAATTTCCAAGAATACATCTTTTTTTCAAAGAAAGATTATAATGAAGAGTTATAATGAAGTGTAATAATTAGATTTCATTTTGAAATGGTTCCGATAGTTCAAATTACTTGAAATAAGGTAAAATGTGTCATTATGATGTGACTATCAAATCTGCATTTGAACAATTGGATTTTCGCCATATCATGGCACATATGTTAAAGATCATGTACTGATTGCATTTGGATTTCGTCTAATGATATATGTAAAAATACGATCATTGAATGCACAAATTCACATATGAAAAATTATACTCAACTCTTCAAATTCAGTTTTAAAATTCAGAACAGTGACAAGTCAAGGTCAAATCCACAAGAATAAAGGTTAAAAGATTGAAATCAAGAAATATTTTTAGTACTTTAAATTAAGAAATGCGGAGATGATTGATGAAAACAATAAGATATATGCGAGAAATAAAAAGAAGAAATCAAATGCTTCCAAACTCCTTTTAAAGATTGATAACCTTTGATCGATAGTGTAAAAGTGATTTTAGGGTTTGAAAATATAAAAATGTTGATAAAAATGGAAAAACTAGAAAATATGGATAGAAAATGGTTCTAATATAAGGATTCATGATGAAAACACACTTTATTGATGCTCTCTAATCAAAACATACCTTCAAGAGCCCGTACATTTTGTCTATACTTATCATATTGTATTCAACACGAGGAATGAATAGAAAAAGAAGAAACTCACAAAAAAATGATATTCCATACACGAAGAATGATCAACTGATGCCTTCTTTCCTTCTAGTAGGCCAATGCGAGGAGTACACAATTAAACATTAAGGACCCTAACTTTATCGTCTTTGAATTTCAATCTATCCTAGTAGATTTTTAGAGCTTGAAATGACAATCATGCCCACCAAATTTCAGTCATTTACTAGATCAGTACCATGAGCTATCATGATTTTAATTTGAAGTATTTTTGGACATTGACACACTCTCTCACTCCTCAAATCGCTCCAGTCAAAGTGCTCCAGTCAAACCACTCTACTCAAAGTTCACTAGTCAAATCGCGTCATAAAAAACTAAAAAAATGTTATTCTCTCTCCTCTCTTCTTTCTTCTCTCTCAACGATGGCGAGAAGCAATCAAAGTGTGGCATGGAGCAATGGTGACAACAAAGAAAGAATCACACACACTCAGTAGAGAGCAAGAGAGATAACAAAGCAATGTGGCATGACGGAGAGGAAGAAAATCTTATCATGTGTGCACGTGCACGTGCGCACGAAAGCGGAAGCTGGGAGTGAACAGCAAGAGGGAGATGAGAGAGAAGAGAGAGAGAGAGAGAGAGAGAGAGAGAGAGAGAGAGAGAGAGAAGAGTCAAAAGAAGGCTTTCGCGTGAAGATTCATGCGCGACACAAAAGAGAGGAGGGAGGCATAAAAGAGGGAGAAAGAAAAAGAGGGAGAAGAAATTTTTTCTCCCCCTTACGCCTGCAAGAAGGGAGGACAAGAGAGGACAAGAGAAGGGAAGCATGCGACATGAAGTTGAGGAAAAGAAAGTGAGAAAGAGAGGGCAGTAGAGAGGAAAGTGGAGGAAGAGGGGGAATGAGAGGGAGAAGGAAGAGGAGGAGAGGATGCGTATGTGTATCTCTCCTTGCTCCCTCTCCTTGCAACACAATTTTTGTAGAGAGAGAGAGAGAGAACGCCTCTCTCTCTTTACTTGTATTCCTCTATTTTTATATATCTATTATTTTATTTTGTTTTTATTTTTTGATTTATTTATTTTTATATAAAAAATCTTTTTTTTTCATGATTTTAATTTCTAAAAATTCCCAAATAATTCCAAAAATTTCACAAAAATAACAACTCTCTCATAGGAATAAATTTATTAAATAAAATTTATGATAAAATGAATTATATATATTTTCATGTCAATAAAAGCATTTTAAATGGAATTAAATAGAAATTTTATTTTATAATAAAAGAAGATTATATTCTTGATAAATCAATCTCATTAAATGCTCATAAAATGTTATTAATTTATGAAAAATCAAGAACATATTTTTACATATAAGAATTATCAATTTAATCATTTTCAATCATGATAACATGTATTTATGATTCTATTTTTTACAAGAAGTACATAAAATGTATGATATTAATGCATGAAATTACATGTTATCATTGGACATCTTAGATCATACCACATGTTGATTAAAAGTTTATTAGGTAAGATAATTCTAGAGTCTTATCAATCCCTTAATGGCGGCCAAGATCAGATACTATTCATAAAGCAAATTGTTGTCCAATTATACGCACCTATGATCCCCCTATGCTTAAGTAAAATGGAGGGGACATATTATATCGTGCTTGATTTACATGATCCCACACTTCGGTTGCTGCCATGGTTCCTGAAAAATTAAAGACTTAGTTTTAGTCCTACATTTAGAAAATTTAATATATTCACAAAAATAAAAAGGTAGGTTGTGAATGGTAAAGCCCAATTGTATTGAGTGTGTAAAGAAGACATTACAAGCCTCTATTTATAGAGAAGAAAGAGAAAAAGATAGAAATATAACCCATGTGGGACTAATATCCTTGAGCATGATAAAATATGAGTACTACCCAAGAGGTCACTCATCCTAGTACTGCTCTCACTCAAGCACGCTTAACTATGGAGTTCTTATAAGAGATAGTACAATACACCTTATAACTAGTTATATCTAAGATCTTCTAATAAGTTATATCTAACATAGGTAAATTAGACTTTAGTACTATTTGGTTATAATTAGTGAATAATTGAAACTTAAACTCCCTTAAGTGAGTGTCATGCAACGCCAACCATACCTCACATATCACCCTTAGGTGATATCATGTGTTGAGATGTAGGTGTGCACAATCACTTCAACTTTGCCTCATCATTTCCCAAAGTGAGATCCATTTTTACTTTAATAAACTTAAAATAGATTTAGAAAAATTCCAAAAAAGTCCTTTAAAAACTTTAAAAATTCATATATTCAAATATGACTTCATTTTAATCGAAATTTTCTTTATTAAATCATAAATTAAGTAATCTATTTATAGAAATACTTTAAGAAATAAGAATGGAATGAAATATTTAACACAAAATTTTGCTTAATTCACTAAGAAAAAATAAAACTATAAAATCTTTAAAGCTGTTCAAAATGTTTTCTCTCACTATTTTAATTTATAGCTCAAAAATCTATAAAAAAAGTTTTTCTTTTCCAATATCAAAAGAATTTTTAATGGTTGAAAATTGAAACTCATGCATTAGTTGCAAAATATATCAATTTAAGATTTTAAGGTAATTGGAATAGAATGTTCAAGATGTTTGCATGACATGATGACATGAATCATAAACTCACAAATTACGCCTTAAAATGTACTAGTCATCAAGTAATTACAAGTGTATGTTGCATGTTATCAACAAAACAAGGACATGCACATTTTTCATAAACTCTTGTTGGCCGATACCACACCAACAATTGCCACCAAAAATTATCTTATTTTATCGTTAATCAAGGTTTAATTATTCATTAGTGCCAAAATTATTGGATTTAATATAATTTCCGATTTGAGGAAGAAAATTTTGATAAATTTGAACAATTAACCAATCAAATGGTTCATAATAGGTTACTTAAAGATTACTACCTAAGATATAGGGTTTTATATATTTTTTAATCTCCATAGGATTAATTGAGGATAAATTTTATATAAATTTGAAACAATTAGCTGATTAAATTTGAAACAGAGATTTATTAAATATTATTGCCCAAATTATAGGGTTTTAGAACTTTTTTATGATAGTAGGATTCATTGAGGGCAAAATTTTTAAAAAAAGTTCAAAAAGTTATCTCATTAAATGGTCAATCAGAGGTTAATTAAAGATAATTTTTCAAATTATAGAGTTTTAAAATTTTTTATTCTTAGTAGGATTGATTGAGGAAAAAACTTTGGAAACATTTTAAACAATTAGATGATTAAATAATTAATTTTAGGTTAATTATAGATTACTATGCAATTTATATGGGTTGTAAAACGTTTTAAATCTTTGGAAGATTCAATAAGGATAAAATTTGAGAAAACTTTTAAACAATTAGCTGATTATTTTCCAAATTATAAGATTTTTTAGGTTTTTGAGATTTTTTTCTAATTTTTAAATTATTTTGTTGGAATTTCTGACTACGATATCCACCGAAGTCTTCCGTCATCCCGGATGAGTGTGTCTGAACCGCCCGATGCAGGATGACGTCCGGACGTTGGACGGTCACACCCTAGAATTTTGGGGGAAAATTGTCTATCCATCGGATAAAAAATTCGGGACACCCGACTTACCCCGCTTCAATTTCCTGTCAGAATGGCGTCCTGATCCTCGCCGCCGGCGCCGAGCTTGGGGCGTGGCACTAGTTTCCGATCTGCAGATATTTGCGCGAATCAGCTTCCATTAATGGCAAATCATCCTCTGGGCCGGCGTCTCCGTATCGGTATCATCGGATTCGGTCCCTTCGCAGAGTTCTTATCAGAAGCGATGCTCCGTCAAGGCCACTCCTTAACGGCCACCTCCAGATCTGATCACTCTCTCCGCTGCTCCCGAATGGGGATCGTCTTCATCAGGTAAGACCACTTCAGATTGAAAAAATCAAACATTTCGCCAATGACAATGAAGGGTCTAGAGACGCGGCCGAGTTTCTGGATACGGAAAACGACGTCATCCTGATCTGCACCTCCATCCTATCTGTGGAGAAAGTCCTCCAATCGCTTCCCCTCGGTCGCTGCCGCGGTTCCTGCCTCTTCGTTGACGTTCTCTCCGTTAAGCAGCATCCTAGAGAGCTCCTCTTGCAGGCAGTTACCTAGATCCAGATACTAAGGATCTTAGCATTTGAGATTTATTTTCGGATTTTATGGCAGTTGCTGCCGGAGGAGGCGGACGTGCTCTGCACGCATCCGATGTTCGGGCCGGTGAGCGGGGAGAACGGCTGGCAAGAGCTGCCTCTGGTCTTCGAGCGCGTCCGGATCAGAAACCATAACCTCTGCTCCGAGTTCCTTCGAATTTTTCAGCACGAGGTGAACTGTAACTCTTGTTTTTCGCCCCATTCTCCTCATTTTATTTTCTTGGTTTCGATGGTTCTCAATTGATGCGCGCGCATCTCCTATACAGGGTTGCAGGATGATAGAAATGCCGTGCGAGCAGCACGACCGGATCGCCGCCCGTAGCCAGTTCCTCACGCACACCGTCGGCAGGCGCGCTTTCGCCGGAACTCTTCTTTTTCTTCTTCCTTAGTTCTGACTCTGTTTTGTCTCTTCTTCTTTTTCTGCAGAGTTCTATCAGAGATGGAACTGAAGGCTTCGCCTATTGATACCAAGGGATTTGAAGCCCTCCTTCAGCTTGTAAGGCCTTTCTGCATCAAATGTTTTCGCATTTTGGAAATAAAACAAGGATCAACGGTTGGAATTTGGGAATTTGTAGAGGGATAACACAGTGAAGGATAGTTTGGATCTGTACTTGGGATTGTTCATGCATAACAAGTTTGCAATGGACGAGGTATTATGATTTTACCTGGTTTCCGTTGACTTCTCTTTCTGAGATGGGCTCGTTGACTCCTCAAGTATTATTACGTGGTTTTTCTGGCAGTTGGAGAAGCTGGAGGCCGCGTTCCGGTCTGTGAAGAAGAAACTACTGGAGAGCATCAGTAATGGCGCGTGAGCCGTATTCACTTTCTCTCTCTTTGACTTCGACTTTGCCAGAATAGCTAACACGTTAGTCAATGCTTACCAAATCAGCTGCATTGACTAATGTATTGATTCCGGAAAGAATAATTTTCATATTGCCTAGAAATATTAGCCAATTTACAAAAATTGGAACCGAACCACATCTCAGCAGACTCCGGAAACCGGGATTCAATTCCCAAAGCTTCGGGTCAATGTTCACCGGGGTCGTTGGATTTGTTGCACATTTCATCGACCCCGGTGGCTTTGGTAGAACTGCACTCCATCATTGTGGGCTCAGGAGAGTCAGAACCTCGTGACGTCATTCCATCCTGACGTGGCGACGCAGAATTGGATTCCTTGGCCACCTCCTTACCCGGCTGCAACCCAGTAAGTCGGGCAAGATCAATCCATTGCTGCAGCCAAAAAAGCAAAGGATGTGAGCGAGTCTAGAAAGTCAACGCCGACAAGAGATTGATGGTTGAGTTGAAAAAAAAATCAAAACCTGAGTTCCCCAGTAGGAATTGATGGTGCGAACAACGAAGGACAACAAATTTACAAGCATCGCCTCATTATAAGTAGCCAGCAAGTAATCAGAAAGCCGATGTTCCACTAATCCAGCAATTATCTGCAGAAAGGAAATCATCCCTGAAGTTAGGATCTCCCAAATACCCCAACCATCATTATAATTGTAATTTTACCCCCAATATGATGATTTATCTAGATAAGGAGGTCATGGATACGTCAAAATTTTCCCAAAATAAGGAGCTAATGGATTTTAGTGTTAGCGCATCAGAAAGATGGGATGTTGAGGTATCGAGGATACCGCACATTCTCTAAATTACCAAAATAGTAATAATCTAGTGATGAGCAGGTGAATGTACCTGATACCGCAGATTCGCTGAAGTTCCGAGGAAGGATCCGTAAACGAGAGCTTGTTTCAGAACCGAAGCTTTTTTCCTCGTCGGGCTCTGAGCTAATGAAGGATTCAACGTCCCACGGAGGATATACAGAACACTGGAAAAGGCTCCGGCCCCGATACTAGAAACAAATCCAACTCCAGAGAGCTTCAGCCCACCAAAAATGACTGATGCAACTCTCTCGTTCAATCCCCAACTGACTCCAGTTGGAGACTTTTGGAATGCATTATCCGGAATGGATCCGATCAGATTCTTCAGCAGTCCAAGATTCTCCGGCAAAGAACTGTTATCCGCAATAGAAAGGAAAGATATAGTCGGCGCAGGGAGCCAGACTGTGAAAAAGTCAACGACTGAGCCTCTGATAGTGTCGGTCAACACATAGTCGATTTCTTCAAAGAACCGGCCTTTGCGCCTCTCGTACTGAGCTAGCAGAGTCGTGGTTATCGAGATCCCTTCTTCAATTGCTAGCCTGTTCAGAAATTTGGGGTCCACGAGTAATCTTTCTCGAAAACCCTGAAAAGATGAATCAATGTCAGATCAAACCCGGGATAACGACGCTTGAGAATCAAACCGAGTGAAAGTTTTTGTAGAATGTCTCCGAACCTGGAAACGGTGGATGAGCTCCGAAATAACAGGATATTTCTCCAGGTCGAAAAAATTTTGTAGAATTTCAGGGGACACAAGCCCAAGATCAAGCCCCTTTTGAAGGTCCTGAAAACATAGGAATTGGGTCTGAGTGGTTTCTATGAAATTGACCAGATTTTCCTTTGCTATGATCACTAGAAATTTCATAACCTTAATAAAAGTAAATAAAAAAAAATCGTGCCCAATGCATTCCATGTGTCGATAAACGTAGCATCCACACAAAGTGCCACGAATCATCGATCTGGTCAATAATAACAAGATAGGAGGGCAAGACCTAAATCAGAAACAACCAGTGTGGTTAATCGTCAAGCTAAATTTCACAAATCCTACGCGGCATCCACAGTTTAGTGCCACGCGGAAGAATAGCATTTCCAAAATGAGGAAACTCCGGTAGAACAGTAAACATTTTTTTTCAACGGGCATCACTCAGGAAGTGCCACGTGTAATAAATATCACAAGCTCCCAATTGAAAAACGGCAGGAACCAATGAAACCACCATTAACGAAATATCAAATTATATCTCTACCCCGACGTGACTTCACCCATGAACTGCTACGTGGACATATTATTAATGACCCAGTGGAAGAAGGGCAAGTCTCAGAATAGGGGATTACCTGTGGCAAAGCATCTCTCCGCCGACCAGCAGCATTCATAACCCTCGCAATCTCCGCACGATCAAAGCAATTTCTAGTACAAGCCTTAGCCGGAGAGTACCACAAGAAATCCGCAACAGGAACTTCTCCTTCCCTACGAATATACTGCCTCTCGGGATCGAGAAGAATAACAGCCTGGTTCTTCTTCTGAATCTTCTTTGAAATTCTAGCAGGAATACCAACTCCTCTCGACCCATAAATCACGTGGCTTGCACCAGTTATGACTAGAAGCATTCCCTGGGAACCTCCTTCTACCACAGATTGCAAGATAATTTGGGACATGGAGTAGTCATCGACAACTTTTGATTGGGCGGAAAGATAAGAGCTTGGATTAAAGGGGACGAACTGATTTGATGAAATCATGTCCTTTGATCTTCCTGGGAGTGAGGAAACTCCAGAGATGAAGCCAGACCCGGCTGGAGGAACGTATGATTTACGTTGTGACTTCGAAAGTCCTCGAATTCCCTCCGCTTGAACTGTTCTCAGAACCTTTATAAGCAGGAAAAGACTCGAATCAACACAAATTTCACGCAATCGAAATTAAATATTTCCTTTGAGAATACCTCCAGAGGAGTTCCACAAGCCACAATCCGAATCCCATTATCTCGGCAGTATTTGAGAAGTGGTTCATACTCCTGCCATTGCTGGGGAGGCCAGTGAGATGTAAACGACCTTAATTCCTCCCCATCAATTCTATTATTCAAACCTCAAAATATCAGTCATGAATTCGAAAAAATGAACGAAATTTCAAAGATTCCTGCACCTTTTCTCCATGAAGAGATCAAGTTGTCCTTGAGTATCAGAAGGAAAAGCCTCCATAGCAACAGATACGGGTCTCTCCTGCTCTAAGCACCGACTCCGCAGATTTTTCAAAATCCCGAGTTCAAGAATTCTATCATCTTTATCAGGAACTTGCTCCGCCTCACCCAAGTACACTACCCGCGCGCCCAACAGTTTCTCCCACACTTTACTCTTATCCTTTCCAAGAGCCATCGGCTCACCTATTGCCGTGGCGTCGTAAATCCTGTAAGGAATTTCTGGCTCCTTCTCTTCCTTTTTTTCGGTCTTCTCTTCTTCTAAAGCGCCGCTGCTTACGGAAACTGGAGGTGCATCTTCCGCCTTAGCGGCAACAAAGGAGAGAAAACCGTTAACTCCGACGGCAATTGCAGGGACTAGGAGCACCTGCCGCCGGCTGGCGGAAATCCCTTCCCCATCTTTCTCCAAATTACACCGAATACAAGTGGCGGAGAATGACCGAGATCGCCCAAGAGTGGAGAACCCTCTCCATCTAATTTCAGGATATCGCCTAGGTCCGGGGAGGGAATTAGGGTCTGGAATAGTCTTGATCTCGCCAGCTATCTGAACGCAGGAGATCATTTCCGAAAGAGGATGCGGCAGCTCACCGCTTCCCAGCGCTCGTTTATACGACGTCTTTTCGCCGCCCGATCCTTCTCTTTTGCGGCGCCACCTGCTTGGCCATGCTGGTGTAGCTCGTTCTGGACAGCGACCCGCCGCAAAACGAGATCGACGGGGCGAAATCTCGACCTGGGAACCAAGTTTGGCCTCACGTTTTTACAATAAATTTCCAGCAACCTTGATTACGTGTTCTGGTTCCTTGCGGCCGTACCGCAAAACTCGAGTCAGAGCTGCTTATCCGACCGACGTTGGCAATACCGTCCGGGTGACCACGGCCACTTCCATCTCCTCGAATGAAAAGCAGCCACGCGTTAATAGTGGACCCCACAAACGTGCTGCTGGGCCTGGGCCGTTAGCGAACTACTCTGAATTGGATCTGCTTAAGCGTGAAAATGCTAGTAGGAAATCGAAGACTTGGATTCTAGTCTTGAGTGGGAGCAAACGGGTGCAAGGAAAATCAAAGAACAGAAATTGTCCCCATCAAAACAGAAAGGATTTTCTCCAACTGAATGAAGATGGAGGAAATTCGACCAAAAAACAGAAGCCAATGAACTATCTACAAAGTATCCCTTCTCGTTGTAATGATCATTTTCTTTTGTCCTAGTATTGCCTAGCACTATGAAACAAAAATAGAAGGGATCCATTCTTGTATAAGAGTTTCTTGGTGCGAAGGGTGTGATCGTCGGTGTATGAAGTCTCGGAGAACGACTTCATATGACAACAACAAAAGATGAGTATCTGATGCATGCGGATTTGTTCTCCCATTCCTAATACATGCACATCATCACTATCACACTATGTCTAAACCATCCTTATCACCATCCATCCTCTCATCTAGTATCACCTCCATTATAATGACATGTTTATCTCCTTTCATCTCTTCTATGATGATCATATGGTATCATATTGATATTTTTATTGATACATTTACAACTCTAATACAATTAATAAGCAAGCATAACTCTCTTTTATAATCTCTCCACCCTCTTTATTTTCTTCAATCCTCTCTGTTAGATTTATAAGATTTTATTCTCACAACCTAAGTTCCCTATGGATTCGACCATTATTCATTCTCTATCAAGGTAAGTACATTAAGTTATACATTTTTTTCTTGGACTAAGTGGTACCCCATCATCATAAATCAATCCTAACTTGAGTAAATCATCAACCAATGCTCCTAAGTGGGACAAGAATTTTGGCATTGACGAGATGGAGTGAAAGAGAAAATGCCTAGGGAGAGATGACATGATAGAACCTAAGTGCTTTGAGAAGTATCTAAGTATTGTGGCTGCACCAATGTTGAGTGCATTGTTGAGAATGTGGTGATGTGGATGTTGTGTGGATGGTATTTGGAAATCATCAATGTTTTACCACCCCCCACTTTTTAAAATAGTGCTTGGGTTAATGAGCATCTAGATTGAAGGATTGCATTTGGAGAATGAATATCGTTGTGCCCATATGAACATGGTGATTCTCCAAAATTGAGATGATGTGAGGGCACTTTAAGTGAAGAGCACCAATTTTTAGGGCTAGTATGTGGAGTAACTTCCATGGAACCTAGGTAGACATGTTCTATCTATTGAGGAGCAATTTTGATGATGTGATATAATACCTTGGTTGAACAAAGAGACACTTGTTCTGGTGATTTGGTAGAAAAGATAAAAGGCTTAGATGTGATTGGAAACCAAAAAGATTCAAATTGTGCCACCATTTTAAAACAAGGTATTTTTGCCTTAGGTGAGAAGCAAAGGACAATAACAGAATCATTGAACTTTTTGTACATTGAAATCAACACATCAAGGGTGCAGTAACATTGTTGATTTTGGTAAAAGAAAACATCGTTATACCCCTTGTTTCTTATTTGGGATGAGGGGTAGAGAGAGAGAGAGAGGTCAAATAAGGAAAAAGGATCCCTTTGGGGGGACCATATACAACCAAACGGATCCTTTTTTCTCTTTTAACCTATATTATTTTAGCCATGAATTTCACCTATTTGCTTGATTGACATTTGTGTATCAAGCTCTTAGTCAAGATCTTCATTATCCTCCTTGAGTGACACAAGGGATGTGATGTGATGATTTGAAAATTTATCTACTATGAAACCCATTGGAAGTTTTGGAGAGAAGAAACTTGCTTGGTTGTCATATTGCTTAGGCCATCAGAGTCATAATTCCCAAGTGTTACAAAAATAAATTTAAACCTACTATTTCATGAGATGTAGCTACTAGTGCTCAATCCTTGGGATCTGCGTTGGAAGATGAAAGTACCATTTATTTCCAAGAATGGTAAGCGACCACACTACATCTAACATGTGTAATACTTCGAAATTGAGTTTTGATCTCTATTGTTTGACGGAGCTGATAACATCCAATTCATAAAAGTAATTATATGATTATTAATGCAAACTAAGGCATAAACCATTCCATTCGTATGCATGTTATCATACTTTGAGTGCATATCTATCATTTTATGAAATTTAAAGTTATAATATCAAAATGCACTATTTTAAGGAATAATCATAAATAATTAAAGAGAGATATATGATATTAGATTATTCTCACTTTATATTTGAGATTATAAGTGAGTTTAATGCCAAATAATAAGAGAAAAATTATTTTTTGAAATACTCATTTAGTTATCTAGTTTTATTTTCTAAAAGAAATGCATTTTTAATATTTAGATTTGGATTAAAAATTAGTAGTATTTTTAAAGTTATGAATTTTTTAATTTTAGGGATTTTTAAAGAAATTTCTGATTTTATATGAATTTTTAAGATTTATCTTGAATTGATTTTGATTTAAAAAGATTAAAAATTTGATTTAAATTGCGCGTTGGTATGGCATGTGACCTGAACTATGTACTTGCATGGTAGTGTATGCACGCACCACGTGGCGCACACATGTGCGTCTATTAGGCAGTTAAACATCCTTTCTAAGGATACAAGCTAAACTGTTAATGCGCATATATATTTCTATTCGATTTTTGCCTTTTTTCCATGTGGAACTATAGTTTTATACAGGTGACATGATGCATTCTCAAGCGCGCGATTGCGTGAATGAATTGCGATCGTTGATTTTCACTTACTTAAAGGGGTACGCGGTGCAGTCTGATTGGGCGATTTGTGTTTTGAAATATTTTAAGCTTAGTCGTTCATTTGAGGAGTTATAATGACTGAGATTAAATAGTGCCTGATGGACTCCCGTGAACACATGTATACATCCGAAGCGTTCGATGAAGATCAAATGACAACGGTTAGGTGACACTTCTTCTTCACGCGGTGACATAGCAAAATCTCAGTGCTTCATCATGAATCCAATGGCCATTACTTAAAGACATCGATTCGCATTATACCATTACATATGAACCGTTGATTGAAGATGAAGAGGCAAATCGATCGGTCACGTCCAAATTTAGCCTATTTATACCACTATTCTTTGATGTTTCAATTAATCAAACTATTTAGACATCTCAATCCTTGAATCCCTTTCTTTCTTCCTCTTCTAGACTCAGTTCCACGTCTGAGGAGTTCTTGGAATCAAGATTTTGTTGAGAGAATCAAGAGAATTTGTCTATTGAACACCGGATTTTCATTTTTCAAAACGCAGAACAAAAATCCTTGATTCAATTATTAATTGAATCATTTCGAGCGTGATTTTGAGTTAGATTACATGGTTTCTCCCGAATATCTTCCTTTATACAACATTAAAATTCAATTTGGAATAGTAGATTAATGAAATTTTATTAAATTTCACTATTTTCTCTCTCTTCACAATCAATTTTCTACCTTGATTTCTCCATAAGTGGTTATCCAAATCGAGCGATTTTTGATTCTGTGGATTCTTCTTAGAGTTTTCTTTATAAATATACTAAAATCCATAATTTTCCACCTCAATTTATCATCTAATTTGATCAAATTTGAAAAATACCTCAAAAAATTGCCTAAATCTCCATAGATTTCGACCCTTATATATCATTATACTAATCAACTCATGATTTAATCTTAAAATTGGTGAGTTTAATATTTGTTTTGACACGAATTCGTGTGTTTTCAATAATCGTGTGAATTTGTTTCGTTAGAAGGTTGATCATGCGATCATTAGAAACACACGTTCACATTTCAAAAAACTTTCCAAAATCATTGAAATTATGAATTGATTGTAATAATGGTAAGGGTCAAATCCATAGAAAATTAGTGATATTTCTTGATATATTTTAAAATTTAGATTAGTTGGAAAATGAATTGAGGTGAGATATTAGGCAAATTAGTGTTTTTAAAAATAGAACTCAAAGATGAATCCATGGATTTAGAAATTTCACGATTTGTACTTGTATACATGGAGAAATGAAAGAGTGAAGTGAGGAGAGAAAAATTTATTACGAAGAGAGAAAAATTGAGGAATTTTTTTGTAAAATTGACTTAATATGCAAACTAAAGGTAAATCTAATGATATGGGATGAAGGATTAGGAGGAAAACACATAATCTAACCCAAAAGTGCACTCAAAATGATCCAATTAATCACCTGATCAAGGCTTTTCATTCGGCATTTCAAAAAATGAAAATTCAAACTTCAAGTGGCCAATTATTCCTTGACAAATTATTGATTTCAAGTACTCCCTGGATACAGAATTGAGTCTAGAAGAGGATGAAAATAAGATATTCAAGGATTATGTTGTCCAGAAGGTTCAATCAATCAAAAATCCAAGCATTCATACACATTTGAAGAGAGGGAGAATTGGGCGTGGCCATTTGATTGTCTCTTCATCTTCAATCAACAACCACGTAAGGGGAGTTGAATCGGTGTCTTTAAATCATGGCCATTAGATCTTCTTCAGAGCGTAAGGATTTTACCACATAATCACATGTACATAAATCATTGTGAAGTGCTCATCTTTTGATCTTCAGAAAACACCCACGATGTTGCCACACGTGACTTGAAGGAGTTCATCGTGCCCATTGAATTTGAACTATTATTACTCCCTTAATGGATGGTTGAGATTTTTTGATTTTTAAAAAGTGAATCATCGTTGAATCAGAGTGTTCACATACCCCCTCCCCTAGCTTTAAGTGAAGATAAATGTTGATGATTAAATTGAAAGATCGAATGCTCCTTCTTGCGTCATGCCGCTCGAGATAAAAATGAAGCACAAATGGAAAAATAAACAAAATCTTCATATATAAATACAAAAGTAGACTATATGGTTAGCTTATGCCCATTAAGGGTGCTTAATCTCTAATGATGCACACCACGCGTGTGCCACACGTGTGCCACATGACATGTGCATATGCCACCACGTGGCGACATGCAAGCGTGCATGCCATGTCATAAGCCACGTCATCGCGCACTTAAAAAATATTTTTTAATGTTTTTAATTAAAATAAAAATTCTTTAAAAATTCTTAAAAATTCAAAATTCAAAATCTAACTCCTTTTATTATCCAAAATTTTTCTTTAATAAAAAATTAAATAATCTATCATTCTATGCATCTTAATTTAAGAAATAACAAGAAAAAAAATTTCTAGCTAAAAAATACACTCATCTTCTTTGAAAAATAAATGAGTGTGCATAAAAATTATTTGATCTTATTCTTTGCATTTAAAACTCAAATATAATCTCAAATATAAATGGGGATAACCTATTAAAAAATTCAGTTTTGATTTATGCATAATTATCTCTTTCAAAATAATACATTTTGAGATTCATATTTAAAATTATATAAAATTATAAATATGTATCTAAAGTATGATAACATGCATAAGAATCAAGTGTTTTATGCCTTTAAATTTCATTAATAATCATGTAATTAAAATTATAATTTGCATGTTATGATTGTCCCCAACATATGAAACATCAAAACAAGCCTCACAGCAAAGGTGATCGTGGCATCGTTAGATAACCCTTTTCCAAGGGCACACCTTATATAGACGAGAACCCTCATAACACCTTCTCATGGCACCATATGAGGTTCCTACATAAATTTACTAAGAACCACGAACAAAATAAGTAATAACAAGGAAAGTGATCATCAAATGGTTCAGCCAACCTATCAGATATCAATAGGAGTTGACATCTCTCAACATAGATAAGTGAATCTCCTAGAACTTGGGTCATGCCTCCAAGGGTGATGAAGTTGGTCCATTATCAAGTAATTGTCTCTCTATGAGGAAATCTAGGGCATACTTCCTCTGAGATAGAGCTAAGTTAATAAGTAATAAAACTCAATCCCAATGAAATAGTGTAGTGAATGCGAGTCTTGTGCAACAAACTCCTTGCAAATATAATCCTTGATTGTACAAATGTTAGCCTCATTGCTACCTATCAAGAGAATGTCATCCACACAAATAGAAAAGACCATGAAGTCCCTTGATGTGACTTTTCACATCACATTTTGATTAGTTGTGAATCGGGTGAAGCCAAATGTAGTGAGGGTATTCCATAAATTTTATGAACTAGGCTCGAGGAATCTATTAAGCCTATAAATAGCATGACAAAGTAAGAAATCCTGAGTATTCTCCTCTTGTGCAACATATCATGGAGGTTTCTCCTTAAAGACATAGTCATCTCAGATGCCATAGATAAAGGTGTTGAAACTTTCCTACTAATGAAGAGATCAATTTTGATTGATTTCCAAAGACAAAAAAACCCTAATAGAGTTCATGTAAATGACCGAAGACAATGTCTTAGTGAATTCAATGCAATGAGTGTGAGCAAATCCTCGAGCACCAATCGAGCCTTGTAAAAAGCCACCATTTCATCACAATGATATTTTAAGATGAAAACTTCTTTTCAATTCATAATGTTAGCATCATTCGAGCATGGTTCTAAGTCCCATGTATCTTGATGCACATGATGAACATTATATGGCCTAAAAGACGAATGACACTTCCATATATCTCATTTATATTCATTCAAATGAAATTTGTTAATTGTCATTCTTAAATAACATTGGTAATGAAATTCATGAGCAAATGCAAATGACTAAGTGGATTATTTTGAAATCACAATATAATGTTCACTAGTCTTTAAATATATATTATAAGCATTCCTAGTTGTGGAATGTTCGAGAAGGACATTAAATTATTTGGAAAAGAAATGCATATGATGATAAGGCTAATCTTATGGCCATTAGCTAGAGACACTAAAGATAGATAGTGGGTGATCTTTGGAGAAAGAGTTTATTGAGGTGATTTATATTAACCCTTGAATCATATTACACATAACTATCAATTTGACTGATTCAGGTCATGATTATTTACATGGTACTTAGACTTGAGATACTAAGGACATCTTGTGGATGGATGACTGATATGTGTAAAATCACAATCAGTGAAAATATAAACTCACGTATAAAAAATTATACTCAACTCATTGAATTTGATCTTAAAATTTGGAATAGTGGCGAGTCAAGGTTGAATCTATAGGGAAGAGAGCTAAATGATATAAATGAGTAATTCTTTTCGTATTTTTTTATTAAGAAAGTAGAAATGATTCATGAAAAAGGGAGACGTATGCAAAAGACGTGATTAACTAATCGAGCACTTCCAAGTCCCTGATCAAAGATTAAAAAATTCTCAATCGTAATAGAAAATAATAACTTAGGGTTAAAATTATGGATTTATTTATGGAAAATATAGAGAAAATAGAAAATATTGAAAATAAAATATTGTAATCTAATGATTTGTGATAAAAAAAACTAATTCTAGCAATGCTCTCCATCAATTACTCTTTCAAGAGCCCATATATTTCTGCTAGACTTGGCAGCTGATAACAGGCTAACTAAACATGAAAAATACATGATTATTAATACAAATTAAGGCAGAAGACATTCCATTCTAATGCATGTTATCATATTTGTTTAGCGTTTATATATCATTTTATGAAAAACTCATTATAATCTTAAAATGCATTAATTTAGGGTTAATTATGACAAATTAAAGATAATATTTTCATAACCTATATTTACTTGAGATTATAATTAGTTTTAAGGTTGAATAATAAGAGAAATCATTTTATATACACTCATATATTTTTCTAAGTTTTAAAATCTAAAAGAAATGAGTGTATTTTTGAAATATAAATTTATTCTCTTGTTATTTATTAAATTTATTCTCTTTAGAATAATAGATAATTTAATTTCTGATCTAATGAAACAAATTTGGATTAATTGGGAGTTATATTTTAAAAGATAAATTTTCAAAATTTTAGGAATTTTTTCAGATTTTTATTTAATTTTTTTAATTTTTCTAAATTTAAAATGGATTTATTTGATTTAAACAACATTTTCTTTTCACGTAGGTGACGTGGTAGCACGTGGAGCATTCGATCGCGCGATTAATCACGACCGTCGATCGTCACTTAAGGTGGGGGGGCACGTGGCGCAATTCTATTCGCCGATGAATCATTTTAAAATGATTTAATTTCAACCGTCGATCTGAGGAGTTACAACGGCTGAGACAAAAACAAACGAAACACATCTGGAGCGTTAGATCAAGATCAAACAGTGACGGTTTGATGCATTACTTATAACACACATGACATGGCTTCATCTCGACGGTCCATCTGAGATCCAACGACCACGACTTAACCAAAATGATTCACACTCATGCGATCGAACGGTTACGCCCAATTCACCCTATAAATAGAGACGTTCTTCGACATTGTACAATATTCCATGGCAATTCAAGTAATCGAACTATTTAGTCACCAAATCCCTTGAATCTCGTGCTTCCAATCGCTTTTAAATCAATTTATGCATCCACGGAGTGCTTGAAAGTGAGGTTTCGTTGAAAGAATAGGAAGAAAACGGCTCTTGAATATCAAGAATTATTTTTTGAATTCGAGAATGAAAAGCCTTTGATCCGGCGAATAATTGGATCAATTCGAGTGCAATCTTGTGTTAGAGATCGTCTTTCATCCTAATCTTCCTTCATATAGCTTTAGATTTCAATTTCGAATCGTAATTTTAGCCAATTTTAATTTTAATTTCTATTTTTTGTGATTTTTAATTTCAGAAATTTCTCTCTTATTCACTTGATGATTTCTCTGTGAATCTTGATCCAAATTCAGTGATGTTTTATTCCTTCAATTTGTTTTCAAGTCTTCTTTCCAAATATATTAATTTTCCTAATTTCTCACCATGGTTCATCATTAGATTTAATCAAATTTCAAAATATCATATGAAATTACCCTACTTCTCGGTGGAATCGACCCTTATTCACTACTATACTCCTTAATTCGCGATTATTTGATAAAATTGGTGAGTTCGGTATTAGTTTGGACACGAATTGGTGTGTAATCAACGACCACATAAATTTTTTCCATCAACGGCTTACATGTAACACAAAGAATGAATTAAAAAAGTGATGTAACTCGCTAAAAATGATTTTAGGCACATGACAAATGATCAATCGACACTCTCTTTTATCTAGCCAACTAATTCTAGATGCATCTAAGGAAATATCAAAATACCTAGTTTTTGTGTTCCATTCTTTGAATCGACAAAAAAAAAAACTTGTAGAGCATGAAATGAATATTATGGCCCAAAAATTTCAGCTCCAAATTTTATCAGGATCATGAGATATCGTGATTTTAATTTAGAGCATTTCTAGTTTTGATTTTCCCTTAAAAACTGCTTGATTGATCACTAGAAGTTTGATTCATCTTGATCAAGATTGGAGGGCCTCAAATCGTGTCATTTGTGGATGAATGATTCATTATGATGAAGAGAGAGAGCAAAATAAGAGGTGGTCATTTGATCCAGCTTAATCAAAGTCGAAATGGGCCCAAATTGCACCAAATGGTGGTCATTGATTCATCTTGAGGAGAGATAACAATAAGAGATTATCAGGGTCGTTGATCACATGGATTGTGATCTAATGCTCTAGAAATTGCCATATGTTATGGATGAGAAAGGTAATCTGGTGGAACTGGTCCACCGAATCAGGCAGCTCAAATTGGTGCTGCCAATTGAAGCACCCATACATTGCCATGTGTACCTATAGAAAAGAAGGGCATTTAGTCCCACGTGGCATACTTAGAAAATTAGTTTGCATATAAATAAGGTGGCCCATTAATGCTCCAATATTTGAATGGAGCACCTTATGGATCATGTGCCCATTAATGCTCCAATACTTAGCAAATTAGTTTGCATATAAATAAGGTGGCCAAGATAGTAAAAATATTGAATAAGGTGTTATTGATGATTACTTTGATGCATCAATACTAACTTGAGTGGCCTATTAGGGTTTGATAGTTGAACCATACGCAAGGTCATTCATTATTGTTGCACAGATGAAGAATTATATGTACATGGTAACTAATAAGGCGAAAGTTCTATACAAGAGTTCTTATAAACACTAATGTGTTGCTAAATTAACCTATTAATTGGGTTAAATTGATCATAAAGTAATTAATCTAAATATTAATATAGATAATTAATAAGGTTGATGAATAAGACGTTATTAGGTCAATAGAGTTATTAACTAACAATATATATATGTGTTGGGTTTTGAGGCCAATAAGCCTTCCAAAATTTTGACCAAAACATTGAGTGCAACAAAATACATCAAATCAAATATTCAAAACATTGAGGCACCAATAGAGTTCTCCGGTTCCGATGTCGGTACCGGTTTTTGGTAAGAACCTAAACTTACACCTAACTTCGGTTTGGTGTCGGTGTCGGTACTGTCAAGTGTCGGTTTGGTTAAACCTATACTTTTAGTGATGTATTATTTGAGTTGAACATAACTTAAGATTTTTGTAATACCACAATCTGCATACTTATAAGTAATTGTTTAACAAAGAAATGACAAACGATCATCTTTTTCCAAATAAACATGTATATAACATATCAAAAATTTAAGATAAAGGTCTCAAATAGATAAAATTAAGGTATTAAAAATAGTTAAAGCTTTGAGTTTCAAGAGAACAAAAAAATAAAGTTTTAAGAAATTATCATTTCACAAGTCCGCTTTCTTCAACTTCATAATCACTTTCACGAGTTTGGGTGACATCCTCATGAGTCCAAGACTTCAAGGTCATCAAAGCAGATATGGTGTCGGGCACTAACCTTCCTCTTCTAAATGTGATAATTCCTCTACCTGTAGAAAAAAGACGCTTAGAGGGAGAACTCGATGTACAAATAGAGAGGAACTCCTTTGCGAGCACTGAAATGCGCGGATATTTATTAGATCCTATCTTGCGCCACCATTGTAATGAGTCAGCACCTAAGCAATCAATGCAAGGTTCACGGAAATACTCCTCCACTTCAGTCTAAACTGATTTCTCTTCTATTGTTGTGTATTTATTTGACTGTTGCTCCATAAATAGCATCATTACTTTTAAATGTTTATGACTTGATGAAGCTAAAACATCATCAATTGGTGTAGAAGTTGAAGCTTGTATGGGACGCCCTGATTCAAGCATGTTAAGTAAAGTTTCCATAAAAAATTTGTGCTTGATAACATGCAAATTAAACATGAAAATATATGATTATTAATATAAATTATGGCATAAAAAATTCCATTCTAATGCATGTTCTCATATTTTTTAGTGTTTATCTATCATTATATAAAAAAGTCATTATAATCTCAAAGAACATTAATTTAGGGTTAATTATGATAAATTAAGAAGAATATTTTTATAACCCATCTTTAATTGAGATTATAATTGTCTTCTAAGGTAAAATAATAAGAGAAATCATTTTATATACACTCATATATTTTTCTAAGTTTTAATATCTAAAATAAATGAGCATAATTTTGAAATAGAAATTTATTCTATTTTTCTTTATTAAATTTGATTTCTGATCCAATGAAACAAATTTGGATTAATTTGGAGTTATATTTTAAAAGATATAAATTTTTCAAATTTTTAGGGATTTTTTCAGAATTTTTATGAATTTAAAATCAATTTATTTGAATTAAATTCATTAAAATAACAATTTTAATCTCACGTACTGATGTGGTGGCTGACGAGGCGCAAGCGGAAAAAAAAAAGAACGCCATGTGATAACATATGAGACCACAATGTGTCGCACAGTGGACATGTGCACATGTGTGCGCTTGTGGGCACGTGTGTGATTAAGGAAAAAGCACCATGTTAAGGATTTTTTGCATATCCTTATATACATACTTTTTCTCTTTAATTTTTGCCATGTGGGACTTTGTTTTGTTTTAAATGTGCGCAGGTGACATGGCGTTACGAGAAGCATTCGATTCACGATTTAAATAAAGACCGTTGATCTTCACTTACGGCGGAGGGTACATGACGCATTCTTATTCATCGACAAATCATTTTTAAAATGATTTAATCTCAGCGGTCGATCTGAGGAGTTATAACGGCTGAGATTAAAACTGATGAAAATGCATTTGAAGCATCTGATCAAGATCAAACCGCGAACGTTTCACCCGTTCTTCACAACGCACACGATGTG
This sequence comes from Lemna minuta, assembly GCA_024174645.1. Taxonomy (NCBI): domain Eukaryota; kingdom Viridiplantae; phylum Streptophyta; class Magnoliopsida; order Alismatales; family Araceae; genus Lemna; species Lemna minuta. Next base: position 7,380,500 of record CM044102.1, on the reverse strand, counting down.
GCAAGATCTCGACTGTCCATCCAAGATCCAACAGATGCGACTTAATCGTAACGATTCAAAGCCTGGCGTTTCATCAGAGCTATTGATCGAAGAATTAAATCTTGATCTGACAGTTAAGCCCAATTTGCCTTATAAATTGAGGTGTTCTTCGACATTCTAAATCATAATTGAGTTCTTCGATTAATCAAACTGTCTAGACTCCAAATCCCTTGAATCTCTTACTTCCAATCGCTTCTAGATCAATTTTCACGTCCACGGAATTCTTGAAATTGAGATTTTATTGAGAGAATAGGAAGAAATCAGCTCTTGACCATCAACGATCCTTTTTCGAATTCGAGAATGTAAAGCCTTTGATGCGGCGAGTAATTGGATCAATTCGACTGCAATCTTGGATTAAAGATTGAGTTTAATTCTAATCTTCCTTCGTATAGCTTTAGATTTCAATTTTGAATCGTAATTCTAGTCAATTTTAATTTTAATTTCAATTTTTGACGATTCTAAAATTCTGAAATTTCTATCTCATTCACTCGACGATTTCTCTGCGAATCTTGATCCAAATTTAGTGATTTTGATTCCGTGGATTCACCTTTGAGTCTTGTTTCTAAAAAAATTTAATTTCCCTAATTTCACACCATAATTCATTATTTGATTTGATCTAATTTTAAAAGATATCTCAAAATTTCCTTATTTCTCTGTGGATTCTACCCTTATTCACCACTACACTTCTTAATTCATGATAATTTCACAAAATTGGTGAGTTTGGGATTAATTTTGACACAATTTTGTGTGAATTCAATGACCACACAAAATAATTTCGTTAGTGCTCACCATGAGGAATATGTCTCAACTTGAATCTAGGGTCTAGAATTGTGGCAATAGAAAACATAGGTTTTCTCCTCACCTGTATATCGTATTTCATCAATTTCTCTTTCATCACTGTGTATGCATGGGTTAGTGTCTTTGCTTAGTCGTTGCTCATTTTTGCCCTCGTGAAATCTTGAAGATGAAGAGTTAGGTAAAAAATTAGTGATAACATGCATTTATAACTTAAATTCTTATCTTATTTAACTAATATTCATGCTTATTTTATGTGATTATGATGCATGTTATCATAGTTTTATGAATTTTCTCCATTGATATGTCATTTCACTAAAGTTTATATATACACATAATTTAGGATTAATGATGTGCTTTATTGATGATTAATCTTTTGCAAGGTTAAATTAATAGAAATTAATCATTTTCCTTGAATTACTTTAACTTTAGTAGATGTTTTGAAGAATAAATTTCAAGAAGAGAATGATAGGATGATATAAAGGAGACTTCTTAAGAGATTATCTAAATTCATTATGAATTCATCTTATATTCTTCTTTTAATTTATATTTTAGATGGCATGATATTTAAAAGAAATAAATTTGTGATCCAATGGAGAAAATTTGAATTAAAAAGGAGTTATATTTTTAAAGTTATGTATTTCTATATTTTTTGGATTTTTTCAAGATTTTATTTGATTTTTATTAATTTCATTTCCTTATTTAAAAAGGGCAAAAAGGGGGTATATTCTGCATGAACCGAGGGCTGAAGTGGGGGACCCGCGCGGATGCGACATGGCACGCAAGGCCACGTGGCAGAGCCACGCCAGCCCACGCGGTCCCTAAGTGGCGCGGAGGAGACGCGAACGCGTGGCAAGGGCCACACGAGTCTATGTGGACGCCTGGGTGGCGCCACGTGGTGTGAGGGGGCTGGCAGGTGAAGGGCCCACGGGTTAGTGGGCCCAGGTTAGATAGTTGGGGCGGTAACGGAAAGGCGTTACACACCCCCAGATTTTATACTCACTTGTTTCGCCAATTTCCTCCGTGTGGGACTATGCTCCCGTGGAACTCTTACTTTGCAGGACACGTGGCAGAACAAGGCGCGTCGAATGCAAATTGGAATGAGTAAGATGCATCGATCGCGTGGACTCGCGTCCACCGGATCGCCATCAGAGCACGTGCGTTATTCCCTACCGTTGATCACGTAAGTGAAATCCGACGGCCAAGATTAAATCCGATTGAAGCTCATCGTGGAGACACGTGGATGAATCAACGGTCGAATCAAAGATCGGACGACTGGGATTTAAGGAGATCGTGGACCCTACGACGTGGCATCGTGTCTACGGTCTGCGCACGACGTGGACAAATTAGAACCCTTCGATCAAGATCGGACGGGCGATTTACGTGGAATCGTGAGATTGTGGTCCACGATCATTGAGCAATCATGGCCGTCGATCGGTCTTCACCCAATCGGACGGTCCGCGATTTTCGCTGACTTTCTCCTATAAAACGGTGTTCTCTCCCTTCTAAAACTTAACTCTTGATTGAATCGTGAAGGAATTAAGCGATTTTTGAGCAAGATCTTGAGTTCTTCGTGATCTCCCCGCGTTTAGACTTGATTGCGATCCAATCGGGGTGGGATTGATCACGAATCATCTCTTGATTCGATCAAATTCTCCCCTTGAAGGCCGAACGTCTGCCGAGAAAGAAATCGAGCCAATACTCTTCAATCCGCGTGAATTGAAGCCAAATCTTTGCAGAAATCAGGTTAGTTGTGTGAATCGATCATTCATCTTGTGATAATTTGTATTTAGATTAGATTTAGGTAGTTAATTTTTTTGCTTTAAAAGTTGTTTTGTTCTTCATTTTCGGCTAAATTTGGTTCAAATTTTTGTTGATTTTGAAATAAAGATATCTCCCTGATCTTAAGTCTAAATCACTTGATTCCAGTTTCATTGGATTCCTTTTTTCATCATTTTTCCATAGATAGAAAATTCATAAAATTTCATGATCATTTGACCCCTCAGTTTAACGTTTGACCAACTACTGTTCATTTTTAATTCGAATTTGGGCATTGACTTTCGGGATTAATTACTTTCAAAATACAAATTAAAATTTGAGGATTTTGGTCTCTTTGAAATTCTCTGGTTTTTAGTTTTTTTATTTGATATATTAATTTTCAGGATTTGGATATCATTTGGTTAGTCAATTTGAAGATTTACTCCAAAGTGTTCATTTCAAGATTTTTTCTGATCTTTGATTTTCAATAATTCATAATAAGAAATCCAAACTTCTCGAAAAATCACGAATTTTATATCAATAAATTCCATTTTCTCTATAGTTTCTGAATATATAATTTTCATAATATTTTAAGCTCTTTTTATTCTCCGATTTTTAGAAAATCAACTATTGTCAAAGTCAATGCTTTGACCTTGACTTTTGACATTTTTTCGTCAAATCAGTTGCATAAATTCTTGAAATATCCTATCTAGTATATTTATATCACTTTTATTGATTTTATGTCATTATCACTTCTTTAAAACCCTAATTAAACCAAAGTTTGACCAAGTCAACTTTGTGATAAAAGTCAATCATGTTCTCTGTGGATCGACCCGATACTTACACTATACTTGAGTTCAGAATTATAAATTTTGATTGATCGATGTTTGTGTGTTTTAACGACTGCATAAAATGCTTCGTCAATTAGCGAGTCCAATTGTTCAATTAGAAGTCCAAAAAGTCCCGATACATTTGGAAATGTAATTGATTTTGACTTAGAAAATACCTCAGTTGCCTCACAAAAAGCCAAGAGTTCATTTGCAAACATCTTTAAGAGCTATCATTCATCATCGTCGATTAAAATTTTTACCTTATTTGTGTTTAGATGGTCGCTCGCCATCGCCTTCAACACTTCTCTTTTTCCTAAGCAACCTCAATAATATCATATGTTGAATTCCACCTAGTTCGGACATCCTCAACAATAATATTTGTATTTGACATTTCTAACCCATCACATAAATACTTATAGTGATTAATCCTTTTAGGAGAATGATTAATTACAATTATAGGTTTTTGAAGTCTATGAAGAATCTCACCAAATGGTTTTTGACTAATGGCTTCTAGTCCCTCTACATGTTTGTCGCCATCCTCACTATCTGAATATGACTCGTCATTACCGAGCTCCTTTAAGCCACGTTGTACGGCTAGATTGAGAACATGGGCCATGCAAGGCGTGAGATAGTTCTTGGTGAACCTTGAATTAGAACCCTTCAACAATTTTTCTAAGTTTTCTGCCATTGTACTATTGTTGCTTGCATTATCAGTTGTAATCACACACAACTTAAATAAAAGGAAAACAAGTATTTCGTAAAAATATAATTCAAAAATTTTAAAAAATCTTACCTTGTCCATCAAATTGTAGTCTATGAGTATTTCATGATATACTTTGGCCATATGTGCACCTCCATGAGATTCATGCAATTCTTCAATAGCAAACACACGTTCATGAAGGTTCCACATGTCGTCAGTCGAGTGAATCATGACCCCAAGTATTTCTAGATGATTTATAGTAGTCCAAGTGTCCATCATGAGTGATACTATCTCCATTGGTTGAAATAGTTGTCGTGTTTTGACCTTTTTCATCATCAAACTTTGTAAGTAAGCCACATCATAATGTGTTTGCACTTAGAAGAGAGACATCACATTGTGCAAAATAGGAACAAAAAACTTTAAATTCTGGATTCTCAAGGGTTGCAAAGGGAGTATCAATCTTGATTCTCAAATCAATGCATCTTTCCTTAGTGACCACTTGAGTCCTTCCTAAATATTTACTTCTTTTGGAGAGAGAAAAATGGTGAGTGGATTTAGATTACTTGAAGGTTTGAGATCTCTATAAATAGGGAGATGACACTTTCTAAGTGCTTCCACAGAGACATAGTGATTCCCGTCTTGTCTCTCTTTATTATCAGCTCTCTTGAGGGGCTACTTTGCTTACAAATATTACTACCGTAATTGTCATTGCCATTCTTTGTATAATAGACCAATACTTGGGAAACTTTCCGATGTTGTGAGGAATTAGGAGTGCTCACACTTGTAAAAATATGCGTCTCTATATCATTTGAGACAATCTGCAAAAAGTAGATGAATGATGATATCAAACACCTTCTTTATTAAGATAGAAAAATATTTCATTCATGATCAATGTAAAATTATGTAAAAGAATAGAACAAAAGTTACCTCATCTTGAGGGATATCCATTTGAGGTCGTCGATGCTCAATGATGAGATGTGGAGAAGTTGGTGAGAGAGAACGTGGAGAACGTTGGTGAGAAAGGCTGGCGGAACAAGTCACTGATCGATTGTCTCCACGTGTAGAGTTCTAAAAAGGTTAAGACCTAGATCTTGAGGATGCAGTTATCGAATAAAATGCCCCACTTGTCATACAACAATTTTTAGGATAAATCAAAAAAATCTTTTGAGGAATCTAAGATTTAGATTCATATTTATTTAGAAATATGAAATGGAGAAAAGGATATTGCCTAAAAAATTTTCAACAGAAAAACAATATGACCTAAATCCATTATCCCCATTGATGATCTAAAAAAGAGTTCCTGGAGAATTACATGTTTAAATATTGAGATTAATATGATGCCCCATTATCTAGATAATTAGTATTAGAATGCCTATTTAAGGGACACCTTCTATAAATAAAAACAAACAGAGTTTGTCGTGCTGCTTCCCATCAGATTTCCTTTTCTCTACTTGATCGAAATAAATCTTTGTTTTGTGTAGGTATTGTTCCAGTGTAATGGTCCATCACATTCCTTTACGGTTTGAAGATCTTTCTGTATCAATTCAACCATCAATGCATCAGTCTGAAGATTCTCAAGACGTTGTTATGGATGGCTAGAATTTCCCATATGCTTTACTTCATGGTTCTGATGGGATCGTAAAAACTAACTCTATGCACTTACACGACGTACAGGTTTATTACTCGGGAAATGCAAGGTGTAATGGTCCGAGAAAAATTCTAGAATTATTCCACAATATTTCCATTTTTGTATAAATAACTACATTGCATCTGAAACCAATGAGCGAGATACAAGATGACTGGGAGTGGATAGGGACTTCTTTTTCTTTTCAGATAATTTACATGAAGATCAGAGACATTTGAAGTGAGGAGGGTCTCGCAACCATCCATGCATGCGAAATTGCAAATTCCTACAAATGGATGGTTGCCAGACTAGTTTTATTAAATGCTGCCAGTTTTAGCACTCACCGATGTCTTCTCCTTGCTGCTAAGATTCACTAAATTTGAGGATGGTCATCTATTGCGGAAAATCCTAAAATGGTGTTTGGGGTTTTGGTGAAGAAAGTGGTGAAGTCAGCAAACGAAGATTTAACTAACCTCAAAATGCAAAATATGTTAGACGTAGATTTAGTTTCGGTGGAGAGGGGAGATCGATGGTTTGGTGATGATTTCATGAGGAAATTGCCAACAAGAACTCGCCATAGATTTCGAGAGGAGATGTGAGCGACGAAGAGGGGTTTTCGTGACATAGTACTCTCGTATTCCCCACCAAAACCCCAAAGCGAAAGAAGAAATTAGGAGAGAGAAAGTTTTGTTCCGCTGAAACAATAAATCAAAATAAAAAATAAAAAAAACCAGAGTTCGGTTTGCCAATTTTTCGACACCAAAGGTGTCGGTTTTGGTTTGGTATTAGGTGTTTCGATAGCATTTTGGAGTTTTCTAGCCACCAAAAACAAATTATCTTATCATCTATTATGTATGAGAAACCATACTTACAGGATTTCCTTGAGGGAATTCTTGAAGCTATTTAAGTGTCTAGCCTCTTGTAGTATCCGCACGATATTCTACCCATTTCATTGTATCCATTAAGACTAGCACAAATCGAAAGATTGGTTTGGGGCATGAGAACGATCATAAAATCGATAGATTCATGTCAAACACTTCTTCATCATTACTTAGTTCTCTTTTTGCTACATCCACATCTATTTATTCTCTTTTGTGGCATCGAAGACTTGCCATCCATATTTTTCAAAATTATACTAATCTCTACCATGGTTATCTTTATTTAAGTTTGTGTGGGCATTATATCAAATAGGCAAAGATCATCGCTTCACTTATCTTGCTCGAGAGTCTATTCCATCATCTCATCCCTTTGCCTTAGTTCATTGTGATGTTTGGGGGCTCTTCGTATTTCCTCTCCATCGAGCTGTCCTTACTACATAGTGTTTTCATGATTACATGTGTTAGTTGGATATAACTCATCAAATACAATACTCAAGTTATCAATATTGTTCACTAGTTTTTCCAAGATATCATTACCCAAATTCCACCAAACCAAAAATCCATCAAATAAACAATGCTCTTAAATTTATCATAGCAACTAATCAAGATATATCTTTTGTGTTAATCGAGATATCACCCACCAAACCACATACCTCAAACTTCCCCATGAAGATGACGTCTCGGAAAGAAAATAATGTATTATATGAGATGCTTTTCATTGACTATTTGTGGTCTAACACCATCATGATGGCCACTTATCTTTATAATTGTCTTCCCTCATCTCATATGAGTTACGCGATTCCCCTCCATCTTCTCTTTCCAGATTTAATTACTTTGCCTTAATGACACATTTTTTAGGGTTACGATGTTTATTTAAGGGGTTAACATCATATAGTGGCACGACCTTTGGGGTAATTATCAGATACTGGCACGACCTTTTTTCACTCTCAAATACTGGCACGACCTTTTTCGGTCGCTCAGATACTGGCACCACCTGGTCCTGCTTATTCTCTCTCTCTTCATTCTCTTCCTCTCTCTTCATTCTCTCTCGTCATTCTGTCTCCCGTCATTCTCTCTCTCGTCATTTTCTCTCTCTCTCTCTCTCTCTCTTTTCCAGTTTCCCGCGAGCGGAGAGCTGAGGGCGACGAGCCGAAGACGAACTCAAATCTGCGCCTCCGAAGGACTCGGAGCATACTTCTTGGCGCTGTTAGAAGGACTCGGATCAAGCAAATGCACCAGACTGGGAACTGCGTCAGCTTCTTTTTTAACTTCCACCGCATTCTGTTGGTAGCAGATAAGCGACGATAGCGCCTGTGATGCAGCCTCTCGGCGGCTAAGTCCTTCGCCTTCAGCATCGATATTATTGGGGGGCAGGAACCCTTCTTCTCCGATCACTCTCTTCATCTCCATCCGTGCTGAGATCTTGCTTAGCGTGGAAGCGGCCGCCCGCTGAGCTCCTGCCGAGCCCACCTTGAGAACGTGGAGCAAACGAGGGAGAAGACCTAGAGAGAGAAGCTCGTCCGTCGAGACACACCCACTGAGATTTTTTTCACCGATAAGGCGGCTGCTTCATTGGGTACAGGAGAATTTAAGTAGTTCAAGAGGGTTTTCAGTCCTCCATGCAAAAATGACATCTCTCGCGGAGACTATCGTTCCCTATTGTGATATTCTTCGAAACTCCGCTGCATTTTCTTTGCAGCTAGGGTGAGAATTTCTCTCAAGGAGGCTTATCATCAGCTCTATTGTTCCTTCATCGGAGAGATTCTGACGAATTTCCGGCACCATGGAGAGATTTCTTAGTGCAGCAGAAGCCGGAATAAGTAAACAGAGATCCGAGACCTGAAAGATCTCACCTAGAGAGAGAATGCCTCCGTGGGCAGCGATAGCTCGAGTTCTATTGTTCCTTCAACGAGCTATTCAACATTACGATAGCACAAGTTACCTCGACGGACCAAAGGATCCACCTAGAAGCCATGCTTAGAGAGATTTGCTACGAAAACTTGCAAACTGCACCATATTCAACGATAACGTCATACTACTACATATTGGTCCCAGGGGTACCCCGAACACTGAACAGCAGTACCCCGAAAGTTTCCGGGATACCTTTACAAACTGCGCTGTGGTCAACGCTTATTGACACACAAACAACTCGAGCGAATCCCACACACAGCAGTGTGTCAAAACGCTCTACGCAACCAACGCGAGAAACCCCAACACAAGCACTTCCAATCCAACCAACGCGAGAAACGTCAACTAAAGGACTTCCAACGTCTTGCCTAAAAGCAGGAGACGCAGTAGTTCCGTACCCAGCAGCGGCAACGAAGACAGCATCACCGAATAAGGATAGGAACCGGTGCTACCACACCGCAGCATCTGTAGCACCTGTCCCCCCGTATATCACAGCATCGGGAGCAACAACCAGGTCCTGGTATATCGGGTATCGGCCGTGGAAGATCAATCCATCTCCTCACCGTAAATGCAAGAACTGGAACGAGCTCCAAATTAGCAGAAATCAATAAGCACACCTTCCTGTAATGGTTTTGTTTTGCAGATTTTTCCGGCAAATATTGGCCTACTTTTGGACACATCAGGTGGCGAACGCATTATTCAGGTTTATCGGTGCGGCTGCAAGGTCGCTGGTCGCCGCCAACTCCGCTGGGGTTTTCGTCTTGTTCCTCGTGTTCGCGCTCTCCGGATTCGTCATATCCAAAGGTACACGATCCGGATTCTACCAACACTAATAGAAACGAGATTAACCGCTCCTGAGATTTTCGATGTCTGCTCTTTCTTGAAGACGACCTTGACCCGTGGTGGATCTGGGGTTACTGGATCTCCCCGATGATGTACGAGCAGAATGCTCTGGCCATTAACGAGTTTCTCGACCCCAGATGGGCCAAGGTAAGATTGCAAGAACCCTCTTCTCTCTCTCTCTCTCTCATATTCATTCGCCAATCGCCGCCATAAAATCCGCGGCAGAGTGATTTTATTGATTTGTCCTATGACAGCCGAACAATGATACGAACATCAACGCTTCAACGATTGGGACGGCGATTCTGAAATCCAGAGGAATGTTCGTGCACGGCTACTGGTACTGGATATCCGTGGGAGCTCTGGCGGCGCTCACTCTCATCTACAACACCGGCTACTGGTAATGAACCGGCAAACGAATCCCCAGATGGGCCAAGGCAATCTCTGTAATTCTGGAACTAAACTGGAAGCAGCAGCTGCTATTGAAGATATGCATGCGTTCTTGAGATTCGATGCAATGGCTTCCAGTCTCGTTATATCAGCCTGCGGCATCGACAAAATCGTACGTACCGATTTCTGGATAAGCCGCTTTTGGTGTTTCATCTTCGTCCTCCGAGACTCGCTTCCCGTCGAGCTATGGCGGAGCTGTCCCGTTCAGCCGGGAGCAGTCGGAAGAGCTGGGGGAGCCAACTTTCGGGAAGATTCAGCGAGTTGCTGGCAGATCCATCCGACGTTTTCCTCGCTAGGGGGCGAAGCGGCAAGCATGACGAAGCGGCGCTCAGAGAAATCGCTATGCAGAAGCTTTCCGGGTCAGAAGCATCCGACAGGAGCTTGGAGTCCGGTGGCTGGCTACGGTACACAGGAAATCGACCGCGTGAGATGAAGAGAGAGGAAGAAAATGAAGAGAGAGAGAGAGAATAAGGAGGACGAGGTGGCACCCGGTGGGGGAGGGAAAGAATAAAAAATGCCACCTCAGCGGGAATGCTGAGGTGGTGCCAGTATCTGAGCGACCGAAAAAGGTCGTGCCAGTATTTGAGAGTGAAAAAAGGTCGTGCCAGTATCTGATAATTACCCTAAAGGTCGTGCCACTATATGATGTTAACCCTTTATTTAAGACTACATTCCTTCTATCTCTAAGCTTTCTCCATATAAGTTATTTTCACATGTAACAGGGATATTGTGCTGATTTCCATGGTACTCAATGATGTCACTTTCGTTAATGTCACCTTCCATGAAGATATCTCCTAATTCTTACTATATACTTATCATGTCCAAGCATCTATCTCTCCAATGTTGGGTTCTGAGGTTGATAAACATTTGAAAGTTTGATCAAAACAACGAATGCAATGGAATAGATTAAATCAAATATTCAAAACACCAAGCCACAAAGAATAGATGATCCTATCATCAAGTATATATGAGAAAATATACTTACAAGGTTTCCTTGAAAGAGTTCTTGAAGTTATTCAAGTGTCTAACCTCTAGCGGTATCCACACAGTGTTCAGATGGTTGGTTTTTTTCTTCAAAGCTCTTCTCCAAGAGAGAAAGAGAAGAAATGAGAGAATTTTTATAATGCTTGCATGGGCACCTTGAGTTGTGGTCGTTCTCTCCCTATTTATAGAGATTTGGTATGTAGATTTTTCATAAAAAACCTCATATTTTTTTCTATATCCACCAATTTTCATAGACCTTAGGTGTGTGACCCTCTAAGTTCATATATCTCACTAGTTAATAACTCTATAGACCAAATAACACCCTATTATTCAACCTTTATTAATTATTCACATCAATATATAGATTAATTAATCAACAATTGATTTAACCCAATCGACAAGTTGAGTTGTGAGCTCGTTCGGTGCCAAGCTATACCACGTACACTAGGAGATATCGAATATGTAAGAACTCACTTATAGAACATTCCCTGTTATCAATTACCATGTATATATAATCATTTATCTGCATGAAACTCATGAATGATTTAGGATATGATCAACTGTCAAACCCTAATCGATCACTCAAGTTAGTACTGATGCATGTAGAAAATCATCGGGACCTCATTCTCTAATATTTCCACTACCTTGGCCAAGGATTTCATTGCATCTCAGTCCTTGAGGATATCTCTTCATATACCAAGGACAAATGATCCCATCTTTGGTCACACAATTATATTTGTAGACTTCATGTCGTATCCAATATATGATATTTTAGATATCCTGTGACTAGGGATTCGTAAGTCATAATCAAAACACGATCATCCATCCACAAGATGTCAAAGGACCACATACATAATCATGACATGAATCAACCTGATTGACAGTTAAATATAATTACTATTCAGGGATTCATACAGATCAATTTAAAGAACTATTTCTCTAAAGAGCATCCACTATCTATCCTTTATGTCTCCACACCGATGGCTACAGGATCAGTCATACTCATCATATGAGTTGGATTAGATGGTATTATTCTTTCCGGATAATTTGATGTTTTTCTCGAATATCTCACGAATATGAATGTTCATAACATATGTTTAAAGATTAGTAATCACTGTATTATCATCATAATTCACCTAATCATTGCATATGCTCATAGACTTCATTGCAAACATCACACAAGAATGACAATGAATAAATTTTATTCCAATAAACATAAACGAGATGTATGAAAGTGTAATTGGCTTGCAGGCCGCATAATATCTATCATCCACCCCTAGGTTTCCTTCTACTCCTACATTTTCCTCCCCTAGGGTTCTCTTCTACCATTGCCACCTCCCTTGTTTATCTTCGAGGAGTGTCTAACTTTATCTTCAGCCCTAATGAGGTAACTTGATTCATTGCCAAGCCTTCCCCTTATTGAGATCTCTCTATTTATCTTTTGGCATAAATGTGAAATTGGCACTAGGATCACTAGGACATAAATGTGAAATTGGCATATCTCTCTTCCACTCAATTTCACATGCTCCCATCCCAGTCTCTCCATTTATCTCCTTTTTTTCACTCTACATTTCTTCACCCATTACCCTTCTTCTCTTCTTTTTGATATACTCTTTGTACTCCGTCTTCTTTTAAAAAACACAAATGAGCCCAATTTCTCTTTTTTCCCAAATACTTCTCTGTTTTGTATTCCCTTTTGTCCCATTTTTGCTGTTGATCACATAAACGATGATTCTACAACCCAAACCCAAACCAAACGAGGTCTGCTTGAACCGTCCGACGGACTCAGTGGGCTGTCCCTTTACCCTGATCCCCATGAGTGAGTAGGTGAGGATCCGAGATTTATTCTCCGTCTTGTCTGGAGAGGACTGCGTTAATTTGAATGCTCACAGGCCGAATACTCCGACCAAGAAAAGTCTCTCTTTAAACAGACAATGATGGGCAACAGCTGATGGGAAGTAGGAGATGCTGTTTGGCGTGTGCTCTTCCGTTAGGGTTTTTAGACGTACGCCGGGTCGTCCATCTAGACGGGAAGTAGGAGTTTTCCAGATAGTCACTGCCGGCGGATTTCTCAATCATGTCTTGAGTAGGCTATCGTCTGATCCCGCCAGACGGCGGATTATCTCCCGGGAGACTTTTCTATAGCGTGGGGCCATTTACTTTGTGATCCCGGACACCAAGACGAAGACGAGAGCTGAAGAGACTTCAGTGATGAAGAACAAGATCAAGAGTTCTATCGATGGCGGAGAAGACTAACTGTTTCATCATAATCGAACTCGCCGGCGGCCTCGCTGCCGCGTGTAGCTGAGTGGTGACCGACTATGAAGAGCATTCCAGAAAATGTGCCGTAGCTTTTACGTTCGAGAAAACGAAAGCTTATTGTCCCTCGTTCGCTAAGAAGATGAAAGATTACACAACGGAGAAGATACTTTCTGTTCTCGATCACCGTCTTTTCAGTCCGTAAATTCTTGGGCTAGACCATCACGTAAAGTTTGAATTCGCTGAAGAAAAATGCAGTATTTTCGGCTTTTTCTGTTGAATTTCAGTTCGGGGTTGCTAAATCAAGACTAGGGTTTCATGTCTTAGTCCGGTCAATTATTAATTATGAGTGATTCCTTTCCTCCCGTATTTCTCGCCCGTTGGGAGCCCTTTCTTCTGTCATCAGTTCTTTCCTTCCGTTAATACCGGTCGTGTGTCGTCATTAAATGCGACGTTGAAAGTCGCGTGCGTTTTGTGGAAAGGGGGGAGAGAGAGAGAGAGAGAGAGATGTGCTCCAAATTCCTCAGAACTTTGACTCTTTGCGGATCTACAGGCAAAGTTTCATCCTCTCAATCGAAGCAGAAGGCTAACTTTTAAGACTAAACAAACCCCCAAAGCGGGAGATACGAATCCTTTCCTCTCCTTCTCCAGCTTCCTTTTTTTTATCTGAGAACTTCGACCGTTCTTGGGATTTCCCCTTGAGGAATAGAATTATGACGGCGCAGTCGTCGATCCTTGACGTTGGATGTTTAATCTCCCATTGCTCAACTGCTCTCTTGATCAGGTTCTTCGCCGCTTCTGAGCGTCTTCTAACCGAGGAGACTATCTCCACGACCTCCTTGTTGCTCAGCACATCCCATACCTGTCACGCAAAAGAAACTTCAGCATCTTCTCTTCCACTTTCAGAAAACTCTCGTTTGTTCATCAAATTTGATGATTCAGCTCAAATTACCCCGTCAGTGGCGAGAACGACGAACTCGTCTCTCTCGGTAAGTTTTCGGTAAGTGACTTGGGGAGTGGAGATGATGCCAAAATTTTTAAGACAGAAGTCTCCAAAAGCCCTGGCCATAGCCAAGCCGGGCCAATTCTCTTCTGGCAGAAAAACCCTAAGGACTTCCGGTTCTTCCTCGAGAGCGAAAACCCTTCCTCGACACTTCCTAATCCTCGATGCTTCACCTGCGTTGAAATTAACAGAAAATCCAGTTAAAATTACGCGCGAGAACATGTAAATATGAACAAAAAGCTATTGAAAGGCTCACTTTCTACGCTCGGTTTCAAATCAACGGTTAATTGGACGGGAATGAGCTGGTCTGAATCGTCTCGTTCGCAGAGAATAGCCCGGGAATCGCCCAAGTTAGCGATCATCAAGTGATCGTTCTGACGTTAAGATTTACTGTGAGGTTTTTCTTTCTCTTTCTAAGAAGAAAATCTGCATCGAGGAGATTTTATACCTGTTTCACGATGGAGACGGCGGTGGCTCCACTGCTTGCGCAATCAATATCATTGGCCGAGCGAAGACCATCGTCCACCGCCTGGAAAGCTTTCAAAAAAACAGTTTTCCATGAATCAAAACGCGGATAAGAGAATCCGCCACTGCTGCCATCTTCTTCTTCGTCTGACACCAGAACCTCATCTCTTTCCTCTCCTTGCCGCTGGTCAAACGAATAATAGAACTCGCAAAGTTTCTCCGGTAGAGCATCACGAACACGGTGAGCTACTCGATGACCATGAGGGCCATGCCCGTCAAAAACTCCACAGAAAACGGTGTCCTCCTCTCCTGCTAAATTCTTCACAACAACCGCGTCGAACCCGTAAATTATTTGACTTTTTTTCTGGGAGGGAGAAAGAGAGAGGATACCTTGGACAGTATCATGGCGTCCTGGTTAGCCCCTTTTTCGCCTTGTTTCGTGTGCATGGAGGCGACGCGGCAAGATCCTTCAACTCGAGAGTGGAATTCTGCTCTAGGATTTCCTTTTCCTCCCCATCCAGGTATTCTTCTTCCTCCTTTCATCTTTTCCCTACTTCGGAAACGCTGGAGCAATGACTGCGGCCAGGCTTATAGGTTTATTAGGGCTACAGCTATTATCTACGGCCAGCAGGCGCAACCCGGAGCAGCATTCATTAAATTTTCTCGCTCTCGCTCTCGCTCTTCCCGGACTTTGAGGGAACGGTAGAGACGCAAACTTGTGGCAAAGTTCCATCTACCATTTCTTGTCGCTGTCGAATTCATAGAGAGAAAATTAGCGTGCATGACCACGTCTCTTAACCGGTCACAGCCGAGAGATCTGGCTTTCGTAATTCAATGTTTTTTTGGATCAGTTCGTCTGGCTGAGATTAAGCGGAAAAGATCGACGTGGATTTGATCATTTAATCCTGCGGATGCCGGCATGAACCCGCGGTCATGACTGTGGAAAGAAGATGAGCCACTGGGAGGAGTCTCACTGATCGGTGAACAGTGATATCTGGAAATATTAGGGTTCACTAAGCTTTCCACAATTAATAGGCGGCAAGAGCATTTATACGCGAAAGATCCTATCGTTGAACCGAATGATTCTCGAGTAGGAGTTCATAGAACTGAGGAAATATAAAAATAAAAAAAGATAATTTATCTTGGTACAAATATTTTTCAGACATCATGCAGATTGATTCTGGTTCATCATAGATTTCTTTGTGGAGTGGTTGGGTTTGGTTCATACATTCAATAAGTTAAGGAACCTAACCAATACAATCTTACCTCGCGGCTCACGTCGTCCCCACCATCGTCTTAGCTGGCAGATACTCCGCTGGCATGGCGACCTTGGCTTGGCGCCAGCTCGGTCGTCTGAATCATGGGACTCGCCTCTTTCCCTATAGTCCGCAATGCATCTGTTCCTTTCTTAAGCACGAAGGAAGATCCAACAAGTTGAACGCTTTATCATTCTCGAGATCTCAGATCCTCGTATACCTGACAGGATGACGTCCTCTGAAGGAGACGCGAAGAATTCTTTGCCGCCGATTCCTCCGGCTAATCCTCGGAATCCCCCCTTGAAAGACCCGGCCGTCAGATCGGTGCTGCGCGGATGGAAGATCGAGGATTCCCTGGGGAATTCGGTGTTAGTCCTGCGCGTTCTGGCTTGGATTTTCTCGTTGCTCGCGTTCATCACTGTGGCTTCCAACAGACACGGGCACTGGTGGAATTTCAACGACCATCAAGAATACAGGTGATTAGGATTTCAGTCGAGATTAAGTTAGCGTACAGTTGAATGGAAATTAAAGCGACCCTTTAATCAATCAACAGATACCTTTTGGCTGTCTCTATAATCTCTTTCTTGTACACGACGGCGCAACTAGTCCGCAAAATTCTCCAATCGAGTGGCAGGAGCGACATTCTGTCGGCTCGAGACTCAGCTATCGTGGATTTCGCCGGCGATCAGGTTCCCTGCGAATTACACTCCTCCATTTGGAAGAACGAACTATCAATTGACTTATCAACCTCTAGAATCAACAAGAAGACAATGAACGATTGATTTCTTTACAGATTGCAGCCTACCTGCTGATATCGGGGGGTTCAGCCGCGGCTTCAATCACCAGCCAGATGCGCGAGTCTGTCGCCAATAGCTTCACGGAGGCATCCGCCGCATCCGTCGCCATGATTTTATTCGCATTCGTGACTCTCGCGCTGTCCGCGATCGTCTGCGGATTTAAGCTCGCCAGGCACAATTACGCCTGATGAAAATTCTGATCGCTCGAATCTCTACCTCGCTTTTACCTCTTCAGATTCCCCAATGTCCGTGTTATTCTCCGATTCCGCGATTCATTGCTCGATTGGCATCAGTTTGGGTATTTTTTTCACAATATTTTATTTGCATTTATCTCTTTTACCCTTGCGAAATGCCGTGTCTATTGTGAATTGTCGTTTAGCGGAAGAGTCAAGGGAAGTTTCTGCGTTTTTTCATCATATTTCTTGTATAATAATTCGTTGGTGTTTACGTTTTTACCCTCGTCAGATGTCTTGTCCGTAGTGACCTCTCGTTCAGCAGAAAAGTCTACGGCGAAGGGCTATGTCGGCATATTTTATTTTCAGTTTTATTAAATGAAAATTAGCGGTTGTGGGGCCGCGCCGCATCAGGATAAGACTGCCGCGTCGGCTTTTCGGCCTTTTGGACTTAGATATTTTTTTGCCTACATGGCGTAATCTCGACCGTCAATTGCGATCCAATGCTCTAGAGACTGCTTTATCCAAATGTGGAACCGGGGGCCAGGCCTCGAGCCCTAGACCCAACAACTCCGTGATGTAATCTTGGCCGTCCGATCGGCACAGTTCTCCATCTTTATCTTTTATAAATTTCACGAAAGGGCAAAGCGAGAAGCGAGGAAAGTAAACAATGGAGGTGATATGCAGAGGTCCAGTTTCTACTCTTAATCCCAATGCTCCGCTGTTTGTTCCGATGGCTTACCGCGCGGTGGAAGATTTCTCTGATCAGTGGTGGGATCTCGTGAAGACGAATTCCTGCTTCAGAGATTACTGGCTCCGCGAATGCTTCAGAGAATCCCAGGATCTCGACCTGTCGGCTTTGATTGATGATGAGGATGAGAGATCTGCACTTCCTGAGATCGACGAGATCTTTGAAGGGTACTTGCAAAGTGAGTTCCTGCGTGAGATCTACGTTCTCTCTCATCCGATTTTCCTTCTCTCTTTTTGACTTTTGATTTTGATATTTGCATGGGCAGAGGAAGAGGAAAATGAAAAGATTAAGGGTGGAGAACTGGTTTCCTGGGGATCGGAGAAATGGAACGGGATGCGGTCTCGGAGGATGATTCCACAGCGCGCCGAGAAGGCTCCCAAGATCGTGAAGGTCAAGCTCAGCCCTCGCACGATCCAGCAGCCGCGCTAGATCGCTGCTGATGGAGATCTTCTGATTCTGGACTCTCTTCATGTGTATAGGGAGATAAAAAGGAAAAAAGATAATGCTCGTTCTGCTTCTGTACTGCTTTTTTCCGGTTGATGTATTCTCCTGACAGCTAATTTCTTCTTGTTCATTGTCGCAAAAGCTTTCTTTCTGATAAACTTCTTCTGATCCTAATATCGAATTTATTCTTAATCACTGCATTTTCATGCTGTCGTATGCAACCAATTAATTAAATATCTTTGGAAAAAAGAAATACATCCTGACGTGATCATCAAGAGAGCAAGGACTCGAAGAAGTTGTCTTCTGGCTCGCCTTTCGCCTGCAGAAATGATGCCCCTCTACTCTGCTGCGAGTAAGAGGAGCCACGAGAGAAATCCTGATCCCCCACCGACCGGAATGTAGGGTTTCCCGCGGTGGCGGAGGGGCGTACGAGGGTGATGTTATTAGGGGTTTCTGTGATGGGGCGGAGAACTTGCAGCCCTCCGCATCCTCTAGCCGGGGGCACGCCGTGATTATGCTTCCCTTCGTAGGTCGTCACCACTGCTCCCGGATCCTGTGATGCCCTCTCTACGTGCTTCCTCACTGGACACCCCATGTTCGTGCACTTGTAATAGCTCCTGCCCAGACGTAGAGAGTGTGTGTGTGAGTGAGAGACTGGCGTAAGAGGAAAAGGAAGAGGAAGAGGTGGAGACTAGGAGGGGACGAGAGAGAGAGAACGAGAGAATCAGAATGTGCGAGAAAGGCTAGTTCTCGGTATCTAAACTTGGTTTGGGTTAGAGAGATGGATGGATGGATGGAAAGATAATGGACGCATGGACGGAAATAAATACAAAGAGAGTAGGTCATTCTGAACAACAAAGGTTAGTTCCTGGTAACTAAACTTGGTTTGGGTTAGAGAGATGGATGTAGGAATAGATAGATAAAATGCTTGTTTTCGGATACACATATGGATGGATGGATATCTATTCGTCAAGACAGATAGATGGATGGATGGATGGATACACATATGGATGGATGAGTAATAAAATGCTTGTTTTCGGTTGCTAAACTTTGGGTTGGGTTAGAGAGATGGATGTACATAGACAGGTACATAGACAGATAGCTAAATGTATTCATAGATAAATAGAAATATTTATATGTCTGGATAGTTTTTGACAAAGCTAAACTTGGGTTGGGCTTGAGAGATGGATGGATAGATAGATAGATAGATAGACAGATGGATAGATAGATAGATTAATGGATATACATATATAGAATGTGTGTTAGTTATTATGAGCAAGAAAAGGCTACTGTTTGGTAGCAAAACTTGGGTTGAGAGAGAGATTGATGGATAGGTAGATGGATGCATAAATTGATGGATATTTATTTAGGGAGGAGGGAGGAGGGAGGAGGGAGGGAGGAGAGAGAGAGAGAGAGAGTAGATTGTAAACATAGAAAGGAAAGTTTCAGTTTCTGTCCGCTAACCTGGGGTTTGGATTACCCTTCACCACCTTCTGCCCGTATTTTCTCCATCTGTATCCATCGTCAAGGATATCGATTTCGCTGTTGGTCTGGACTACGACTTTAGGCTCTCTCACTGTTCTGTTGACAGAGCCAGAGATCTCCTCCCCGTTTTCCTCTTGCTTCCTGGAAAAGTTTTAGGTTAGTACGACCGACCCGGGTTTAAGAACCTTAGGGTTTCTTAGGGCAGAAGCTGACCAGCGTTTGATTTCTGGTTCTTCATCCTCAAAGTTTTCTCCTCCATGTGAGCTCATCTCCAATTCGTCGTCTCCAAAGGAAACTGAAGAATTTTCAGGCGTAGTGACGGAGTCCGTGATAAGAGGTAGCTCTTGCGCTTCATTCCGGAAGGGAGCTGGGATGAGCTGGGATAAAGAGTTTCTTCTCGTCTGTTGTGGTTTCTGGTGATTATGAGCGCCCTTGTAGATGATCTCAGTTATCTGTCCTTGAATATTTCGCTCCACTTTCTTCTTCGTCGGGCAACCAGGATTAGTGCACTTGTAGTAGCTTCTAGGGTTTTCGCTTCCTTTCACTTGCTTCTGACCGTACTTTCTCCAGTTGTAGCCGTCCTCTAATCGCTGTTCTTTCGGCGCGTGGACGCCGTGGATGAGCTCGGAGATCTCCGGAGAGCTGCGGCCGTTCGGCGCAGTGAAATCTTCCGCTGCCCACGACTGCAGCTGCAAACAAAAAGGACCGCTTCTCACAAAAAAATCTCAAGAAAAAAACCCAGATATTTGCTGACGTACAGCGGGAGGCTGGGCAGATGATCTCTGAAAGAGAGAAGAAGAACGATTGTCTTGAGGTGGTAAGGCTGGGAAGGAGAAGCCACCGAAGCCATTATCTTCTTCCTTGACGGTGTTCTGGCGATAGCTGTTTCGACTTGAAAGCCAATTCAACGAATTCGCGCCGAAAGGTCCGGTAGTCGGAGACTGCTGGATCTGTGGGCGAAAATAACAGAGACTGTGAGGATCAAAAGAACAAAGAAGGGGAAAGAAGATGGAGACGAGGAGTTTTTATCTGCGAATTATTACATTCGAAGAGGAGACGAGGAGAGGGGAGTCCAGGAATTCCGAGGCGAAGTAGGAAGAAGGGGAAATCGGCGCTGGAGAGAGTGGCAGAGACGGAGAGGGGAGAAGCTTGAACTTGGGCTGAGAAGAAGGGTTTTGTTCGCTCGCTTGCGAGGACTTTGATCTATCTTCGCTATCATTTTCTTTGTTTCCTCTGAGAAGGTCGCCGAAGGAAGAGGAGAACTGGGAGGAGGAGAAGGAGAAGGAGGCCCCGCGCGAATTTCCTATGGTCTCAGAGCTTCCTGTGGAAGAAGCCATAAACTCGCAGGCGGGGAAAACTCGTGGAATCAGATGCTGCAGATCTTGAAGATAACAAGAAGCTTGGGGGAAAAACCAGGAGTCTAGGGACTCAGTTTTTAATGAAAACACGATACAGGACCAGGTCTGATATCTTCGACTTTTTCGGAGAAGGTGTGGGCGAGGTTTGACCGTGGAATTCACACGGTCAAATATTGTGGCTTTGACCGGGGATTCTACCGATTTACCGTGTAACCTTTCTAAAACGCAGGAATAAACTATACGACTCTTTTGCTCATTTCACCACGTACCCCACAGGCCGGTAGTACTACATTCAACTACTTTTCGTAGGAGAGAAGGCGCTGACTTTTTGCGCTCCTGACTGCGCGCATGGTTGGGAACTTGCGCGGTATCATCGGAAAAGGTCACTGAGATAAGTGAGACGGAGAGGGATTAGCGATGGGTCGCCCACGGCGAGCGGTGGGTCACTCTCCTTCAGCTGTCATCCTTTGAACAGTTCAACCATGGGAGGAGACAGATATATTACAGAGACAGAGAGAGACACGTCCAGAAATGTCAATGTCACGCTGCGCACGATTCCGGCCTTCGGGCTCGAGGGGACCGGGGGGAGAAGCTCTCAAATCATCATGAGAATCGTTTTTCCCAGTCCCTCTCTCTCTCTCTCTCTAAGGAGGATCTTCGTCTTTACGCCCCCGCTCGCAGCTTCCAAATTTTGATGGGCTTCGAGTCAACCATCTGTTCCACACGCAGCCCAAGGTCAGTCGCATGTCAACGTGAATTTAAAAAAAGGAAATGGATATTAACTCCCCAAAACGAAGAGTACAAGGTTTTCGGTCAACGCAATCATGGCCTGTTTTTATTGGAGAAATATGCCCTCACCTGGTAAGGTTTGTCTCTCCACTGAACCAGACATCCTCGACGTTCCACGTACTCAATAATATTCTTCGGCACGAGCGACTTGAACGAGAGGTGGAGTTTAACTTTAGTCAACGCGCCACTGGCTAGTAGTACGGCTGCCAAACCGGAGGCGGTCAATCCCTTCACGTGCAAAATAGTCATGCATCGGAGAGACCTCAAGCTAGCTAAAGTCAACAGCCCCGTGTCTGTCACCGAGCAGTACGATAAATTGATCTGAAAAATTGCAGAATAAGAAGTTTTCAACCAAAAATAATGATCGAAAAATAATGTAAAATTGATTTCCCTACCTCTCTAAGGTTTTGAGATAAGCAGGCAAGTGGGATCATTCCAGAATCATCAATACTAAAACATTTCTTCACGTCAACTTTAACAAGCTGCTTGCAACCAACGGCGATCGCTGAGATTCCTCTGGAGGAGATTTGAGGACAGCCTCGAATTTCCAGAGTCTTTAATTTTACGCATTGAGACAAGGATATCAATGATTTATCTGTAATTTTTTTGCAGTAGGATAAATTGATCATCTCCAAGACTGGACAGCCATGGGCTACTGCTCCAATGCTCTTATCGGTGATCCCCGGAGACCTGAAACCCATGTATGGACGACAAATTATTCAATTAGTTTCTATTTTTTGCTGAAATTATTTCCGTTAGAACAGTATGAACAACTAGTATAGTAGAAAATTTGCACAAATTGGCTGAAAAATTTACAGAGCAAGCTAGCAATTAGCATAACTGAAATATGCTTGGTACGGAAGAAGAAGAAGAAGAGAGAGAGCGAGACCTGTACAAATCAAGCTCTTTTAAGATTCTGACAATGCATTCCAATGTGAACAAGCCCTTCATCACTGACATTCAAGCAGAGGCCGATGCTTAGAATGCGAAGCCGTCGACACTTGGAGATGGCAATTAGTCCTGCAGTTCAGAGTGGATTACAACATTAGACACCCAAACCTAACCTTAAAAACATTATAATCGAAATTATGGGACCTTCATTATCTAATTCATTATCTGTGAGATCCAGCTCTTCTAGTAAATGGCAGCGTTCTCCAATCCAAACATAAGCTTCTCTTGGAACAAGACTGCAAGATTCCATCTTAAGACAACGAAGGAAAGAGCAAGATCTAGTGATGTTTGCAATAGAAACTGCAGTTATTTTGTGGCAGCAGGTGATGTCCAATTTCTCTAGATTTTTGTTCTTCTCTGAGACTATCGTTAGATCTTCATCGGACACATCAGCGCATTTGCATAGGCTCAAATCCCTCAGCGAAGAACAAGAATTCTCCAGAGCTGTCAGTCCAGAGGCCGAAAATCGGCAACCATCTAGCTCGAGAGATTTCAAATTAGCAAACTTCTGCAAGCTGTTTGACAAAGAATACGAAACCTGCAAGCCAGAATTGCACAATCTTTATGACATTGATCTTTAACCGTTTTTGCCCAAATGTTTAGACTCACCATGCCATTGTGAGACAGGATGAGATCACGTAGATTCACAGAGCCCCTTATTAGAGAAGATAATCCAATGTGAGTGACATGAGGGGTGTTCGACAAGTTTAGGGTCTGCAGCAAAGGAATTATAATGATGATCAATTCTTCCACATTGTCTTCCAGATGGGGGAATCAATTCTATATGATGAATCTCGTAAAGATTCATCTCACTGATGAATTAGAAAACAAAAATGATCAAAGACAGGAAGATTACCACGAGGGATCTGCAATCCTGTTGAATATCTGCAAGGCTCTCGTCATCAATCCCCTGGCATCCTTCGAGGGATAAGTACTGCAGATTTTTCAGTTGCAGAATTTGGGGAAGGCATTTCGCTGTGACCTGAGATTTGAGGGAAATAATTGAGAGATAAATTTCACACTAAATCACTGTCACGAATAAAAACGTCGATCCATTACGTGTACCTGAGCGTAAGAGACATCGAGCGAACGAATTTCCTTGCACTTGTCTGCCACTAACCCGATCGCAAGATCCGTCACCCCCAGGCACCATCTCAAACTGAGAAGCCTCAATTTCGGGCATCCGACAGCGATGCATCCGAGTCCGTAGTCCGTGACCATCTCGCACCGTTTCAGAGACAACCTTTCCAGATTCTTCGCTCGCCCTATCGACGCCGCCGCGCCGTCGCTCAATTCCGTCGCATTCGACAGATCAATCTCGGTCAGCTTAGGACAGTTGGTGATCAGGATTTCCAGCCCCGCCTGAGTGATCGACGTCGATCTGGAGAGGTCAATGGAACGGAGCGACGAACCTAAGGCGAGGGCCACGGTCGCTAGGCAAGAGTTGGTCACTAGCGGGCAGAGCGAGAGATCGAGGTTCTCGATGGAGGAATACCGAGAGAGGACGCTGGGAAGGAAATCGGCGCGGAGGGGCGCCAACACTCGACGATGGCGGGATTCAGCAGCGTGCCAGGATTTGCAGACCAGGGAGAAAGCTTTCCTGTCGAGGGGACTGGAGTTCAAGCGATCCAGGATCAAGAAAAGAATCTCCTCCGCCATCGCCTCGAAGTAACTCGAGCCTTGATCGGTGCGGAGCTTCTTCATGGCCCCCGATCAAAGAAATTAACGGAGAGGCTGGTTGAGATTAGAGAGAAACCCCTGCGGCGAAGACGGGGAAGGCTCGCCCGGGTGAGGGAAATTTCTCTGGAGGAACCCGCTGGACCCCACCTGTCGCTTACCGTACACATTGTACAAGAGATGACGGCACGGAAGAGGAACACGAGTCAAGGACTGCAAACCTTACGATCGTCTTCGCGGAAACCGTGTTCCAATCCGGAGGTGCATCGGTCAGGCGGCTAAGAGCAGACCGTCCATTCTGTTGACGGTACGGCGTACTGTGAAGCGGACGGCGCCAGACTTCGCTGTCCAAAACCTCGACCCCACCCGGTGAGGGAGAGAGTATTTGGGGGAGGGGAAGGTCGAACTCGGGTCGGTTTCTCCAACTCCACCTTTTACGCGATTTACTTGATTCTTTAATCGGCGAGTACACGCCTGTACGAGCAGGAGAGAGAGAATTCGGGGTAGGTCACTCCTGGACAGGCGACCCTTTTGCCGGGCCCACAACCACGCATTTAATTTTGAAGAGAGAGAGAGAAATTCAAGCGGCGAGAACACAAGTACAGGAAACAGTTGACTGAATACGCTGATCGTGACTGACGATTTTGGAAGGAAGACGCGCCGCCCCCCCCAAAAAATAGCTCTCATTTCGTGTTACTTGGGCGTGCAACCAGATTTTCTTATTCTTTCTCTCTCTAAGATTTTCAAGGGCCCCGAAAAGAACCACTGAAACGTTGAATCTCGGGAGTACACAAAAGTCAAATCCAGATCAGATGTCAAGCTAAAGATAAAGGTTAAGCATCTGAAGGCTTGAATACAGAATTTGTAAGACGGATCTTCATTCCACTCTGGGCTACTCCAATTTCTGAGAAGGGATCTAAGATTCTTCCTCCTTGATAGGAAAGATTCCAAGAATTAATTGGAGAATCTGCACTGTACTCACTGCTGTTCTCCCTCCAGGGCTTCTTCAGAGTCCGAGTCACTAGCATTGTACCCTAGAGGAGATCGTTGATAAACGAGATTTCAGATTTTTGAGGAGAGGAATCTGAAATTTCCAGACGGGAAAGACCAGACGAATCACTTACCAGGACGTTTATCGGCAACTTTCAGAGCTGAAGACCGGCACTGAGAAGCTATTGAGTTCCAAGTCTTGGCCTGTAGGATTGGGGTAACGATTGAAGAACAAAACTGAACTGAGAGAAAATCCATAAAATATGAAACCCTGGGTGAATAAGTACAAAGATAAGTATTTCAATAACAACACTAAAAGTTCCAGAAAATCACGAAAATTCAAGCCAAAAGGAACAAAACGTTTGAGAGCTCAGCGCATTTTCGAATCGCTAACGGGATCGGGCAACCAACATAAAAAACGGAGAAACAAGGGAGAAAAAAAAGAAGAAGAAAACCAGTTATTACCTCCCGGATGTTCCGGTGAACACCGTAGCCACTATTATACATCTGCCCGACAAGAATCTGCATCGAGACGTCGCCTCCCTTTGCCTCCCGGAGAGTATCCTGAAACCACCGATTCACGCAGTCCGCCACCACCTCGGCCAGCGGCAGGTTCCTATTTCGCCGTCTGCTGCTCTGTTCCATAACCGCCGATGTGCCAGCGCCCTCAATCGCCACAGGACAATGTACAGTCAGCACCAGAAATGAGCGGAGGCAGCGCCGGACGAATTCCGAATCTCAATGATGGGCAAACCCGCCGAAGAGACGAGAAAATTCCCTATAGAGACTGCAGATTCAAGAGGAAGATCCGATCAGGAAAACCTATCCGGTGGCTGCTACATGATATAAATCCTTTTCCGTGTGGACCCAGATTAGAGGACATAACCGCCCATTCGAATCGGCGTGTACGAAAGCATACGCTTAACGAATGAGAGAGTGACATGTGTACACAAAAAGACAGGACAAGCGTTCTGCTCTGTTCCATAAATGCCGTAACACTCCAAAAAATCTACCAAAAGTCTCCGCAAGAACAAGCTCCATCCCTGAAGGAATGAAACCGGTTAGTATCCCTAACGACGATCTCTCTTTCAGAGATCCTCGACACGAGTTTAATGGCGGCGTGACAGTCGGCGCAAACGCGGAGATTCTTCACCACGCGCACTATCTCCCCGGCCGGCAAGCAGATGAGCCCAAAAGCGACGGCGAGCTTTTCGCTATGGTGCCCCAGCGCGACCTCCTTCTCCTCCTCCTCCACGTCGAACAGCACCTCCTCAGTACTGGGATTGTAGCCCAACCTCTTCATCTCCTTCCCCAGCTCCTCAATCTTTGCGTAGATCTTCCCGTGCAGAGGATGCTCCAGATCTCCCACTCGGAATTCGTGAACGACACCTTTAAACTCGATCCAGCTGCATCCCGGAACTTTCTCTATACCCTTTTTCTGCATTTTACGCCGGAGACTTGCGGACTCGCTCCACCTCCCGCTGCTCGAGTACAAGTTGGAGAGCAGAACGTAGTTTCCGGAGTTGCTAGGCTCGAGCTCGATGAGCTTTTTCAGAGCCTCCTCGGCCATCGCAGCGTCCTTATGGATCCTGCACCCGCTAAGGAGACCTCCCCAGACTACTGCATTCGGGTCCATCGGCATTTCCTGGATCAGTGTCCGAGCTTCAACAAGGAAACCACTGCGGCCGAGCAAATCCACCATGCAGCCAAAATGCTCGACTTTTTGCCCTAGGGAGTAAACTCTATTCATGCTAGAGAAGTATCGTCTCCCGTCTTGGACTAATCCTGCGTGGGTGCAACTGCAGAGTAGCCCGATGAAGGTGTTGCCATCTGGCCGGAGACCTAGCCTCTCCAATTGAGCGAAAAGCGCGAAGGAAATTTTAGTGAACCCGTTCAAGGCGAGACAGGAGATCATTGCATTGAAGGCTATCACGTCTTTAGTTTCCAAGGCGGAGAATATCTCCCACGCGCGCTCCGAGCTCCCACATTTAGCGTACATGTCGATCAGCGCTGTGCCGAGGACGGGATTAGATAGAAAAAGCTTCTTTTCCAGAAGGCCGCTCCATGAATGACCCAGCTCCAGAGCTCCGAGCTTCGCGCAAGCAGAGAGAAGACCCACCATGGTGAACCCGTCCGGGTCCATTTTTGCCATCTTCATCTCGTGGAACATCTCCAGAGCTTCTTTGGGAAGCCCGTTAGATGAGTAACCCCCCACCATCGTGCTCCACGTCACAACGTCTCTCTCGGGCATTCCGTCAAAGATCTCCCGGGCTCTCTGCATGTCTCCGCATTTCACGTACATATCGACGAGGGAAGTAGCGACGAAGACGTTGGAGAGGAAGCTCTTATTATTCTCCAAGTAGCGGTGGATCTCTTCTCCCGCCTGTGAATCCCCCAGCTGGGCGCATGCATTGATGACTCGCACCATAGTAAAACTATCCGGCTCCAATCCCATATCCAGCATTCTCCTGAACAAGCCCAGAGCTTCTTCCATTTTTCCGTCTTCCATGTAACCAGTGATGATCGCCGTCCAGGAGACAACATTTGCGTCCGTCATTTCATCGAACATCTCGCGGGCGTCTCCCAGACGCCCACATTTCGCGTACAAGCATATCAAGCTCGTCTTCACGAAAACGTCACTCTCGAGCCCGCACTTGAAGAGATGGGCGTGGATTTTCTGCCCCAATTCGAGGTCCAGAAGCCTGGCGCAGGCCTTCAAGACGAAGGGAAAGGTGAAGTTGTTGGGGTACAGCCCTTGCACCCGCATCAGGGAGTAGAACTTTAGAGCTTCCTCCCATTTCTCCCCAGAGACGAGCCCGCGCACGGTCGTATTCCAGAGGTAGATATTTTTCCCCGAGGTGAGGGAGAAAAAGTTGGCAGAATAGTGGGTGTTGCCGGATTCGAAAGAGAGATTTGAGGAGCAAGTTGAGGGCGTACGTGTCTTGATCCAGGCCGAGTCGGAGAAGGCGAGCTTGGGCTTGCTTGAGTTCCTTGAACGGGGCGCGGCCATGGTTGCAGAGCCATGCCCGGAGCTCTTCGGCGGAGTTACAGAGGAGAGAGTTGCTCGCCAATGGATGCCGGCGAGAAGCCACCAGCATAGCCTTACAAGAATACGTAAGAGAGTGAGTTCCTCGCCGGTTTAATGCGCATGATTTCTTTGTTTTTTTCTGACAATCTGAAAAATGGAGAAAGAAGATAGTTTACGTGCTGAAAAGTCAGTTTTTGACTCTCTCTCTCTCTCTCTCTCTCTCTCTCTTTGAATCTCTCTTTGATTCTCTCTTTGACTCTCTCTCTGAGTCTCTCTCTTTGTCTCTCTCGCTCTCTGAGTCTCTCTCTTTGACTATCTCTCTCTGTGAGTCTCTCTCTTTGACTCACACTCTCTCTCAGTCTCTCTTTGACTCTCTCTCTGAGTCTCTCTGTTTGACTCACTCTCTCTCTCAGTCTCTCTTTGACTCACTCTCTCTCTCAGTTTCTCTTTGACTCTCTCTCTCTCTCCGAGTCTCTCTCTTTGACTCTCTCTCTCTCTCTCTCTCTGAGTCACTCTCTTTGACTCTCTCTCTGAGTCTCTCTTTGACTCTCTCTCTCAGTCTCTCTTTGACTCACTCTCTCTCTCTCTCTCTCTCTCTCTCTCTGAGTCTCTCTCTCTGAGTCTCTCTCTTTGACTCTCTCTCTCTCTCTCTGAGTCTCTCTCGCTGAGTCTCTCTCTTTGACTCTCTCTCTCTCTCTCTCTCTCTCTCTGAGTCTCTCTCTCTGAGTCTCTCTCTTTGACTCTCTCTCTCTCTCTCTCTCTCTCTCTGAGTCTCTCTCTGAGTCTCTCTATTTGACTCTCTCTCTCTCTCTCTCTCTGAGTCTCTCTTTGACTCTCTCTCTCTGAGTCTCTCTCTTTGACTCTCTCTCTCTCTCTCTCTCTGAGTCTCTCTCTCTGAGTCTCTCTCTTTGACTCTCTCTCTCTCTCTCTCTCTCTCTCTCTCCGAGTCTCTCTCTCTGAGTCTCTCTCTTTGACTCTCTCTCTCTCTCTCTCTCTCTGAGTCTCTCTCTCTGAGTCTCTCTTTGACTCTCTCTCTCTCTCTCTGAGTCTCTCTTTGACTCTCTCTCTCTGAGTCTCTCTCTTTGACACTCTCTCTCGCTCAGTCTCTCTCTTTGACACTCTCTCTCTCTCAGTCTCTCTCTTTGACTCTCTCTCTCTCTCAGTCTCTCTTTAACTCTCTCTCAGTGTCTCTCTGTGACTCTCTCTGTCAGTCTCTCTCTTTGACTCTCTATCTCAGATTTGTATCTACTGGGCGAGAAAATTTATCCAAATGGTCGATAAAAATTCCGATAATTAACGAACAATAATCTCATCTATATTATACTATTATACTATGAAGAAATTTGTGGATGATCATCTTGGTATATGCTTGATGTTGATTTGTGAGCATCAAGAAAGGGTAACTTCTAAAAGAAATGGTAATAAATGAAAGGAATGTTCAATAATCTAAAATCATGCTATGCAACAACGTGCATTTCTTTTAACCATTATTGGAGATTCCTCAAGAATGTGTTAGATATCGATCAATGGATTTATGGATGTTAAAAAAAACATGATGATGTGGAAACTTCTCGAGTATTTATTCTCTATAGAAGAATGATCATAAACGAATGTTTGAAGCTCTCATCTAACAAAAGACTAGAAAAGCATATGTTTCTTTTCGTATATACCCCATGCTAATTCAATATTCTTCTAGAGGAGTCAATAAGGAGCACGCTCTCGATAGTGGCAATGTGGTTGAAGTCATCGTAGGACGATCATTGCTAATGACACTAGGCGGTGAAAATTCAAAGGTATATGGAGCGGGCATAAAAGCAAGCGATGGAGAAGGTGATGGCGAGAAGAAAGGGGAGTCTTCATGAAAGATTATAACAGCGGAGCCGATGTAGCGACACTCGTCGGTGAAATAGGCGTTCCCCGCGAATTTGCCGTCGTCACTTGCCCAACATATCTTTACCTTCAACTAGAAGAACATGAATGGTATTGAAAATCACCATAAACCTAGTTTTTATTGCTCATGGATCTACATAAACCCTATGAAAGTGACCCCACTAGTGGAATACTCTAAGGAGTCGAAGATCAATGGTTGATGGTGAGTATGTTGTGTGGACACTTTCGAGGCCCAAATCACCCAACTTTATTTGCAATTAATTATATGGGTTATATTTTTTATTTAATAATTAATTATCTTAATAGTATCACTTTTTGATGGGACAAATGTTCGATCGACTACAACTAAGAAATAATTTGAAGAGCCGACATTTATTTGAACTTAAACAAATATGTAATTCTTTAATGAGTCTATCTGTTAATAAATAATTCTATTTGTAATAACATATTGAAATTTTTTTATAAGAATATAAATCTTAAGTTTCAATTTTTAAAAATTACTGCTACAAAATGCTCACTTGCATAGAGGAACTGAAATTTGTCGGACTTTAATTATATAAAGAAATATTTCAAACTGATGAATTTTTGGTGCATGTATATTATCATTTATTTATTATTTTAGCAGTTCGTTGAATTTATTTTCTAGACAAAAATACAGCTTCTTTTTAAAACGGATCCAAATTTTTGTATAAATAAATAAATCTAAAATTGCATATTTATTTCAAATTATTTGCAAATTAGAGTTACAATTTTGGGCTAACGTACTGTACGTAATGTATATATATGTACAAATAGTTTTGATTGAAATTCAAGTCCTTACGTTGACCAAATATAGAGAAATAAACAGTCTATATTTTTTGCGTAATAAATGAAAATTAAATGGAAATATTCAGATTTTTTTCATATTTAAATAAACCTCTTTGATACACACACACACACACATAGATATATTCCTTATAAGATTATTAAAATTAACTGAATAAACATACTCTAAAAATCAAGTATTTGAACCAATCACCTTTCTGGGCCAAACCAAGCAAGGAACCGACACCCGTCCTGTCTCTGTCCCTTGTCCGGGGCATGTGGCCATCCGAGGCGGGCTGGGATGGAAAGCTCAGGTCAGCAGGGGAAGACCTCGTGACCCGCTACTGAACTTTCCAATGGTTATGGGCATTCACAGAGGGACTTCCCAAAGAGGATGAGAGTTAGAGGGCAAGGGTGTCACTTCAAACTAGACCGAAATAAACCACATCATCGTCCCCAGGACTCCCTAACCTTCTATCTGCAGGCGATATTATTTGGTATTTGCGCTTCATGTTTATCAGCCACCAGATCAACAGAAACTGTGCAAAAGATATCCATTTTTGTACATACCCGAGATTTTCCCGGGGGGACGAGAGAGAGATAAACTCATCTTAAGAATCACTCCAGCTATCTCCATCATCATCTTCATCGCTTCCTGCAACTGCCTGCTCAAGAAACATCGATTTAAACATTGAGCAAAGCATGGAGACTTCAGTCTTCTCGAGGGTGGGCAAAGAAAATTTCCAGTTTCTCACCAGGCGAATAGAATTTGCCTTCTCCAGAATGGCAGCAACTTTCAAGTTCGTTGGAGGAGCCTTCATTATTGGTTTTGCAACAGCGGTCGGTTTCAGATTGAAGGACTGCCAAGAACATGGTTAATTTGCTCCGACAAATATACAACGAATGGATGAGTCTACTCACCTTGTTTCTAATTTGTTCTAGCAGTGGGTTGTTTCTCTCTGCTTCTGGCTTCGACGAAGTCTGAGCCAGCTCTGAAACTCGTCTTAGCTGCAAAACCACCAGCAAAAAGGAAATCAAACAGGCTTGACAAAGCATAAAAAGGATTGATTAATCTACATTATCCGATCACTAAGGTGGGTACCGTGCTCTTGTCATGGGCCGCAACAGCCTCAATGAGGGGATCCCTGGGCCGGTTAAGGAGGGAACTTGGCCTCCTAATGAGCTGCTGATATTCCTCTCTAGCAAAGGGTTCATCTTCTGAAGCGTACATATGAAACCCTTGATAGGAAAGAAGACCCTGAGGGACAGTTTCAGTGGCTAAAGTGGTGTCTGAATAATACCCTTCTATAATCCTATCCTTCGGCGTTCTCTCAGCTTCTGCGGATTGTAGTGGGTTAAAGAAAGGGTTCGAACGCTCAGGGTATTTTGAAACCTGCACAGCTGTCGTCATTGGATATGATGTAGTTATAGGAAACTGTGGCATATAATTTGCATCAACTTCAAAATTTTCCTTCATTAAGGCTTCTTGGTGATCTTCAATCTTTAGCCGTCTATGAGAGGCTGAAAATAAACCAGTCTGTGCGTCTTGAGATGTGTCCACTGGCAGAAACGGTGACTCACCCATCAACATTGAACCACGAGATTTATCCAAAGAAGTTTGCTGAGTTGAATTCATTCCACTCACTGATGGAATAGATTGTGGATGAAGCTTCCCCATTCTCCATTTAATTGGAGGTAAAGGAGGAGGCGGTGGGTCTTCATCTAATTCCTGGATTCCCTCATTGACTGATGGGAGACCAGAATCAGGACGATTACAGCTTTCTAGGATCTCAAAACACAGTTCACTAGGATATTGAAGTTTTGAATCATGGGTATTGATACTTCTTCCTGTAGCCTCACTTAAATCTTTTGATGCTCCTGGAGAAGATATCATGCTACCATCTCTTTCGAGCCTTTTTTCTTCCTTTTCAGATTTCTCAGGCCAAAAAATCTCACCAGTTCTATCAAGAAATCGGTGTGTGGAGTCTTCTTTCAAAAGAAAAGCAGTCACTGCTTCAGGCTCCCTTGAAAGTTGATTATTTGATGGACCGCTATCTGCTCCCTCGATCTCCAAGTGGCGCACATTATTGTGATCATCTTTACTTGACTCAAAACTAGACACCTTGTATGATTGAAGTTGTCTTTTTTGGGCCTCTGAATCTTGTGATGAAACAATTGTCAAAAGTTTCTGATCAATGTGCTCATGGACCACATCATTCATAGTGGGATGAAAATTAGATATCTCGGATAATCGAATAAGTTTCTCATTGGCCTCCATATCCCGTGGAGAAACAGTGGTCAAAAGTTTCTTATCCACCTGATCAATGGGCTCGTGGACCACATCATTCATAGTGGAATGAAAACTAGATGTCTCGGATGATCGAATAAGTTTCTCATTGGCCTCCATATCCCGTGGAGAAACAGTGGTCAAAAGTTTCTTATCCACCTGATCAATGGGCTCGTGGACCACATCATTCATAGTGGAATGAAAATTAGATGTCTCGGATGATCGAATAAGTTTCTCATTGGCCTCCATATCCCGTGGAGAAACAATGGTCAAAAGTTTCTTATCCACCTGATCAGTGGGCTCGTGGACCACATCATTCATAGTGGAATGAAAATTAGATGTCTCAGATGATTGAAGGAGTTTCTCATTGGCCTCTATATCCTCTGGAGAAACAATCGTCACAAACTTTTTATCCGTTTGATCCATGGGCTCATGGACCACATCATTCTTAGTGGAATGAAAATTAGATGTCTCGGATGATTGAAGTCTCTCTTTGGCCTCGATATCCTGTGGAGAAACAATGGTCAAAAACTTCTTCTCCGTAAGATCAATGGGGTCATGGATCACATCACTCTTGGTTGGATCCCAACTAGAAGTCTCAAATGACCCACAAAGTCTAACTTCAGCCTCTAAATTGGGTGGAGATACATTGGTCAAAAGATTCTCATCCCTCTGATTGATAAGCTTGTCGACCGCATCATCCTTGCCTGAAATGAAACTAGAATTATCAGATGATAGAAGAAGCTTATCTTCAATTTCTAAATCCAGTGGAGAAACATTGGCCAAAAGTTTGTCATTCATCTGATCAATGGGCCCATGGATCACATCATCAATACCAACAACAGTTTCTGATAATCGACAATCATTATCCCCCGAGACCTTTGAAGTTGCATCAATCTGACTTTGAACATCTGAGAGTGTTGACTCTGATTCACTTTCTTGATGCCGATTTAAAGATAATTCAAGACTACCACCCTTGCTCGGGTGGATATTCTCATCTGCAATTTCAAATGGTTTCACTTGATGAACAAGTTCTTGGTAACTAGAATTTGAGACAGAAAATGATTCTAAGATGCAAGCAGCATTGGAAGGTTTCTGCTGATCAGAGGACTCTAAATCTGAACCTGAGGAGAAAAAAAAAAAAGATGAATCTTTTGAGCATGCAACAACTGAAGTGAATATGAATATTTTAAGAAAAATATGGTTAAAACTCACCATTTGGCATCAACTCAACATGGTTCGTGATAAAAGATTCTTGAAAGCGTACACCAGAAATCATTGCTTCACTTCTAATATACTTTCTTGATCTTTCAGCACTAGTACTGTCATTATCAGAACCGCCAGCAACATCAGAACAGTTGGAAGCACTGGGTGAGAGACAGCTTTCTTTGACCTCAAATAATCCTTGTGTGGAACCAGTGCTTGACCTGTCATCGACAGGAGTGATGGCCATAGAGTTCTTCAGTTTTTCTTGGAATATAGATCCTTGAAGCTCCCCTTGATTTTCAGTAATAGGAAATTCAAGCAGTGAATCTTTATTTCCCACATGTGAGGAGGGTGCACTTTCGACACCATTGACCATAAGTGTATTGTTACAGTCAGCAATTGATTCCTCGGTCTTTGGAACTTCATAATTTGTTTCCAGTGAATCATCATCTGTCTGAAGCTTTAAACACGGCTGATCAACGAGAGAAGCAGGCAGATCAATTTTTGAATTTTCTGATCTTAGGTTAGGATCATCATCGGCAATCTTTTCATTTGGCTCATATTCTTTAGAGAACACATTTGTTTCAAAATTCTGAATTTCAGATCTGACTGGAGGCTCAAATTCATGATCAGAACATTCACCAGTGATTTCATCTTTTTCGATTCCATTTGCGTCAGGATCAGGAGAAGCTGATTTTGTTTCTTCTGGAATTGCTAAGTCCGCTGAGTAAGAACAAGAAGAAGACTCATTCTCCGAGGTTTGACTTTTGATCAGCTCATTTGATGAACCCATTTCATTACACTTATTAGCATCTAGATGGTGATCTGTGAAGTTTCTCGGAGACACCTCTGAAGAACATTCAGATGTTAACAACTCAGCAAGATCGTGAAGCAAATTTTCATCAGATTGACAAGAAATTTCTCCCGAGTGTGATTTAGACTGGGTTAGGTGCGCCTGCTCCTTATCTTCTAAACTAGAATTCGGGTATCCCTTTATAAATGTGTTCTGAACCAGCTTAGCCCTGGTGTCAGTGTCTGTTTCGATCTCCGATTCCATTGTTGCCAGCGCATCCAAATAGTTATCAAGCTCACTAGCAACATCATCAGTTCTATAATCATTAAGACTGCTACTTGACTTACTCTGAGAACGCTCACTAACTTCCTTTTTTTGAAAATTATCAACAGGAAATGTCCGCACTGAGTTTTCTATTTTGCCAAATTCTATCTCTGGCTTCTCTTTGTCTTCTGTACTTTGAATGGGTGGTAATAGTGTCTCTACCCCTTCAGTACAAGATTCTATCTGGTTTTTCACTTCAACATTAAGCCTTTCCTTCGGCAAATCCATGATAATCTCGCATACTGTTGGGGATGATTCTGTCGAGTTGATTGTTTCAATTCTTTCTTGAGAGTCTCCAACAGAATTGCTTGATAATTCAGTGCCTTCAGTTGGTTGGGTACCAAGAATGCTCTGCATGTAACTTCTCCCAAATTTCATACTGTCATTCAAATGTCTTCTCTTCAACCTTCTACGATTGATCTGTTGATTTTCGAGCACTCTTTCTGCCGCCAAATGTTCAAACCTAGAAATAATGACAGTAATAGTCAAGTGACATCATGTAAACAAAGTACTGTCACATTTGAACAAACAATCTTCTTACTTGTTGTCCACGAGTAGCGGATTTTGGACTTCACGGATTGTGCCATTCTTCAGGACTGGTATCTTTTTCTGAATGAGAAAAAAAAAACCCATCATGGATACTAAAGATTCATTTCACAAAGCAGGACAAAAATTCAAGACAGAGAAGAAATACCACTATGCAAAACAGGGAAGATTGTACTGCTGAAAAATTATCCAGAAAATTGAAATTGGTACTAACTACATTAAGCTATTCAACTGCATCCAATCTGCGAAAAACCCTAACCCTCTTACCAGAAGAATCGCACTCATTGCTGGAGGTTATTGCACAGAGAGAAGTAAGACGGAAAAGATAACTTTCATTTAATGTACTGTGATATTTATACAGTCTGTGTGCGACCGTTACTTCCTAACGGTCGCTTTCTAACGGTAACTAGCGATAGGTAATTATGTAAAGATAAAAGGTCAGAATTACAATTAGTAGGAGTTTGGTGGTAGGAGTGTAAAGGTCCTATTTTCTCAACACAATCAAATAATACTTTGCCAATCAATTAAATTTCCTTTTCAGATTTGCCTCCCTTCCTTGCCTCTCTCTCTCTCTCTCCCCCCACCCTCATCCCCCTCCCCCAAAACAAAAACTCCCTCTCCTCAGTTCTGACATTTACCCAATCTCAGGTCTCCATCTACCCACAAGAGATGGATACCACTCTCTGTCAAATCTCCCTTCCCACCCATTTAATCCATCTTTTTTCTCTCCATCTTTTGGTTTCTCTCTGTTGAATAAAATTGCAGGAACAGAATCGTTTATTGTTACTGAGTTTATTGGAAATAAAATCTTCACAATTCCTGAGCTCCATAGAATTCTTAACAGGGTACTATAAGAACGCACAGGAGGCTAATTGACTGAGAGATATTTGGGTGCATTTAGATTTATAAGCATGTATGTATCTAAACATAGAATCAGAAGAATGAAGATTTTAAAAATCAAATAAAGGTTCTTCACCATAAAAAATAATTAAACGATATCAATCATAGAAAAACTTGTGGCATTATTCAAAAAAAAATCATAAAAAACTTCCAAATAGATTGTAGAAATGACAGGCACGAGACATTTCTTGGAGTTTTCTCATGCCAAAGATGCCTATGAAATAAAGCAGACAAGAACATACAAAAAACGGATTTAAATAAAATGTTACCTTATTCTTATGAGACCTCCTTTCTCCATGAAAACCGGATTCTGTATTTTCTGTGGGGGTAAATTTTGTCTTAAAGAAGGACGGATTAGAGTACCTTTTCAAGCATGCACCATCTTCAGCACTATCAAACCTGAGAGAAATACAAGAAGCAGAGATTAAGTAAACGACTCTAGAAAAAAGGATGTGTAGAAGCCAGAAAAGATGCCATACTTGTCAAGCACGAATAGCCGAGGTGGACCTCTGATTTCTTCATAACAATCCAAAACAAATCTTGGCATATCTTCTCTAGTAACCATGTTCTGATCAATCTGAAGGTTAGGATGCCAATCAATACCTGAAAGAACGATAAATGGAGATTGTACAAAAGTCAAATGCGATTAACATGATACTTGGATAGTGACTATGTTGAAAGAATCATGTGGACCAAAATTTTGTGAATCTATCTACATTTGACATTTGAATATCTGTCCTCCAGAAAATTTATAATTAGAAACAACTCTACAAGAAAAATTCTTTGCATTCCAACAGTTTTTCAAAAAATATGAAGAAAAACATAGACATCATAAAAGATGACTTCATAGGAGATTAACGAAAGAAAGAAAGCTCCTACCAACACTGTCATAGAATTCCGGCTGCTCCTTATTGAATAGATTCTTCTCGATGGCTGGGAATTCTACCTCCAGCTGCTGGACACGAAGCAGAAGCATATGTCCTCTGGAAGAAGTTGCCATCACTTCCTCATGCAGATCATGAAATATTTCAGCAGCAAACCTGTTGAAATGAGAGAACAACTACCACATTTGCTTCTGATGAAAATAAATCCATTAACAATATAGGATTTTTCCATGACCATAAATTCGTATAAAATAGAATCTGAATAAATATGCAACAGGAAGACAATTGCGTAGAATTTGATGCAAAATATAGGATATTTGACACATTAGATAGAATCATGAGCATGTCATGACTGAGCTCAGTAGACTGGGGATGCGGTAATGA
The DNA here is from genome assembly GCA_024174645.1 of Lemna minuta. Lineage (NCBI taxonomy): Eukaryota > Viridiplantae > Streptophyta > Magnoliopsida > Alismatales > Araceae > Lemna > Lemna minuta. The sequence continues at coordinate 7,342,250 of CM044102.1, read as the reverse complement.
CAGTCCCAGTCGTATTTACTTCGGTTGGGTATGGACAGGTTTCATAAGCAAAGATCAAAATTCACAAGGTCTTCTTCTATCTCACAAATAGGCACTACAAAAAGTGGATTCTGCTCCCAATAAAGATTCAGTTCCATGTATGCGAGGATAAATTTGACAGAAATCAATAGATAGAGATGCAGGGAATGGGAGCTGATTCTAGTTTCCAATTCGAACACAGAAAAATGGCGTCATGGATTTTTATTTTTTTTGAAGAAAATGGCATCATGGATGATGTCGCCCATTGATGAAAAAATGGGACGGACGTCACCGGAAAGTAAAAGATTTGAAGTCTTAAGAAATTTCTAGAGAGGCCGGCTCTGAAATTCAGAAATCCAGGACTAAACGACACAGCGCACGTCCACAGAAGCATAAAAATCATTCGCAGTCCAAACTGTTTTGACTAAACGTGCCTTATAAAAAAATAGCAGCAGATCAGTGAAAGCAGATCAAACAAAACTACATAAAAAGTGCAGAAAAAGAAATTATTATCCTCGCAGTCGGTTCCCCTACAAGCCGATCAATTCGCCTTCCAAGCCCTCAATCAACCACGAAAATGAAATTCCGAATGTGCGACGAGCAAAATTCTCGATCGAAGGAGGCTTACTCGGCAAGATCCCCGAGCTGTCTCAGGATGCCGACCAGACCGGCCAAGGCCACCCCTTCAAGTAGCGCCTCGGGATCCTCCTTGTCTGCCGCGCCATAAAGCGCCGGATCTGCCAACGCGTACTCGTTCTTTATCTGGTACCTGATCGTCGGCATCTCCAACCACAATGCAGGAAGCTCCCCAATTCACCTCACCTCACCTCACATCTTCCGTATCGAAACTTCTCGCATAGCCTTAGACAGAGGAATGACGGTCGCAGCGAACCCGGAGAGAGAGAGAGAGAAGTGAATATGAAATGTATGAATATTCTGAAGGGAAGAGGGAAGGACGTTTAATCATGTTTGAAACTCTTAATGGCGGGACCCACCACGACAAACCCACCGCATCTACCGTCATAACCTCCCTAAAACTGGACATTCTCGCGCCGCGACTACTCACCAAATCGATCCGGCAGCCCAGATGGATACGTGGGGCCGGCGCACTGGGTTTACTGAGCAGTGATGCTCACGTCGCCATGCGTCTGACGGGCCCGTAGAATAAATCTACTGATAGCTCGGCCCACCGGGCTAGCCCTTCAACCAATCGAAGACGACAATTCGCCGCAATCATTGACTTCAGTCACGGACTGAGGGGTCCGTTGACCATCTATCTATTGCTTACTCAAGGCATGCGCATCCATGGACTACACCTTGAATATCTTTAAAAACAAACACTAATACATTCTACTCTGCTGGATCTCTCTTGCCGAAAACCATGTCCATGAGCATACGGATAAAATGTATGCTCTTCGTTTTTTGCTACACATTTTACGTCGAACCCAAGTAGAAATATAGAGAGAGAGATAAACACAGTATTATATAGAGAGAGGGGGGGTCAGAAAGATAGATTGCTTTAAGGATTAAGGATGTAGGGGATTCAGTGATATAAGAGAGAGAGAGACACACAGAGAGAGAGATAAGGGTCATGTATAATTAGTCAAAGCATGAAACACAAGTCTTCTGAACTTGAATGACCAAGATTACTTCTTGGCGAAGGAGATAGCCATGGGGTTAAGGGGTGTGATCTTGAAGCCCTGGAGAGCTTGCATGGCAATGGAGGACTGAACATCATCATCAAACTCAACAAAAGCAATGCCTGGCTTAGCTTCGATCATTCTAACCTCCCTAAAGCCTGGGTACTGCTGGAACAAGATCTGGAGCATCATGCTGGTCGTCTCATGGGGCAGATTCTCTATGAACAGGATGTTATTGGGGGTGGAAACTGACTCCCTTGTGCTAGTATTCCCCTGGGGAACCTGCCCAGGTAAATTATTTCGAGGTGAGCTATGATTTACCCAAGTTCATGTTGAATTTTCACAAATTCATAAACAAAGCACTCACCCCATCAGTTTCATCGCGAGGTGCAGCCGCAAAACGTTGTGCTTCTTCGGCTTTCCGTTTCTTTTCAGCTGTCAAACCAGATTCAGATATTTATGTCAAGTTTCTGGAGAAAGGGAAACATATGGGCATGCTTTTTTTCGAAGGTCCTAGATTTAACAAGGTTGCAGGGACGTGTCTAGAAAAACTGAAATCTAGGGTAAGATTGATCGCTCAATCATCCCCAGAGGGCTTACTCAGTCACAGACCATTAGACGCAATTCAATTACAAGGATTGAGAAAAATCATGCCTATGGCAATTTGATTCAGTTGTACGAATCAAAGTTCCAGAGAGAGAGACTATGGTTCGGTTGTAAGGATCAATGTTGATTAGATAGAAAAATAAGTTCATTCCTGCCGCCATCCTTCCTGAGAACGCTTGCCTCATAATAAGAAATACTGTTACTCAGATTCTTCTAAGGTTTTCTTGAGCTCCTTATGGCCTATTAAGTAACAGGCCAACAAGATTGATTGAATAGCTGTCAGGCAGCAGATAGGGGTGAGGGCGAACAGGCACGAGGGGAACCAGAGACCATCACAATCAGAATCATCATCAGACCATGATGGTCTGACTTGATAGCTGAAGCCTCCAGTTTACTCTATTGTCACATTACCGCGGAGACTTCGATTTTCACAATTCATTGCAATGAAATGCCGAAAAGTTCCTCAAGAGAACTGAAAGCAAAAGGCTAGAACTTCACAGTGGAATAACTCACCTTTTTCTTCTTGCTTCTTCCTTTTCTCTTTGGGGTTTTCTGTGCCTTCTTCTCTAGCGATACAATCAGATTTTGTCTTGGCGTATTGAATCCTCTGCACGTCATAAGCTTCGATTATTTTCGAAAAACAAAATGACAGAAACATAAACATTGTTAACATGAGTCAAGAGACGATTAAAGTTCAGTAAGCTCCTCAGAACGAGTCCCCGTACTCACCATGGGTTTGTCATAAAAGGGAAAGTTCTGCATCTGGCGAACAGCAGCACTTGAAGCGGTGACTTCGCTAAATACAACCCATGCTTGACCTCGGAGTTTTTCAGTTTTCAGAGCAACAACGTCTAAAATCCGGCCGTACTGAGAGAACAGCGCGTATAGGGACCTCTTCAATTCTGACGAATATTGAAAAAATATATGTCAACAGGATCAAGAAAGATAAAATAAATTGAATAACCTAAACGAACTGAAGTCAGATAATGCTCTCGTCCAACAAGAGCCAAATAGGTATTCCGTCTTACGAAACTAGCACAACCTTCAAAACCCTAACAAAAACCTAATAAAAATGAAGAACAGAGCTGGAATCGGCGGCTGTACCTTCTTTCTTCACCTTCTCGTCGAGATTCTTGATGTAGATTGTTTTGTTAGGAGGGATGTCGCCGGAGAGCATGGCTGCCGAACTGGCGTCTTCGCAAAAATCAAAGAACAAATAAATGGTATGGGTTCGAACTTTCAAAGTTTAGTTTTCTCGACGGCTCGAGCCACATTTTCAAACCCCCCCCCGTCTTGGGACTTTTTTTTGGCCCTTTACAGACTTCTAATTTCCTTTTAGCCCTAAAAAAATATTTCAATGTGTATAACCTAAAGTTCAAGCAAACCTTATTAGCGGTGAATAATTCATTTGTAAAAACTGTTAGATGGGACCTAAGTTTGTAAGAACATAGGCAATTGATGGTTGGATTGGTGACGAGACGAGACCGCGAGGTCGTCGATTTCACACGGTCTCGTGTCAAAAATTAATCCGAACTTACTAATTTGGGGAATTAAGAGTGAATTGAGGGGTATAATGGTAAATAAGGGTCGAATCCACAAGGAATTTAGGTATTTTCGAGATATCTTTTGGAATTTGGTCAAATTGGACGATGAATTGAGGTGAGAAATTAGGGAAAATGGTGTTTTTAGAAAGAAGACTTCAAATCGATTCCACGGAATCAAGAATTATCGAATTTGGACTTGATTTCGCGGAGAAATCGAAATTTGAAGTGGAGAGAAATTTTCGACCGTTAAAATCGTGATGTAGAATGAAAATTTACGAAATTAAAATCTAAAACCTAATATAAACGAAAATTAAAGATAATAGGAAGATAACCTAGGAAAAACCGCTTCCACTAAACCCGTTTAGCGATCGAAACGAGGTGATTAAACCGATTAATCACCGAAAACGCCAAGAATGTCACGACAAGCTTCAAGCTGCGATTTCTCTTTCGATTTTCCACCAAATCTTGATTTCAACCCCTCCATGGATGCGGAAATGAAAGAGGAAGAGGATGGAATCAAGAGAAACGAGAGGATCGGTGTCTATACAAGTCAATTTGATTGAAATCCAACTCGAATGCATACATCGACGAAGAACACGTCTATTTAAACGAAATTTGGGCGTAACCGTCCGATCGTTTTGATCGACGGTTACGATGAAACGGTCTATCGTGGACCGTTTCTAAAAATTCGTGATCGTCGGATTTGAGATTGATGGCCTGGATGATCGCGTAGATGATCGTTTATAAAACGCCTCTGATGTCGCCCCTTGGATCGCGATCGGACGGCTGAGATGCGATCCGCACGATCGAATCGTAGCTATTATAACGCCCCTTTAATCAACACGTGTGTTGATCTTGATCTGGTGGTCCACGCACCACGTGATCGCCGCGTGTGATGCCGCCACGTCGCTGAAATCTGGCCGTTATAATTCCTGAAATCGCGCACGTGCTTGATGATCACTCCGTGGTCCGGTGTCCACGTGATCGACGCGCGTCTTTTCATCGCGCCTTCGATCCGACGTTCAACATGCATCCACGTCACCTGCATGGTAAGTAGAGTGTGGTTTTAGTCCCACACCGAAAATAATTTACGAAACCGTCGGGTTTATAAGACCCGACGGTTTAGAGGTTAATAACCCTTCCCATCTAGGGAAGGCTGAAGACCCATTTATATATATGTAATATATGAAATAAATATAATATATGTGTAACGCACCACGTAGGCGCTGCGCGGGTCCGCGTGGCTCTGCCACATGGCCTTGCGTGCCACATCGCACCCGCGTGGGACCCGCGCCCTTTTTTACATTTTATTTATTTATTTTAAACATTTTTTAAATAGAAATTAAATCGGAAAAAATCAGGAAAAATCCAGAAAAAATCCCTAAAATTGTAAAAATCATATCTTTTAAAATACAACTCCAAATTAATCCAAATTTCTTTCATTTGATCTGAAATTTAATTATCTATCATTCTAAAAATTCAAAATATTTAAATAACAAGAGATTTAATTTATATTTCAAAAATACACTCATTTCTTTAAGATTTTAAGTTTAGAAATTTAAATGAATGTTTATAAAAATAATTTCTCTTGTTTTTTAACTTTAAAAATACTTATAATCTCAAGTAAGATGGGTTATAAAATCTTTAATCTTTAATTCATCATAATTAACCCTAAATTAACACATTTTGAGATTATAACATAAAATTGCATAGAATGATAGAAATGCACTCAGAATATGATAACATGCATATAAATGGAATGTTTTATGCCTTATTTTGCATTAATAATCATGTTTTATCATGTTAAGATTGCATGTTATCAATTGGTTCGAGACTCTAGCAGACCAATCATAACCTCAAAGCCAAAGTGTCTACATTGCTCGGCCTCGTGGGATACATGCCCTGACCATGCTAGAAACCATGCCCCACCATTGAAGAATACAACCGCAACCACAATCTCACCATTGGAGGGCACAACCGTGACCCGAGTCATGCTTCGATGCCTTCGTCGTATCTCAAACCCGTGACATAGCTCGAATTTCTATTTTTCTATCTTTTTGTTTTTGTTTTGTTGATATTTGCTCCCTCCCTTGAAGATACAAACATGCTAAGGGATATGCCACTACAGTTGCCTTGTCAGGTCAAACCCTTTTCTCCTCTTATATTCTTCTTCTTGAGATTTCATGTCGCCATCATTGCTTGTAGTTGAAGCTACTGATGGATATTATGTGGCCTATAAGCCAATCACACTTTCATCAATCTTGTTTATGTTCATTGAAATGAAATTAATTCATTGTCATTCTTGTGTGATGTTTGCAATGAAGTCCATGAGCATGTGCAATGACTAAGTGAATTATGATGAGATCATAATATAGCGATCACTTGTCTTTAAACATATGTTCTAAACATTCCTATTCGTGGGATATTCGAGAAGGACATCGAATGATCCGGAAAGAATAGCACTATCTAATCCGACTCATATGATGAGTATGGTTGATCCTATAGCCATCAGTGTGGAGACACTAAGGATAGATAGTGGGTGCTCTTTGGAGAAAGAGTTCACTGAATTGATCCGTATGAATCCCTGAATGGTAATATACCTAATTTTCAATCAGGTTGATTCTTGTCATGATTGTGTATGTGGTCCTTTGACTTGAGACACCAAAGACATCTTGTGGATGGATGATCGTGTTTTGATTATGACTTACGAATCCCTAGTCACGGGATATCTAAAACGTCATATATTGGATACGACATGAAGTCCACGAAGATGATTGTGTGGTCAAGATGGGATCATCCACCCTCGGTATATGAGGAGATTGACTCAAGGAATGAGATGTGGTTAAATCCTTGGCCAAGGTAGCAGAAATATTAGAGAAGTTGTTCTCAAAGATTTCCTACTCGCATCAGTACTAAATTGAGTGACGGATTAGGGTTTGACAATTAACCATACCCTAAGTCATTCATGAGTCTCGTGTGGATGAAGGATTATACGTACACGGTAACCAATAACGGCAGGGTTCCATGAAGGAGTTCTAATATACTCCATATCTCCTAGAGCACGTGGTGTAGCTTGGCACCCACCGGGCTGGCGACTCAACCTGTCGATTGGGTTAAATCGATCCTTAGTCAATTAATCTATATGTTGATATAGTTAATTGATAAAAAGGACCAATAAGTGTTATTGGGTTGATAGATTCATTAACTGGCGAGATATATGGACCTAGAGGGTCACACACATAAGGTCAATGGACGTCGGTGGATATAGACATAATAATAAGGGCTTTTGTGAAAAGTTCACATTCCCAAAGTCTATAAATAGGGGGAGAATGACCATAATAGAGGTGCCCATGCAAGCCTAGTGGAACTTCTCCTCCCTCTTCTCTTCCTCTCATGGTGACGAGTGTTCAAGAGGAGATCCGATCGTCTAGAGATTGTGTGGATACCGCTAGAGGCCGGACGCTTGAACTGTTGAAGAACTCTTTCAAATGATCCAAGTAAGTATTAATTTTATTCTATACTAGATGATAGGATCACCTAGAATAGATGATGAGATCATCCATTGTTGGTGCTTCCATGATGTTGAATGTTTTGATTCAACACCTTCCGCTGCAATCATTATTTTGGACAAAGATTTGGAGAGCTTTTCGAGCCTCAAATCCCAGCAGCTACCACAACAAATCATGCATTGCTTCTTGCACAGTTCTCCTATGTGTAATGTGACGAGATAATTTTATGTGGTTGTTGAATACACATAAACTCGTGTCAAAACAAGGTCCAAACTCACCAATTTTAAGCTATAATCACATATTAAAGAGTATAGTGGTGAATAAGGGTTGAATCCACAGAGAAATAAGAGAATTTTTAGGTATTTTTGAAATTCGATCAAATTGGACGATCGATTGACATGAGAAATTATAGATTTAAGTAGAGTTTGGAAAGAGAACTCCGAGACAAATCCACAAAATAAAAAAATTACTCGATTTAGATCCAGATTTGCGTAGAAATCAAGGAGTAAAAATCAGGTAAAAAATCAATCTCAAGGAGAGAGAAAAACCAAAATTAAATCTAAAATTAATCTTATATATGATTCAAAATTAAAATCTAATTTTAACCTGAAGTTAGGAAGAAAGATTAGGAGGAAAGCACGTAATCTAACGTGAAGTCGCGCTCGAAAGTGATCTAAGTAATCGCTGGATCAAAGGCTTTTTATTCCGCGATTTTGAAAACGAAGTTTGGCGTTCAAGAGGTGATTTCTTTCAATTATCTCCACAAAATCTTGATTTCAAATGCTCCTTGGACGCAGAAATGAGTCTAGAAGAAGAAGAAATCAAGATATTCAAGGATTGAGTTATCTAAATAGTTCAATTTGCTCAAAACATTCAAGAATGAAGTTTTCCGTCAAAGATCATGTTAATTTATAGAGAAATTTGGGTGGACCGTTGGACACATCTCTTCATCTTCGATCAATGGTTAAGATTGAACGTTTGTTTGCAAATCGTCTTCATTAAAGTCGTGTCCGTTCAATCAATGATGAAGCGCTCAACTTTTGCCACGTCTCGTGTGAAGATGAAGCATCCACTGTTTGATCTTCATTAAGTGATCTAGGTGAGTCCACGTGTCCATCGGGTGCAGTTAATCTCGATCGTTATAACTCCCGAGATGAGTGGCTAAGATTAAATCATCTTAAAATGAATCGTTGTCTAATCAGACGCAGTCACGTACCTCCTTGAGTATGTGAAAATTGACAATCGCAATTAAATCACATAATCATTCGCTCGAGATTACGCAACGCCACCTGCGAATAAAAAAAAGATAAATAGTCACACGTGATAAAAATTCAGGTGATTTGAAAATTATATAAGGTATGTGTATATAATGGGTTAGCAAAAATCCATAATGGATGCTTAACCCACTAATTACTCACACGCGCAAATACGCACACACACGCGCATATGCTCATGCACACACGTGCGTATGCTCGGGCACACGCACACACATACGCTCACACACGTCACCACGTGGCGTGTACACGCGTTGCCACGTGGCGACGCTCCACCACGTCAGCTCGCGATATAAAAACCCCTTTTTTTTTTTTTGTTTTATACCAAAAATAAGCTTAAATAAATTCAAGAAAATTCTAGAAAAATTAAAAAAAATTAAAAAAAATTCATAACCTTCAAAATGCAACTCCAAATTAATCCAAATTTAGTTTTTTTGGATCATAAATTAAAGTATCTATCATTTTAAAAAGTTAAAATATTTAAATAAGAAGAGAATAAATTTTCATTTCAAAAATACACTCATTCCTTTTAGAAACTAAAACTAGAAAAATACATGAGTGCATAAAAAAATATTTTCTCTTATTATTTAATCATGAAAACACAACTATGATCTCACATATAGATGGGCATAAAACTAGATTATTTGAATTATGCGTAATTATCCCTGAAAATGATATATTTTTATATCATAACCTAAAATTACATGAAATGATAGATATACACTCAAAATATGATAACATGCATACAAATGGAATATTTTATACCTTAATTTGTATTAATAATCATGTAAATTCATGTATAAATTGCACGTTATCATAATGTGGCATCAACTTAATATTGGAGCCCCACACCTCCTGGCATGTCGCGTCTTGGCACAAAGGGTTTCATCCCAAAATTGTTGCCACCATCTCAACACTCCACACCATTCCAATGCCCCCTCCAATGCCTCAACAAAATATCGGCACCATTGACGACATATGGTGCCACCAACAATGCTGCTCAATGAACTTTATTGTCATGTATTTATGTCATTGTTGTATTGATTTTATGCAATAAAATTTATAAATCCTCACTTAGTACAATTTTAAGCAAGGTTGAATCCATATAGAGTTAAGGTAATGAGGTTAGACCTTCGAACAAAAGACAAGAGCATGGAATAAAGCATGTGAAGGTGAATATAGAATGATGAATTGTGTGGTTTCTTGTTAAATAAATAGATAATTCACAATTAAAATGAGAAAATGAGATCAAAATAGATGGAAATGAGATTTGATGATGATGAGGGGAAAATAATGGATGAATATAGAAATGGATCGATGTGTGGTGATGAGGGAGAGATTTGCAAGGAGATATGATGTTAATGCTACTACATTAAAAGAAAAAGAAAAAGAAGATACAATGCTAAATCTATTTATAAAGATGATTACATGAAAACATTTGATCCAGTTCATCACACAAACCCTATCGTAATGCACATCCTAGGTTGGGTAATATTAGAGCTGCTACAATCACAATCCTCGCTTGATTTCTTCTCTATGATAAGAACGAGTATACAAAAAATGCTCTACTTGAGCCTTGAACTCCTCTCATCTTCCTTCTAGAAGCATGATGCTAAGAGAGAGCCAAAAATGTGAGGAGAGAGAAATTTTAGGTCATTATAGGGTTCTCCTAAGGTTTGAGTGCTTAATGTTCAAATCATTATTTCCTTAAAATCATGAAATTTTTTGCTCAACTTGTCGATCAAAGACTATGAATGGATAAAGGATGAAAAGACAAACCTGAAAATGAAATTTCAACATGAAACTCCTTATAAATCGTGATATATCACAATAGTCCATTTTTCTAATCAAATTGTAACATGGCACGCCCTTATTCGACCAAGTACGATAAGAGCATTGTGAGTCATTCGATATTATTAGATGATAACATGAAAATTAAACATGTTAATATATGATTATTAATATAATTTAAGGCATAAAACATTTCATTCTAATGCATGTTATCATATTTTTTAGTGTTTATCTATCATTTTATGAAAAAGTCATTAGAATCTCAAAATGCATTAATTTAGGATTAATTATGATAAATTAAGAAGAATAATTTTTTATAGCCATATTTACTTGAGATTATAATTAGTTTTTAAGGTTAAGTAATAAGAGAAATCATTTTATATGCACTCATATATTTTTCTACATTTTAAAATCTGAAAGAAATGAGTGTATTTTTGAAATAGAAATTTTTTCTCTTGTTATTTATTAAATTTAACTTGTTATAATGATAGATAATTTAATTTCTGATCCAATGAAACAAATTTGGATTAATTTGGAGTTGTATTTTAATAGATATGAATTTTCTAAATTTTAGGGATTTTTCTGGAATCTTTTTGAAATTTTCTCAATTTAAATTGATTTATTTCAAATTAAATTCATTAAAATGATTTTTATTTCGTGTGCTGACATGGAAGCTGACATGGCAGGAGAAAAAAAAAAAGTGTGCCACGTGGCGACATATGAGACCGCCACATGTCACACAATGTACATCTGCGCGTGTGTGGGTGTGCATGTGCGCACATGTGTGGGCGTGTGTATGTGATTAAAGAGAAAGCACCATGTTAAGGATTTTTGCTAACTCCTTATTCGCATACTCATCATATACAAGTGCATTTGTTTTTATTTTTGTCATGTGGGACTTTGTTTTATTTTAAATGTGTGCAAGTGACGTGGCATTATGAGGAGCGTTTGATTTGCGCCTTTGAAGAAAACAGTTGATCTTCACTTAAGTTGATGGATACGCAGCGTGATCTCATTCTTTGACAAATCAATTTTAAAAAAATTTAATCTAAGCCGTCAATCTGAGGAGTTATAACGATTGAGATTAAAACCGACGGAAACATATCTAAAACGTTTGACGATGAAATATGGTGAGAAATTAGATCAAATCGGATGATGAAATGTGGTGAGAAATTAGGGAAAATTAATATTTTTGGAAAGAAGAATCAAAGACAAAATCCATGGAATCAAAAATCATGAAATTTGGATCAAGATTTGCAAAGAAATCATCAAGAGAATGAGATAGACATTTCTGAAATTTAAAATTGCAAAAAACCGAAATTGAAATTGAAATGAACTAAATTATGATTCAAAATTAAAATCTAAAAGATTAGGATGAAAATTGATTTTTAATGCAAGATTGCACTCGAATTGATCGAATTACTTGCCGGATCAAAGGCTTTTCATTCCCGAATTCAAAAAATGATCGTTGATGTTCAAGAGTTGATTTCTTCCTATTCTTTCAATAAAATCTCACTTTCAAGCTCTCCGACAATGTAGAAATTGATCTAGAAGCAATTGAAAGCAAGAGATTCAAGGGATTTGGTGTCTAGACAGTTCGATTACTCATAGAACCCAAGAATGCTTTACATCGTCGAAGAAAATATCAATTTATAGGACAAATTGGGCGTAACCGTTGGATCGAGATTTAATTCTTCGATCAATGGCTCTGAAGAAACGTTAGGCTTTGAATCGTCAATATTAAGTTACGTCCATTGGATCTTGGATGGACTGTCGAGATTTTGTCACGTCACGCGCATTATAAGTAACTTGTGAAACGCCTGCCATTTGATATTAATCAAACGCTCCATATGCGTTTCGTCGGTTTTAATCTCACCCATTATAACTCCTCAGATCAATGGCTGAGATTAAATAATTTTAAAAATAATTCGTTGACAAATGAGATTGCGCCACGTAGCCCCTCTACTTAAGTGAAGATCAATAGTCTTCTTTAAAAGCGCGAATCAGACGCTCCTCGTAACGCCACACGTCACTTGCGCACATTTAAAACAAAACAAAGTCTCACATAGCAAAAAAAAGCATGTATATAATGATTATGCAAATAAGGAGTTAGCAAAAATCCTTAACATAGTGCTTTCTCATTAATCACGTACACACGCGCACACACGTGCAGACACTTGCACACATGCACACTCACATGCGCGCACATGTACACATGTGTGACACATGGCGGTCTCACATGTCACCACGTGGCGCCGCATTTTTTTGACCGCTCCACATCATCTATCACATCAGCACGCGATAAAATAAATAATTTAAAAGAATTAAATTAAAAATCGAATTCAATTCAGAAAAATTAAAAAAATCCAAAAAAATCCCTAAATTTTAGAAAATTCATATCTTTTAAAATATAACTCCAAATTAATCCAAATTTGTGTCATTGGATCAAAAATTAAATTATCTATTATTCTATAAAAATTCAAGTATATTAAATAATAAGACAATAAATTTCTATTTTAAAAATAGATTCATTTCTTTTAGAATTTAAAACTTAGAAAAATACATAAGTGTATATAAAGTGATTTCTCTTATTATTTAGCATTAAAAATAAATTATAATCTCAAGTAAATATGTGGATAATCTAATATCTTAAAATATTCTTCTTAATTTATCATAATTAGCCCTCAAATTAATGTATTTCGAGATTATAACTTCTTTTTCATAGAATGATAGATAAATACTAAAAAAATATGATAACAAGCATTAGAATAGAATTTTTGTTTGCCTTAATTTGCATTAATAATTAAATATTTTCATGTAACAAGAATTATGTCTTAAAATCTTTTTAGTAATGATGAAAATGAATGCATCTATGACACATTATTTTTTCCAATACCCTCGTCCGCACCACAAGCCACACTACCTCTAGCATCAAAGCTGCTATAAGCCATGTCAATCGACCATGAGGGTTAAGGTTTTGCAACCCTAGGGCGAGGTGATAACACAAATTTTCATGCATCCATATCACACAATTTTTTTTACATTTATTCCTAAAAAATGAGCATAAATGCATGTTATCATGGTTTAAATGATAGTCCCTATCTTTAAAAGGATATTCTTGATTTTTTATGATTTTATACTATTTTATAAGAATTTTATGACATTGATTTATCAAGAAAATAATTTATTAAGTCATAATAATTTATTTATTTATAATTTAAAATACATTTATCCACACAAAAATATTTATTAATGCATGTTCTTGGGGTTTAAAATCATTAAAATTACTTTTAAAGATATTTATAATTTTTTACATCTTTATGGTATTTTTGGGAATTTTTTATAGCCAAAATAATTTTAAATGAATTTATAAATATAAAATATATATATTTCTCTTTAAATATGAATTTTTGGCTTATTTACAAATCATGCCACGTGGGGTGATAACAACCATAAAAAAATTAGAAAAAAATGTTAAAAAAATTAACAGCTCTCCCTCTCTCCCCCCCCTTGTGTGTGGAATATAATTTTCTTGTGAACGAGAAAACCTTCTTCCGCCATTGCACCGCAATGCCTTCCTCTCCTCATCGTCCTCTCCTCTCTCTCCTTGTTGTCTCCTCTTTCCATGTTCTCCTCTCTCAATTCTGGCACTACCTCTCTCTCTCTCTCTCTCAAGAGAGGAAGTTTCTTGCATGCATGGGGAAAATATTCCACTCCTCTCTTTCTTTTCTCTCTGCCACGTGTTTCCCTCTCTTCTCCCTCCCTCTCTTTGCCTCCTGTCTTGCATGCGTGTGTGGAAGAAAACTTTTCTTGCGCACATGACAAAAGTCCCTCTCTACTGCAGTGCTTCCCTCTCTTCGGCACTCCTCTCCTTTGCATGCTTTTCACTCTCTCTCTCTCTCTCTCTCTCTCTCCACTGGTGCACCACTTCATTCAACATCTCTCTTTTCTCGAGCACACTTATCTCTCTCTACATGCATTTCCCTCTCCTCTCTTTGATGCCTCATTCCTTTGAAACCATTGGCTCCCTCCAAAATCGCCAATGCATCACTCTCTTTCTCTATCTCACCAAAATTTTCAATTTCCACTCTTCACGTGTGCCATGAGTTTGATGTGGCAAATAAATAGCTGCATCAAACTTGTTACAAGAGAGAGAAGAGAGGAGAAAAATAGAAAGTAAATATTTTAACTTAAATTTTAAGGTTTGATCGTGATGTGGGAGATTGTGAGACATAAATGGCCCAAAATTTGAGGTGGCTAATGATGAAAGAGAAATAAATCAATGATCCAAATTTCTCTAAATTCAAAACTTGATATCTAATGATCTTGATGGAGTTTAGGGATAAAAGTTTATGAGAAATTTTTTCTTTTCATACCCTTTCCAGAAATCCCTTGGATTATTAAACAGTTTTTTTACATTTCTTTGGTAGCTACTTGCATTAGCTACTTACAAAAAAGGGAAAGAAAAAATTGATTGATTGTGCATTTCTTTACCAAACATCCTTTTTAGTGAGTTTTTTCTTTTCTATTCATTCCTTATGTTGGATACAAGACTCTAAGTCTATGCTGGATGTATGGACTCTCAAAGGAGTGATTCATGGAAAGTATTGCTAGAGTGAGTTTTTGATCGTGAATCTCTTAGATTAGACCATTTTTGTATGGATCTTTTCCATTTCATCATATTTTCAATCCACAAATACACATTGACTAAATCATCATTCCACCATTCAATCGAGAATTTTCGATAAGAGATTTGAAGTGTTTGATCAATTCATGACATCATTCTTACTTGTTCCATCTCTTCATCTATCGTGTTCACTTTCTTAATAAAAAAAATACCAAAAATAATTTTTTCATTTCTATATTTTAACTATTCTCCCTGAGGCTTTGACCTCAACTTGCTACTATTCTAATTTTTTGTAAAAAAATAAATTTCAAGAGTGAAGTATAATTTTTTATATGTTAACTTATATTTCAACGACAATGATTTTACACTTATCATGACGTCATGGGTGCACATGAATCATGAAGTTTTTTTCTTTGATTAACATATGCAGCACACGCCAAGCATCCCATGTGCGCAATGTAAGAAAGGCACAATTGTGTAGTACACTACACATGCCCCATGCGTAGTACACACCAAGCCACATGTGGCATATGCACGCTTGCTAAAAAAATGTATATCATTCCTTGCCACCACCATCAAGCATCTTTTGTCTGTCTTAGTGTCATCTATGTGTGAAACAACATCAAAACTTCACTCTACCCCCCTCTTATGATTGTGTGTTTTGGTTTCATCTCATATATTCCTCTTTTGCATCCACTGCAGTTAAGTTTAGCCACCTAGATTCATGACCAGCTCCATGTTTTGGAATTGGAATTTTTCTTTATATCAATGATTTCTAGACAATCCTCCCACCCTTGATTGAGGAAGACAATGATTTTTCTCGTATCACCGCATTCAATTACTAGGGCTCAAATCAGTTGTGTGTGATTTTATGGCATGTTATTCGGCCCTAAGATTTTCTAAACCTCATAGAAAGTCAATACTAGTTCATCACTCAAATAATTATTATCCTCCTAGATACTTGTACTCGTTCATCATTTAACACTTGTGAGTCCTCGATCTAGAGGACCCATAGCCTTGGAAGATCATCTAGTCGACCCTCTCAAGGATTCTATCTCCATCCCAACGCAAGCTCCTCCTCATAGTGAGCTAATCCAACTCATGGATGTCATACATGATATAGATATCCATGTCATTAACAAGTTGATATCAGGCGGTCATTGAAAACACACGATTATGTGTCAAAAGAAGTCTAAATTCATTTTTATTAAAGAGTAATTAAGTATGTTGCATGAATAAGGATTGAATCCATGAAAAATTAGAGTTGAATGAGATGATGAGATCTGATTCTCAATAGGCTCTAGAAACTTCAATCAAAACATCAAATGTAGTGGAAGACATGAAATCGAACATTCAAAACATCAAAGCACCAAGAGAAGATGATCTTATCATCTAGTTTAAATTAAAATCCATACTTAGAGGGTTCATTGAAGGATTTCTTGAAGTTATTCAAGTTTCCAGCCCCTAGAAATATCCACGTGATCGGCCAATGGTTGGATCTCCTATTCAATGCTTTTTCTTCAAGAGAGAAAGAGAATAAAAGAGAGAGTTTCTACAAGGTTTGCATGGGCATCATGAGTTGTGGTCAATCTCCCCTTATTTATAGGCATTGGGGATGTGAATTGATGAATATTATGTAGCCTAAATGCTAATTAAACTTCCATGTATATTGTTTATATTAATTGAAATAAAATTTATTCATTGAAATAAAATTTATTCATTGTCATTCTTGTGTGATGTTTGCAATGAAAACCATCAGCATATATAATGACTACGTGAATTATGATGAGGTCATAATATATTCATCGCCAAGTTTTAAAACATATATTCTAAATATTCCTATTCATGGGATATTTGAGAACGACATTGACTTATTTGTAAAGAATAACACTATCTAATCGACATATATGATGAGTATGGTTGATCTTTTAGAGATTGGTGTGGAGACTCAAAGGATAGCTAGTGGGTGCTCTTTGGAGAAATTGATCCATATGAATCTCTCAATGGAATCCTTGAATTGATCAGTAAGAATCCATGTTCGATGATGATATCAAAATTTTGGAAGGCTTATCAATCTCAAATCCCAACATGAACTTCCACAAAAGCCTCCAAATTATATCTAAATCCACCAACATTCATAGACCTTCTGTATATGATCATCTAAATTCATATATCTTACTAATTAGTAACTTAGTACACCAAATAATACTTTCAGCCTTATTTGGTTATTTGATGTTGTAGAGGGTTATTTGGTTATTTACTTCCAACACCAAATAACCAAAAGGACGAACCATAGGGATGAGTTGTAGAGGGTTAATGTTTTATGTTAAGAAAATATAATATTAGAGTGGGAGAAGATGTCGTGGTGAGTTTTAGAGAAAAAAATAAGAAATGAAGGTTATGTGGATTTAAATATGAAAGAAATGAAGGTTATGAGGGACAAGGTGTAGAGGGGGCCATAAACAAAGTTACCCAATATTTTGAAGGAACTAAAAGAAATAATAGTTGATCCAAGAACTTGGAACTCAATATTCTACCCACTAGCATTCTAGATTGATTTCTTGCTTATGAGAAATCAAAACCTCTTACGTGTCATCTTTTGAATTGAATCTATTTGGTAGACTGTATCTCAATCCAAACCTAGTCTCCATTGAAACCACAAAATCACTTTTGAGGAATTCATGTTTTATCCTATCTCTAAAATTTTGGAGATCTCGTGGCTAAGGATTTTTTTAAGTCATTATAAAAATTATTATTGATCGATAAGGTATCTTTGGTGTCTCAAGTCAAAGAACTACATACACAATCATGACATTAATTAACTTGATTGTCATTTCAGTATAATACCATTCGAGGATTCATTCAAATAAATTTAAATGAACTCTTTCTCCAAAGATCACCTACTATTTGTCCTTAGTTTCTCTACACCAATGGCTGTCAGATCAACCATACTCATAATATGAGTTAAACAAGATAATGTTTTATTTTATGATACTTTGACGTCCTTATCAAATATCCTCAGAATATAAATATTTTAACATATGTCCAAAGACTAGAGATCGATGTTTCATGATCTCATCACAATTAACTTATTCATGTCATTAGCTCATGGACCTCATTTCAAACACCACACAAGAATAACATTGAATAACTTTCATGTTAATTAATATAACAAGACATTGAAGTGTGATTTGGATTATAGGCCACATAATATACACTAGTCAAATCTAAAAACAAAAATACAAATCCAAGTTTGATCAATCTAAAATAATAAAAAATTTCAAAATTAAATGCTTAATTGCTTGGCAAAAACACAATTTGACGAGCCAATTTCATGCAGTCTTTAGAAACACACAATCATGGGTAAAAAAATTCAAAACTCACTTTAATTGATTATTAATTAATTTTAATTAGTGAAAAGGTCAAATTTATGGAGAATTAGAGTTGACTTTTGAGATGTATTAGAATTCAACAAAGTTGGCCAGTGAAATGAGACGAGATTTTAGGAACAATTTCTAGAAACCCAATACTTGGATCTTTCCAAGAAATAATAAATGACACAAATCAAATTGGAACCAAGGGAGAAGTCATAGAGGGAAGTTAGAGAGAGAAAATCACTCACAAATAGAGAAAACGGTTAAAATCAATGAATTTCTATTGATCTCGGATTTTAAATTGAAATGTAGTACTAAATGATGAAATATTAATTAAAATAGGAATAGACTAATTTAGGAAAACCAAGAAATGACTTAATTCATTGGTAGATCAAAGATTTTTGTATTGACACGTTCTAAGAAAAAAAATCAAATTACAAGAAACAAATTCTCACAATTCTTTCATTAAAATCGTGATTTCAAATGCTCATTAGGTGTGAAAATAAGTGTAGAAAAAATTTTAATCAAGAGATTCAAGGAAATTTTTTTCCAAAGGCTCAAGAAATATTCATTTTTGCGAGCGAGGAGAAGAGATCTAGCTTCCAATGTGAGTTGTAGATTGGAGATGTTGCATGGGCCAAGAGCCTTAGTTAGTTGCTATTTTCGTTATTTTTCATTCTTGTTGTTGATACGGTTAAGACTGATAACTGATAACATGCATTTATAACTCAAATTCTTGCCTAGTTAACTCATATTCATGCTTATTTTATGTGAATATGATGCATGTTATCATAATTTTTATGAATTTTCTCCATTGGTATGCCATTACACTAAAGTTCATATTTATGCAAAAATTAGGGATAATTATGTGCTTTCTTGATGATTAATCTTTTTTCAAGGTTAAATTAATAGGAATTAAGTTCTTTCCCTGAATTATTTTGACTTTAGTTAATAATTTTAAAGGCTAAATATAAGAAGGAAATTATTGGATGATTAAAATAGAAAGATCTTAAGGAATGCCTTTATGTTATTTTTAATGCATCTTATTTTCTTCTTCTAAAATTATTTTTTTATGGCATGAGATTAAAAAGAAAAGAAATTGAGATCCAATGGAGAAAATTTGAGATTAAAAGGAGTTGTATTTTAAAAGTTATGAATTTATGAACATTTTAGATTTTTCTAGAATTTAATTTGAATTTTTATCAAATTTATTCCTTAATTAAAATCGCAAAAAAGGAGTTATTTTTCTGCAGAACCCACGGATGACATGGCATGTGGGACCAGCGTGCGGATGCGACGCGAGCACTAAGGCCATGTGGCAGGGCCGCGCGTGGCCCACGCGAGGCGCAGGTGGCGCGGACATGTGGCAGGTGGCCAAGTGGGTCCACGCGGACGCCCGTGAGGGGCGCCAGGTGGCAGAGTGGCTGGCGTGTGAAGGGCCCACGGGTTAGTGGGCCCTTGTTATAGCATTGGGGCGGTAACGCAATAGCGTTAAACCGCCCCACCTTTTAAGCTCACGGTTTCTCGATTTTTTCTTCCATGTGTGACTATGTTCCCACACGTTTTTAATATGCAGGCAACGTGGCATCACGGTGGGCATCGGATGAAATCGCGATGCGTCCATCGCGTGGATGCGAGTACACCCAGATCAACATATCCCACACCTGCGTTAATAGGGGCTTTAAGTGAAGTGATCGACGGCTTACCTGGTGACACGTGGAAACTTTGGGAGCACTCGATCTTCATCAAACGTGCAATTGTGAAGTGGCCATGCGATCTTCATTGGACGGCGCAATCAACATCAAAGGAAAGGTCCACGATCATGGCCCGATCGCCGCGCGATCGTGGCCATGATCAAGCGCGATTGTGGTCCGATCAAAACGCAATCATGGCCCCAATCACCTTGGATTGATGGCTCACGATTAGCGTGCGATTGTGGCCATCACTTCCACCTATCCCACCGGATCAAACGGCCGAGATTTTTCGGCGAAAAATCCCCTTTAAAACCGATGTATTCTCCTCTTTTCTTCTTAACACTTGATTGATTTGTGAAGCAATTAAACAAATTTGGAGCAAAATCTTGAGTTCTTCGTGATCTCCCCACGTTTAGACTCAATTGCGAAGCAATTGGAGCGGGATTGATCAATAATCATCACTGGATTTCATCGAATTTTTCCCTTGAATTCCGAACGTCCGCGAGGAAGAAATTGAGAAAATTTGCTTTCAATCCGCGTGAATTGAAGCCCCATTCTTGTGCCAATCAGGTTAGTATTAATATTTGATCGATTATCGGGTGGTAATTTGAGTTTTTATTAGGTTTAGATCTTTAGTTTTGCATTTTAGTTCTTAGTGTTCTTCAATTTTGCCCAATTTTATTCTGAAATTTTTATGATTTTGAAAAAAGGATATCTCTCTGATTGTAATTCCCGAATCATCTGATTTTAGTTTCATTAGATTTCTTGTTTCATCAGATTTCCGTGGATAGCAAATTCGTCGAATTCCGAGTTCATTTGGCCCCTCAATTTAACGTTTGACCGAGCACTGTTCATTTTCAATCCGAATTTGAATGTTGACTTTCGGGGTCAATTACTTTCAAAATATAAATCGGAATTCAATCATTTTGGTCTCTTTAGAATCCTCTGGTTCTTAGATTTCTATTGATATATAAATTTCAACATTTGGATATCATTTGACTAGTCAATTTGAAGATTTTCTCTAAAGTGTTCATTTTGGGAATTTTCTGATCTTTGATTTTCAATAATTCATAGTAAATCTATTTCTTATTGAAAAATCACGAATTATATATCAATAAATGTGATTTTCTCTCTAGTTTCTAAATATATAATTTTCGTAATCTTTTGACACCTTTTGATTCTCTGATTTTACAGAACTCCGACTATTGGTGAAAGTCAAAGCTTTGACTTTAACTTTTGACTTTTCTCTTTCAAATCCGAGAATTCCAATCTTAAAATTTCTTATTTAGTATATTTATATTATTTCTATTCATAAAATCTTATTTTTACTTCTTTAAAACCTCTTTTAAACCTAAGTTTGACGAAGTCAACTTTGCAAATAAAGTCAACCTTGTTCTCTTGTGATCGACCCAATACTTACACTTTACTTGATTTTATATCTTTATCTTTGTGAGTTTGGTTTTATAAATTTTGTTTGACCGACGTTTGTGTGTTTTAACGACCACACTAAAATGCTGCATCAATAACATGCTATTTATACACGAATTTACATGCTTATTAATGTAATTAAAGGCATTAATTATTCCAAATGTATGCATGTTATCATATTTTAAGTATATTTCTATCATTTTGTATCATTTCATGTAATGATCTAAAAATACATCAATTTATGGATTATTATACATGATTAAAACATTATGATGTTTAATCGTAATAATATTTAAGATCATAATCATGTTTTAAGGATGAAAATATAAGAGAAAAGATCTTTATTAACATTTATGTATTTTTATAAATTTTTTTTATAAGATACATGAATGTATTAATTTAATTAAAATTTATTATCTTATTATTTTAATAATTTGACTTTTTATAATCATAGATTATTCAATTTCTGATCCAAAAAGACAAATTTGAATTAATTTGGAGTTGTATTTTGAAAGTTATGATTTTTAAAATTTTAGAGAATTTTATGGAATTTTTCTGATTTTAATTAACTTTACTTTCGATTTTTAATTAATTAAAACATTTAAAAAATGGCAAAAAGGGTGCGTATTTTGCACGAGCACACGTGGATGCGACGTGACACTCAAGGCCATGTGGCAGAGCCACGCGGACCCGCGTGAGTGCCTGCGTGGCACTGAGGTGACATCATATTTATATCTACTCGTATTAGTATGGTTATAGTACATATAAGCATCCGATATTTCGGATTTAAGCTAACCCCTATAATCGGCTCACCTTATATACCCGATTGTTCTTATTGTTTTTCTCTGTGTGGGACTATGTTCCCTCTTTTATTTTGATTTCAGGCCGCGTGGCGTGACGTGGAGCGTCGGATCAACATCGCGATGAAGGGCGCGCGTAGATGTAAGTGAAATCATCGCGGCAGTTGATTAAAGAGTTATAACGGCTGAGATCACTCACGATCAATAGAATCCTTGACATATTGTGACCGCCCCATGAAGATCCGACGGACCATCAAGTGACGCATCCTTTCAAAGTGTATAACGTGGACGCATCTTGATCCTCCATCTGTGATTGGACGGATGCAACTTAATCGCACCGTTTTGATCAACAGACATGTGATCGCGACCGTCAATCGCAAGGTGCCCACTCATCGAACGGTCGCGCCCAATTTCTCCTATAAATGCAATGTTCTTCGCGAACGGAAAGCTTTGCCCTTGAATTTTTGAGAAATTCGAACCGCCCATACTCCCAATTCGAGTGCCATTCAATTTCATTGTGTTCTTGATGCATTTCCGCATCCGAGGAGCACTTGAAATCGGAATTTGATCAAGAGATCGAGGAGATATCACATCTTGAACTTCAATTTTGTCTTCGAAAATGCGGAATGAAAAGCCATGCATTCGTAGATTAATTGGATCATTTTGAAGGCTACTTTGGGTTAGATTGCGTGTTTTCATCTTAATCTTTCATCATTTAGTGTTAATTTCACATTTTGAATCGTAGATTAAGTTTAATTTTAGTTTAATTTTGGTTTTCAATCAATTTCGCGATACGAATTTTCTCCCATTTTCAAACTTTGATTACTCTGTGAATTCTCATCCAAATCACTTGATTTTTGATTCTGTGGATTCTCAATTGAGTTATCTTTCTTAATATCATAAATTTCCCAATTTCTAATCTCAATTCATTGTTCGATTTGATCGAATTTCAAAGTTATCTCTCAAATTTCCCTAATTCTCCGTGGATTCGACCCTTATTCACCATTATACCCTTTAATTAAATTAATTAATCATAAATTGTTAAGTTTAGGACTTTGTTTTGACACTATATCGTGTGTATTCAACGACCATATGAAATAGTCTCGTCAAAGACCCATCCAAATTATGTTTTCTAGTTGGAAGTGTTCTTGTAGAACATTTGGTTTAAGGGAAAAAGTGAGAAATAATCCTTTCTTTCAAGTTATTTTTATTTAAAGAATCAGAACCCTTCTTTTATTTTACTTCATAACTTCTTTGCTTCATAACCATAAATGAATACCCTTGTTGCCTCTTTGACGTTGAATCATTGTCTTGTAATCATGGACTTGGGATTTTGGATGTATGCTTCACTTTGATGTTGATAACATGCTATATTAACATGATAAAACATGATTTTTGATGCATATTAAGGTATAAATGGTTTCATTTACATGCATGGTATCATACTTATGCATATTTTTCTATCATTCTACGAAAAAGTAACTATAATCTCAAAAATACTTTAAATTAGGGTTAAATATGATGATTTAAAAGATAAATAATTGATAACCCATCTTTACTTGAGATTATAAAGGTTTTTTTAAAAAGTTAAAATAATGAGAGAAAAAGGTTTTTTTATAAACATTTATTTACTTTTTTTAAGTTAATATCTTTTAAATAAATAAATGTAATTTTGAAATAATATTTAAAACTCTCATTATTTATTAATTTTGACTTTTTAGAATGATAGATAATTAAATTTTGGATCAAATGAAAGAAATTTGGATTAATTTGGAGCTATATTTTAAAAGTTATGAATTTTCTAATTTTTAGGGATTTTTTCTAGATTTTTTTGAATTTATTTCAATTTTCAATAATAAAAATGAATTAAAAAAGGGGCAAAAAGCGGGTTTATTCCGTGCGGGACCCACGTGGATGCGACATGGCACTTCGGGCCACGTGGCAGTGCCACGCGGGCCCACGCGGCAGTGCCACGCGGGCCCACGCGGCAGTGCCACGCGGGCCCACGCGGCAGTGCCACGCGGGCCCACGCGGCGCCTACGCGGCGCGATATTTATTTACATATATATTTTATATAGTATATAGTGCATAAGGTTCAGCCTTCCGAATATCGAAAGGGTATTCAACACCTAAAACCGTCGCTGCTTTTAAACCCAATCAATTCCCTTAATTTTTCCCATGTGGGACTAAGTTCTACACGTTTTTTATATGCATGACACGTGGCGCAGGGAGGAGCGTCGGATCGACGGCGCCTTGGAAATCCTTGCGTCGATCGCGTGGACGCGCGGACCATTAATCACGATCAGAGCACGTGCGCTAAAAGGAGGGATTATAATGGCTCAGATTAAAACGCACGGGGGAAAGCCAGACTGTCGTATCGCGATCCAAGGAGCGAAATCGCGTGCGTTTTATAACGCATCTCATCAGATCGCATCCAGACCGTCGATCAAGATCTGACAGCCACGACTTATTTGAAACGGTCCACGATGGACCATTCCATCGTAACCGTCGATCGTTTTCGATCGAACGGTTACGCCCAAAATTTGTATAAAAGGAGAGGTTCTTCCGATGTTCTAAGCATTCGAGTTCGAATTCAATCTAATTGAGCTGTCTAGACACCTTCCCTCTCATTTCTCTTGATCTCAACGTGTTCTACCTTCAATTCCGCACCTCCGGAGCTCTTGAAATCAAGATTTCATCGTGTAGATCGATAGAAATTGCAGCTTGAACTCATCGTGGCGTTCTTCGGTGTTTTCGTCGATTAATCAGTTTAATCGGGCTAATCCGATCGCTAATCGTGGTTAGTGGAAGCAGGTTTTTTACCAAGAATTAGTTTATTTAAGTTTGATTTTGATTTAGATTAGGATTTAAGGTTCAATTTGGTGGAATTTTAGATAAAATCGCGATTTTCGATTCCAAAATTTTCTCTCCACTTTGAATTTCGATTTTTCTGCGAAATCAAGTCCAAATTCGATGATTCTTAATTCCGTGGAATCGATTTGAAGTCCTATTTCATAATTTACCATTTTCCCCAATTTCTATCATCAATTCATTGTCCGATTTGATCAAATTTTAAGAATACATCAAGAAATTCCTTATTTCCCTGTGGATTCGACCCTTTTTTACCATTATACCCTTCAATTCGATACATTTTCATCAAATTGGTAAGTTTGTAATTATTTTTGACACGAGACCGTGTGAAATTGATGACCTCGCGGTCTTGTCTCGTCAGATGTCACATCCCCAATACCTCTTAGGTTGATGCTTCACTAGATTCTGCCACCTACTGCTTCTCTTAAGTGGCAATGGATGGCCCAAGTTAAATTGTATCGATTTTCTGGTCCGATGTCTCTTGTGCTGCCAATTCGAGTAACATAAGTAAAATAAATGGGGTAAACTTATAGAAAATATCATTATGTGTGCCATGCAAACATCGCATGTGCACTATGTGGCATTGTGACGACAAATGGTGCACTGTCGTGTGGCTACGTTGCCGTGTGAGGGTGCACTTATAACCCCTTAAAAATAAATTTTACAAATTCTAAAAAAATATAAAAAAATCTTTAAAAAATTTATATCTTTACAATAAAAGTTATTCATAAAATTCTCCTATTCACTTCCAAAATTCAGAATATATTACTTTCAAAACTTATTTTGAATAATTATATTTATGATATTATTAAAAATTTGAAATATCACAAAAATGCGTTTATAAATTGAAAGAAATGAAATTTTAAAATGTCAAATGTATGAATCACACAAAATTAACATTAAATAATACCTAAACACTTTAGCATAAATGGTATAGAATTCAAGAAAATTTACTCAAAACATAGTACCATGCATCATAAATGAATGGAATGTGTCTTTAAATGTCCTTATAATTAGTTAATTGCATCTGAATATTGTGTGTTATCAATCCACGAGAATTATAATGCAAATGCACAAGGAGGTATTCAAAAGAAAGGGTTTACACATGCTCAAGCAATAGAGTTTTCTAAAGAAAATGCAAGGAGAGAAAGAGGTACTTTTTAGATTTGATCTCATTAAAAACCTAAGAAGCTTCCCGATCAAGGTAAATTATAGTATACAATAATAAAATTGAATAAAATTCATGATGGATTATGGTCGTATTTGTCCTATTATAGGGTTATATTTTTAGGAAGGTAAAACAATTTAGATTGCAGTCATTTCATAAAGACAATATTAAAAGAGCTTTAGAAAGATTCTTAAGACTAGAACTTATAAAGTGGAACTTATGTTTCTTAATCATATATAAATTATTTAAGCCTCAATTACATTGTAGTTTTTTGGATTTCTTTTCACAATGTGAGATCTTTTCATTTTGTGCATGTGAAGGAGGGTTTGCATTGATTTGTGTTAGTTAGAACTTGCTTGATGGAAATTTATGGCTGTATGATGCAGTCACTTGGAAAGGTCAAGTGAGGTATCACCAATGTCATTAAAAAATATGGAATACTTATAATAGATCGCTAGGGCCACATTATTTAAAACAATATCCACCAACAAAAAACTAAAATGTTGAGAATTTTAAAATTAAACAAATGAGAGTAAGACAAATGAACCATTTTCTTACAATTAGCTTGACGTATCAAATGCACCTGAGCTATTGATATACATAAAAATGCGGCCGTTGGAAAAAATGTGTCAAAGAAGAATGCTAAAATCACTATAATATGGAAGTAAAACTAGCATACTTGGATGTTGAGGTTGCATCCAACGAGAATCAGTTTTAAAACACAATGATCAGTGTCATTCTGATGAATTTAGAAGTTTGGAAAATTTAGTGTGGCCATAATATAAATAGATATCTGGGTAGAGCTGGAGAAAGTTTAGAGAAAGAAAACCATGCACAAGGAGAGAGAGAACAACAATTAAGACCTAATTATCTAACAAAAAACACAAAAAATAAATCTTAACTCAGCATCAATTTGATAGGTATCTTCAAAGCCTTATATGATGAGAGATAGACCCAATTAATAAAGGATTTGAGGCTACTCTTGGACAATCATCACAATGAAGCTTTGAAGTTCAAGTGAAGAACTTACCATAAAAAAGAACCCTCTTCATGAATTCCTTAGCAAAATAATAGAAAAAATCAATAAAAATGATCAAGAATGCATTGTGGATCACCTATTCATTGTTTCACACAAATTTGAGCAATTTTATAGGGAAAAATGGGAAATAAAAAAAATGAAAACAAAGAGAAAGCTTAAGGGTGATAGCAGAAAATTGTGATTGTCTAATTGTTTATTGAAATGATGTAGCGGCCATGATTTGAACATGTTACCCTCTTCTAGTGGGAGGGCAAAGGAGAGAGACTGATCTTGGATGTCATATCATCTCATCAAAGGCAGAGGCATCATCAATCGTCTCATCTAGTTGTCTTCAAAATAAAGTAGCTTGGATTTGTGCCCATGTGAAGGGGAGGGGAGAAATACAATAGGGGTTACATCTAGTTGTTAGATTTGCACACCTCTCTACGCATGCTCCCTGCTTTTGCAACATGTCGCATGAAAATTCATATGGGAAAAAGGTAAGATAATGCCCACTCAAGTTGAGCTATGTGCTCGCCACTATTTAAAAGTGAAATGTGGCACACCTTGTTGCCATGGTCTGGATCATGATTCAGTGGATGAAATGAGACGGCGGCATCCACTGCTTTTATCACCATGCATCTTGCCTTTAGTAGTTTGGTGGATTTGAGAATCTCTAACATGCTGACTTTGATTAGAACTGCCAATGGAAGGGATGCAGGCACACCACATGTTCCTTTGGCAAATTATCATTTATCCCATCACTAATCACTATGCATCGTGGCACCAAATGTGCACTCCTCAAGTTTTTTGTGTGACTCACCAATGTTTTTGTCTGTGCATTGAGGTCTACCAGATGGCTTGCCAGTGCACTGCCACATGGCAGTCATTTTTTCGTGGCAACATGAGACATGATTTACCAAAAATGCTCTTAAAAATCAAAATTAATTCCAAAAAACCATTAAAAAAATGAGAAAAATTCCTAAATTATGCATTCATATATCTTAATCTAGATATCATTTTGGCATGAATTTTTTTGCCACTTTTCTCAAAATCAAATCCTCTTTCTCATTGTGTCATATTTAGTTAAAAAAAAAGAGAACATAATAATAATGTGCATTGAAACAGTTGGTTCAACTTAGAAGGTTACTACAATTTCTTCATCTTCTTTTCATCTTTGTTTCATTTTTCCCCCTCATTTGAGGCATGCAAACAAAAAAAACTCAAAAATTATAGTTACATCACAAATGTTTGACCTCGAAAAAGGTCCAATGCTATTTATGCACCAATATAAACCTAAATGAATACTAAATAGATATATGAGTGAAATGACACGATGAATGTAAACTTTTCAGAAAAACATATTAGCAAGAATTATGTATTAAAACAAGTTAATAATGATGGAAATGAAATATCTATGGCAAGTTATCGACGTGTGATTCCCGATTTTTTGGCCATTTAAAATATCTAAAAAAATCATGAAATTAAATAAAATTAATATTAACTTGTAAATTTCATAACTTCCAAAACACAAGACATTTTTAGTGAGCTTTTTTCACATTACTATCATTTATGAATTATCATGACATTTGTGTAAAAAATAATTTGATGATGATTAATTATTTTGGTTAGGTTGAATTGAGAAATCAAACTAGGTCAATAAAAAGTTAACTTCAACTCTCTTCCTCCTCATCATATTCTTTTTATTTATACTTCGCCTACATCCTATAAGTAAAACTCAAAGGGATAATTAGATTTAAGACGTGTGACCTAGAAAAAGGTCAAACAAAGCTAATGTAAAAATTATTTACAATATCATGAAAATAGTGAAATGAGGTGAGTGGCATTGAGTTAGTAAATGCTTTAAAAGTTTATGATAACGGGCATCTAGATCGTCTCCATTTTTTGTGAAATGTGTTTAAACATCATGCAAAATGCAATTAAATTATGCACATTATCAGAGACTAAGTAGTGAAGAATTGTTAGTGGATGGAGTCTGTCGAACTAGTTAAATAAGAACAATGATTTCGCCTTGTTTGACTATTTATAGTGAATGAGTATGGCATTGCTTTGCATAATTGCTTGAAGACATGAATTTTGCTAAATTTTTTGAAGATGTCTTTCTAATCTAGATGTTTTCGTTGCATGAATAGATGATGCTATTTAATGACCTTTTTTTCTCTAGAGATTGTGGGCCCACCAAATTTTAGAAAACTAAATTGTTTATTTAAAATCGAAACCGGCAAAAATAGTCCCCGCCCCCGGCTCTCCGGGACAGTGGCAACCGAGCTCCCGTGATGGCGCTCCGACTGGCGACCTCGACCAAATCCAAATCCTCTCTCTCTCTCCCCTCTCCACTTCTCTTCTGGCTCCGAATTTCCTTTGGGAGTCTGACGACTCTCGCCCCATCTTCCGGAAACCAGTCTGGCCCATCGTATGCCGCGTCCGAAAGATCCGTCCTCGAACAAGTCTCCGACTTTCTCTCCATCGAAGTGGATACACGTTCATTTGTGGCGGTCGCCGATGTTCCCTCAGGCCCGAAAGCCGCTCAAATTGACGTTTTCGACGGCCTTCTTTCCCCCGAGGAAAAATTGCGAGGGGTTTTTCTCCAGAAACTTTACGGTAAATCCGCCGTAGAAGCGGCTCTCCGCGCTACAAATGTTAATCTGACGGCGGAGATCTTCTCCGGCGTGCTGAATAAAGGTAATTTGAGCGGTGCGGCGATGGTTTCTTTTTTCAATTGGGCTACTAAACAGCATAGCATGCTGAATGGGCTCGAAACGTACAACGTAGTTCTCAAGGCGCTGGGCAGGAGGAAATTCTTTTCGCAAATGGAGGAAATTCTGCTTCGGATGAAGAACGAAAGGATAAATCTGGACCCCATTATCGTATCAGTAGTTACGGATAGCTACGTTAGAGCTCGCCACGTCACCAAGGCAGTAGACTTCTTTGACAAATTGGATGATTTCGGGGGAGAGAAGAATTGCGATTCGTTTGCGGCCGTTATCCGTTCTCTCTGTCGACGATCTCATGTTAAAGCTGCAGAATCTTTGCTCCGCAAGATGAAGGGGAAGATTTCCGTGGACAAGACGGCGTACGACGAGATAATATGGGGATGGGCTAAACTTGGGGAAGTAAAAAATATGGAGAGCGTTTGGACTGAAATGATTGCAGTAGGATTGATTCCTGATAACGTTACCTATAGTCATTTAATTGAAGGTTTAGGACGAACCGGCCGGATCAAACACGCAATCTTTCTCTTTAATCAGATGGAGGGATATGGTTGCTCGCCGGACGTAATAACGTATAAAGCGATGATCTGTAACTTTATTTCAGCAGGAAATCTGAAGCCGGGTACAAATTATTATAGAGAGATGATCGCCAAAAAACAGTTCCCAGACATAGAAACATACCAGATGTTGATCCGGGCTTTTATCAAAGTTCGAAGAGTTGCCGATGCGCTTGAAATATTCGATGAAATGCTTGACAGAGGCGTTTGTCCCAGCACTGGCATGATCACTTCATTGATCGAGCCTCTCTGCAGTAATGGACCGCCCCATGCCGCCATGTTGATCTACAAGAAGAGCAAGAAAGCGGGGTGCTTGATATCCTTGAAAACTTATAAGCTCCTGCTAATGAGACTTTCTAATTTTGGAAAGTGCGGAATGATGTTGCAGGTGTGGGATGAGATGCAGGAAAGTGGGTATTCACCTGATATTGAGATTTATGAGATTATTGTAAGTGGACTATGTAAGAATGGGCAGCTGGAGGCTGCTGTTCTTGTGGTGGAGGAATCAGTCAGAAATGGCTGCTGCATCGGGAAGATAATTTACAATAAGCTTAACCACAGATTACTGGAGATGAACAAGGTGGAAATGTCTTACAGACTGTTCTTGAAGGTCAGAGAGGCTCGCACTTCATTGAACGCGCAGAGGTATTGGCGTTATAGAGGATGGCATTTCTGAAATACCGGCGAAAAGTAATTACTGGATGTGGAAATCATGTTTTTGACATCTGGATCTCCACTCTCCAGTTGAGGAAAATTCACAGAATCTCTTTGCATTTCTAATGGATTTTGTGGAGACGACATAGAAAGATCAAATGTATAGGATGGTAGGCGGTGACCGAATTTAGCAAATTTTGAATTGTTGGAGAATATTGATTCCCAGAAGTGGAAATCATGTGTTTGACATCTGGGTCAGCAGTTAGCGGTATGCAGTTGAGGAAGATTTACAAAATCCTTTTAGCATTTCTTTGGAAATGCAATTTCTGTGCAGAGCATCAAATGGAGACGACGAAGAAAGCTCATGTGGATAGAAAGACTGGCGGCAACCGAATTTAGGAAGGGGCTGGTGGGCTCCTCGTCCAATCTTTGCCTTCTACGTGGCCATGGTTGGCACCAAAAGTTGGGGAGTGGTCCACTAGCTGACGTGGACCGACTCGCCGGCCTTTTTTCCACATAACGGCGTGGAGGATGCCTCATGCCGCAGTTGTTGGACCCTGGAACTTATCCGCTGATCCTTTCATGCCATTTGGACGAATATGGTCTATGATTCGGTCGAATCTCTCTCTCTCTCATCTCTCTTTTTCTCGAAATCCTAAGCTCCTCCTTTCAGCCGTGGACTCTGCAACTCTGCAAGCAGTGCGCACTAGGATCTGGCGCGGATCGCTCTCCAACGCAGAGAAGAGCCGTGGGACAACCAAACTCTGCCCGACAAACTTATCTCAGTCACTCCTTTTCTGTTCTTATTCATTGAACCTGTCTTTCCTTAATAAAATTAACGAGAAAAATGTCGCGATCAGAGGCATCGAATTTGTGCTCCTCGTAAGCGATTCTCAGAGATAAGGAGGATGGACTTGTTGGCCCCTTTTCTTATCAGGGCGAACCGCGGAGGATTCTTTCAAAGACCCCACCACAAAGATGAAACATCGGATTGGTGAAAACGGGAAGCGTAGATAAGAAGATTTTTGGAGGATGACGTCTCTTGTTCTTCCTCTATCCGATCCTTGCAGCTTATCACATTGATAAGAAAACCCGGACACACTTTTATTGAAGAGAAGACATTGAAGGAAACAAAGGGAAAGCAGAGCGAATAGCCCTCCATTCCTCACACGCAAGCACACGGCACACTTATGAAAGGGGAAATACTGAAATCCAAATGGCCAGGACGAGCCCAGGCACGGACTTCTTCCCGGCGCCGCCGCTGAGCCTGCTCTCCCAGAGCGGCACGGAGTGTGCCCTAAAAGGCAACTGAGCGGCCGTCTCCTGGTTACAGAGACGAGTCACAGTGAGAGAGATGTTGAAGTATTCCCTCACTTGGGTAATTATCCCATCAGAAACAGTCCAAGCGTGGATCCAAGGAACGGGGAAGGCGCTGCCTTTGGCCCAGCCCTGGCCCTCAACGAGCACCGTCGAACCGAACGCAGAGATGGATACGGGTTCAAAGAAGAAGTTTTCGTCTGGAGCCTCTCCGGTGAGCATTCGCATCATATGCTGGCAGGACGGAGGTCCATGGAACCACCACTCGATATCCGGTTCCAGCAGGCGGTGCACCGATTCCACGTCTCGAGCGTTTAGGGCGTCATACAGGGCGCGCACCACCCTATTTCTCGGGTCTTCCTCCAGACCTGAATCTCCCTTGTTCGCCAGCTCCGACCTAGCCTCTCTGATTCTAAGTTGTTTAGAAGACCAAAAACGAAGAGGAGGAAGAAGAAGAAGGTAGAGATGGTTCCGATGTACATGCGTGGAATTTATAGGCCGACGGTGGGTGACGTGGCAGCCTCTCGTTCGGAACCTGGCGGTCAAGCAGGTACGTTGACCACCACGTCATGTTGCCAGCCTTTTTGACACGTGGACCTACGCCGGAGGATTTTCCGATTATTTGGCCGTTCTATCTGGGGAAGGTTAGAAGTGACGACAGGCTGTCCGGTAGCGTGTCTCGCGGAGGAGCACAAGGCGTCGCTTAATTCGGGGACCCTGCATGACAACTAAAAGAGGCCACGCTACGGGGTCGCGCTGGCAGGGTAGCGGAACACACGAGAGAAAAAACAAGGCGGTCCGCCTGCTGGCTGTCAGAGTGCCAGATTTCGCCAGTGCTGCGTGAAACGGGAGGAAACCAGATGGCCGCGTAGAGAAAGGGCGAGATCTCGGATAGGCTTCGCCCGTTCCGATACCGGTATCGAATACCGGTATCGGTTGCGGTAACGGTATCGGGTACCGTTAATGTCCTAAACGGTATCGGTTTCCGATACCGACATCCGATACCGACATCCGCTAACGGCTAGCGTTGGATGTCGATACCGGATATCGATATCGGAACCGATACCGATACCGACATCCAGATTAACCCTAACTTTTTGCGTAATTGCGTTTAACCCTTAGGAGCTGCTATTTGTACTGGCGATACTGATACTGAGAGAGAGAGAGGTGTGTGGATGTCGGTCTCTGCTTCCCTCTCCCAGCTCCATCTCCATCTCTATCTCCTGCAAGCTTCAGCCGTTTATCGATCACCCTATCCAAAACCTCGTCGCACCAGGAAGCAATCTTCTTCATCCTCCGTCCGACGCCCTGAAGATCTAAGGGCGCTAAAGCGGGGAAGAAATCCGAGACATTTAGATAGCCTAAGCACTGAGTGATCCTGTGAACAACTTCTCTAAACTCCTTCGCAACCGACTCTCTCTCGTCTCCTTCCAAAGTCTCCCCCCAAAACATACCCAAGATCAAATTCTGAAGCACCTGGAACGAGACTCCGCCAAATTAAAACCTTTTTCTCCCCTTCTTTCGTACAACTCATTGTTAATGCTTCTGATCTCTCTCTCTCTAAACCTCGAAAAACTCGTTCATGCTGGTGGAACTAAGAAGTTCTCGACCACGATCTTGCGCAGGAAGCGCCGAAACAGCGGCATCGTTGTTCCAGCCAACATCCGCCCCTCCTTTTCGTGATTATCGCTGCCGTAATGGGCACGTCGTGGAACGCAAATACGGCGTCTTTTTTTCTTTGAGCACTTCCATGGCGGCGGAAGAGGAGCTCACGATAACCAAGAGCTTCGTGCCCAGCTTGAGGCTCATGATTGGTCCGTATTTCTCCGCGAGCCCGGCGAAGTAGACGTGGAGATCAGGAGAGAGAAAGGAAGGATGCCCGTAAGCGGCAAACCTATTGGTCCCAAAGTGGAAGCTTCTTCTTCTTCTTGCTCTTTCTTAAAGCGATGTAGCTCAAGGCGGAAAACAAGGCTATGATGAGGATCGTAAGGGAGGAACTGCGATAGGGTCTCGCCATGGTTTTTCTTCCCTCGACTGTCTCGGTAGCCTCGTCGGAGGAAGGAAACAAAAACAATAACTAGGGGACCATCGAAAACCAAAATCATAGAATCATTCCGCATGTGACATCGCCTTTCATCCGGTACGGTATCTCCCGATACCGGTACCGATACCGTCATCCGGTACCGGATCGGTACCGGATCCATCCAGTACCGGATCGGTACCGGATCCATCTAGTACCGTACCCGGTCCCCCCTTTCATCCGATACCGTCATCCAGAACTGGATGACGGTATCGGGTACTGGATACCGGTCATTGGGTACCGGTATCGGCAGATACCGGTACCGGATGACGGTCCGGACGACGATAGGCGAACCCTAATCTTGGACAGACGCAAATGGTAAACAGACTATAAAAACAGGAAACACGCAGAGCCACTTCATGAACTTGACCTCCCCAAAGAATTTTTCAATGGAAACTTCATCGGGCAATTTTACATGGAGCAACCTCACAGGTATGCTTCTCGAGGGGATACATCAAATGTCTCTCATCGTGAATTTAATATACATGGTATGAAGCAAAGTCATTGGGCGTGGTTTCACAAGTTATGTTTTCTTTTATATGGTATGAAGTAACGTCTTTGATGCATACCACTTTTTTTTTTTTGCATGTAATGTGGACACCACAATCTTTAAAAAAAGATTCCAAATATGAGTGCATTTTTATAATATATGTGGATGATATTTTGGAATTATGATAAGATAGAGTGTTATATTTAGTACTATGGAATTCTCAAGAAAAGGAGATGACATAAAAATCAATTTATTTGAGATTTAAGAACACCTCATTATATCTTGAGAATAGGGTTTGCATGTCAATGAGGATGAATGGTTCTAAACCAAACAAGTACTTTCTAGATCTCTTGGCTGTGTGAGATCCCATTAGGGCCCAACATCCTTCTATCTCTATTTTCTAACTCTTGTGTATCCCTATGGGCCTTCCAGTGTAACCCTCATACTACTCTACTGCAATCTCTCATTCTATTATTTCACATTTCCATGTGGTATTAGAGAATGTTTCCTAGGGTTTCTTGGAGCTGCCATTCAATGGGGGCAAAGATTTCCCCTCTACTGCCCTATATTTTTCAAACCACAACTTTAATCCCTTCATTGTTTGTGCATATCTATCCTCGATGTCTAACTATCATTTCTTCTAGATGATGATTCCAAGATTATCTTTGCAATTGTATGATTATTTACCAATTTAATGCATAATTCATATTGTTTTGATGCATGTTATCATGAGATTCATGTATTTTGGTAATCTAATGCTATTTTGCCGAAGTTATCCTTTGTGCACAATTTATAGTTAATTTCTATATTATGTGTGATTGACCTTTCTTAAGGTAAAAAATAACAAGAGAATGAAAAAAAGAATCAAAGTCAGCTCTCATCTTTGACCAAATTGTTTTTCAAAATCAAAATAAGTCAACAAATTTAAGTTTGTTCTTATTCTATTTTTCATTAAAACAATCTCATGATAATTTTTGTACAAAATAAATTTCTAATTTATTATAAAAATTTTCATTGAAAAGTCCTCATATTATGACATTTATGAATTTTCTTAGTTTATTTGAAATATCTCACTTCTTAGATTTGTAAATAATTTTAAAGGTCCAAAAATAAGAGAATAAGGGGGTCCTCTGAGTACATTGACATGGCGGTGGTAGGATTTGAGATTACATGATAGGTTGTCATGCACATATGCAATGCGCACAAGGAGCCTCTGGATACTAGCTGAGAGTGAATATGGGTCTTAATGACCCATATTTTTTAACTCCTCTCTATCTCTCTCCTTCTCTCTCACTCTCTCTCTCACTCTCTCTCTCTATCTATCAATGTCGGGTCAGCTCATGATCGAGGTTACTCCTTCTAATATGCAAGGCCTTGATTCGACATGTTATCATAGTAGGTGAGCTTTGTTTGCTTAGACGTGCATTGATGAAGCATGATCGTGCAGTCATAAAAAACATATGTCCACACGTTAAAATAAATACTGAATTCACTTAATTTAAGTTTAATTAGAATAGAGGCGAGTAAGGGTTGAATCCATAGAGAATTAGGGTGATTTCAGTAGAAATTTTTAAATTCGATCAAATTGGATGATAAATTGAGATGTGAAATCTGAAAACTATATTTTTTGGAAAAAAGATTTTTTTCTTTGTCTTTTTTATAAGATCTAGTTGAGATGATTTTCTTCAGTTGATTGTCTCTTCATCGATATTTATGACATTAAAAAATACGCTATTGTGGTAGTGGAAACAACAGATTCGCTTGCTACATTACAATACCTTGCTCCTTATACAGGAGCGGCTTTGGCTAAATATTTTATGTACCACAAACAACATACTTTAATCATTTATGATGATCTCTCCAAACAGGCACAACCATATCGACAAATGTCTCTTCTATTAAGAAGACCTCCGGGTCGTGAAGCTCAAAGATCTATCCATAGAATCAAAAATCTCTAGAGTTGAATTTATATTACAGAGAAATCAAAGAGCAAAGTAAGAGGAAGAAAATTGCATGAATAGAGAGAGAAATTGTCGAAATCTCTAAAAATTTACCTAATTTGCTCATTGAAATTAAAATATAGTGCTAAATGACAAAAGATTAGGAGATAGACATGTAGCTAACCCAAAATATGCTCGAAATGACCCAATTAATTACCGGATCAAGGCCATTCATTATGTATTTTCAAAAACAGATCTTTGGAGTTCAAGTGGTGAATTCTCCTTATTCTTTTGAAGAAATCTTGACTTCAAGCATTCCTTAGATGTGGAAATGAGTCTAGTACACAATTGAAGCAAGAGATTCAACGATTGAGAGGTTCAAATGGTTTGACGAATCGAAATATTCAAGAATGTATCTTCTTTTGAAGAGAGAGAGAGAGAGTATGAATAGAGAAATTTTAGGGTGGCCATTGGATAGTCGATTCATCTTCGATCAATGGTTAAGAGTAAGTGAATGGAGACAAATTTGTATCTTTAAGTCATGGTTGTTGGATCTTCATTTGAGTACCAGAATTGCGTCACATATCCACGTGATATGGATTGCCGTTGAATCACATTTGTTGGATCTTTGTTGAATGCTTCTAGTTGCACCACATATGTCGGAGGAGTCCACTGGGCACATTAAATTTAAGTCATTATTAATCCCCCAAAGGATGACTAAGATCTCTTTGAGCTTACAAAGTGAATCGATGCCCAATGAAACATCATCACGTACCCCTCACCTTTAAGTGATCATCAATGGCTTGGATTGGATTTCCATATTTGCGCTGATTGGATGCTTTTGGTGGTGCCCCATCATTTGTGATAAAAATAGAACACAAATAGTCCCACATTGAAAAAAAATTAGTCAAGTAGAAATATAGCAAGAGTTTTAATAATTAATTTCAGCCTATTAAGGGCACTTAGCGTAAATGAATTCTCCTTAATATGTGCCACGTGTGCGCCACACATGTGCCACATGGCACACTCATACGTTGTCGCGTGGCAACATGCAAGCACACATGCCACGTTAGCTTGCACTTATAAATATTAATTTTGAATTATTTTAATGAAATGAATTCAAAATAATTAAAAGTAAATTCAAGAAAATTCAAAAAGATTCCATAAAAGTCCCTATAATTTAGAAAATTCATATATTTTAAAATACATTTCCTTTTTAATCCAATTTTTTATGAAAAATTACATAATCTATTATTGTATGCATTTTAATTTAATAACTAAGAAGAGAATAAATTTTTAACTCAAAAATACACTCATCTCTCTTAAAAAAGAATATATGAGTATACATAAAAATATTTTTTCTCTTTTTATTTGCATTTAAAACTCAAATAAAATCTCAAATGTAAATGGGGTTCATCTACTTAAAATGCAAGTTTGATTTCTATATGATTGACCCTTAAAATAATGCATTTCGAGATTCTTAATATAAATTGCATAGAATAATGAATATACACTCAAACTATGATAACAAACATAGGAATGATATGAATTGTGCCTTAAAATGTACTAATAATCATTTAATATCAAGTATGAATTGCATGTTATCAGCCAACTTTTGCGAGCAATGCTTCTAGCACCTGCCCTTGACGATTGATTCTTATACTTGTTTCTAGCATCGGTACGTCTTTGAGTGGTGCCACCTAGTTTGTTAGCCCCTTCTCATGGTTATTTTCAATTCATGTTGCTGCCACCTTAGAATAGAGGTGCCTTTTCTAGCACACTCTACATGCAATGCATTGAAAAAAAAACCAATAGCAAGGTCAAGGTTTTATTGTGATAGTGCTGGTCTCGATCTTATCATCTCACCTTCCCTCCCTCCTCTCTTCTTCTCTACAACCACAGCTGGCTCGTCAACCAACTATCGATAACTCTAACACCAGCCCCCAATCACCGACATCTAGTGGGGATTTCTGGTTAGAGTATTCAACACACCAGCTAGCGTCCAACAACTGGCTGCCAGTGATGGCCAACAATAGCCACCATTGACAAGTATAGTTGACATGATCTAGATGGCTAATACCATCAATCGACACACCCTGAATCCGAGCACCAGCCTTGACTGGCCTTGTCAATTTTATCGATGATCCAATAACAGCTCAAGTTGCCGACACCGATTCCCACATTTATCTATAGTTTTGGTACGTTGCAATTTTCTCTTCTTCGTACCTTTCAATTACGGTGAATAAGGATTCTGCATCAGCCATTCTGTTCATTGATGTTTTTCCCAAGGATGCTTCACCCTTAAAAGTGCTGCTAGTTATTGCTTCCACTTTGGCAGTTTATCTACTTCTCACTCCCTTTCCAATTGTTCAAAATTTTTCACCTACAACATCTTTTACGATGAATGTGTTCATCCATCATCTTTAGATTCCATGTACTATATTAGTTGGGACCAAAAAAGTTGTTCTGCTAGCTTCCAAAAATTATGGCAAATACATGGTCGTCTCTCCTTTCTTAGGGAAGAGCCTTCGTCATTTGAAGATTTGAGCCATAGGGGCTTGGTTCATTGAGGTTCAAGAAATTATGACATGGCTACTGAAGATGGCATTTCCTTCTATTAGTGAGCCCATGTTGCTCACCACTTTGGCCAAAGCCATCTAGAAAAATGGGCTCTCATTTATAGACACAAGGCCAATATCTCACGTGTTGTGGATGTTTATGATCAGTAAATTTAAGTAAAAGAGTATGGGCATCACCTTCAAGACTATTATGCATTTTTTTGTGAACTCCTCAACTAGCTAGAGCTATATCATACATATATGAAAAACATTACAACCTATTGTTGATAGCATGAAGAGCTATCACTTTCCATTTTTCTTGTTGGCCTTGACACCTCAATCAATTCTCAGATCCGT
Source organism: Lemna minuta (assembly GCA_024174645.1). Taxonomy (NCBI): domain Eukaryota; kingdom Viridiplantae; phylum Streptophyta; class Magnoliopsida; order Alismatales; family Araceae; genus Lemna; species Lemna minuta. Next base: position 7,302,203 of record CM044102.1, on the reverse strand, counting down.
GGTTCCATCTTGGGTGAGGCTCGTTGATAACATGCAACACACACGTGAAATTACATAACTATTAGCCCTTAAAATTATATAACGATTAGTTTTGTTTTAATGGATGTCATCATATTTCAAGTGCCTTTTCTTCATTCTATGCAATTTATATTAACAATCTCAAAATGCATGATTTTAAAGCTAATTATGCATACATCATGAGTTTGAATTTCCAAAACTTTAAATTCCTCTTAAATTAGCCTTAATTCATATGAAATTTTTAGATTTAAATGAAAATAAACTTTAATATACTTTAAAATTATCTACTTTTCCTTTTAAGCGAATTTCGTGTATTTCGAAATTGAATATTTCTTCTCTTGTTATTTCTTAAATTAAATTGCACAAAATGGTAGATTATTTATTTTCGGATCAAACAAAAAATTGGATTAAAAGGAATTATATATTAAAATATATGTGTTTTCTAAAATTTAGGTATATTTTAGAATTTTAATGAATTTCATTTGAATTTATCATTTTTTAATTCAAAAAAGGGCTTTAAAATGTGCGTGCTGACATAGCGAACTGACATGTATGCATGTATCTATGTGACGCCATACCGCTTTGCTTAGTTGTGCCACATGGCGTGCATGTGGTGTGTGTCTTTACCCTTGTGTGATAGCATGATTATGAGATAGTTAGAGCAAAGGTTGCCCTTAATGAGCCAAATTAACTATCTAAATTTTTAGTCCTTTCAAATGTATTAAAATCCTTGATTCGCCCCATGTATGACTATGTTTTTGCTTTTCTATACATGTAACATGGCACGATAAATCAAGTGTTAGACCATATGATCAAGTTTCAACTATTGATCGTCACTTATGAAGGAAGGGGGTCATGGTGACATCTCATTTTCTGTCATTTCCTCTCTCTTTGCATCATACTCATGATTATCAGATTTTGATCAAATCATTGAAGAGGCTCTTGATGTTTCCTCTTCGTCTAGTCATGATCTTGATCGTGTGTGTTTTTCGTCGTTGTTGTGCGTTGATTTTCATGTAATAAAATATAGCTCCTTACTTCGTATAGTGCCAGCAAGGGTTGAATCCATAGGGAGCTAAAGTAACGAGATTATGTGTTCAAAAGAAAGATGAGGGCGGAGAAAGATGTGTGAGTTGAAATAGAGCACGTGGAGGTGAGTATGAGAGACAATTTTGAGTTTCTCTTAGAATTAATATAGAAATTAGAAATTAGATGAGATAATTAGATTAATAGAGATGAAAATAAATATAATATGATGGAAAGATGAGAAGAATAGATGTCGGTAGCAACGGATAAATGCATGGCAAGGGTGAGAGTGAGAGATGCAAATGGAGATGATGTGAAAGCTATTAAAAATAAAATAAAAAAATAAAACACATGTCTAATGTATATGAAGATTTTTACAAGCCAAAAGCTAATCTAGATCTTTTCATAAACTCCATCCTAGTACGAGTGATGCTCAATCCGCTCTGATCATAATCCTTGCTTGCTCCCTTCTCTACTACAAAATTGAGCATAGAAAAATGCTCCTACTTGGGCCTTGAACTCCTCTCCCTTTCCTTCTGGTAGCTTGATGCTAAGAGAGAGCCAAAAACCATAAGGAGAGAGAAAATGAAGGCTTTTATAGGTGTGTTCCTAGGGTTTGAGTGTAAAGAAGGGTAAAAGAGTCCAATCATTAAAATTATTTTTTTCTAGCCCGATTCTTCAATCCAAAGGTGTGAATGGATAGGTTAAAAGATGAATATAACCATAAAATTTTAGCTCAAAACTCTATCTAGATCATGAGATATCATAATTTTAATTTCTAGAAATCTTAGCCGTTGATTAAGATCGTGCAATAAGAGCGTGCCATGTGGCACCCTCTTATTGTACCCAGAAAAGGTGTGTTAGCTTTTCTAAGTACGGAGGGGCTTTTTTAAAAAAAATTACTTACAAATTAGAAGAAATTTTTTATAAATTTCTACTTCTAAAATTAGAGGGATATTTTTGTAAATATGCTCAAAATTGAAAAAAGATCAAAAAAATTCTAGAAAAATCTCTAAATTTTGAAATTGAATATCTCACAAAATATAACTCCTTTTTCCAAGAAATTTTCTCCATTCGATCAAGAATATAATCCTCTATCTTTTCATTCAAAAATCTAAAATCATAAATTTCTCAATAAAAACTTAAGTTTCGTCCAACCTCTTTAAAAATAAAGAGGTTGACCCAATATTCACTCTAAATAAATTTTGAATTATTCTAAAAACCTTATGATGATCCCTCTACCAAATCTAAAACTCGTTTACCACTTATTTCATAAAAATATATTTGGCTTGATGTTCAAATTTAGTGGAGAGTTGTTTCCTATTCCCTCTTATCGTCATTCATATCCATGTTTTCTTACTTGCGTACCTATGTCCCTATATCCAAATAACTCACAGAAAATGTGAGCATTAAACCACTTGACTTTGAAAGAGTTAAATGGGGTTTAGTCTCATGGTATAAGTAATTAAGAAGAATGATGTATGCCAGGAGATATTTATTATTTATTTGACCAAATTAGCACTAAATAGATGCACGTTGAGTATATGAGTCCAATGAAACGATGAATGTAAAAATATCATAAAAAACATGATAACATGCATTATATTTATAAGAATTATGTGTTAAAACTCATTTATAATGATGAAAATGAATGCATCAATGACACGTTATCATCTATCATGTCATGTGTCAAGATCATAAGCTCCCCAACCATGGAACGGCTTGATCCAATGGCCATAACTACTTTTGACACTTGGTCTTTATTAAAAAAAATTCGCTAAGACGATGTGGTGTGATATGGACTATCCATTAGCCCAAAAGCAAGCAATTGGACAGCTAGGAGCGTTTTGACAAATTTTAAGGGCTGTTTTAGGGGTTTTTGAACACTGACGTGGCATTTCCTCCATTGTTGCCATCTTAAATGCTTAGATTGGACGGTTGAGGCTTGAAATAGCCCATTCAAGGCCATTTCAAGCCCAAAAACCATATAAAAGTTTATCCTCTCTTCCATTTCTTGTCATTCTTGACCATTTAAGGCCTTGTTCTTGGCCAAAAGTGTTTCTTTCACCCAATGAGCAATGAATTTTTATTTCTCTCATGATTTTTTGGAGTCATTACTAGTTGCCCTTGAAATGTATGAGGAATTCATGCTTCAATGCCAATGATCATTGTCGAAGAATTGTTATCTACAACCTTTAATCTAGTGACATAGGATCATCTTCGTGATGCCGTCAGGTTGGTAATCAACTTTCTCATGCATTAGATATTGATTAAGATTTAGATTAGGAGCAAGAGTAGGATTTTTAGCTTATGTCCGATGATTTTACTTTGATTCTCTTTCATAATCGTGATATTTTTTCTTTGATGGCTGACAAAACGAATTGATGCGGTTGTTAATTGCACACCGATTCGTGTCAACAATAAAACCAAATTAACCAATTTAATGATTTAATTATAAATTGAGGGGTATAATGGTAAATAAGGGTCGAATCCATAGAGAAATAAGGGATTTTTGAGAGATCTTTTGAAATTTCATCAAATCGGATAATGAATTGGTGATAGAAATTAGGGAAAATGGTAGATTTAGAAAGACAATTCAAAGACGAATCCACAAAATCAAAAATCACTCGATTTGGAGAAGTAAAAGACTGAAGTGGAGAGAGATTTCTAAAAATTAAATCACAAAATTACCGAAATTAAAGATGAAATTAAACTAAATTACGATCCTAAATTACAAATTGATGATATATGACGAGAGATTAGAGGGAAAACACGTATTCTAACCCGAGATAGGGATCGAAATGATCGAATTAATCGCTGGATTCAAGGCTTTCCATTCCGCAATTTTGAAAACGATCGTTGGTGTTCAAGAGACGAATTCTCCTGAATCAATCGACGAAATCTCACTTTTAATCACTTCGTGGATGCGGAAATGGGTCTAGAAGTGATTAGAAGTGAGAGATTCAAGGATAGATGTGTGTAGATTGATCAATTGAGTGAAAACATCCAAGAATACATCAAAATGTTGAAGAACATTGCAATTTATAGTGATTTTGGGCGTTACTATCCGATTGGGCGTTTCCTCTTTAATCAACGACTCTGATTGATCGCATTAATGCGAAATTGTTACCATTAAGTCGCAGCCGTTGGATCGCGATCGGACGCCTCAGATGAAGCCACGTCGCCGCGCGTTATAAAATGCTTTGAAACGCATCAGTTGGATCGCGATCAGAAACCTCAGATGCGTTTTCCCATGATTTAATCTCGACCGTTATAACTCTCGCGATCAACGATCGAGATTAAGATGATCTCGTGAACCCCATTGCGTAAGTGAAAATCAACGATTAGAACTCCACGCGATCAGACGCTCCTCACGCTGCCACGTCATCACCCTCATCGACCGTTCGATCGCGACACAATCGGACGGCTCTGATCACGCCACATCACATGCGCATTATAAAATATTTAAAAATCCAGTTTTAATTAGAAAAATTCGATTTTTAATTCCGGAAAATCCTTAGAAATTCATTAAAAATTCAGAAAAATATTGAAAAAATCCGAAAAAATCCCTTTAAATTAGAAAATTCATAACTTTCAAAATACAACTCCAAATTAATCCAAATTTCTTTCATTAGATCAGAAATTTAATTACCTATCATTATAAAAAGTCAAAATAATTAAATAAAAAGAGAATAATTTATTATTTAAAAAATTACAATCATTTCTTCTTGAAAAATAAAACTTTAGAAAAATAAATGAGTGTATATAAACATTTTCTCTTACTATCTATCATTAAAAACCGAATTATAATCTCAAATTTAGATATAAATAATCTATTCTAAAATATATTCTTAATTATGAATAATTATCCCTAATTTAGTACATTTTTGAGATTATAACTTAAAATTGAATGAAATGATAAAAATGCACTCAAAGTATGATAACATGCATAGAAAGGGAATGTTTTATGCCTTATTTTGCATTAATAATCATGTATTATCATGTTAAGATTGCATGTTATCAATGGCTCTTCGCTTCCAGTCTAATTAACACCCAATTTGATTTGTTGGATTCTTTTCTTCTCCCTTTTTCTAAATATTCTACTATATTTATTTTCTATTATATTTTCATCATCTAATTTGATAAATGTGACTAATTTTTTGTCTCTCATAGTAATAAATCAATTCCCTATATATTAGACCCATATTCATCACTCTACCTACTTTCAATTATCTTTAGAGTGGATTCAATTTTAGTTTTTGATGCGTAAATACATGACTTAATAAGTGCCTAAATAATTGTGCATAAGACGTTCATAAATCACTTCTCGATCTTGAGTACCACCTTCTCAATTACACTATTGGTGGAATTTGGGACACTGACGAGACGAATTGATGCGGTCGTTAATTGCACACTGATTCATTTTAAAAATAAAGCCAAACTCACCAATTTTATGATTTAATCATGAATTGAATAGTATAGTAGTGAATAAGGGTCAAATCCACGGAGAAATAAGAGATTTTTGAGATATCTTTAGGAATTCGATCAACTCGGACGATGAATTGAGGTGAGAAATTAGGGAAAATGATAGATGTGGAAAAATAACTCAAATACAAATGCACAAAATCAAAAATCACTCGATTTGGATCAAGATTCGGGAAGAAATCGGTGAGTGAATTAGAGAGAAATTTCCAAACATGAATTAAGAGAGATCTGAAATTAAAAGACTAAATTAGCTAAATTAACAATCCTAAATTACAAATTAATGATACATGATGAAAGATTAGGAGGAAAACACGTAATCTAACATGAGATAGTGATCGAAATGATCCAATTAATCGCCGGATTCAAGGCTTTTCATTCTGCGATTTCAAAAATTATCTTCGGTGTTCATGAGGTGAATTCTCCCTATTCGATCGATAAAATCTTACTTTCAACCACTCCGTGGACGCGGAAATGAGTCTAGAAGTGATTGGAAGCAAGAGATTCAAGGATGTTGGTGTATAGATAGTACAAATTGATCAAAATCATCCAAGAATGCATTCCAATGTCGAAGAACATCTCAATTTATAGTCATGTTGTGCGTAACAGTCCGATGAAACGCTTCATCTTCGATCAACGGCTCTGATGAAATGCATCAATGCAAATCGGTACAATTAAGCCCTGGTCATTGGATCGGACATGGACCGTGATAACATGCTATATTTACATCATAAAACATGATTTTTGATGCATATTTAAGTATAAATGATTTCATTTCCATGCATGTTATTGTGCTTATATGTATTTTTCTATTATTCTCTTAAAAAGTCATTATAATCTTAAAATACTTTAATTTAGGGTTAATTTTGATAAATTAGAGTTTAATAATTTAATAACCCACATTTTTCTTGAGATTATAACTGTTTTTAAAGTTAAAATAATAAGAGAAACAATCTTTATAAACATTAATTTTATTTTCTAAAGTTTAAAATCTAAATAAATGAATGTATTTTTTAAATAATAATTTTAACTCTTATTATTTACTAAATATGACTTTTTAGAATAATAGATAATTAAATTTTGGATCAAATGAAAGAAATTTGGATTAATTTGGAGTTATATATTGAAAGATATGATTTTTACAATTTTAGGGATTTTTTCCGGATTTTTAAACCATTTTTGTGATTTTATTTTTTGATTTTAAAACCATTTTTTAATAAATAAATAAAAAAACTAAAAAAATGGTTTTGTTTTTCGCGCGGGCCCCACGTGGATGCGACGTGGCACGCAAGGCCACGTGGCAGCGCCACGCGGACCCGCGCAGCGCCTACGTGGCGCATGATATATAGTATATATTTCATACAGTTATCGTACATATAATGGGTCTTCAGCCCTTCCGTATATCGGAAGAGGGTATTCGAACCTATTAAATCGTCGGGTGTTATAAACTCGACAATTTCACTTATTATTTTACGTGTGGGACTAATCCACACGAAACTTATCTGATGCAGGTGACGTGGCGCGATGTGGAGCGACGGATTAAATGGATGATCGATCGACACGCGTCGATCGTGTGGAGCGTGGACCACCGGATCTACATCAAACGCACGTGTTGAATTACGGGCGTTATAACGGCTGAGATGCAATCTGGCGGGGAGCATCGTGACCGCTAGATCGCGATCCAACGACGCAAAAATGATGCGTTTTTATAAACGCCTCTCATCAAGACTCATCCAGACCGTCGGATCAAGATCTAAAGGATGTAATCAAGAGCGTTTTTAAAACGCTTATCTGAGGAGTGATCGGAGCCCTTCATTGAAGATCGGACGGACGCGACATTTCCGAAAACGGTCCATCGTGGACCGTTTATCGTAACCGTCGATCGTTTCGATCGGACGGTTACGATCAAATACCCTATAAAACTCTATGTTCTTCGTCGTTCTAAGCATTCGAGTTGGATTTCAATCAAATTGACTTGTCTAGAAACCGATCCTCTCATTTCTCTTGAGTTCTTCCTCTTCCTCTTTCATTTGCGCGTCCACGGAAGGGTAGAAGTCGAGAATTGGTGGAGAATTGAGTGAGAAATCGCAGCTTGAAGTTCGTCGAGGCGTTCTTGATTTTCTTCGCGATTAATCAGCTTAATCATGGCGATTTGATCGCAAAATGAGTTTAGTGGAAGCGGATTTGCATGATTTCTCCTCCTATTGTGTTTAATTGTCGTTTAGATTAGGATTTAGCTTTCAATTTCGTAAAATTTCACTCAAAATTGTGATTTTGATTGTCTGAAATTTCTCTCCACTTCAAATCTTGATTTCTCCGTGAAATCAAGTCCAAATTTAACAATTTTTGATTTCGTGGAATCAATTTGAAGTCTTCTTTCTTAGAATACCATTTTCCCCAATTTCTACCCTCAATTTCTTGTCCGATTTGATCAAATTTGAAGATTACGTCAAGAATTTCCTTAATTCCCTATGGATTCGACCCATATTTACCATTATACCCCTCAATTCGAGTGAATTTCTTAAAATTTATAAGTTTGGAATAATTTTTGACGCGATACCGCGTGAAATCGACGACCTCGCGGTTTCGTCTCGTCAGACCGCCGAGATGAAGTCACGTCTCACGCTTTAGAAGTAACGCTTGAAACGTCATCCGTCCGATCTTGATCTAACTCTCCAGATGCATTCTCGTCGGTCTTAATATCAGCCGTTATAACTCTCTTGATGAAGGGCTGAGATTATATCATTTAAAACGATTCGCCGACGAGTAATAATGTGCCACGTCATCTGCCGTGTCTGAGTGACCATCGACGATCGCGATTTAATCCCATGATCGGACGCTCCATGTGCTGCCACGTCATCTCTCCCGATTGATCGGATGCTCCTTATTGCGCCACGTCACCTGCATATTTATAAAAATCCAAAAAATCAATTTTTAATCAGAAAAATCGAATTTTTAATTCCAAAAAAATCACTAAAAATTAGAAAAATTCATAACTTTCAAAATGCAACTCCAAATTAATCAAGATTTGTTTCATTGGATCAGAAATTCAATTATCTATCATTATAAAAATTGAAAATATTTAAATAAAAAGATAAATAAATTATTATTTAAAAAATACACTCATTTATTCTTGAAAAACAAAATTTAGAAAAATAAATGAATGTATATAAATATTTTCTCTTATTATTTAACATTAAAACCTAATTATAATCTCAAATTTAGATGTGAATAATCTATTCTAAAATTTATTCTTAATTATGTATAATTATCCCTAATTTAGTGCATTTTGAGATTATAACTTAAAATTGTATGAAATGATAGAAATGCACTCAAAGTATGATAACATGCATACAAATAGAATGTTTTATGCCTTAATTTGCATTAATAATCATTTTTTTGCATGTGAAGATTGCATGTTATCAGACACCCACATGCACCATCACCAACACCTTCCCCTTCTACACCTTTTGACTCCATGTGACTTTTATCCTTTGGTTGTTCTCATAGAAAGGGACATAATGTTGATGGTGGTCGTCACCAAGGTTGTGATGGCGAGGTATGTGGTTGAGGGCACAATGACCAGATCTACCCTCCATGTGAGCAATGCTACTAATATGATCATCATTCTGATTGTTGTTTGGCAAATACGTGAGGGTTTCCAATTCTACCTCTATTGATGTTGCATCTTCCTCATATTTGGTACTAGAACATTTCTCATAGGAGTTTGATCAACTAATGAAACTTCAAGATATGTCTTGAGACTCTCATTAGTCTCATCATGCCTCCACATCTAGCTGAAGTACTACCTTCTTCGCTTCCTCTTTTCATCTTGGATCATTGACTCGAGGACATTTGCCCATATGTTAGGTACCCGATCCCTCCTTACTTGCTTATTCAATTTTCCTAGTCTTTGTTTTGTTTCTATCACATGGTCATGTCTGTCCTATTGTGGGACATGACAAGTCTAATCCAATGTCCTCACTTTCAATATCTAATGTCCTTCATGCTCCAAATTTCTCAGCCAGCCTCTTATCTAATAACACCAACACTCAAGCCTTATTTTGCTTCGTCATTTTTTTTCTTACTATTGTATTTTACAAGATTTGTAGATGGGGAAGATGATTGGGTTGGGGTATAAAAATGGACATGCCCTCTTGATGAAGCATGATCATGTAGTCATTAAAAACAAACGTCCACACCTAAAAATAAACAAATTCCAAACTCACTCATAATTAAGATTAATCATGATTAATTTAGAAAATGGCAAGGAAGGGTTGAATCCACGAAGAATTAGGGTTTATTTTTGACATATTTTAGAATTTGATCAAATTAAATGATGAATTTGGGTGAAAAATTAGGGGAATAAATATATGTAGATAGAGAACTCAAAGATCTTTCTACAGAATCAAAAATCTTGAAAAGTAGACCTAGATCTAGATAAATAAAAGAGAGAAGTTAGAGAGAGAAAAAAATTTGCAATAAGGAGAAAGTAACGAAATTTGAGAAATCCTTTCAAATAATGTTTCAAAATGGAAGTTTGATGGAAATCAAAATAGGGAGAATAGGCCATAAATAACCCAAAACCACACTAAAATTGATCCAACTAATCACCAGATTATGGGCTTTTCATTTTGTGATTTCAAAATATAAAATTTAAAGTTCTAGTGGCCATTTCTCCCCAATTTTTCACAAATGTTGATTGTAAATTCTCTATGGATGCAAAAGTGAGTCTAGAAAATTATTCAGCCAAGGTAATCAATAAAAGTGTTGTGCAAAAGGTTTGATGAATTAGATTTTCCAAGAATGGTTATATTACTTAAGAGAGAAAATTTAAAGAGAGGGATGTGAGCATAGTTTCCAGATTCCCTCTTTAAATATAATCGATGGCTTAGATTTAATCAAGGGAGATGAATTGTTGCCTTTAAGTCCTTGACGTTTGATCTGCATCAGAGCATCTAGATTTTTCCCAATCATTGCATGTGTAGCAAACATCGTGAAACAATTGTCATTAGTTCTTCATACAATTCTCCAGATGACGCCACTCATTAGTGTGAGTCCATCGGTCGTATTAGATCTTGAAAAATATAACTCCTGCAATGAACAACCACAATTCATTAGGAATTATAACTTGGATTGTCGTCTAGTAGGCTATTGCCACATGCCCCAATGTTTTAAGTGAACATTGATGGCCACAATTAATTTTAAAGATATAACACTCCACAACAAGCCACGTCACTCACGACATAAAACAAAATTTACTCCCATATTGGACGAACAAGAATTATTTTTAAGTTTATATATACTTTAACGATGGGTTAAAATTAGTTTGGCAGATTAGGGCAACTAATCCTAAAATTATTCTCCTAAGTGGGCAGCACATAGGTGTAGCATGCATGCCATGTGTGTCCAAGGGCATATTGCCACACAAGAACACTCCCCCACATCAGTGCATGAATAGTCAACTTTTTATACTAAATTTTATTAAAATAAATTCAAATTTTTTTATAAAAAATCCTCAAAATTTTTAAAAATTATATATTTTAAAATATAACTCTTTTTAATCTAATTTTTTAATTAAATTAGAAATTACATAATCTATTATTTTATGTCATTTAATTTATGAAATATCGAGATAATAGATATTTAACTCTAAAATTCACTAAATTTAACTAAAGAGTAAAACTAGATAATTTTATAGTTTATTTTAAATATTTTTCTCTTCATGTAAATCTTGAAACTATCATATAAAATGAGCCTAATATAAGATAACTTTTAAAATTTGAAAAATTCAAACTCATACTTTCAAACACAAACTCCATACCTTAGTGGCATCGCAAGTTGGGCCTATTGGTAGTCTTGATAGTTGGGCCTATCTAGCACTTGATAGTCTCTCCAAAATTTAATTAAAACATTGAATTTAACAAAAATATATTAAATCAAACATTCAAAACAGTAATGCACGAAGAACTAATGATAATATCATCTTGTATAGATTTAAACCCATATTTATACGGTTCATTGAAGGAGTTCTCGAAGCAATTCAACTATCTAACCTCTAGAAGTATTCATACGATTGTTATATGGTTATATCTCCTCTTTAATTTTCTTCACCAAGAGAAAAAGAAAAGAAAGGAGAATATTCCTATAAGCCTTGCACAAGCACCTTTGGTTGTGGTTGTTCTCCTCTTAATAACTCAAAAAACTCAATAATATCTTATTGGTCAACCTTATGAATTAACTATAATAACATATTGATTAATTAATTAATTTTCAATTTAACCTAATCGACTAGTCGAGTTATTAAAACTTTGGATGACAAGTTACACCACGTGCCCTATGAGATATGAAGCATATAAAAACTCTTGTCTGGAACATTACCATCTTCAATTATTAGGTATGTATAATCCTTTATCTATGAAAAACTCATGTATGACTTAGGCTATAGTCAATTTTCAACATTAGTTGGTCATTCAAGTTAGTACTAATGATTGGAGGAAATCATTGAGAATTCCTCCAATATTTTTATTACCTTGGCTAAGGGTTTTATCGCATATCATTTATTGAGCCAATCTCCTCAAATATTGAGGACGAATAACCTAATTTTTACTACACAATCATCTTAGATGATTTCATGACGTACACAATAGATGAAGTTTTGGGGATCTTGCGGCTAAGAATTTATAAGTCATAATCAAAATACAGTCATTCATTCATAAGATATCTTTGGTGTCTCAAGTCAAAAAATCACAAATACAACGGTCACATGAATCAACCTAATTAATAGCTAGGTATAATACTATTTAATAATTCATTTATATCAATTTAGTGAATTATTTATCTAAGAAGCACTAGCTATCTATCCTTGGTGTCTCTATACACGAAGGGTCACAAGATTAGCCATACTTATCACATGAGCCTAATTCAGTAGTGCTATTCTTTTTCGGGTAATTTGATGTCCTTCACAAATATCTCACGAATAGCGATTTTAAAAGCATATGTTTAAGACTAGTGATCATTGTCTTATGATCTTATCATAATTCACTTAGTCATTGTATCTACTCATGCCTTCATTGCAAAAATTCTACACAATAATAATAAATAAATTTTATTTTAATAAATATAAATAAGATACATGAAAGTGTGATTTTCTTTCTAAGCTACATAATATCCATCAATCTCCCATTTGGATTAAAGCCGATCACCCCAATGCATCAATCCCATGGTAGTAAAATGATGCTGAAAAATTTCTTGAGCTAAAGGCTTTGTCAGTAGATCTATAATATTGTCAGTCAATGGAAATCTTTCAACTACTACATCTTCTTTAACAACAATCTCCCTAATTAACTGAAAGTGCCTCAAAATGTGCTTTGACTTCTAATGAGGCATTGTCTCTTTTTCTGGTGCTATCGCACAATTATTGTCTCAAAATAAGAGAATAGGATCTTAGATTGTAAGGATAACACCAAGGTATGTGATAAACTTCTTGAACTAAACTACCTCATTGTCAACATTATAGTGGTGGTTTTTCTTGGAACCCTTCAAGATACTACTCCTCATTGCTTCTTGCATGTAGCCTTTAAGTTGCCACCTCCGACCTATGCAAGGCCTCCTAGAGTGTCTCTTCCCAGCCTGCAGCCTCTTAATGTTCGCCTCCCTATATGAAACCTCCTTGCACATGGCCTCCCACCGTGCCACCTCCTAGTATGCCACCTTCTTGCACATGCCTATAGTGCCCCTAACTGACTCCCTGCACGCCAACTCCTACATTCTGCCTCCAAATATCCTTGCATGTTGCCTCCCTATGTGCTTCTAGCTTGCCTCTAGTGCCCTAGCCACCTCCATAGACATTGACTACTTTTGCGCTTCTAGTGTGCTTCCCTGTGCACTTCTTGTGCATCTCCCAAGTATCGTCTTCTCGGCGCTGCCTCTTGGCCACATTGACACCTCCAAGACACATGCTGCATGGACACGTTGCCACTATCTCTAGGGCCTCATATACAAGGTGCCGCCTCTTGGGTTGGCCTACTAATGCCTATGCTGCTGCCTCTTTTTGTGTGTTGTTTGTGCACAGTTAGCCAACAAGTGTGCTTGCCCTTGCGTGTGCACCATACTCGTTGGCCCTCGTGCGTGTGCCCTAGTGAGGATGTCACTTCCGACAACTCTACAATAGCTCTAGCGCCAACTTTGTCGCCACTTCCCGTGTGTCTTCAACGAGTCATTTGGCTTCATTGGGGGATTCTATGTCATCTTAGCCACCTCTTGCTTTAGACGTAGATGCATTTGCATTGCCCACTCCTCTTCCTCTTGCCCTCGCTGTGGTAATCCCCCTGACTGATGTACATCGTCTTTTGACAATTCTCCCTAACATGACACTCAATCACTATGGACAACTCACTTGGACAACCTATACTTTTTGATGGAAATAACTACATGTTGTGGGCCTTTGGTTTTGAACTTTTCCTCAAGTCGTAAAATATTCCTTCTCACTTGACAGATGATGCTTGTAAACTCATTGATGCCTCTTATGCCTCCTTGTTGCAGATTGACTCTAAAATTATCACATGGATGCTTCACAATATCATCAAGAGTGTAACCATAACCTTATCTCACATTAGGCATGCGAGATATGCTAATCGTATGAATAACAGCTGCGTCATGAAGCTATTTGTGACTCTCCATACATGCAAGCAAGACAATATCTCATTTTAGGCTCAGTTTGGTTGTCTTCAAGCTCTCATCCATGAGGTTGATATCTACTCATAGTCGACGATAGATCTTCAATGATATTATGTTGGAGTCTATATGAGTGGGTTGCATCCATCTATCTCTAATTAGATCTGTGGATTTTATCTGTCCTTTTTGGTGATCGTGTATCCCATCTTCTTAGCGGTCCTTCAAGTAAGCATCGACAAGTCCCTATCCTCTCTCTCTCTCTCTCTACACTAACCGATATGATGGTTGGCACTCTTGAGCTTAGGATGATATCTAGCCTCCCAGATTTGATAACGGACGACCTCCTGGTCATAAAGGACACAACTCCTTCCTTCTGTGTCCATACCATGACAAGAAAAATTATTAGTCGACAAAGTTCTGGAAATGATTTGGCAAGCATGCTTCTATGCAACAGGCAATTACCTCTATTCCATCTGCCCTCCTGTTGCCTTCAGATGTTCTGTCTCCAACATTGCATGTGACATTGACACCTCCGAGTACGATGTTCTATCTCCCTTACTCTTGGTCATTTGAATAGCTCTCGGTGTGTTGGACTTAAGGACTGTGTCCCTAACAAATGGGCGAGAGTAAGGGAGAAACTCTTAATGAACCAACACAATTCTTTGTGGATCGAAGAGCTCTATTTTAGTCAATGGGCCCTTGTAGATAAGAGGTCTCTTTTGTGAGTTAAACTTACTCATGAGAGTAAGAGAAAGACTTTTGTATGAGTCAAAACAGAGTCTCTGTGAGTTAGTATTGTCCTCAAAGGAGAAGATTGTTTGCGAGTCTGAGGATTCCTTGTGAGTGAATGAATCCTTGGGGGCAATCAAAGAGCATCAAAGA
This sequence comes from Lemna minuta, assembly GCA_024174645.1. NCBI lineage: Eukaryota > Viridiplantae > Streptophyta > Magnoliopsida > Alismatales > Araceae > Lemna > Lemna minuta. The sequence goes on along the minus strand of CM044102.1, from coordinate 7,287,119 downwards.
CAGGCCAGGGTTAGAGGGCAAACTGTAAGAATAATGCTCGGCTTTGGGGAGGTCAGCTCGAGAGATATGTCTGATGCACTGCAATGGAAGGTTGGAAAAGGAGAAGCTCCCGACAAAGGAACAAAAAAATATTCATTGAAAATTTGTCGGCATGATTTCAAGCTTGAGAGTGATATTGAGCCGGCGTACAATCAGTCACTGAAAATGGACACATATATGATCTTATTCGGTCGAAAGGACGAATCGAAAGAATAAATTCCCCTCGTACTCCCATCAGAAAATATACCTCATGAAAAAAAGACAAACCTTGTGAAAGAATATACACCACGACGATCTTCTCAGCGCTCCCCCTCGGCATCTCTTTTCATACCCAAAGTAACCGGCGGCGCCACCAGTTTCCCTTTTCCAGCATGACCAGCATATTCACCCGTCTCCGGGGTAGATCTTGGCCCACCATTAGCAGCATATTCGTCTCCAACTCTGCCGGGACTCGGAGAAGAAACCAACCAAAATACCGATGAAGGGCTTACATTATTTCCTCTGTAAGGCGAGCTCGGAGCGGACCTAAACAGCGTTTGGGCATCCTCTCGCGGCAGAGGAGAGGGAGTTCCAGACGCATAATCACCATCTTCTCTGCGATAGAGCTTGTCTTCCACCACCTCATAGAAATCCGCCGTCCTCACTTCCTGAGCGAGAGAGCAGAAGCAACAGCAGAGCCACTGGAAACAGTCCGTCGCAGAAGCGTTGCCGCAGCACCAAGTGTTCCCCGGGAGATTAAATCTCTTCCTCATGCGAATCCTCCAAAATCCTCCATAGAACAAACCCAGCACGCAGAGGAAGATTCCCGTCAACCCTAGAGATTCTCTTATCACTTCGTTGTCGATATTTATCGCTGCCAGGTTGAAGATCCAGAACGGAGCCAAGCAGAACAGGACGAACGTGGCTATGTGCACGTACATGTTCCCGAAGCCCAGCCTATCCATGTTCCATCCGAATACGCAGAACCCGCAGAAGAGAGAGAGATAGGCCACGGAGATATCGTCCCATAGATCAAACAGCCCGCCTATCCACTGCGGGCCGCTTCCCTGAACCCCAAGTTCGTCCCTCAACATAAAGGAGTATCTTTTCTGGCGTGATGACATCCTTTGCAATGTGCGTTGACCTTCTTCAGCTCGTTGGGTCGCCAGGTCAACGTCGATATCGTAATCCTTGCCAAGCGGGCTCAGCATGTTGTACACCATGGCTATGATGGGCGCTCCGATGGCCACTGAGATGGTCAGCCCCACACCAATAGCGGGCCTTCTTGACCGGGGGAAGCCCAGATTGAGCCCGCAAAGGGCGTACTGAGCGAAGCAATTGAGGTGGAGAAGGCCCACTACGACCATCATGTGAATCCACTCGTTGGGCTTATAGGTGCCATTCTTGCAGTAGATTTTTCGAAGTTTGAGGACATCGTCTCCGTTGAATCTGCAGAGGAGAACCAAGTAGTAGAACCTCTTGGGATGTTGGTAAAGGCACATGAGAGTGAAGAGAGCGTTCAGGATCTGGTTGTTGACTTCGAACCACGTGTTGCGCTGTGACTTTTTGGGGAGGACGGCGTTCAACATGCCAGTCATGACCATGAAGAGAATCGCGCCAGACACAGCCACACAGATCATCCACGCAAGAAGAGCAATGTTCATGGGGTCTCTAATCCAGACCTTGGAGAGGCTGAACAGGGAGTTCCAGTTGACTTTACTGGTGGAAGAAGTCACAGTATGAAGAGGAGACGCTTGAATGACAGGAGAAGTGATTGATCTGGAAAATTCTTCCCTTTCTTCAGCAAAATGGCGAAATTTTGTTGACGGAGAAGAGAGTCCTCTGAATTTAGAAAATCCAGGCATTTTAAAGTTGAAAGAGTTGAGGCTGGCGAGGATCTTTTTCCGGTCATCTTTTTCATTAAGAAGGCGTCTCTGCGATGTGTTGATTTCAAGAGGGAGCTGATGAACTGATGTCGCAGATGCTGATTCTTCCTTGATTTCTGTCTTTGATTTTGGACTGCCATCGGAAGCCATTGAATATCTGCTGCTTAAATAAAGGAAAAACTATTTCCCCGATTTTGGCTAACTATTTCTTTGATGATGCTGAAAAACTGATTGCTCTGAAGTTCCAATCTCCATAAAGCGTTTCATTGCACTGAACTTTGACAATTCTTTCTTCTTAGGATTGGAAGTGTCCCGGCTGAAAGCGCGAAAAAATTGAACAAAGGGTTCACAATACGCGTCATACTCAGGTTAAAAAAAAACTGCATCAATAACGCAATAACACGATCTAAACCTTACTTTTGAAGCCTCGCTTTGATAACACGAAAAAAACCCCCAAGAAATCTAAAACGCCGTTGAATTTCCACGAAGAATTGAGTAATCAAATCAGGAGAAGAATTAAGGAATACTTCTTGATGAAACCAGCGAGAAAACTCTAAACAGAACCCAAAAGAGAGCAGAATCATAGCATGATATTCAACAGGATCACAACTCCTAATCTAAAATAATCGGCGAAAGATATTCAACTGTATCGTACCTGATTAATCGGCGAAAGAAGCAAGTCCCCAAGCGATTGGGGAAAGAGAATTTAAAAGAGGGACTAAGTTCCTCGGCTCGAATGCTTTACTCTCTATATTCTCGCGAGACTATACGCGTTTCTTGAGCGAATACAACGAAAAAAATCCTCAAACGACGAGAAAAACATATCGAGGGTTTTTACCGACACAGAGGACTCCTAGATTCTGCGAGCGTCAATTCTGACCGAACACCGCTTGTTAGGAGTCTTCCGTTGATTTGGGGGCAGAGTGGTCTTGAACAGGCAGCGTGAAATATTGCTTTTGCGCTAATGGGTTTCTGGACGTACCCCACCGTCGCCGCCAGTGCTGGGCCGTTTTCCTTCACCCGTTGTCCGTTGACCAGAATTTTAAACCTCCACAGCAGATGACGTTGCTTTTGACAGTCACACGCTAAACCAGCTAAAATACTCCTGATTTTTTCATTACGTCAGAACCCGATCTTTTTAAGAAATAAGAAGTCAACGAGCTGCATAATTCATCCGCAAAAGGAAATAGGCCATTGGGTGTGGATGGACCGGCCCATAATCCGCAGTGGGTCACGTGGGTTAGGAAAAGGCATAGTGCGCGAGAAACCTCAATGGCGCAGGTCTGTATGGGACGGAAAGGTGGCGGGACAGGCGCAGGCACCCTGAAAAATTTAGGATTTCGGAGTGCGTGTGGGATCGAGGCGTCGCGGCAGAGTAGCGAGGGCGGCGGCCGTGCAGACGGTGAAAGTGAGGTGACGTCTTGGAGACTAAGGTGGCATCGCAATGAGCGCGGTCACGGCGCCGACATTGAGAAGAGGATGACGCGGTGATGGCGATAGGGGATGAATTGCTAGAACGGCGACAGAGGAAGGCGGGCGCGGTGGTCGTAGCTCTGTCGATGGTGAAGGTGGGGCGTCGCTTGGACGCGGTGGTCGTAGCTCTGTCGATGGTGAAGGTGGGGCGTCGCTTGGACGCGGTGGTGGGGTTGCCGACGGCGAGGACATGACATCGGCCTAGACGCTGCGATTGTGACGGCGGAGAAGGCGAATGCAAGTGGACGACGGCTCGGCGGCTTGAGATAAGGTGCAGCTGGTGGGGGCGGCAGGCTGAGGGACTGGCGGGGGTGATGTATAGGAGGTTGAGGAGGGAGGGGCTGGAGGAAGTTTTTTTTTTCCGCCGGGTGGTTGGTTGGAATCAGGTCGGGTAAGGAGCGTCGGGTTGGCGGGCCTACTTCCTTTTTTTGGTCCTTTTTGAAACTCTAACGACTGGGAAAGGGTTTTTGCTGGTGGCCGGGAGGACGGTGAGGGGGTGCAGACAGCGTGGTAGCAAGTCATGAAGGGATGGTGCCGCTGCACCTAGAGGACGGGGGAGAAGGCTAAAGGGCGGCGTTCGGCGGAGAGGCACGGTTGAGATGGAGGTGGCTGCGCCACATGATGCGGAGATCATTAAAATGGCGGTAGTGTGGCGGTGACGACGGCGGTGGCAGTGGCGGCGGAGCGGCGAAGCGAGGCATGCTCTGCGAGTGTGTGGATTTTTCCAATTCTAGTAGAAATTCTTCTTTCTTGACTAGTTACTTTTCTTCTCCTTCATATCAGAGCTTAGATTCATTTTCAAAAGCCTGTGAAGATGCCGAGGAAGGGAGGATCAATTAATCAAGAAGGAAATACCGCGAGTTAAGAAATTACGCTAAAGATGGAAGCATTGACGCCTTCAATCTTCATACTGACATCTACGAACTATCATCTTTGGGTGATACTCAACTCTGTTCAGTCGAGGATACAAGCACTTTGTTCACGTGGGAGTTTGAAAATCGTGCAATGAAAAAGATGAGACGGTAGGTGACTTCTCTTCAAGATTCGCCAAGATTGTTTCTGAATTGAGAGATTTGGGGAATGGATTGGAGGAGAAAGAGGCTGTCTCAAAAGCTTCTTTGGTTAATGCCTGTGAGGTATGACTCCTTAACTCTGTCTCTTGAACAATTGAGAAATATGAGGTCATTAAGTATTGAAGAAGTGATCGGATCTCTAAGAGTGCATGAGTAGAGGCTCTAAGGGAGAGACTCAAGGGAAGAAGAGCAGCCTCAACTTGCTTAATCAGACTAAGAAAGGTGATCATGGATCTTCCTCAAGAGGTGAAGGACAAGGATCCAGCGGAGGGAGAGGTAGAGGTCCCAGACATGGTAGACACTCCAAAAACGACGAAGAGAGGAGGACAAGAAACCATTGATGAAAGCAAGCAGGGAACAATTAGATTCAGTAATTGATCCACTATTCAATATAAAGGAAAAGGTGTTATCCTTGTTATCTTCAAGAACAATGAAGAGTTGGTGATTCTAAACATTCTTTACTTACCTGATTTGAAGACCAATACTCATGGTTAAAGATGCACGCCACTTTTTCATGGAGGTTTCCCCATGGTTTATGATAAATTTGGCAGGCTGTTGACCAAAACCAAGAAAACCAAAGGAAACATGTATCAATTGAAGATTGATATCGATGAGAGGTGCAATTTAATCAAAAAGGATAATAGCAAAGCATGGCTCTGGCACAAATAGGTTCTATCGGTAGAGTTTTCATACTCTAAGTGATATGATAAAAGGCAATTTATTAAGAGGATTGTCTACGATTCAGAGTCCAGGGGAAGTGTGTGCAAGTTGAATTCAGAATTCAGGGGAAAGTGTGTGCAAGTTGAATTCAGAATTCAGAAGTCAGGGTAAGCATTTAAGAACTCAATTTCCATCATTTATATATTAAGCTTTGAAAATTCTTGAATTAGTGCATATGGATATATGTGGACTTATAAATCCATCCATATTAGGAGGTAAAAAGTTTTTCTTCCTAATCAGGGATGATTATTCAAGATGTATGTTGGTAGCTCGGCTCAAAGAGAAGTTTGATGCTTTTGAATAGTTTAGACAATTCAAATCTTTGGCAAAAGGTGAAAAATAGAGTTAACCAATCAGAATTTTCTCAAAGGTATAGAGTGGACTATGATGAGGTATTTTCTCTTGTTGCAAGACTTGAATTGATAATAATTCTTATAGCAATTGCAGCACAAGTTAATTGGGAATTACATCACCTAGATGTAAAAACAGCCTTCCTGAATAGAGAAATTGAAGATGAGATATAGATTACTCAACTTAAAGGTTTTGTGATAAAGGGAAAATAAGAATATATCTTAAAGTTGAGAAAAGCTCTGGATGGCTTAAAACAGGCGTCGAGAACTTGGAATTCAAAATTGAATGAAGTGTTGATGAAGATAGGTTTTGTGAGAAATAAAAGTGATTATGTTGTAAACTATAAATGGGAGGTGGATAAAGTTTCTTAGTTAGAATATACGCTGATGATTTAATCATTAAGGCACAAATCCTTACAGAATTGATGAATTCAAAAGAGCTATGAAGAAATTTTTTGAAATGATAGATTTGGGTGTTTTGAGATCATACTTTGGTAGTTTAATCTAAGTTTGATACTTTATATTATTGTGCTCTTAATGTTAATGAAATATTATACCGAGCAGCTTTTTGATTTGGATAGATTGTTTTTCGATAAAATGATTTGAAAAGGGTATGTCCTTGTCAATACAGTACCAACGGCTTGAGTGACTGACCCACTTCAACCTCGGAACGCAGACGCAGCTAAGAATAAGCTCTAGATTACCTATTTCTTAATATATTATTAAAATATTTGAATAAGACATTCTAAAGTTAGGTATTAATGACACAAACCAATATTAGGGTACATCCTCATAAATTTATTAATTATCCTTATTATTCCTATTATTTTTAGCTTCTATGCTTAATTTTACTTCATTGTCATTTTAGAACATCAGTGTTAATATTCATTGATAAAAATATGCTATTGTTTTCTTCTATTATCACTAATATGTTTTTCTTATATATCTTCATTTCTTATTTTTTGTTGTTGCTTAACTAAATACTATTCTTATTATTTTTTGTTTTCATTTTTCAAGTATTTTTAAAATTGTAAATATACCCAAGAAAACCCGACAAAAGCCACGAAGGAAAACAAAAAAACTTTCTCTCTCGGTTGAAAAGAAAAATAAAATAACTTGGGTTTTGCTCCAGCGAAAAAGAGGAAAGCGATTCAGCTCTCTTCCGTGCGATTACAAGGCAATCTCTTGAAGATATAGTGTTCTTCAATGAGCTAGAAAAAGAGGCGACGAATTCGCTTCTCAGCGGAAGCTCTCTTCAACGAGTTCTCTATTTCTAAATACCTAATTTTCATTTTTTTGGTTTGTGTGTTCTTGAGGATCGTGTTCTCGATTTCAAATTTGGTATAAGTCCTTTCGGATTTCGATTCTAGTTCGACTAAACTGATCGGTAACTTGATTCTATTGATTCCAAAGTTTTTATTGTATCGTTTCTTTTTCATTTTAAATTTTTTATTTGAACTTGTTTTCAAGTCGATCGAGTGGTTATTGTTCTCCTCCGTCTAAAATGATTCTACATCTCCAATTTTTTCCCCCTGATTTCAAAATTACTCGGTTTGATTTTATTTCATTCACGATCGATTTATTAATATTTTTGTAAATCGCTATTTTGTTTTTTTTATTTCTGATCTCAATATCTTACATTCTCAGATTTGTTCTTTTCTGTCTTTTGTTTTTCTTTTCTTGATTAAACAAACGGATCCTTATTAGATTTCGTGTAAAATTCGTAGTGGAGCTAATATGCGTAGGTTATACTTATTTTGCTTATCAAAGTTTTTTGTTTTAAGTTATATTTATTAAAATTTTAGGTTATGAATTTTCTAATTTTAGAATCTCTAATTATAGATATAATCTGAGAATCTTATTTAGCAATATTTACAAATACATATATTTATATATATCTTCTGATTTGTTTTTAGATATTTCAATCTAATTATAAACTTTCAGGTTTATTGAGCCATCATCAAGGTGAGATTAAAGGTATTTAATTTCAAGGGAAGGGTTGCCTGTGTTGTAGTATTTTTTTCTTTATATTCAAGGGAGAAGACCGCCGAAGTCAAAGTCAACTATAAAAGTAAAAGTCAAAGGCAAAAGTCAAAGTCAAACTAGAAAGTCAAAGTTAAAGGCTAAAAAGTCAAAGTCAACGGTAAAGTCAAACTCAGCATTAAAAGTCAAGTCAAAGTCAATAGAAAAAGTCAAAGTCAACAGTCAAAGTCAATTACAGTCAATCAAAGTTAAAGGTAGAAGTCAAAGTTAACAACAAAGTTAGAAGTCAAAGCCAAAGGCCAATACAAATCAGCTCATAAAGGAGTTATTTTAATTTGTTACATTTTAATATTTTTTTCTTTATACAACTTACACATCATATTTAAATTCTTTTTAAGCTTTCGTGATTAGTTTAGTTTCCAACATTATTTACATATATCTTTTATTTGATGAGTTTAATTTGGGAAGTAAGAAAAATTTAGTTATACTATTATCCACTACATTGACTCTCAGTGAGTCGTACTTACCCGTGAGGGTAAGGGGGAGATTCCTAGGGAATCTTAGCAGTCGAGACTAATCTCGAGAGTTGACTAGAAAGTCAACTGGATGTACATTTGTTTTTCACCTTGCAGGATTACTCATACTCAGGGACGAGCAACTTGCTTGACGCTTACATCGATCGGTGACGAGACTCAGTGACTTTAGAGAGGAATGCCAGCTTGAAAGAGAGTAGGGAGCGGCGCATGGAGCTCTGGAAGTCAGTCCAAGGAATGGGACGAGCAGAGGGGTACTGAAGGACGGCGGTGAAGTAAGGTTACTAACAAAGAACGTGAGTGAGTTAGATTGAAAGATCGTGTTAGAACTTTGATCTGATTATCCCGACCAGCTAGTAGGTGCTTCTAGGGGATTAGTAAGGTGAGGAGTGACTCTAGGAGGCCTATCTCCTCCTAGGACTGGTGCATAGGTTTGGATACCCTGTCCAGTATAAAACAATCAAGCGTACGAGTGACGTGAGAAATTCGAGTGGATAATTAATGAATTGAAAAAGGATTAGAAAAATGTAAATATTTAAAAAGAAACTAATGCACCCCCTCTTAAAAAATTCACTATCTCATTAGGGAATCTCATCTTCAACTGTTCCCCCATTGGCAAAAGGCAAAAGAGACATAGATGGAAGCCTTGAAGAAAAAGACATGGGAGAATTTTTTCATCCACGAAAAGGGAAATGACCGTGTGGATGGAAGTATATAAAGCAGATGTACGTTTAATTCCTAGGGGTTACACTTAGAGTAATGCAGAGGAGTATTTGGAGACCTTTCCACGTGTCACAAAACAAATAGAGTCTTTTTACAATCACATGAAGATCCCAATTAGATTGGACCCTCTAAAATTGTGTCAACATGAAAGCTTTCCTACATCGGGAATATTCTTTAGGATTGTATCAGGGGTCTGATCTTCTGATCAGACCACATGTAAAATTAAAAATGCTCTATGTAGCATAAGACAATTCCCAAGAGCTTGGTTTGTTCAATTTACTTATGGTCTTAAAGGATAAAGTTGTTACCAATGTAATGGTTTCAAACACTCAAGTCAAGGAGAAGTTAATTTATTGAATTTTTACATGGATAATAAATGATAACCCTCATTCTTAAAGTCAAGTTACATTTGAATGCTAACTAACTAATTTAATTGATAATTTATGTGATTATCACGCTTTCCACCATGTTTTTGTATCATTTACATGAATACCATGTTATTTAGTTTAAGTTGACTAAATTAATCCATTAAGTTTAGTGTTCTGTTTCAAGTGTTTAACCTTTTTAAATGTCAAATATCTCAAGGAATAATCCTAAATTTTATTTTTATTAATTTTAATTTGAAGTATTATCAAGAAAAGATAATCTTATCCCTAATCCAATTAAGAAAATTTGAGCAAAAAAAGGACCACTAGACTGCTAGAGTCACATGCACAACCACTTTCATGTTAAAAAAGTAATGCGACATTGCAGAGAAGTAAGATGGATTTTTGCAAATATTTTTGTGGGGATAATAAGTGCTAGAAGACAAATGTAACATGATATGTCAGATGGCACACATTTACTTGCAGCTGATTTTGTTTCACTTGAATACACAAAAGCATCATAATTGGTGGAGCTTGACCATGCCTCCATTTTTCTGCTATGTGGATGAGTTGTGGCCATGTATATGGTAGATTAGGAAGCAAAATTGATGGAAATGCTTCGAGAACAAGAGTGCTAAAGTTAATTTCTTGGTTTCCTTCTTTAAACGAGGAAATAAATCTAAGCCATTCGATTTCAGTTGTAAATATTTGACGAGTGGGATTTGATTGGCCCCATTTCCTTGAAATTTCCCTCTTGTGGTTAAGACATTTGAAGGAACACAAAAATCTGTGTTTAGAACAATTGAAGAAAAATTAGAGCTCTAAACCTCGTTCATTTATCAGATTATAGATTGAGTCACATTCTTTGACAAATTTCCACCCAACAGAGTGCAAGATTCATGTTGATCACCTCGAAACATTTGGATGAAAATGCTTGATCAGGAATGTGGATAAGATTATCACTAATTTTCTCCATGCGGAAAATGTTTATTGGGGATCAATTTGCTTTTATATGATTAATGAATTGATTTTCTCCTGACTCTGATAATGTGCATCTCCTCAAATTGTGAAGATTTTCTCAACTTCTCTTCGGTTATGCTAAAATATTTTCAAATTTGATTTTAGTGGGTACCTTTACTTTTTCTGCTTTCTAAACCTCTACTTTGCATAATTTATTTCCCATGTTATTTTCTAAATTTTGATTGAATCCAAAAGTCTATTCATGGATTCATTATTTTTAACTGTAAAAGGTCTATTATAGTTTAATTAGTCATCATTTCATGTGATATTGAAACCTTCAACATATAAATTTTCCCAACTTGTCTTCAATTCATAGATACCCCAATGGTAATTATACCTTCAACATATTTAGTAACACAAATTCTATTGGCTCTTTCATCGATTGCGGGTCGACTACCAGGAAATGCTTGTACTCGGGCAAGAAGCTAACTGCCTAGAGCAGCAAAATGGAAGGAGAGTTGATAGGTTGAGAAGTAAAGCAGGGTTCCACGGGGCGGCGATGTAGGCAATCAAGGAAGTTGAATGCAGTGCAAGAATATTGATGGATTCGAAGATGCAATGGGAGACTCCAATGAAGTTATTATGTGACTATAGTTTGCAAGAGATATTGCTCATGACCCAATACAACATACATGATGAAAACAAATGAGTATTGCCAAGGTGCAAGCTTCCAACATCCATCCTTAGAATGCTAGGTGTTTCAGCTTATGTTCATGGTCCCGATGAGGGGCATAACCATCATTGTCTATTGATGGTTTTCTTCTGCGAAACATACCATTATGACAGCAATATTACACTATCTCTCTCTCTCTCTCCTCCCTTGTCCCTCTTACTGTTCACAGTACACTAGAGCGTGAATTGGTGAGGAGAGCTTCATGACCTCTATTCACTGGAAAATACTGTTTTGACTGATCTTGATCGTTGTAGACCCAGATCAAGGATCATTCTGAAGAACTCCCGGGGATAAACTGGAGGATCTTCAGCTAGTGCCTGAACAATTTTTTATTCGGTTATTATTTAGGGATGAAAATATATATCGAGAGATTTCTGCATTACCTGGTGAATCAAGACTGTGGATGGCGTCATCCCCGGCACCGTGTTTACCTCTATCACCATGACCTAGAACAAGAATGGCCTAAATTCAGGCTTTCTAGATATCGATCCAAACTGGAATGAAAAAGAGATCTAAAACGCCAAATTACCTCTCCATTTCTCACATTTACGAAAGCATCAACCCGTGAGATGCCTTCAAGTTTGAGAGTGTTTGCAATCAACTCTATTCTCTGCTTGCAATTTCGAAGGGCAGATTCACTGGAGAAAGTAAAACACAAGCAATGGAGTTTTAGCAGTAATTTCTTAAATAACGATTTTTTTCACAAATTATGGTTTAATCAGTCTATTGGGGAAAAACATAAAAGATAAAAGTGAGATTTAAATTAATTAAACATCTTTCGGGTTGTAATGAAAAGAGGATACTTCATTATGGTCTCTGGAGGGGGCGTCAAATTGATACCGGTTCCACCTGTCAATAATATTTTGAATTATCAGTTAAAATCACATATTAATTGCCCACACCACAAAGCAATATACTTATAAACAATAAAGACCTCAGGAATCTGACCCAATCATCACGATCTCATGATGATCATGATCATGACAATCATTAGCCCCTATTGACTGATCACAATTGTCAGTACCACACACTTGAGTGAACAATCAAAGCGATCCAATTCAACGGTCCAACAACAGCCACTATTGGCACGATCATATCGTTAGTACCGCATACTTGAGTGAACAATCAAAACGATCCAATTCAATGGTCCAACAGCAGCCACTGTTGGCATAATCATATCGTTATTACCACATACTTGAATGAACAATCAAAATGATCCAGTTCAAATGTCCAACAGCAGCAGCCTTGACAAGACTCTCTTCTCTTCTCTCTCTTCCTCTCCCTCTCCCTCACCCTCCCTCTCGTTTGTCAAGGATGCATCTGTTGGAAGATTGAACAACTTAATGCAGTTCTCTTGCCATTTTTATTTTCAGTCTAGGCCTTCAGATTTGTCTGAAGACAGATCAAGTGGTCCTGATTAAATCTTGATACTTATGAGCCTCTTACAATGATCAGTCGTTCATACGAACCATGAGCTTCATCAAATGATCAATCAAAACTTCAATCATGATTGATCAGTCGATTTTGAGAAATCAGTCCCTCAATCCTAAAATTTCACATGTCTGATATAAAAATATTCACACAAACTCATATCTAAAAACATTGAAGTATTAAACATTTAAGTAATTGATACCTTGGAACTTCTCCTCGAGAGATAAGATGTCACTGAATTCCTTAACTGTAATACTAGGGCAGAAGGAATGCATCATTCCAAGCTTACCCACAACGCCAACCGTAACCTCAAGCCATTCACTCTCTCCTTTCCACTCAAGTTTCTGAGAATTGCCATCCGAAAATCGAATTTCATCCGTTTCAACAAAGGGTTCGATAATAAATTCCTTTGGTGGAGAACTCGGCATTTCAATTACTCCATGTGCCTGCTCATATAGAACCAAAGATTCTTAGCAAGAAAAATATCATAAATCACGAAAAATCAAGCATCTCACTTTGGACAGACTATTAGCAGGAAGGCGGGAAAGACGAGCTACAACTGCCTTGGCGTACATAGAGAGATCCTCAGGGGAACTAAAAATTTATTATATTTGTGAACTGTAAAATGTCCAAACAATCAGCCTAAAGTAAACCTAGAGAAAACAAATTATCAAACCATAGCCTGGCCACTCCTGTTGAGCATCCATCATGAGCTGGCTTGATGCATAGTGTCCTACAGTGGAATTTGTTTGTCAACTTATCCCACAAGTCTGAAGCTTTCTGTACATTAGAGAGACTTTCTGTACTCAGGACCGCTTTTGGGATAGTAAACACTCCTGAAGATTTTAACTGCAGATTTGAGTTGTTAGATAGAAACTAAAATAAAGTTCAAATCATTAAGACAGAAAACAGTGACCATAGCATCATTTTGTGATCTTGCATGGAAATGAATATTTTGTGAAAAATAAATAACCCACAAAAGCTGAATACGGTAATAAAATTTTCAACTGCCGTTTCACCATATGAGATTTTTTTTGCATCAACTGAAGAAACTTTTTTGTCTTTGAAGGAACATACCACAGAAAATTCATAAAAAAACAAGATGAGATTACTTGAGGCATGTTGTTGAATGGTTTAATGAGGAAACTATAACCTTCCCTTAAAGTGGCTTTGATGATCAATAGTTTTAAACAGTGAAAATCCTAATTTCAAATTCTCCACTTTAAGCCTACAAAAGATAGAGACGCAACACACGAGCCAAAGCAACATGTGAGACAGGAAAGATCATGGAAATACCCCATACATGCTCTAGAGAGAGAGATGTAGCCACTTTATTGATGCATGTTCTTGAAGACACAGGATCAGGACCTACATTAGAATAGAGGCATCATACAGTATACGTCACATCATTTACTTCATGAAACTAAATTCAAAAAATTATTCAACCTGTGTATTTTACCCCAGCAGACTCTAATAATGACTGAATCCTTCCATCCTCACCAATACCACCATGAACTGGAGTATAACAGTATAAACAGAAAAGACAGAGAAACACAAATTAAAATTCTTTACAATAAGGGGAAGATATCGGGAATATCTTTGAACAGAAAATAAATCTATGACATTTCTAGTAGAAATATGCCCCTACAAAGATTCAAACGATCACAGACATCAGGGAAAAGACTATATTTTCAGATGTACAAACTTGATCACTATTCAGTACTTTTTGGGCAATGCTCAAGGATACATATTTTCAGTGATACAAATGACAGAGAATTGTAACCTGCAATGAACACGGCGGCATCAGCGTCCTTCACATGTCTTATCCATTCGTTAAGCATAACTTTTGAGGGGACATCATCATGTATGTCAAATCCTGAAAACCACTGATGTTTCTTCAGACCTTCCTCAATGTCAGACATGACTTGTTCACACAATTTGGATCCAAATGCTGCCCTCGTTGGTTCAATTGCTTCGAGACAAGCAGAAAACACCTCCTCTGTTGTATGCCGGAGAACTATAGAGTAACTGAGACAACAAAATATGAATGTCTGCTAACAAGTGGCAAAAGAAGAGTTAAAGAGTTGTAGATAATCATTGACTATGAAAAACAAGGTAACCACAGTTGGTTAACCAATTTTACCGATGATGAAAAGCTCCCAGTGGGAAATTCTTATGAATACCAATGCACATAATAAATATGTTCCCCTTTCAGAGTCCAAGAATGATTATTTCATAAAGTGATCCATCACGCAGTATGAGTGGTCAAAACTTAATCACTTGGAAAATAACTATAGAAAGAATTTACAGCACTAGGAGCCCAGATGTCGAAGAGAAATTTAAGCCTGCAAAGATCTAATACTTACGGTAAAGTCCAAACCTCCATTGAAGTTGAGTCCTCTGCTTCATTCTTGTCACCTTTAGAGAAGTATCCATTTGCTGGCGCAAGTAGACATGGGACAACGTCAAGCTGAAATGAAGAATTTTTTTTTAAAATTGAACTTTAATAAAAATAAACAAAGGAGAAGCCGAAAAAAAAAGTAATTTAGACTGAAAGGTGCACAAGATTGTCAGTTTTTTTGCATAAGAAAAATGATTGGGTCTATTTCACCAACTGTGCCAGTGAACTTACAAGGCTGTCACTCACTATAGCATCAATTGATCCCATCAGAAAGCATATTTGCTGACTTGGCCTTTTGTACCTGTTTTCTTCTTTATCATGTATCTTTTTTCTCCTTCCTTTTATACCCCTCATATTAATTATATTTAAACAGGTTTTCTAGTGACCTGAACTTGCAATTCTTGTTTTCTTCCATCCTCGTTTCAAACTGCTGTCAACCTACAGTCTCTGAGTAGACTGCTCTGCATGACAGATTCATCATTCATTTTCTATTTAAATAATGCCAGATAGTGATCTAACACTTTAACCAACACATTAATCACAAATCTAATTTTCTAGATACAAACCTTAACTTAAAACGTGATTTTCTGTCATTCAATTAACTAACATGCTTCAGGATAAATAAAGTGCGGTACAGTCCTAGAGTGACAACAAATAAATGTAAACTGCAGAGATACCCATAGTTTACTTATGCATGAAGGAGTTCATTGTGAGCAGAATTGATCATTTTCTAAATACTACAGAATCTTGAGGACAAAATAATCTTGTACCCATGATTTTCTAAAGAAGTTTGTAGCAAATGTAAAATCTTTCTTACTGCTTGAAAGACAAATGTACTTTGAAATGGGCCCACTGACAAGTGACCATTTCTGTGAACAGGTTCAAATGGACTATTTAACTGTTCCTTCCCTCTCTCTTCTGCTTTCCTTATAGGGAATGACAAACGCTGATTGGATGGGGAAGATTGAATCCTATAGATATGATTGATCCAGACAATTCAATCAGGGATCAGAAAAGGGTATCTCAATGAATACAATGATTGATTTATCACGATCAATTGCTAAAGTGATCTGACTGACTATGGCGATCCGATCTGGGTGTCAGAATGATGATCTGATCATTGATCAGATTGAGTATTGAACCCTCCCTATTGGCCCTCTTTTTCCCTCCAGCAGATGGAATCTCAATTTGCCCCGTGTCTCCCACGCTCTAGTCCTCCATCTATTCTCCCTCTTCTCCCCCTTCTCTTGATCACCCAAATCCCCCTCTCCCTCTTGCTTTTTATTTTCTTTCCAGGTGGCCACTTTCAAGCTAATTCCTCTCTGACCAAATAGCTTCTCTCTCCTCTCTCCATGTTCATTATCCAGTATAATCTAACAGTAAATGATCCAACTTGTTAGTTTCAGCTGTTCTCTCAGAGAAAGCCTCGAGAATTTCATCCAGACTGCTCACTTGAGCATCTTCCATAGCTCCCTGCTTTCAATTGGGTAGACCAAAGGGTCAATAAAATAAGGTACATTTTTGTTAGTGGCAGCCTTGAAGAAGAATGAACAAAAACACAACGATTACTGATCTAAATGACAACCAAGATCAGATTGCTGATACTTGGCCTGATTGGATCGTCATTCCCATTATTATTTTGTCTTTCACACCAATGTCCTGTCCATACTTTTGAAAGTGAACTCACCGTTGCTCGGTAAAACATCATTATATCTCTTATTCTCTATCTTCATCATCTCCCTATTAGTATCACCCATGTTCTTATCCATAACAACATTTGGGTCTCCCCCCATCCTCATAATTTTGGGCACATGATGGCTGTCTGTTTTAAAGATGACACCACTAGGTTCACATGGAATTTCTCCTCAAACATAATATGATATCTCTCAAGTAGTTGTGGATTTGCTCACCATGATTCAGACCCAATTCTCTCTCTGTTAAATGATTCCATTCCGATAACGCTTGCCACTACCTCAGTGACTCAATTATCCAGTTTTTTTAAGACCCATAGGATTGTGCATTCACCTTCTTGTGCTCACATCCCTCAACAAAATGGTGTTTCTGAGTGCAAATTCTGACACATCTTTGATACCACTTGGAGACGTCCCTTCAACTCAAATATACCCAAGTATTTTGGTGGTGAAGCAGCACTTAACTGGCCATCCACTTCATTAATCACCTACCTTCCCTAATGCTTAGTTTCATTAGTCCCCTGGACTGCTCAAGTGCTTTCTTTCCCTTCAAAACTCACCTCGTTACTCGTGTTTTGGGGTGTGTCTAGTATGTAGCCATCCATCACCCCTCAGTATAAACTTGACTCTTAGGCATTCCAGAGTGTTTCCTGGCGTACTTCTGCCCTCAGAAAGGCTATTGACATAACCACCCTTCTAGCCATAACTTCTTTGTTAGTAAGGATGAGATCTTTCATGAATCTCTAAACTTCTTTCCACCTATATGTTCCACACATGTGGCCATGACAGATTCCTTACCAGACTTCTTAGAATTTCTTGTACCTGATCTCTCTAGTCTGTCTCTCTCGACTTCCACAAGTGATTTATTCCCTCTCAGATCACTACCACTTCTATAAGACCCCTCTCATATGCCTAGTCATTTCTTCGGCCAAACTTATCTAGTGGTCCTAAAAAACTCCCTAGATGTTCATGGTACTCCAGCAGACGTCCCTAAGACTTCTCCAGATTATGACCTAAGTCATTTGCCTGTGCCTTCCCCTGAGACTTCCATTACTTTGACCTGCTCATCTGACATTGATCTACTTATTTATCTTCAGAGGTGCCTTGCTCTTATGTCTCTATGCATCACGACCCATTATCAAATTACATGTCCACAAACCATCTCTCCTGTTCCTTTGAGCATTTCTCCCGAACATTGACTTTGTGCTCCCCTAGAAGGCGGAAGATGCCCGGGCCCACCCTCAAGAGTGCCAAGTCATGGCCGAGGACTTCATGCCCTCATTTAGAACCGAAAAAGGTATCTTGTCTATGTGTCCCCAAGCAAGCATATCGTAGGCTGTTTCTGGGTATCAATTATGATTCAGATGGCTCTCTAGATTGCAACAAGGCTATTCTCATTGCCAAAGGCTATGCCTACTGACAAAAGTTGACAGGATCTCTTTTGAAGAAGGAAGAGAGAGTGAAGCAGAAGCTTAGAGGAAGAAGTTAGAGCAGAAAAGAGTGCTTCTTTCATTCATAGAGAAGATATTTATAGTGTACACTTCAGGGGCCTGAACTAACCGTTGGGATACTTAAATGTCACATCACAACGGCTAGTTCTGACTTAAAGACATAAATACATAAAATATAATATGTGCCAGGTCATAAAGACATCAACTATAAGAAGACTGGCCAGGTCAGTCAGGGGACTGGTTCTGGGTTGACTGAGTCAACAAGTCAACAGTCAACAGGTCAACAAGTCTGACAAAAGTACTAGGGCTTTATTCTTAACACCTACAAATTTGGTGTTGACTATTGGGAGATGCTTGCCTTTTTTGCTACAATGAACATAATTTGCTTCCTATCCATCATAGGTGCACACTCTGATTGGCCACTTCAAACTGAGGAGTTACCTCTATGGCTTAAAATCTCCTCGAGCCTGCTTTGGTTGTTTCACTCAATCAACGAAGTACTTGAGTTACTCCAACTATAGTGGTGATCACAAATTGTTTTACCATCATTGTATGATAGAAAACACTATCGACATTCTTCATGAACTTTTGAAGGAAGATTCTCAACCATTCAATACCCCAATGAAAGTCCACTATTGTCTCCTCTGGTGGATGACAAACCTGTTGATTAGGGATGATACCAATGGCTGGTTGGTAAATTGCTCTACTTAACATGCACATGTGCTGGCGTTGCCTATACTTTGGGCATCCTGCAACAATTCTTGCATACATCTAGGGCTTCTCATTGATATGTATCCGACCGAGTTGATAGATTTCTTAAGGGCACCTCTGGCCAAGAACTCCAGTTCAAATAAATGGTGGGCTGCACCTGGAAGTATATACTAATGCAGATCACCCAGTGTCATTCCATTGCAGGTTACCTTATTTTCATGGGAAACAATTTTATCATGTGGCTTGTTCTAGAGGCGAGGCATTTGAAGCTTTATGGATCAAAAATCTACTCAGGGTGTCTGTCAAGTCACCTCGTGCTGCACCATTTTGCATGCCCAGTGATGGCGGTTCTTAAACTTCCGCAAGTTGAAATCTGGGAATCTGTCCTGGACCATGGCCACTGACTCCCACATCACTTCAAACTCCAGTATATCTCTCCACTTGATCAGTACCCTCTAACTCCTGATTGCTCATCCTATAAGACACCATCTCATGGGGTTTTACTACCCACTCGAGCTCCTTTCTGCAGTGGTATGTCCTCTGCTGTTTCGCTCAAAACTTCTCCATCTAACCCTTGAATTTCTCCATTCTGACCAACGAAGCTCACTTGACCATAATTGGATTTCTGGCTCTGAGAAAGCATGGTAGCACGCCGATAGATAATCAAAATGACTAATGGTTTGAATCAAAGTACATACAATGGAAACCAAAAAAAGGAAAATGGAATAGGAGACTCCCGTCGCCAGGCTCCTAGGGCAGAAGTTTGAGAGGCTGCTGCACCCTCTCCTCTCAAAAAACTATAGTTTGGAATCCTCCATATAAGCCCATTCACATGCCTAAGTACACTGCTTGGCTGAACTGGGCCGACTTGGATTGGGCGCAGCTGAGCATGTTTTGGCTGACCCAGGATTGGCAGACCCTGGTAATGTCCTAAACTTGCTGATGCTGGTAGGTAATTTTTTTTGGTAGTTACAAAGGAAGATTACCCGAACTTGTTGATCTACTGGTACAACTACCCTTTTCTTTCAACCCAATCGGTCACCCGACAGTCCATGGATGGGCATCCTGAGCCCTTGAATTCTTCTCACCCCAGTATCCCTCTTCCTAGGGAGACACCCATCCTTGCCATGCCTGAGCCTGAGCAAAGCTTAACTCTTGAGTCCCTCTTTTAACAAGACCACCCATACTATCACAACCCAAGCCTAAGCACGCTTAATTCTAGAGTTCTTCTCTACTGCCCTTGTTATACTTAAGAGGGATGACGCCACTAGGTAAGAACTGGCATCTCACCAAAAAAACACCATAAACCAATCAAATTGATGAAAAACTCGAGGAGATAATAATAATGCTTCAGAATATAAAAGATATGTTTTCAAGTACTGATATTTTGAATAAGAAAATAAAATGTAATGAACATGAACATAAGAATATTCCATCAAAGAATTGACATGAACATTTGTTCAAGGAAAAGATTACATCATCAAAGGATCGTAAGTTTAGCCACACATTTGTTCCACTCATTAGAGACACTTGACGCTCCGAAGTTTCCCCTCCAAATATGACAAAAACCTTTTGTGAGCTTCTGAAATTTTGTGAGATATTATCTTGTGATAAGTGAGTTTGACCCATCGAAGGTGCTTTCAAAATATTCCTCCAAAATGAAAGAGCAGGAAAGCGCAAGCAGGCATGCTGGATGACTTGCCGAAGAATGTTTGAATGAGAGAATCCAACCTGATCAAATTATATAATCAATAACGTTAAAAGATAGATTAATAATGTACTTGGTAGCTATAGAATAAATGCATATGGCTGGAAAAAAATATATTTGTTGACAGATAATGGGATAAGTCATATGAGCCCATTAACTCCATTTCGTTTCAAATGCCATAAATAGGGGATCTTATGTGAATAATATCATCATGTTGTGGGTTGATCTAGGGGAATCTCTCTTGTTCTCCTTCATCATGCCCTTGTTCTTGATAGGTCTGAAGCATGAACCTTAACAAATGCCATTAGGCAAAGAGTCTCGGTCAGTGGATGTAGCAAAGAATAATCTACTAGCAATTGGAGATAAGAAAAGAAAAATCAGGTGCAGATAAAAAAAACACAAGCATGCAAACCATGATTATTAATCATGTTAAATTTGTTCACATGCCGTTGAAATAGTGATCTTGCCAGCCCTTTGGTGAAAATGTCAGCAGTTTGTGCTATAGATCTAACAAAAATGGGCTTAATAATTCAAGCTTCAAATATTTCTTTGACGAAGTGACAACTAATACACATATGCTTAGTTCTGTCATGTTAAACTGGATTTTGCGCAATTACAATAGCCAATTTTCTATCACAGTGAAATTTGATATTGTCTTGAGAGTAAAGTTTAAGCTCTTCCAATATGCCATGGATCCATATAGCTTCCTTAACTCCATGTACCATCGCTTTATACTTTGCTTCCGCACTAGAGAGAGACACTACTTTCTAGTTTTTTACTTCTCCATGTAATTAAACTCCCTCCTATGAATGTACAATAGCCAGTAGTTGACCTGCTATCAGTGACCGATCCCGCAAAATCTGCATCAGAATACATTTCCAATGTCACACTTCCTTTGACATTAATATACCTTGTCCAACCATTTCTTTTAAGTAGGCCAGTACTCAATATGCGGCTTGTTAGTGGATCTCTCTCTAATCATCATGAATTGCATCACTAGATTTACATCATAAGCAATATTTAATCGAGTATGGTTCAGATAAATCAATTTTCCAACTAACCTCCAGAAGGCCTCCTTACTACAGGTGCACTATGCTTTCCACTGTCTAATTTCACATAGCAGTCTACCGGTGTGGCCACTGGTTTAGATAGGGTCATTCCGATTTCTCTTGGTAGGTCCAAAACATACTTGTGTTATGAGAGTACAATTCCTTGTTGAGACTAACAACTTCGATTCCAAGAAAATATCTCAATCTCCCCAAATCTTTAACATCGAAATGCTTTGATAGGTCTTGACCCAGTTTCTTGATTCCATTAATGTCATCCCCAGTATTTATGATATTGTCAAATGACACAATTAATATCGTCCACTTACCTTTGGAATTGAAGCACAAGAACAACGTATTATCCTCATTGTTTTGTGTATAATTCATACTGTGCATTACTCTAGTATGTTTCCCAAACCACATTCTAGGAGACTACAAGAGTCCATACAGTGCTCTCTTCAGCCTCCAGACAATATCCTTGCAATCTATCAATTTATATCCCTGTGGTACAGTCATGCACACCTCGTCTTCCAGTTCTCCATGTAAAAAGGCATTTTGGACATCATATTGATGAAGATTCCATCCAAGTTTAGCTGCCAAAACAATAAGAATTCTCAGTGTTAAATTTGGCAACAAGTGCAAGTGTGCCAAAATAATCAATCCCCTGAGATTGAGTATAACCTTTGGCTACAAGTCTGGCCTTATATTTGTTAAGAGTACCATCTACTTTATACTTGACCATACACACCCATCAACATCCAACTGTTCCTTTACTGGGAGGTAGTTTGACTAACTCCAAAGTGGAGATTTTTTGCCAAGGCCTTCATTTTATCATCCATAGCCACATTATACTCTTTGTTCCTCATAGCCTCATCAATTTTTGTTGGGATATAAATTTGACTTTAGCTTGTTATCAATGTCTTGTACTGAGCACCAAGCTTGCTATAGGATATATAATGTCCTAGGCAGTACTTGCTTCCCCTTTTGCAGCTTCTAAGACCTTTTCCAAATGCGATGGGCCAACCCAATGCTTCCACATCCTTGTCATTTGTCGGATCTTCAATGACAGCTTCAGTAACATTTTCCTCATCCAGAGGGTGTTCTTCTGGTGGTCTTAGAGTTTCATCTTCTCTAAGAATTGCATCATCCACGGGTGGCCCATTGGACTGTTCATGTTAACTGGCATGTTTAGAGAGGCCTTCTTGTTGTGAAACATGAGCGCTTTTAGGGAGGCTTTCCTGCTATGGAACAAAAGAGCTATCAAGAAGACCTTCTTGCTGCTTGTGTCTCTCTCGGGCAAGTTTCAGACCTATGATACATCAGGAAATCCATATTGCTTGGTCCTCTCGTCGTGCCCTCTCAATCCGATTAAACATTTCAAGTTCATTGAAAGTTCATTGCAGAGATATATATTTTCTTGGTCAATGGGTGGTAACACATTTTTTAGCTCTTGGTTCTGATTTACTTTGTTCAGACTCATGAACATGAAGGTATACTATGAAGCCGAAAATCTTTAATGGGAACTATGACCCAAATCTAGCTCTTACAAATTGTTGAGAGATGAGTTTGCATGGACTTTTATCCCCAGATGTTGTGGATTACAAGTTATTAATAAGGTGGGCCTGCTATAAGAACAACTTCAGCTCAATAATATAAAGGCATTTTATAGCTTGGAAAATTAGAGATCTCGTGGTAGCTAGAATGTGACCTATCTTTCTTTCTTCAAGGACATTTTTTTGAGGGGAATTAACACATAAGGACTCACGCAATATATCCTCAGTTTTGAAGTGTGTCTCAATTGTGGAGTTCATAAACTCTCTCCTATTGTCAGTCCTGAAATGTTTAATATTAACCTCAAATTGATTTTTGATCATTTTACAGAATTGAATAATATCTGCCTTTGGCTTAGAGAGATACAGCCATGTGAAACCACAAATAATATAAACCACTTATTTCCACCAATACAGGGAATGGAGCATGGATTGCCCATTAGATTTCCTGGCCACAAAAAGTTGCATGAGATGCCATCTGGGATTCCGATTCAATCTTCATGCCATTATCCACCTTCATCCGCAACTCTTTATCTGCTATCATATCAATGGCATTTTCTAGGTCTGGAATTTTCTGTCGATTTAATATCTTTACTCTTACCCCCTCATATATAGGGTTTAAACCCATAAGAAAGTTAATTAATCTTTGCTTTAAAGTATATCCTCTCTCCGCTGATCTAGGGTTCTCTATTGGCCATAAATGATCAATTTTGCGCCAGATGACTTTAGGCGAGATGCATACACCATAACCCCTATCTTCTCCTTGTCTCACTTGAAGAGACTTTATATTCAACTCCTAAAGGCGCCAATCATTATTTTGTTTAGTACAATTCTTCTTGATCTCCTCCCATAGTTCCTTGATGGAGTCTATGTATAAGAAGTTTTGTCGCAGATCTGGAATCATACTCTAAAGTAGCCAATGTTTTAAATTTGCCTCCTCAGCATCCCAGATCTTGTAGGCTACACTGCCATTGGTGACCGGTTCCTCGGTTAAATGATCTCCCAAATATCTTCCCTTAGCTGCCAGCTCAATCAGTTTACTCGATTCCAGGATATTAAAGCCGCGACAAACGAACCTACTGGCGGGGCAAGTTCGGTCATTCCTGGTTCGGCTCCAATAACGCAATTCCGGTAGGATCGGTCCAGCACGGATTGAAATAGGAGCCGGAACTTAGGTTCAATGTTAGGAAAGGTGATGAGTCTTGACTGTGACTCAACTTCAGAGTTGCCTTCAATAACCGTCGTGATATAACTCCTAGAGTATCTAAATAAGGATACCACA